>CM058240.1:51437611-52098982 GCA_030180135.1 Orychophragmus violaceus | reverse complement strand
GTGAAGCCGCATACGTTCTTGGAATTAGGATCTATCGGGATAGACCTAAGAGGCTGATAGGCTTGTGTCAAGACTCATACATTGACAAAGTCCTACAAAGATTCAGCATGAAAGATTCCAAGAAGGGCTTCACGCCAATGGTACATGGCACAACGCTAAGCAAGAAGCAGAGCCCTACGTCGGCTGCTGAGCTTGAGCGCATGAAGAATATTCCTTATGCATCTGCAATAGGATCTGTCATGTATGCCATGATCTGTACTCGTCCTGATGTTGCTTATGCATTGAGCATGACGAGTAGATACCAGTCAAATCCAGGTGAAAACCATTGGATTGCCGTAAAGAATATCTTGAAGTATCTAAGACATACTAAGGATAAATTCTTGGTGTACGGTGGAAGTGATGTGCTTAAAGTCAGTGGATTCACAGACGCAAGTTTCCAGACAGACACTGATGATTTCCGGTCACAGTCCGCTTATGTCTTTTGTCTGAATGGCGGTGCAGTAAGTTGGAGAAGCTCCAAGCAGGACACCGTTGCTGATTCCACTACAGAAGCTGAATATATCGCCGCCTCAGAAGCAGCGAAGGAAGCTGTTTGGATACGAAAGTTCATTATGGAACTAGGTGTGATACCAGATGCGGCTGAGCCTCTGGCACTGTTTTGTGACAACAATGGTGCTATAGCTCAGGCAAAGGAACCAAGATCACACCAGAAATCCAAGCATGTTCAAAGAAGATATCACTTGATACGTGACATCATTAATAGAAAGGAAGTCAAGATCAGCCGAGTTCCGACAGATGATAACGTCGCTGATCCGTTGACAAAGCCACTCCCAAGGCCTAAGCTCGAGTTCCTGACTGAAGCTGTAGGCATTAGAAACATTGAAATGTAATCTAAATTTGAGTGGGAGTTTTGTGAGCTTTATTTTAGTTATTTGATATGTTCTTGTAAAACATTATTTTATGTTTTAATGAAATTATTATTTCAAGATTATTTTAACTGTGATGAAATAATCGTTCCAAAATGATATGAACCATTTTATAGGTCATCGAAGTAAATGACTTGATCTTGAGTCATCGAAGTCATTTAGCTTGATCATGAGACCCTATATTTGATAGATGTTTTATATCATCCCGTCCCCAGTCGAAGGTTGTTGAAATTGGAACATCAACAACCGTGTGAGACTGGATTGGTACGTGACTTATGACAAAGTCTCAGTGTGTCATAGATGCGCGGCATCAAAGTCAGTACATAGGTGTATGTTGGGAACATACGACCGGACAAGACCCGCCTATAAGAACTCTTCAGGATATTTATATCTGTGTCATAAGAGATTCTTACTACGACTATAGAGTATAGTCCTTAGACCTGAGTTCACATGCATGTGACTGCACATGGACTGATGTACTTTGATCATTGTCTAACGCTATCGTTCTGTGATAGCTATAAGGACCTTGTTTGGGTACATCATGAAATGAGTAGTTTACAGTGATGGAACAAGATGGGATTTGTCCCTCCAATATAAATGGAGTGAATATCTCTAGGCCAATCGGAGATTTGAATACTGGAAAACGCATGGCCATGCTCAAACGGACTTTCCCGAGTCGTTTGGATTGTCAGTATCAAATCAGAGTCCGATGAACAAGATTAGGCTTTATAAGGATGACACCAATCTTGCCTTATGACTAATCGAGATATTGTGACAAAAGGATTATGAATACAGAGATTCCAGTACAAGTGGGAGATTGTTGGAATTGTGTCCAGTAATCTCGGTACTGTCTCTAGAAAGTAAGAGTATGTCGAGATCAGACATAAGTCATATAATACTGGGGATCATGATGGCTTGCTAGAGTCCGCTCATGATCTATAAGTCTTGGACTTATTGCCTTTATTATATGATCCCATATGGGTCACACGCCTAAGCTAACAGGAAAATGTGTTGGAACGGCTTAGCAGAAGTACGACAAAAGTGCTAGGCATTTGTCGTACTAAGAGAGAAAGATTAATGGGTCTGATTAAATGGGATTTAATCAGATTGGGCCCAAAAGCCCAAAAGGGAAAGAGAAGGCTTTTAATGACTAAAAGCCAAGTCTTTTCTCCCCAACCCTAATACCCAGCCGCGGCTACTCCTCTCTCTCTCTGCGCCTCTCTTCCTCGTGGTCTAGCAGCCATTTCCTTGTGAAGCGTGTGTGAACCTTTGGAGGATTCATCCCTCGGTGCATCTATCTGATCTCTGACCTGTTCTAATCCTTCCGCTGCAACAAACAGGTAAAAGGTGAGATCATGTAATGTTTCTAAATAAGAACACCTAGATCTGATGCATGTTTAGGTTGATATCAATATGAGAATTGAATCAGGATCAACTGAACTATCCAACAGAAAGGACTATGTCCTTGAGAAAGCTCTCCCCGAGAGGATCGGATCCAAAGCCAGTCATGCAGTATATAATGCTTGGAATAAGCATTATAATGATGTGGTAGATGTGCGTGGTCTGATATTGGCTACCATGGACTCAGATTTGCGGAAGCAATATGAGAACATGGAGTCGCCAATAGAGATGATCAGCAGCCTGAAATTGAAATTTCAGGAGCAGGTAAGAGTGGAGAGATACCAGTTGGTTAAATCTCTCACTAGCTGCAAGCTACCAAATGATCATCCAGTAAGTCCTCATGTCAGTAAAATGATGGGTTACGTTGATAACCCGAGGAAACTGGATTATCCAGTTAGCCAAGAATTGGCAACTGATATCATTCTGCAGTCACTGCCGTCAAGCTATGATAAGTTCGTAAGGGACTATATCAAGAAAGGCTTAACGAAGACGTTGACTGAACTGCATGACATGCTCAAGACAGTTGAGCCAAACGTGAAGAGTACCCTGTACAATCTCATGAATGAGAAGGGTAGGTTTACTAAACCTAAAGCTGACAAGGGTGAAGACAAAGTTGTCCAGATTTTGAATCATGGCAAGCGTGTGTCTTCTGAGCCCGAGTCAGATACCTCTTACGTTGGTAAGTGCTGCTACTGTAAAGAGACTGGGCATTGGAAGAGAGATTGCATTAAATTCATGGAAGATTATGAGGAGTTGAAGTTGATGTATGAGACTACTCCCTCAGGTATTCATGTTATTACTTCAAGTTATACCTTATAGGTATTGCATACTGGTTGTGGCACTGATATTTGTTATAATATGCAGAGCCTGAGCAACAGTAGAACGTTGAAGGAAGGACAAGTGGAACTGCATGTCTGGAAGGAGCTATGGATGCTGCTTCAGCCATAGGGTTTTCACTTGTAGATGCCTTTGAGGCTTGGTTTTATTAAGTAATTGCTACAATGTACCTGCTTTAAGCAGAGTTGTTTTTCATTTTCTTGTAAAGAATTTGAATGTTTTTCATTTTGATAAAGACAAGTTTTGTTCTTTTGATCTTAATGAAATGTTAATTGTAGCACCCTATTCAAGGAATGGGTTTTATGTCTTAAACCAAAGAGTGCCTAAATGTAACATAAATACCGCAATTGGTTTAAATCTGATGAGTTAAACCTGATTTTTCTTGGCATAAATGTTTTGGTTACATAGAGTAAGTCAGATTCAGAAACCCCATAGTTATGGACTTTTGGGCTCATTTGAATGGATATTTTATGAGATTTGAATTCTGCTTACTAGACCAGAAGACAAAGGGCCCATCTTAGCCGAGCTAGAGAAAGGCCCAAAAGCTTATTGGAGATTGAACATACTCATGTATGTGGTCCGATGAGCAGTAATGCCAGAGAAAATTTCATGTACTTCATTGTCTCTACTGATTACTTCAGTGAGTGTGACTGTGTTCATTTGATGAGACACAAGTAGGAATTCTTTGACATGGTCGAAAGAGTTCCAGAATGAAGTATAGAATCTGAATGACAGAAGTATTAAGACTCTGGATTAGATCACGAGTGAGAATACTTAAGTCATTGATTGTGTGATCATCTGAATGAGTGTGAAGTCGTTTCACAGCTCACTTCTCCTGAAAACCTAGAGGTGTTTCTGTGAGAATGAATCAAATCTTATTAGAAATGATTAAAGATGAGTCACACGAATCTTCCATGATATTCTCTAAGAATAACGCTATAGAAATATCTAAGTTTACGCTGAAATAGTTCCACCAATATCAGTTGAAAGACACCACGTAAATGTGGATTGGAATCGATCCAAATTCGTCTTTACTGAGTATTTGTAGTTGTGCTACTTCGCTGGTTGTCCAAGGGAAACCAAGGCTTGTTACTTTTACGTCCATTCTGTTTTCTAAGAAGGGAAGTTACTTTCCAAGAAGAACAGTGGGAGTAAAAGGATAACTCGAAGAAATTCGAGAATTACAGGAGGCTGCTCAACCTGTTGAGGGAGAGCAACGGATGGATTTACAGATTTCTGTAGAATCTACACCTGTATAGCCTGAAGTTCGCAGATATGAATGAATCAGTCACTAATCCGAGAGTGATTTCTCGTCATTAGTTGAACCTGATGATCATTGAAAGTTAGCATGATCTGATGATCATTGAAAACGACGAATCTGCGAAATTCAAAGAAGCGAAAGTGAGCCCGAACTCCGAAAATTACATTTTGTGTAAGTTAGCTTCATCGATCCATTCATGGATGGAAGCAAACATATCGGAGTTGGAATCTTCGTTCTGTTAAAGTAGTCATGGTTTTGACTTGAACAGGAACGAAGTGGAACTGTGCGTTTACTAAAAGATAAGTGGGAGCAATATTGCATTTCTCATAGTGTATGTCGATGACATACTGATTCTCGAATATAACGTCCCAATGTTGCAGTCGGTAAAGGACTGGTTTGGGAGTTGGTTTATAAATGACATGGATAAAGCCACGAAATTCTTGGATTTTGGATCTAAAAAAAATAGAGATCCAAAAGAGCTGGTAGGACAAAGTCAGGATTCTTAAATTGACAAAGTCCTACACGTAATCAGCAATCCAAGAAGGGTTTTATGCCAATGTCACATGGCAATTCATTAAGCGAGATATAGTGTCCTGCGATATCTGCTGAGGTTGAATGCATGGATAGGATTCCATATGCGACGGCAATTGGATCTATCATGTATGCCATGACACGTACTTGTTTTGATGTTGCTTTAAAGTTAAGCAAGACAAGTAAAGACCAGTCAAATCCAACAAAGAATCACTGGATTGCCGTAAAGAATATCCTAAAGTATTTGAGGAATACTAAGGATAGGTTCTTGATTTACGGAGAAAGTGAGGTGCTACAAGTCGATAGAGTCTGAAAAGCAAGTTTCCAATAGACAAAGATACTTCCTGGTAACAGTCCGGCTATATCTTGTGTCTATCTGGCGGTGCAAGGCACTGTAGCTGACTCCATGACTTAAGCTGAAAATTTCGCAGCTTGAGAAGCGGCGAAAGAGGTTATTTGGAAAGTAGAGTTCATCACTGAACTAGATGTGATTCCCAGCGTAGTTAAGACTAGCTGCACATCAAAGGTCCAAACACCTTGAGGATAGGTATAACCTATTCCGCGAGATAAATGACAGAGGTGTTAAGTAGATAAGCAAGTTTCATCGAATGAGAACGTTGCTAATCTATTAACAAAGCCACTCCTTATGCCTAAGCACGAGTCGCGGACTGTAGCTGTAGGATGAGTGAAATTAAGATGTAGTCTTAATTTCAGTGGGAGTTTGTAAAGGGCTTTACTTAGTTATTTTGAATGGTTCATGAAAACATAATATTTTATGTTTATGAAATCTAATGATTTCTGGATTATTTTAACTGTGATATAAATAATCGTTCCAAAATGATTCATGTCATTATATATGGGCCATCGAAGTACATGAGTAGACTTGATCCTGAAACCCCATATTTAACGAAGTGACATAAATCATAGTGTCCATAGTCGAAGGTTGTTGAAATTGGAACACCAACAACCTGTCGAGACTAGATTGTGTTGAGACTTATGACCAAGTTTCGAGGGGTCATAGATGCGCGGTATCAAAGTCGACACATAGGTATATGTAGGGGAGCATATGACCGGACATGGCCCGCTGATGAGAACTCTGCAAGATATTAATATATGTGTCATAAGAAGTTCTCATATACGACTATAGAGTATAGTCCTTAGACCTGAGTTCGCATGCATGTGGCTGCACATGGAGTAATGCGCTTTGATCATTGTCTAACGCTGTTTCGTAACTGGGAGCTATACGGACCTTGGTTGGGTGTATTATGAATTGTGTAGTTCATAGTGATGGAACAAGACGGGATTTGTCCCTGCCGTTTAACGGAGGTAATATCTCTAGGCCAATCGGAGATTTGATAGCTGGTAAGAGAATGGCCATTCCCAAACGGACTTGCCCAAGTCGTTTGCATTGTCAGTATCAAATCTGGTCCGATAAACATGGTCTGGCTATATAAGGATGACACGCATCTTGCCTTATGCCAGATCGAGATATTGAGACAAAAGGATTAGGGAATGTAGGATTCCAGTACAATCGGAAGATTGTTGGGAATGTCCTTTGTAGGATTCCAGTACAAGTGGGAGATTGTTGGGAATGTCCTGAAATCTACCCGTACTATCTCTAGAAAGTATGATAAGTGTCGAGATCAGACATAAGTCATAAATACTGGGTGATCATGATGGCTTGCTAGAGTCCGCTCTTGATCTATAAGTTTAGGACTTATTACCAGTATTGTATGATCCCAAAGGGTCACACACCATAGCTAACGGGAAAGTTAAATGGAATTAATACGGTAAGATGCAATGGCATTTATTGTATTGGATCAGAGTTTTGGGCCAGACAAATACAGGCTTTTGTCTTATTTGTATTTTGGGCCCAAAAGATTAATGAGCCATTAGTCTAATGACTTGGGCCCATTAATGAGATATAAGAGAGTTAGAAAGCCCTAAAAGGAAATTAATCCTCCTGCGATTTTTCTTGTTTGGCGTGACTCTCTCTCTCTCTCCATCTCTCTCTCTAACTCTCTTTCTGATCTGATCCATCTTTTTGGTCTAGCAGCCGTCCCTTGCTTGTAAGAGTGTGGATACCAAAGGAGGAGCAGGTGATTCATCTGTTCTAGAACTGATCTCGACATTACAATCATTCCGCTGCAAAAGGTAATGTCCAGGTTTGTTTTATGATTCGTTTTGCAAGAACCTAGATCTGTTTAAGGATTTGTGTTAGGTTGTAATTGAGAATTTAAACCATGGAATAAACACCATAATCCATCATATTCCTTATGCATCTGCAATAGGATCTATCATGTATGCCATGATCTGTACTCGTCCTGATGTTGCTTATGCATTGAGCATGACGAGTAGATACCAGTCAAATCCAGGTGAAAACCATTGGATTGCCGTAAAGAATATCTTGAAGTATCTAAGACATACTAAGGATAAGTTCTTAGTGTACGGTGGAAGTGATGTGCTTAAAGTCAGTGGATTCACGGACGCAAGTTTCCAGACAGACCAAGATGATTTCCGGTCACAGTCCGGTTATATCTTTTGTCTGAATGGCGGTGCAATCAGTTGGAGAAGCTCCAAGCAAGACACCGTTGCTGATTCCACTACAGAAGCTGAATATATCGCCGCCTCAGAAGCTGCGAAGGAAGCTGTTTGGATACGAAAGTTCATTATTGAACTAGGTGTGATACCAGATGCGGCTGAGCCTCTGGCACTGTTTTGTGACAACAATGGTGCTATAGCTCAGACAAAGAAACCAAGATCACACCAGAAATCCAAGCATGTTCTAAGAAGATTTCACTTGATACGTGACATCATTAATAGAAAGGAAGTCAAGATCAGCCGAGTTCAGACAGATGATAACGTCGCTGATCCGTTGACAAAGCCACTCCCAAGGCCTAAGCTCGAGTTTCTGACTGAAGCTGTAGGCCTTAGAGACATTGAAATGTAATCTAAATTTGAGTGGGAGTTTGAGGGCTTTTATTTAGTTATTTGATATGTTCTTGTAAAACATTCTTATGTTTAATGAAATTATTATTTCAAGATTATTTTAACTGTGATGAAATAATCGTTCCAAAGTGATATAAACCATTTTATAGGTCATCGAAGTAAGTGACTTGATCTTGAGTCATCAAAGTCATTTAGCTTGATCATGAGACCCTATATTTGATAGATGGATTATATCATCCTGTCCCTAGTCGAAGGTTGTTGAAATTGGAACACCAACAACCGTGAGAGACTGGATTGGTATGTGACTTATGACAAAGTCTCAGTGTGTCATAGATGCGCGGCATCAAAGTCAATACATAGGTGTATGTTGGGAACATACGACCGGACAAGACCCGATTATGAGAACTCTTCAGGATATTTATATCTGTGTCATAAGAGATTCTCACTACGACTATAGAGTATAGTCCTTAGACCTGAGTTCGCATGCATGTGACTGCACATGGACTGATGCACTTTGATCATTGTCTAACGCTGTCGTTCTGCGATAGTTATAAGGACCTTGTTTGGGTACATCATGAAATGAGTAGTTTACAGTGATGGAACAAGACGGAATTTGTCCCTCCAATATAAATGGAGTGAATATCTCTAGGCCAATCGGAGATTTGAATACTGGAAAATGCATGGCCATGCTCAAACGGACTGTCCTGAGTCGTTTGGATTGTCAGTATCAAATCAGAGTCCGATGAACATGATTAGTCTCTATAAGGATGACACTCATCTTGCCTTATGACTAATCGAGATATTGAGACACAAGGATTATGAATACAGAGATTCCAGTACAAGTGGGAGATTGTTGGAATTGTGTCCAGTAATCTCGGTACTGTCTCTAGAAAGTAAGAGTATGTCAATGATCAGACATAAGTCATATAATACTGGGGGTCATGATGGCTTGCTAGAGTCCGCTCATGATCTATAAGTCTTGGACTTATTACCTTTATTATATGATCCCATATGGGTCACACGCCTAAGCTTACAGGAAAATGTGTAGGAACGGATTGACAGAAGTACGGTAAAAGTGCTAGGCATTTACTGTACTTAGAGATTAAAGGGTTCAGCAATCGTGTGTCGATCGATACACAAGGTGTGTCGATCGACACAGTGCGTGAACGCCTAGGAAATAATAAGACCGAGAATTGGGCCCGAAAGCCCATGAGAACTAAGACAGGTTTTAAATGAATAAAACCTGACCTAGCTCTCTAATTCTCTAAAAAGTCTGCGCCTTTCTCTATCTCTCTGTCGCCTCCCTCCTCGTGGTCTAGCAGCCAGATTCCTTTGCGTGCGTGTGTGAACCTTTGGAGGAGTTATCCCTCGGTGGCTCTCTGATCTCTGACCATACCATCCCTTTCCGCTGCATAAACAGGTATAAGGTGAGATCAACAATTGTTTCTAATCAAGAGAACCTAGATCCGCATGTTTAGGATAATCTGAATCAGAGAATTGAATCAGGATTCATCTAAACATTCCTTCAGCAGCAAGGTTTGCTTTTTGGATGGAAGAGATCAGAACATCAAATGCAAGACGGCCCCACTTGAAACTATTAAAAACCTTCTTATCTAAGGCCTTCTTCGCATACTTCAACTCGATCCTAGAACCTCTTTGAAATCCAAAAACTCCAACATGGAGGAGGCATAAGAAACCAACACTCATCCTCTCAGTTGGTGTCCACCCGCCGCATATTTTCAGCACCCGTAGCATGTCTGTCCAATGTGGTCCATCTCCAACAGCCAATCCCATTTTAGCCCATAACGCCGTGTGATCGAGATCAACTCCACCATCCTCACCATATTGATCACAGTCAAGACCTGTTATCTTAGCAAATTCGTAGAGTGAAAACCTCAGAGGATCATCGCCAATCAAACTCCACATTTCCATCTGCTTCTTAGTATCCAACTGTCGTGTAAGAAAGTAGAAAAGTGTGCTCCCGCAGAAAATGAATTTCTTCTCAGCTAGCTTAGCAACACACCCAAGCTTAGACTCCGTCATATCCTTCCAAGCATCTTCACCAAGTAGTTTCCTAGCTGTTCGTAACTGCTCTAAGCTACTGCCATGATTCAGACTTCGCGGCAGGGTAGGTTAATTGCCGTCATGAAACAAACGCTGCGGATATCTATTCTGATTTGCTTCCTTCATGTCTGCACTAACAATATTGAAAGAAATCAGTTACAAAATTCCAATCTGTTGAGAAGACAGATACGAGATTGAGCTGTGAAGAATACACCCAATTAAAGAAGCTAAAGCATATTGTATCAAAAAACGAATCAACAAGAGTACTAAAATTTCACCTACAAAGTTCTTACAATAGTCGAGTTCAATCAAATCAACAAAAGGAATAAAATTTCACAAACTATCACAAGTCGATACAATCAAAGCAACAGAGGTACTGAAATTTCATAAATCCCTAAGACAAGTAACAACAGAATGAACACGACAGAGATGCAAACCGAGATGTAAAATTGCATGCGAGATGACAGCAGAGTAATCCGAGGTAAAATCAAAGATTTAGGGGATGAGGATAGCACAAAATCGACAATCGAAGAGAGATTTCTAACTACAAGTAAAATTTTGGGGTTTTGAAATCGAACAAAGAAAATAGGGATTCAACCGAGAAGAACCTGTCGCATCCGAGAAGACGGCGAGATATGAAGGAGACGACGGCAAGGCGGCAAGGCGATGACGGAGGCGGCAAGGTGATGACGGCGAAAGAGGAAGGAGACGACGGCGAGAGAGGAAGGAGACGACGGCGATAAGGGTTTGAGCTGATTAGAGCTGCGCCGACAAATTGTTAGCGGTTTAGAAGTGAAAAATTTCTTTATCTAGGTTATATGGTAAAGTAAAACATTTACATATTTTTTTTCAATTTAGTTTTTCAATTTAGTAAATTGGTATTAGTTTTTTTGTTTAATTGTTTTCTAAATAATTAGTTTACTAAAAAAAAAGTATATTTTTTTATTTAAATAATTTGTTTAGTAAAAAAGGTAAGTATATGGTTATGGGTAATTAAGTTATTTTACTAACTCAAAACACTAACTTAGTAAAAATAATGTATTGGATACTAAGATAGTTATTAATCAAAAGATTAATACCAAATGGAGCAAATTTCACTTTTTTAAAGAAAAATTTCCATGTTCAATTAACACAATAAATGTTTCACATTCAATTTACACCAAACCTTTAAACCTAATCAAAATTTCTGAATTGTCTATATATATTGGCATAGGCAATGTTCTAATGATATGTATTATGAGTTTGTGATCTTCAAAAAAATCTTGCAAGGCAATGTTGAACATCTCTACACTATTGGTATGTTTGGTTTAATTTTTAAAATATTAGTTTGTTGCATGTTATAAAAATCGTGATATTTATTCAAAATTTTATGTTATTTAGATGTAATAGGGGAAATCATGTGGGTTAGACCTCACACCACAGCTCAAGATTACAAAATTCATTTTAAGATCAAGGAAAGAGAGTAAGCATTCATTTAACAAAAGTTATGTTATATTTTTGATATTTTTGTTAATGCATGAATTATATCTAATTTCTCACAATTTTATGAAGCAACACATACATTAATTGTGTTGCAAAGGGTAGGGTTGCTATGAAGTTCAGTGATCTTTGGAACTCAAGTGGAAATTACAAAATGTTGTGTGTTTGAAATTTTGGCGCGTTGATAATTCCCTAAATAAGAAAAATTCAAGTTAATATATTTTATTTTGATGATAAAACATAATTCTAAGCATATCTTAATATATCACTCAAAGAATTTTTTTACTATAGGAGTACCAATACTTGAAGATTTTGGTGATATCTCAGATGTTATCTTTGATCCAGAAATTGAAGAAACCACTTCCATCAAAGAGTGGTAAATTCTTGACATTTAACTATAAAATTTTGCATCATTTAAACAAAGCAAATAATTATTTCTATTTAATAATTTTTTTCAGGATTTAATATTGGCGAATCCAAAAACTCTTGAAGTGGTTACAATTCCAAGTATTGCGTTCCTACTTTATTATGTCATAACTCTTTTGAACTTATTTTTAATCGGCCTGTAATATTTTATAGATTTTTTTTGATACAATTCTTGGTTATTTATTAATGTACTATTTATGAAATTGCTTTTATGTTTATGATATATGTCATTGTTATTGTTATTTATCGTACTATTTGCATTGAAATTTGTTAATCTCCATGCAAAGTAATAATATTAGTAGGTAAATGTCAACTCAGTATTTAAATCATGATATTTATTACGTGAACCAATTTAATATTTTATTGTTAAAAATATTACAAATAATCAAAATTATTTCAGTAATAAAAGAATTGATTAATTTGCATGCAACGAAATGATGCAAGTTGGTATATGTCAACTCAAGATTTAATTAATGATTTTTATCTAATTAATATAAATAGTTATTTTCCTATAAATATACCTTCATGAGTAATAATTTTGAAAACTCATTTTGACTATTGATATATTTTAAATATTTGTTCTGTTAAATAAAAATAATTGTATCTATAAGAAACGTCAAATTTGATTTTGAAAAGTAGTTATTATAGTTTAGATTTGGTATAATAATTTACATATTTTGAATATTATGCATCATCAATAGTTGATTTGGTTTAGATTTTGCAGGATATATCAATACTATTAAAAAATTAGAGTCTTTAAGAAACTAACCTTATGTGCATGTGTTATTTACAATTTATGCCATTAGAGATTTAAGAGTGTTTTTAATATTCATTAAAGGTAATTAAGGAATATAACAATTTCTCTACTATCCATGTTTCCAAACAAGACAATTACTAAATATGTATACAAACAAGCTAAATATAATGAGTTTCACTTTTCTAATTATATATATATATATATATATATATATATAAGAGTGTTTTTAATATTCATTAAAGGTAATTAAGGAATATAACAATTTCTCTACTATCCATATTTCCAAACAAGACAATTACTAAATATGTATCCAAACAAGCTAAATATAATGAGTTTCACTTTTCTAATTAATTATATATATATATAAAACTCATTATATAATTAATTAATATATATATGAAACTCATTATATAATTAATTAATTATATATATATATATATATATATATATATATATATATGAAACTATTAAATGAATTGATAAATATAACTAAATAATTTAAACATCAACTATTTGTATATATAAAAGATAATATTCTTTAATTATGATTATAATCAAAATTCAAATATAATATATTTAATATCTTCTTTATTTTTTATTTCAAATATAAATATTTATGTTTATATCATAGCAAAATTTTAAAATTATATTAAATTAATTTATTTCTTAAAAATTTGTTTTTACGATTGCATTTTTAGCGGGTTGTTACATCATATTGCAAAATATTTAAGCTATTATAAGAACGGGTTGAAAAATAAATTAGCCAATTTTGAATTCTAAAAATGAACTCTGCAAGAGTTTAAAACAATATATATATATATATATATATATATATATATATAATCATATATTTTAATTTAATAAAAATATCAAAATTATTC
The DNA here is from genome assembly GCA_030180135.1 of Orychophragmus violaceus. Lineage (NCBI taxonomy): Eukaryota > Viridiplantae > Streptophyta > Magnoliopsida > Brassicales > Brassicaceae > Orychophragmus > Orychophragmus violaceus. The sequence continues at coordinate 52,085,470 of CM058240.1, read as the reverse complement.
AATATTAAAACTTATAATGCAAAATCGCTATTTCAATCTCTTTATCTTTAAGATATACCTCTTCTCAAATAACACATAATTCTTTTTTAAAACCTAAATTATTAATTTATTTTTATAATATGGATTAAACAATTATAAACAAATTAGATTGCATAATTAAAAATTTTAATTACTAATAAAAAAATAAATATAATTTAAATTTGTAAAGAAAAGTAAATCCGCGTTTTTAAGCGCGGGTCAAAATCTAGTTAATATTTATATTGGTAGAGATATTTCAGATTATTAGTTGATTTAGTTTAATACAAGTATTTTGATGGGTCTTTCTAAGTTATAAGCAAATATAACTTAAATTTGGTCAAACAATGACAAACTTAATCCACTTACAATGGCTCATTATACATAAATATTTTTGAACGTCATTTAAGGCCCGGTTTTTAAAAACAAATAAAACAAAGTTTTAAGTTGTCTAAAACTCATTCAAAAACAAACACAAAATATCAGTTTAACATCTAAGACTTAAACACACCAAAAAATAATTAGCTAGCATATATAAATACTAAAAACGGATATTAAAATAAATCAAATGTTGTATAAAACTAATTCAAAAACAAACGCAAAAAAAAAATTGTTTGATCAGACGCAATTTAAACAGACAATAATTAGTTAACTACCATATATGAATACTAAAACTTCGATATTAACAAAAATTTCCTAAATCAAACAATTCTAAAATATGAATAAAAAATACCCAAAGTGCGGGTCAGACTCTAGTTAGTCATAACAACCAAACTTAACCTTTTCCCCCTTCTCTTATAAGTATAGATGTCTATTATGCCTTTTGGACTATTTCTAAATAGTCTCTCTCTCTCTCTCTTTAAACATCTAGCATATTTCGAAAACCTTAAAAGGAAGCTTTTTCATTGTTATCGCAAGTTGATAATACAACAACCAACTGGAGAATTCGTGTGAACACTGTAAGAAGATGATTCACAAATACTTCCCTCCATGGCGAAACATGCCAAAGTGATTTTATGTGATGAACTGGTAATATTTTATATCATAATTTCAATCTCTTTGATGTTTTTAAAATTGTAACAAAAAGGTAATGTGCATAACTTTTCCAAACGTAGGGTTTTCAAATCTAATCAGACATCAAAATGCAGATTGTTTGGAACCCTAAACATATGACATCTTCACGTTGGTCACTGAAAATTTATAAAAAAATTTGAAGTGATTCAAAAAATAGTAAAAGCGATATTAGAAACACTATCAGTAGGGATAAGATCTTCATGAGCGAGAACACGCTCATTACAAACTGTGAAACGATAAGTCCGAATCCTTTTTATCATCTTGTTGGCATGTGGAGTATTAGGGATTTCTTACATTCTCCATCATACACCATTGGTAATTTGATTTCATATGCATGTTCAAATTTCGTAGATTATTTTTAAACCATTTTGAGTTTAAAATTTTAATCCTTTTGGTTTCATTATTTTCTTTTTTAGATTTTATTGGAGTAATCTGCCATGTTGGGGAAATGCAAAGTACAAGGCATGGTTAAAACAAGTACGACAAAACAATTGACTTTCATATCAAAGAGATAGAGTAAGTATTAATTGTTTTCCTGATAATATATTTTAGTGCAAATATTTATATGAGTATTTCTATTGAAATACTTATATTACAATCATAATTTTTCTATAGTGGGACATCAATAAAATGCATAGCTAGAAGAAAATTGGATGTCCAGTTTTATGAATATTGGTATTCAATTGGTGACTATGGGACCGTTGTCGATTTGAGGTTTTGGCGTGTAAACTATAATGAGGGTATTTCACTTGATTTTTAATAAATTTTAAATTTTAGTTCAAATTGTTTACTTATCGATTTGCAATGTACTAAATTCACTAATTAAAATTATTGTTTATGAATTTAGGGACGATTGCAAAAATGCCCTCGAAATTGAAGTCAACCCTGATTATACCCTCGGCCTTCTCCTTCCTCTCCATCGCTAATATATCCCCTTATTAATCTGGATATTCACAGGAATGCCATCGTCAGACTTCATATGAAGTCTGATATTTGAAATCAAAAGACAAAAGGACCCAAATTTGTTTTGGATATTCACGAAAATGCCATCGCCATGAATGCTCAACAACCACGACACCCACCATCGCCGACGAGTTAATGTGTAATCCAGCTCGTTTTTTCACCATTAAAGCTCAATTAAAGCTCAAGAATCTGAGCTCGGACGTTCTCCTCACCGATTTCTCTTTTCCCCTTTGATTTTGGGGGATTTTTCGATATTTTTCGATTCAAAAGTAGCGAAATCGTTTATCATCTAATAAAAACAGCAAAACACGTCTCGGATTTGGGGCTTTCGGTGATTTTAGACGTTCTGGGAAATCGATGCGGCTAAAAACAAACGGAAATCGGAGATTGGTAAGAACATTTTCATATCGTCGATTTCCAGATCCGATTTTGTAGTCTGCATCTTTTCATAAGCCTCAATATGGTCAACAAGAGGGTAGTTTTGCAAATGACTTTCAATTGCCAGACCTCCATAGAAGTCTGTTAAATTCCTTTGAAAAAAAAAAATACATCGTTAAGAAGTCCAAATAAGAAGAGGGTAGTTTTGCAATTGATTCAAATTTGTTTTTTTTGTCAGACTTCTGATGTAGTCTGGCAAGAAATTGACCGATTCTTGACTTTTTGTCAGACGGAATCCGTTGTCTGAAAATAATGGGGGGTAGAAACTGCAATTGACCCAAATTTTCAGATGTTGACCAAAATAAGCGAAAAAATTGTCAGACATGTAAATCTGTCTGAAAATAAGAAAAATAATCTCAGACGGCTATAGACATCTGAATTTCCAAAACTTTGCCAGACGGCTATAGACATCTGAACAATTGAATTTTGGTCAACGCTCGAAAATGCGATGTTTTTCATCAGACTTCATTCGTTGTCTGAAACAATTGTCAGACAGCATAAGAAGTTTGATGAGATATCAGACTTCCGAAGATGTCTGACATTCAAAATCAATTGCAAAACTACCCTCTACTTTTTCTTCAGACTTCGGCAGAAGTCTGATTACTTTCAGACTTCTGCGAGAAGTCTGACATTTCAAAATCAATTGCAAAACTACCCTTTTTCAGACTTCTTGAGCTGTCTGACAAAAAATTTAAAAACTTCCAAAGCAGACAGCCTGCGCTGTCTGAATTGTTTCAGACTGCATCCGCTGTCTGGCATTTCAAAATCAATTGCAAAAATACCCTCTTTTTCAGACTACCATAGACGTCTGGTTTCATAGAAAGCAGACTTCTATAGACGTCTTAAATATGTCAAACTTTTAAAATGCATTTTTATTGTATAATTGTGATTAATTTCGTTGACATTAATTTTTTTTAAATGTGTGTTAGTGTTATATGTTCCTTCTGCGTGAGTTTTACATTCTTATATATGGTAATTATTTTTAAATAAATTTTTGAATAATATTGGCAATGTAGCTAATAGCATCCCCATCCCATTAGACTTCACAAAGAAGTTTGGCTTTTCCCAAAAGATCTCTAATGTTGTTTATACGTGTTTGTTTATACAGATAATGGTTCAGTTACCTGTTAATTTTGGTGAATGGGTTGTGAGAGACCAGATTTGGCATTTTGTGGTTGATAAGCTCAAAGGAGGGCGGTTTATCACTCTGCGTGATGGTTCTACACATCAAGAACTAGTTGAGATGGTACAAGATGATTATATGCTAAACAAGAAAACCGACCTGGTGGAGTTATCATATCCATTGCCGGAAGCACTCTTGAAACAAATGGATCCGGATAGCCCTCCGGTTTATGTCACAAATGATAGGCAAGTAAGGAGCATGGTTGAGTTAGCTAATACGCATTTAATACGTCTATGTGTCTCGAGCCGATCCGGTATGGATGATGAAGATGCTGTGAATCATGATGACAAATATGAATCTGAAGATGTAGACGAAGATGACAAAGAAGAAGACTGGAATGAGGAATATGTGGACTCAGTCTCGGAGGATTCTGTTTGTGGTGGTGGTGGTAATGATGGTGTTGGTAACTTGGATGTGCCTATATGGGAAAGTGAAACATGAAGATGTAGATGTGGAAGAAGATGAAGATTATAAGAAATATGAGTTGGAGGGTATGAATAATCAGAGTGTTCGCAAAAGGGACTTATCTGAGGGTATCATTCTCAATAAGTGTTTTGATAGCAAGAAAGACCTAATATCAGAGTTACGTTTGACGGCGATAATGAAGAAATTCACATTTAGGACAGAGAAGTCTGACAAGACACGTTTTGTGGCTAAATGTCGTGTGGAAGGATGCAAGTGGATGCTTCGAGCATGTGTGAAGAGCGAACCAAACAAGTACTGGGTGATGATCTATTCAAAAACACATTCATGTTCGATGGCGGACCGGATGTCTACGCGCAAACGTTTTACTCCAGTTTATATTGGTTGGTTGTTTACTGAAACTTTTGGTATGATTGAGGGGATAACACCAAAGCATGTCAAAGTATCAATGAAGAAGCAGTTTGGGATTAGGATGAGCTACACAACCGCATACAGAGCATTGTTACATGCTCAAAGGATTGTGAGAGGAACAGAGGAAGATGGGTACGCGAGACTGCCTTCTTTTTTGCATGGAATCAGGCAAACCAACCCGGGAACAGTAACTGGGCTTGAGCTAGATGAGAAGAATAGATTTAAGTATCTATTTATAGCATTTGGAGCTTCCATACATGGGTTTACGTATCTTAGAAGAGTCATTGTGGTGGATGGTACTCATCTTAATGGAAAGTATGGCGGTGTTATGCTAGTGGGGGCCGCACAAGACGGAAATTTTCAAATATTTCCGTTGGCTTTTGGAATTGTAGACTCTGAGAACGATGACTCGTGGAAATGGTTTTTCACCAAACTGAAAGAATGCATTTCAGACCAATATCCTTTGGTCATAGTCTCGGATAGATGTGAGTCGATCAAGAATGTGTGTGAAGCAGTTTTCCCTTGGGCACAGCGAGGGATATGCTATTACCATCTACAAAATAACATAGTTACCAAGTTCAGGGGAAAACATCTTCTGTACTTGGTGAAAAACGCGGCTTACGCTTATACGATTTACGATTTTGACCGAAACATGGCTTCCTTACGAGCGGCAAATCCTGAACTTGCTGATTACTTAGAAGAGGCGGATGTGAGTCTATGGTCACGCGTGCATTTCAACGGAGACATGTACTTATGGGTCTGACAATAGTTATCAGACTTCTAATGATGTCTGATACAATTATGAGACCTCTCTTGCTGTCTGATTATTTTTCCAGACGACTGGAGAAGTCTGAAAGCATAATGTTTTTATGATACTTTCTAATTCTTACTTGGGTTAACCTCTTTCAAATTGGTGGATACAGGTACAACATAAAGACGAGCAACATTGTTGAGTCTATAAACTCCGCAGTTAAGAAGGCAAAAGGAGATCCCATATCTTTCCTTTTAGAGTTTATACAAGAGAAACTAAGGACGTGGTTTTGTAAAAGGCGGCTAGATGCAAGGAGTCTCTCAACAACATTTAGCCGAGGAGTTGAATATTTGCTGGCTATTCGTGAATATTATGCAGATATGATGACGGCAGAACGCGTAGATACGTATAAGTTCGTTGTTAAGGGAGGACATAGGGATTGTGTTGTTGATTTGGAACATCAGAAGTGTGAATGTGGTGTTTGGGATTACGAAAAGATACCTTGCTCACATGCCATATGCGCTTCACCGGAACTTGAGCTACACATTTCTACCCTTGTATGTCCATCTTACAGAACAGACTACTTGTACGCTGCATACTCGCGCAACATCTTACCAAAGAATGTTACCGGAAAGGCACATCATGACACCGTGCGTGTCTTTCCGCCGGAAGAGAGGCGGAAGCCTGGAAGACAAAAGAAGTCGAGGTGGCAATCTATGCTAGAAATCGCCAAGAAGAAGAGCATTAAACCGCGGAAACTACACAAGCAATATTGTTGTTCGAACTGCAAACAACCAGGCCACAAACAACCTAATTGTCCACAACCTCAGGCTGATTAGAAATGGTTGAAATCTTATATGTTTTAGGGATTTCTGAAGTCTGATTTGTGTTCGTGTTCAGTGAAGTCTGATAAGTTTTAGGGTTTACAGAAGTCTGATATTTTTTTAGGGTTCACTGAAGTCTGACGTAGTGATGTATTCCAGAACTCTAATATTTAAACTTGTCTCAATTGTTTGGGTTCTGTTTCAACAAGCGTAGTAATAAACATAACTAGAATTAGTGCTTAAGTTTATTACATAACTAAAAAACAAGCACAAAAGTAGGCCAAAAGATTGATGTGTTTTTTACAACCACAATAGATATGTATTGTTTAGGAATGCAAAAGATAGAGGCGGTCTATTTATCACCGTAGGTGTCAAGCAAAGCATACTCGGAACGTTGCTCTTCACATGTTCGCTTGAGTTCAAACAATATGTCAAAAGCTAGCATGTCCCTGATTGACTTGATGTTCTTATCACAAAGATACTTTGGAAACTCCATTCCAAGTGAATGGAACTCGATGAACTTCAAGCAGAACACTCCACAGTCACCTGTTTGTTTGTTTTGAGGAAGATCCTCGCTCCTAACAATCGAGTGGGTGTAACGATCGACTGGGTAAGGCCATCCATCAGCATCAGGTATTTTCAAGATGTGCATCGCATAAGGAAACATCTCGCAGATTGGTGCCACTGCCGCTCCGACCAACTCATCAGTCCTATCATTAATGATGCTGTCCCATACTGTTACGTGCCTATCCGGGATAGAAATCATAATTGCTACCCAATGATTTCCGCCAGTGTGCAGTGCGGTGTAAATATAATCAATATCCACCGCCCAAGCCTTCGGTGATTTGCAGAATAGTGGTAGGTCACCAGTGAAGTAATCAAAACAACCAGCAGGAAGCATTCTAGTTGTGGCTGGTTCATTCCCTCCAGCACCACTACTAATAAAAGTTGGATAGTGTTGACGCCACAAGGCTTGAAGGAGTGTGTCAATGAAACACAGCCTCTCGCTCCTGAACCATTCCGGATGGCTGTGTTGGCAAAGCCTCAACAGATCAATACCCGCATCAATTTGCTGCATTAAGCCAAGCATGTGTTAATATAAAAAAAAAAAACACAACCAGACAGCTATGGAAGTCTGGATATACAACCAGACTTCTATGGAAGTCTGAAATTACAACCAGACTTCTTTGGAAGTCTGAGTATAAATCCAGACTTCTTTGGAAGTCTGAATAAACAACCAGACTTCTTTGGAAGTCTGAATATACATCCAGATTGGAATGGAGTTCTTAATTCATAACCATTGGAGTAATACTGACCGTGTCATGCAGCCATTCCTTTGGAGTGCGAAGATCGTAATACCATTGTAGTGATGTGTTCAATTGCCTAGTTGGATAACCCCTACAAAGAACAATACACTTGTTAGACATCGAGTTAGGTGTACATACTTACAATCTAAGCAGAGTATCAACACATACGGCTGTCTTTTGTTGTAATCATTAAGTGGCTTCACTTGCATCCTGGTGATAGCAGCACAAGGGTCATATCTCGGTGTAACCTGTGCTTGGACAACAGGTTTAACTGGAGTCTTCACCTTCTCCTTTTGTTTAACCTGGGTTGCCTTTGCTTGCATGTAAACTTCAGCTGCCGCCTGCTTAGTGTCCTGTTTAAACTGCCGCGTAGAATCGAAGTCTATGCCCGTAGCCGACCGTGCAACGACCATGACACTCGGATCTGTGCCATCGGGTATACTCTGCATAGACAATTTCACAACCCATGTTAAACATAATGTTCGACCTAAAATTCACACAAGAACCAGACTTCACTAGACGTCTGGTAACTAGAATACATAACATGTCAGACATCCATAGACGTCTGACATGTGCTAAATGCCATCGAAAAATCATAGCAAGCCAATGCAACATAAGTCTAATGCCAGGAATTCATGTTCAAAGCAAATACAAGAACCAATGGGGGAAAAAACAAATACTATTATGCTTCAGCCTTTACAATGTTCATAAAGCAATAGAAGGCTACTTCCCCTCAAGTGATTTCTTCATAAGCCTGCTACTTCTCTTAGGCCCAACGTTCTTTTCCTTATTTGTATCCAGAGATTGAGGGTTTTGGAGACTAACCCCATCATCAGTCGCAATCGGTATGATGGCCTTAGAGGGATTGGCGGATTTGTCTGCTGCTACTTTAGGCTTCGCTTTCCCTGCATGTTCAGGTTCGGATACCTTCAGTACAACTTTCTTCAGGTTCCTTTTAGGCCTTTCATTTTTCTTTCTTCCTCCCTCTTCATCAACCGCAGCAGCTTTTACCCCTTCTTGAACCTGAAGATCTTCAGCTGGATCTTCTTCATCCTCACCAACTCCAGCCTTCTTCATCTCATCGGCAGCAGCAGCAGCAGCAGTTTTTGCTTCTGCCTTCTTCTCTCTTCCTTTCCCTCCAGTAGCAGCTTTCTTCTTCTCATTTTCCTTCACTTCAGAAGAATCTTTCTTCTGGTCTTTCTCCTTCTGCTCAACTCCAACACTCTCTTTCTTCAAACTCTGGACGATCTTGGCAAGATCATCAATTCTGATACCCATCAGACGCAAACCCTCGTTGAAAACATCTACCAATACATCAATCCGAGTTTCAAGTGATTTTTGCAAACCCTCAATCATTTGAACAACATCCCCATTCGTAGGACCAGCCTTCCCTACTCTAGGTTTCTTTCTAACTACCTCAGCCTCTTCTTCCTCATCTTCATCATCAGAAACAACCTGCAACAACTTCCTCTTGACTCCCACAACCTTACGCTTTTCTCACCAGTCTGATCAGCATCTTTCTCAGACTTAATCTCAAGCTTAACAGGACCTCCAGCGTTGGTCCTGAACACACCTTTGCTCTTCCAGTGTTTTGAACCCCACCTCCAATGCACAGTCCCTAGCTGTCCGAACATTGCCTTCACAATGTTCTCAACTTTGTCGTCCTCCTCATCAGGGTTGTCCCATACGGGAAACATGTCATCGTATTCCTTGACTACAAAGCTGTTGACGCGGGTCTGCAAATTACAAGTCACATAGAAAAACAAATATAAGCATTTGTAATATCAAAGCGTCAGACGTCATACGAGACTGGGTCATATAATGTCAGACTTCTTATGAAGTCTGACATAAAAGTCAGAGTTCATAAGTACAAGAAATACCTGTTTGCGTAAGGCTTCGTCGGCTTTCTTTCGACTCCGTGATCCCTGGTACGCCAGCAATGGTAGGTCTGGGGCATCCGGAAAGGGCTCTCCATAAGTTGTCGCCATAGCGGGACATGCCCAGTATATCCAGATGTTCATGACCTCAGCAAAACCTCCGATCTGATAATTTTTTCCATCCACGAGTTTTCTGTTTGCCTCTTTAACAGAATCTATCAGAACCTTGAAGGCGAATCGTCCCCATGGATAGGATTGTATCGATCCTGGAAACAGCAGAAGCTTGGACATGTCACCCCTTGTGGAGGTTGTCCAGTGATGAGCCTCAATGAAGGTTGCATAGATCGCTAGATAGCCCAGCCATATCCTTTGTTCCGGTTCCCATTCAGAACATCTTGTACAAGCATCCATTAGTTGCGTATAACTTGGGCCTAAATCGAAATCCACCCTAAGAAGCTTCCACATTTCTCTCATCTCATCGGTATACTGAATTTCAGGGAACTCGAGGTTCTCAATATAGTCGCATTTGAGTCCGGTTATGGCATGAAACTCATTCAGGGAAAACCTAACTGGATTAATGCTGAGAATAGACCATAACTCATACTTCTTCTTGCAGTCTAACTGCAGACAGAGCATATAGTGCACCATCCTTGAACACCATTTGAAATTCAATTCATGGAATTTCAAAAAAACGCCAAGTTCTGAATCGAGGAGTTCCTGCCATTCAGCCGATAACAGCGCTAGTTTAACATCAATTATCAGATCTCTCCTTCCACTAAAGTAGTGTATGCTTTTATCCGGAGACGGTTCACAACCGGCAGTGAACATCCTTTGTGGGAATTCAACATCTTCCATAACGGAAACCTGAAACAACGAGGGCCTTACACAGTCAGACATCTTATGCCGTCTGCCAACTATAGTTATGTAAATATATAGAAGAGTAGAAGAGTCGAGGAATCTTACTGTCGAAGGAAGACGACGGAGGAGCTACAGTAAAACAAGATCGGGGCCCAACAAGATCTGGAATTTAGAAAAAAAGACAAAAAAGCTCAGCGCAAGTATAAGAGATATTCAGACTCCACCTGGAGTCTGAGCATGTAATCAGACTCTATATGTGGTCTGAGATCTACAATCAGACACCAACAGCCGTCTGATTACTAATAGTTTAACTTGGAATTCCCCCGAAGAAGTTTTAGATTAATCTTACCGTCGAATGTAAGCGGCGGAGCATAGAGAAACCAGATCTGGAAACGATACCCTGTAAAAGTGCACGATGTCGATTGAGTGGATTTGAGAGAGAATAGTTTTTTTTTATCTTTCCTGCGAAACTGTAAAAAAAAAGGTTAAAAAATCATATTTATATATGTCTCATAGGGGGCAGTTAAAACGAGACGGTTTTACCACTGTCGGACGGTTTTACTGCAGACGTAACTGCCGCGCTTTTTTCATCTCCTTTTTACATAACTCCCGCCCGTTTAATTTACAAAATATTTAAATTCCCGGGCATGCAAGAGGCCATGTGTCGTTACGCACGCGAAGTCTGGTGAAAATTAATTATTGTAGATTCAGACTCCATACGAAGTCTGAGGAAAATCATTTAAGTCTTAAAACTAATTATTGTAGATTCAGACTCCATACGAAGTCTGAGGAAAATCATTTAAGTCTTAAAACTAATTATTGTAGATTCAGACTCCATACGAAGTCTGAGGAAAATAATTTATTAGTCAGACTTCTTTTGAAGTCTGACAATTCGCATATTTGGATGATGAATGAAATTGGACGATGATGAATGAAGAGAAATTGGATAAAACCCTAAAATTCGTCTCATAATACATAAAATTGTACTTGGATACATAGGACTTATATTACAAGAAACCAAAAGCCCTCAAGATAATCGGGACGATGATAACAGCACCAGAAACCATCAGATACTCATACTTGGCGCTACGCACCGTCTGGCTAGATGGTTTCTCAGTCAAGAGCTCCTTTAGTTGAGCTATCTCTGCCTGCGCTTTCTTGATCTCATCGTGCAAGTTGGTTACACAGTCAATTTCAGCATAACAAAGGAAGATGTAATCAACTTGTTCGCCATGTTGGTCCACACTCAGCTTTAACTCGTGAAACTCCTCCATCATAGCCTCATCCCACCACTTCATTATATGGTAGCCACCATCCTATACAGCCACATTTTAAATATGCAATCATCTTCAAATTCCGAAAATAAGCTCGAATAAGTCAAAACGAAATAAAACTGGCTACAAAACAGAAGAGAAAGGCAATTACATCCCAGTTACGACATCCAAAGAATCTTCTTCCCGGATTATCGGCTGTAGTGGATGTTCGCATGACAGGGTCCAGACCGCAGAAACATTTTTTGGGGAATCCATTGCATGAACCGGATCTTTGTCGGAATGTGGAAGTTGAGAATGATCTACTACTACTCGAGGTTGGAACCTGGCTGAATCGCCCCATCATGTGTACAATAAAACGATTGTAAGTCAGACTTCTAAAACAGTCTGAACAAAAACAATTCCAATTTCAGACTTCTAATAGAGTCTAACTCAAGCATAGAACCTAGGGGCCCTAGAACCTATCTATTTTTTGTTCAGATCTAGACAAAAGACATGTGAAAAAGAGGATGATTGGGACTCAAAACCGTATGGATCGAAAACGAGATATATATTAAAAAACAATTTTTTTGTTCAGATCTAGACAAAAGACATGTGAAACCGGGGATGATTCGGTCTCAAAACCGTATGGATCCCATGGATCTAAAACGAGAAATATATAAAAATCTATCTATTTTTAGTTTTATTCAGATCTAGACGAAGTACAAAGTACATATGAAAAAGGGGATGACTCGAACTCAAAACCGTACGGATCTAATACGAGAAATATATAAAAACCAAATTTTTGTTTAGATCTAGACAAATATCAAAGAAAAAGTGACTTCTTTCGTATAGATCTCAAACATTTAAAGAACGAAGAGCTTAGAATATGATGGCGGTGGTGTATGGACTGGTCAGGAGAGACGAAAAGGAGAGATAATTACAAGAATGAAGAAGATGACGACGGCGGTGGCGGTGGCGGTGGCGGTGGCGGTGGCGGTGGCGGCTGAGGGTTCGCGGAGAGTTATTAGAGGGTATTTAGAGAGTATCTAGAGAGGGAGTGTGTTTCCGTTTTAGAGAGAGAAGTTTGATAATGACTTTTACGATCTAATGTCGGTAACTTCCGTTTATATATGGGGTAAATTCCCAAGTAGGGTTTAGTTTTTGGTCGAGATTAGTCAGACTTCTTCGGTAGTCTGAGAAATCATGTACGTTAATCAGATTAACATGGAAGTCTGATATACCCTAAATCTACAAATTACTACTTAAATACCATCATATTATATAGAAAACTTATAAAAAACATCAAACTCGTTTAATATAGTCACAACCTAACCAGTATATGCAAATGTAACAGCATGGATGAAAATTCACAAACCCTCAGCCTAACCCTACAGATGAAAATATGATATCCAACTCCATATGTCAAGCATAGATCAAGCTACATGGTGTTTTTAACCAAATATACCTTAAATGGTTAAAATTGACTAAATATTATGTAATTTTAATTTACATATGTCCAAAAGTCCCATATTTAATTTATGTATCCGAAATTTTCCTCAAAATATTTTTTAATAATTTTTTTTTTTTTGTCAATTTTAATAATTTTATAATTTAAATTTTCAACTTAATTATCTCTCAGACTTCTCGTCCACGTACGAGAACACCATGAGATAATTAAGTTGAAAATTTAAATTATAAAATTATTAAAAAATATTTTGAGGAAAATTTCGGATACATAAATTAAATATGGAACTTTTGGACATATGTAAATTAAAATTACATAATATTTAGTCAATTTTAACCATTTAAGGTATATTTGGTTCAAAGTATTTGCGAAACCCCAAAATTCAGACTTCTATGCAAGTCTGACAAACCCTAAATCTAATGGGGACTTTTGGACATAAATTAAACATGGGACTTTTGGACATATGTAAATTAAAATTACATAAAATTTAGTCAATTTTAACCATTTAAGGTATATTTGGTTGAATCCCAAGTATTTACGAAACCCCGAAATTATAGAAGTCTGATAAACCCTAAATCTAATATTTATCACTTAACATTGGAAAATATTTAAACAAAACACCTAGGACACATCAAATTCGTTAATTATATCACCATTATAACATACATGTGCAAATGTAATTTTTTCAAATGTGATCATTTCCTAAACCATGAATCTAACTAACCTAAGGTTATATGTAAGTTATATGTAAATGTTCCATTACAAAGTATGTTCTAGGGCATACTTAACTAACATAGTTTAATATGACTCAATTTTATAAAATTTTAATTTATATACTACTAAATTGTTTATATATAATTTATGTATATAAAAGTTTTGACAAAATATTTTTTAATAATTTTAAAATTTAAATTTAGTAATTAATTCTGTGTCAGACTTCTATTGGAGTCTGACATCTCAGACATCCATAGAAGTCTGAAATAGTCGAAGGTTATAATGGTAATTGCGTTTGACGCTTTTTTTGATTGGTCGTAAGGACAGCGCGGTAATTTTATAAGGCCGCAAAACCAGTTTTATATTTGATTCAAGTTTGGGGGTACACTTTTATTTAAATTCAAGTTTGAGGGCATTTTAAGCAATTTCCCCATGAATTTAGGTGCTCCATATGTCCACAATTCTGGGGCGATTTCACAACTTGAATTTGATCTAGATATTGAAGATGTAAAAGATTATAAGGAGTGGTATATTAGCAACCACTGGATCAAATTACTAAATTCTGAAATATTTATTTTGGTTGTTGGGCTCCATTCACTAGAATCACTGGATCAAATTTTAGACCTTGAATATCTCTTCTGGTATTCTTCGTTTGGAACCTAGGCTGCCATATTTAATTATTTATTTATTATAATTATTCTTATTTATATGTATAGATATCTTATAAAAATAACAAACCACTAAGCAAAAATGATTCGTATATTAAAATTCGCTTTAGGATTCTAAAAGAAATATTATTGCGAATCACAACTTATCAAATATAAAATACTATTTATTAGATGAAATAACTAAATAAATTAAATTTATTATCTACGATTATCTATTAAATTTTAGAAATGGATAAATGTGGATATTTTTAAAAAAATCTTTAAATAAAAATATATGATCACAAGATCTAAATACAATTTACGAAGATTACACAATATGTACTAATTCTATGAACCATGAGCAGTTAACATAAAGAAATATTACAAAAGAAAAACTCTAACTATTACCCATACACATACTATATTTGAAATCTTCTTCCTATCTTAGTTGCCCAATAACTCTATCGTCGTTACTACGTGAATATGTGTTTTGTAATGAAGTTGTTATTTTACACATTCTTACTTTTCGCTTTCTTTATTAATAAATTATGTAGTTCTAGGTGAAAGACAAACATTAAGATTTATTGATCGTTGTGATCATCTATTTATGGTAGGGTTTACCGAACTTAGTTGTAAAGATTATGATGATGTGACTTATTAAACATCTTTCTAACACTATATGAATGTAGTATTTTTTGTTACAGTCATTTTTTACTTTGTATACGTCAAGATTAGCAATGAAACGTAAAAAGCCATTACTGTTTGGTTTGGATAAAGATTATATTGCTGCTCCACCCCCATTACGGAAACGTAAGTTTAGTAAATTTTAGTTCTTTAAAAGTATAGATTCGATTTAACCTCTAAATATTGTTTAATCTACTATATTTCTTAGCTGAAAGGCAAATAAAACAAAATATTGTTAAACAAACTGGAAGTCCTTCAAGCAGTTGTGTTGCTATTTCACAAAATAGGATTCCATTCATGAATATTACAAACATTTCTCCACTACCTCCATTACGGAAAAGTAAGTTAAGTACATTATCATTCTTTAGGGTTTATATGTATAGACATTTATAATTGTCACTTTATTCTTTACTTTTAGGTGGAAGGCCAATCCAAAAAACTATATTCATGGATGTTACAAATGTATTGAGTCCTCGGATCTCTTGCATGAACATTATAAAACAAAACGAATTGGTTGTGTTTTCTCTCAGAATTCAAGTTCGTTTAAATATTTATAAACGATTAATTTTCATACATTATATATTTTCTCTTATATTTACAAAAAAATGTATAAATTTAATTTTCACTTTATTTTTTTACAGATTCAAGCACAATACATAATACAAGGTTACCTTCTACACAAAGTTCTGTAAATACTCGAACTCCAGCGAATCTCGTCCGGAAAATACAGAATAAACCTCAAAAAGAAGGTTTGTTTCCTTTTATAAAATTGATTGTTTAAACTATATTAGTTTATATGTAACACTATATTAGCTTCAAAATTAAATAGTAAAATATATTGGACGAGTTTTATTAAAATTATATACAATTTATTGTTGTAATCGATGTTAGTTTAATAAAACTCAGTTTTAGAGCTAGTTTTCTACAGATAACCTGATCTCCTATGCACATGAAGATGAGTTCGTTGCATTTGTAGAAATGGATTCAGAACACGAAAAAGAATCAGACAATGAAGTTAATAATTATGAAAACATCGACTAAGTTTATAAGTTGTTCAATTAACTTTTTAATCAATTATAAGGGTAATTTTAATGGCAGATTTGGACGATGAGTTTGATGTCAGTACCTCGACTTCCATTCATGATTACAATGTTGAAAGTAATCACACAGCGGATCATATCCTACAATAAAGTAAAATGAGTGCAATTAATAAAAAGGCTTTAGAAAGGTTTAATAAGATGCATCTAGCTTCACTGACCGTTAAGTCTGGAATTGCGGAAAATGGTATGATTTTAATTGATTTAAGTTATTTATTGGCAATTATTTCCAACCATGGATTGGAATATAGCTTGACTAAGTTTCTAAATATATGACATTAGGATACAAGGACCATAAAGATCGTTCATACACGTGTATCCATTGTGGTGCTTATATGTGGATTGATGAGCATATAAATAAAAGAGGATCGAAAGCGCGACCGGTTTTCTCAATGTGTTGTAAACATGGAAAAGTTAAGATTCCTCTTCTTAAAACACCTCCGTCTACATTGCTTGCATTGTTGTATAATGGTGATGATGATAACAAGAATTTTCGGAGATTATTATAGCTTATAATATGATGTTTTCATTCACGTCGCTTGGCGGGAAAGTGAACCACAAATTTTACAATGGAATAGGACATTATCTGTTTCAGCTACAAGGTGAAAACTACCATAACATAGGAGATATGTTACCAGATCCTGATCAGGATCCAGCTTTTTGCAACTCTATATTCATGATTCAATAATGAGATCAATAATCGAATAAAGGCTTGCGGATAACTATTTCACTAATTTTTACATGTATATTTTTATTGTGTTCTTTATGTTATTATGTTTTTTAAATTTTCAGGAAGGCAAGGTCAGTTGAAAAAATTAGACCAAAAATAGTGGATCTGATCAAGAAAATGTTGGATAATCATAATCTTCTTGTGCGTGCTTTTAGATCGAATGGACTTAGCCAAAAAATGGACCAAAAAATGGAAAGTATAAACCTTAGATTCCAAGCAGAAGAGAAAGAGATGGTAGGACCCATAATCTACCAACGACAGACGAGGTGGAATCTCCAGGACCCATAATACCTGGAGATTTTCAAATGGACATGGAACCGCGAGATATTATTATTCAAAGTAAATCAGGAAATCTACAGAGAATAAGTGAATTGCATCTTGCATATTTGCCATTGCAATATCCTTTGCTAATTCCATACGGTGAAGACGATTTCAGGTTATTAAGGGTGTTTCAATGGTTGAAATATTATATGACTGTAATTGTAAATGGTTAGCTTTAGTACTTTAATGGTTAAAACTAAATTCAGGCTAGGCATAGACATTGGCTTTATTGACACCAATTGAAGGACGAAGACAAAGGTCACCATGCAATAATTTTTCACATTTCGAATTTTGGAAAAGCGTAATGAATCTCCGATTATTGTCATGTCTGGAAAATTATTTCAGAAAATTTTGGTTGATGTATACACCATGATTGAGACAAATTGATTGAGGTATTTACGGCAAAATCAGAAAAAACTCTAATGTGAAAATTACAAGAAATTAAAAAAGCTTCGTCGAAAGGAGATGCGGATTTTTCCAACCAAGGAGCAAAAATACATTTTCCGTCTTCATTTGTTGGTGGTCCAAGTATATGATGAAAAATTATCTTGATGCAATGGCTACATGCAAGTATTTTGGTTTTTCAGATCTTTTCATAACGATTACATGCAACCCAAAGTGGTCTGAAATTACAAGATTCCTTAAGAAGAATGGTTTAAAGGCAGAAGATAGACCTGAAGTATGTTGCAGAGTATTCAAATTGAAACTCAACAGTTTAGTTGAAGATTTAACAAAGAATAAGACGTTTGGGAACTTTAATTCAGGTAAAAATCCTTACTTCAATATCAATTTGTTAATATTAGTTCTGTTAATATATTTATATTTTACGAACATATTTTAAAACTATTTTAAACTATTAATTTGGTCGTTTGTATATATTTACATTTATGCAGCTATATACACAATATAGTGGCAAAAGAGAGGTCTTCCACATGCTTATTTGATTGTTTTCTTACATTCCGATTCTATGCTACCAACTGGTGATGATATAGATAAGTTCATCAGTGCGGGAATTCCTGATAAAGAGGATATCCTCATTTGGATGAGGTTGTTGCGGATATGATGATGCATGGTCCATGTGGCCCTCACAATAAAGATAGTCCATGCATGCAAGATGAGAAGTGTACAAAGTTCTTTCCATAAACCTTTAGTGATACAACTCATGTTGATGTAGCGGGGTTTTCTATTTACAGACGTAGAGAGAAAAAAATGAGGTTTGTAACAAAAAGAGGGTTTAATTTTGACAATTCATATGTGATACCTTATAACAGGACTCTATCCAAACGTTATCGAGCTCATATCAACGTTGAATGGTATTGCCAAACCCGAACTGTCAAATATCTCTTCAAATATATTCACAAGGGTCCTGACTATTTAAGATCATCTTTAGGAAACGAAGCTGCAAATGATTGTGATAAAGGTGATGGTAAGGTTGCTGATAATGATCAAGTCAAAGATGAAATTATAGAGTATACCAGCTGTAGGTACGTAAACCAAATAAAACTATTATTGTTTGTTTTATTCATGTGATTGTGCCATATATTCCAATCTTGTACCTAATTTTTGTTGAAAATATTTTCATATTATCCTGGTATATATCTTCCTACGAGGCTACAAGGAGAATTCTTGCATTCAATACTAATTTCCGAACTACAACAGTAGAGAAACTGTCGTTTCTTCTCGAAGGTGAACATTCATTGCTCTACGAGGAAGATGACGATGTGGATGACGTTTTTAACCGAACATATGTTGGTAGATCTAAGTTTTTGGCTTTCATGGACTACTACAAAAAGAATCCTAATGCAAAGAATATGACTTACGCAGATTTTCCAACAGAACATGTTTGGATTCTAAAGACTAAAGAATAGAAGGTTTGGCAAAAAGGATTTGCAATTGGAAGGCTAACCTATGTCCCCCGAGTAAAAGAAGATGCATATTTTTTCAGGGTTTTTCTTAACATCCAACTAGGTCCATCATGTTATGATGATATCAAGAAGGTTGATGGTGTTATTTATCCTTCATACAAATTGGTTGTGAAGCGTTGGATTTTCTTGATGATGATGTTGTATGTGTTGTATCTATAAAATAAGCAGCTCAATGGGGTAGCGGTACGTATGTGCAAGAATCGTTTGTTCTGATGCTTCTAACTACCAATGTTCAAAATCCACCAGAACTTTGGAATAAAAAATGGGAATTCTTATCGGACGACATATTAATCAAGCAAATAGCCCTAAGAAAAGATCCATGTAAGTAAAATCATATCATACCATTTTGAAAAATAGTTTTGTTCATATAACTTTGATTAATGTCTTATACTTTTATTTTTCGTATATTGCAGATTATAGTATGAACGAACAACAGATCAAAAATTATGCATTAGTGGAAATAGAAATACTTATGCGTAAAAGTGGGAGTTCACTATCTAAAATTAAGGATATGCCAAAACCCGATATGAACGCAATGGTTCAGGATAACAACACGTTGATAACATAAGAGTTAGCATACGATTGTGATGAGCTGAAATCTTACTTAGATAGAGATATGCCCAAACTTACAGAAGAACAAAGAGGTGTTTATAACGAGATTATGAACGCAGTTGACAATGGAACTGGTGGTATGTTCTTCATTTATGGATTTGGAGGAACAAGGAAAACTTTGATGTGAAGTGTTCTTGGAGCGACTATTCGATATAAGGGTAAGATATTATTAATGTTGCATCCAGTGGTATTGCTTATTTGTTGCTAAAAGGTGGTAGAACGACTCATTCTAGATTTGGGATCCCTATTCAAGTAAATGAATTGACGACGTGTTCTACTCTGAAACTTGGAACAGATCAAACAGATTTTGTCAAGTTAGCTAAACATATTATATGGGACGAAGCACCATTGATGAGTAAACACTGTTTTGAGACTCTGGATCGGAGCGTGCGAGATATTTTGGGACAAGATGTGCCATTTGGAGGTAAGCCTATTGTTTTTTGTGGTGATTTTAGACATATTTTAGCAGTAATAACCGATAGCAGAAGAGAGTAGATTGTTATGGCTGCTCTGAATTCGTTGTTACTGTGAAACAAATGCAAAGTTATGAAGCTCACCAAAAATATGCAACTTCTCGCTGATGGTCTGAGTATTGATCAAGCTCGTGCTCTATGAGAATTCTCCTACTGAATTTTGGATATAGGATACAGAAAGATCAATGGTGGAGATGATGAATATTTTGAGATAGATATTCCAGAAAATTTGCTCATATCTGATTCTGCATAACATATCAAAGCAATTGTTAAAGAATTATATGGAGATTCTTATGCGGTTGAGTATGACCCAAAATTTTCCAAGGAAGAGAAATTTTGAGTCCGACCAACCAAAATGTTGATAATATGAATGACTATATGCTTGAATCATTACAAGGTATTATGTTTATTTTGTATATATGGTAATGTTTAATCCAATAATATATATATATATATATATATTTATCTTTTGAAATTTTTATTATTGTAATATATGGACATTGGAAGCTATGTTTGTTTGATAACAAGTGCAGAAAAATCTTAGCTCATTTTTGACACCATTGATATTTCATATAAAGGGAAAAATGATGATATGATATACTCCCAGGAATTTTTAACAGCATCAAGCTATCTGGACAGCCGAACCATGATTTAAAATTAAAGGTTGGTGCTCATATTATGTTACTTAGGAGCATTGATCAGAGGAATGGTTTATGCAATGGCAATAGGTTACAATTATCCAGTTGGGCAATCAAATTCTGGAGGCTAGAATAATAACTGGATCTAGGGTTGGTCGTAAAGTTGCACTTCATAAGATGTTTATCACGCCGTGTGAGGCAAGATTTCTTTTCAGAATGCGGCGTATGCAGTTTCTCGTGGCTCTTGCTTTTGCAATAACTATAAACAAAAGTCAAAGACAAACACTAGAGAAAGTTGGTTTGTATCGTCCAAGACTTGTTTTTACTCATGGTCAGTTGTATGTTTCCATTTCAAGAGTAACTTCGAGAACCGGTCTAAAGATATTAATCACAGATAAAGAAGAAAAACCAGTGAAGAGAACAAAGAATGTTGTTTTCCTAGAAGTGTTCAATTACTTTAAGTAGATTTTTATTAGATTGTAATCGATGGTATTCTTTATTGGAGACTAATGTTTTATTCGTTATAGATATGAGAAAACGAATTATGGGTTATATAATTTTTTTAAGAAAATTGTTTTGCTGGTTTGTTATAAGATTTTATTCATTTCGAATGTGCATAAAATCTGGATGTGTATATAATTATGTAAACAATGCATCCAAATGTATTTACATCCGGATGTGCAAATAAAACGATGAATTAAACCTTATACCATGTTTGTTTTGACACAAACCGAACAAATAACATAGGTTAACCAACAAATAAGTTAATGCCTGCAAATCCGTCGGGATCGATCAACTTGTTTTAGAAAATCAGAAATCACATACAAAAAAATCCAAACTACATAATAAGTTCGATTTTACTTTAGATAATATGATTATTTATTGGCAGGAAAAATACAAAAAGAAAACGAAAAACTAATCCAAAACCGTATTGAATCTTGATAGAACCCAATAATACTTAATCAGTTAATCACATACATTATCTAAGAAAAAAGAAACTCAAAAGATTGTTTATATTTATAACGCATGTCAAAATATTGTTTCTTGCTCAAGTTAATTTCTCTTTATTAAATTATGTATATTTCCTTTATTAAATTATGTATATTTCCTTTTTTCTACTAGGGTTCTCATATCGTTAGAGTTATGAAATACTAAGTTATTACCGAATTTCTGCTTGGGGACACATCAACATGTTGATGAGCGGTTTCTTCTTGTTCTTTGCTTTGTTTTTGGGGTATACTGGGGCATTTGTAACTCACCAGCTTGTAGTTTTGGTGAGGAATTGGAGATTGGCCAGACAACAGTTATCGGCTCAGGAAGAGGGAACCATTGAGGAAACGGTTGAGAAAGTCGGTGAAGAAGCAGCCGACTCAACCAGAGAAGATTCACATGTTTCTCTGACGCTGCTGGATCCAGATCTTTTGGAATGCCCGATTTGCTGCGAGCTTCTCAAGGCTCCTATATTTCAGGTTTGGTTCATAAAGATACTTTTTTTTTTTGAACGACATGTTCCTAAAGATACCTATATTTGTTTTTTTTTTTGCCAAAGCCTAAGGATACCTAGATTGCAAGTGACTATCTTTTTTTTTCTCTGTTGATGTAGTTTTGGGTAATAAGACTAATAAAAGTGAACAATACTGATGTTATATACACCTGTCTTGTGATAACACTAAATAGTTCTCTCATGCAGTGTACGAATGGTCATCTTGCATGTTCTTTGTGCCCCAAGAAACTTAAGAACTTATGCCCTTCCTGTCAATGTCCGATTGGGTACAATCGTTGCAGAGCCATGGAGAAAGTCATTGAAGCATTTATAGCGCCATGTCCAAATGCCAAATATGGGTGTAAAGAGAATGTATCATACGAGGATCGCTCTAGCCATGAGAAGCAGTGTGTTTTCGCACCGTGTTCCTGCCCTGTGCATGACTGCAACTATACCGGCTCACATAAGGATCTCAAGAGCCACGTCAATAATAACCACAAGGAAGGCCTGATTCGTTTTGAATGGGAAACTCCTTTAGGCATTGAGTTTAGCCTAAGCGAGAAAATTACCATTTTTAGAGAAGAGAAAGATGGGGAACTAATTGTATTTCAAGGATGGAAAGGATGGCACGGTATGTTTGTAAGTATGAGCTGCATTGCACCTTCGGCAACTAAAGCGGGCAGATTCTCCTGCCATTTGGAATTGAAAACCTCAAGAAGCACACTGAAGCAGAGATTCACGGTGAAGAAAATTCAGAAAATGAGGGAGGAACAGCCAGAAGACGATTTCGTGTTGATTCCTTCCTATATGCTGCGTAGGAGATTCAACATGAGGATTTGCATCAGCCGTGATCAGTACATTCCTTATGCACTACTTATGCTTAAGAAGTTAAGAGGTTTTTTTTCAAGTACCTGAAGACAGTTTGAAAGAGAACTGAATTAGTGACACAAACACATGATTTAATAGATTTGGTTTTGGTTTAGATATAATTATGTATTAACCAAACAAAAAAAAATATGTATTAACCAAAAACCCAAGAAAAGAAGAAACCAAGAAACTAATTCGATATTGCCACCGTCCAATCAAGCTGAGCTGTCGTTTCCGTTTGGATTAAGAGGCACCATTAAGAGTTTTTTTTTCTCATCTGAATTGCATTATATAAATTAGAACTTTGGAGGGATCAAACCCATACCAAAAATTGGCGTGCAACAAGGATTTCAAAAGCTCCTGTGCCACACTACCCATACTTTGACTACTCTATTGACAACCAAACACCAGAAGACTAGAGGCTAAAAACTTTCACAGACAAAGAGATGAGACAGCCAAAAGGGGTAACCTGCTGCAACATACAATTGGAGAAAACCCAATCTATTAACATTTTTGTAACACCCCGTTTCCGGTGAACTGGAATGGCGGCGTTAGGACACGCGGCTACGCTATAAGGCTAGCCGACATGTTTTTCCATTGGTCCCAGGATTCCTACGCACGCTTTCTTATGTTCAAAACCACCGACTCAACCAGTATATAAACTCCTGCTACCTGTCCTGCGAGGAAAAAGAGCGGGAAAAGGGAAAAGGAATGAGCAAGTGTTTCAAACATATTTACCCAGTGAGGGCTGATTCAGGGAATCCGCGATCTTGGCTTACGCCACACAACTACGAGATATAAGTACTAAGCTAATACCCCCTTGCACACAAACGCTTGAAGACGCACCACACAATTCTAACGTCCGTTCGTGCTTAACGAGCTCCCAGCTCACACTCATGAACACCTACGGGCCTCACTGCCCCACAATGCGTCCAACGCACGGTACCTCCAACACACCAGTTCAGAGGGCTCGTCAGACCCTCCTCGACGATAAGGACGTCCAACGCCCTACACGCATAGCTCTAAAGAAGTTCTACCACACATAGCCTTCATACACAAGCAACATTTTCGGAATTAAGTGATAACATATCGTCTAGAGGCTGTTTTCGGTTCAAGTGATAACTTATCTTCTAGGTATTTTTTCAATCACATCAACACAAATCATCCTCTAGATCTACACTACCTAGGAAATACGACATTAACAAAGGACTCGTGTCCCGAAATTGAGATAGAATAAGGCAAGGATCACGACCGGTCCTCACCTTGGCCAATGAAGGGAAAATCGTAATTTAGGAACTCCAAACGCCTGAACGGACTTCATATTTGTAAAGAGGACGAAAAAAGAAGTGGATTAGGTTTTTGTTTTGCTCGAATCGGGTTAAGGACGGTCTAGTTACGGTCAATTGAAGATAAACAACCCAAACCGGATTAAACCAAACCAGACCGGTCAATCCGACTCGACCGGTCAACCCGACCCGACCCGGTCAACCCGATCCAGTCAGGTCAACCCGACCCGATCCGGTCAACCCGATCCAAACTAAACCGGAAAATTGAAAATTGAATTGGACTAAACCAAATACAGATCCGTCATGAACATACACGTTTTACAAAACAGATCATAACTTCCAAACGGTAAGTCGGAATTGGGCTACTCTTACCTTTCTGGGAATCCGAGACCGAGAGCTTTCCAACAACATATTGTGCTTTCCGTGGATCCTTACGGATCGTCAGGAAAACGTGAATCAATCTGACGGCCAGAATTTCTTCGATCTTAGATCTGCGTTTGGAAAAGTGGTAGATCTAAGAAACGGGATTAGATCTCAGATCTGACTCCACAGAGGATCAGATCTGGAAAAGAAACACTACAAGAAAAATTGTAAATAGCCACGGATTTATTCGTGGCTATTAGCCTTATTTCGTGGCTAATTCACCAATAGCTACGGATAGCCACGAAATTGTTTTTTGGCTACGGGCTCGTTGCTTTCTGTTTTTTTGTGGCTATTTGTGGCTATTCATGGCTATCGCTTCCACGGATAGCCACGACATAAATCGTGGCTATATAGCCACGAATAGCAAGAACTTATTTTTGTTTTGCTATAAAGCCACGAATATCCACGAACTTAACCGTGGATAATACTATGAAATAACCACAAGTTATACGTAGCTATCCGTGGCAATGATATTAAAAAAAAATTTAAAAAAATTATACAAATAATAAAATAAAATTAAAAATTAAATCTGTATATATATACAGATGTATACAATAAATAACAGGCATTTGATATCAAAAACTTTCCTTAGAAGACGAAAAAGGCGAATATTTAGGGCAACCTCTTGACGGCGGCGGAGCTCCTCTCCGTCGCCGTTTTCCTTTTCTTGCTTACTTTTCGTTTATTTGTGTGGTCTCATCCTTGCGTTCTCGGATCTATCGGTTTGGTGTTTTTTGATTGACAGATCTGGCGGTTCTGGGTTTTACTTTTGGTCTCGACGAGGTTGCAGTTGCCGGTCCTTTTGGACGACGGGATGAAGGGTTTCTGATCGCTTCCGATGTTAGCTTCGTGTGATTTGGGTATTCTCTGGATCTGAGCTTCCTTATCTTCTGATTTTGGTGGTCGATCTTGTTGCTTTTCCGGTATGTTTTTGAGATCTATGCTTTTGCGGTTTGGATTTTGAGTTGAGAGTTGTGGAGTAGTCTTTGGGGCTTCCGTCGGTTGGTGGTCTTCTTAGGTCATTTGGAATGTTGGTGGCTGGTTGAGTTGCGCCAATCGTGGTGAGGCAGGGCCGCTTAAGCTCTCGGTATGTTGTCCTTCTTCTCTTTGGCGGTTTCGTTCTGGAAGGAGGTGCCCGGTTCTACGGTGAGCTTCTGGTTCGTGTGTAAGCCAACGATTTCCGGATTTAAAACAGGTATGCATATCCGGTTATCTGTGGATGGTTTTAGAAGGCTTTGTCTGCTCGTGGCTCATTCCTCTTCGTTTGTGGAAGAGCAATATAATGGATTTAAGTTCTTCTAAGCCACAAGATGAATAAGGCTTTTGGTGATTTGCTCGCTTTCCGTTATGATCTGCTCTTTTTCTTGACTGTTTTAAGTGTGTTCTCTTTATTTCCAGTTCGTTTTTGGTTTGAGGTTTGATGCTTCATGGTTTGTTATTTCCCTTGGTTAGGGCTTATGTCTCCCATGTTTTGGGCTTTGGACTCCGGGGATATATGTTTCATCCGCCGGCTTTGTTTGTATGTTGTTGTATTCCTCAACCGAATCCTTTCGTGATGTTATTAATATCAGTGAAAAAAAAAATATACAGATGTATACATATATATATCTGGTATATACGTAAATACATAATACATAAATTAAAAAAAAAAAACTAAATTAAATAAACAGACGATGCCGTTGGATTCTGCTCGCCGACGCCCACGCTCCGTCACAGCCGAAGCTCCGTCACCGCCACCGACACTCCGTCACAGACAGCCGCCTTCTCTGCATATCTGAACCGACTGGACAAGTGACGATTGGGCCATGGAATTGGACGGCTCCTCTATTTCTCCGACGATTCATCACGAAGGGAGGTTAACGCCGGCGAAGATGGAGACTCCGGAGACGATAATGGCGGATCTGAAGACTGACGACTCCGTCTTCTTCTCACGGAGGCCTCCGCGAATACCACCGTATCCTCTCTCTCAGATTCGCCGGAGAAGATCTTAGTTTGCCACCTCCTCCACCGGTTCTCTGCTTCATCTTCGTCTTCTAGTGGTCTTCATCTTCCTCTTCGTTCTGGAAATAAGGCGGTGAAGTATGATTGAAGAAGAAGAGTCGGATGAAGGTGAAAATGATTGAAGAAGAAGAGTTGGGTAAAAAAATTGCAAGAGAAGAGTTGTGAAGGTGAACAAGAGTCAGGCAAAAAATTGAAGAAGAAGAGTCAGCCGCATGATGGTGAAGCTTTTTTGTAGCTTAAGTGTAAGATAATTAGGGTTTAGGAAAAATCAATGGCCATGATTTAATGTGTGATAGATCCAACGGCTAAGAAGCTAATCCACTTGTTTGATGAAAATCAATATAAACCGTTCATATGTTTTAATCAACGGCTGTGGCTTGTGATCATGGTGATACACCAATCGACCAATAGAATTATTATCAGATATATATATAATATATAATAATCAAAAAATAATTTAAAATTAATGAAATTACTAAAACGAAAATTTTAAAAATGTCAAGTTTAGAAATAAAATAGATAAAAATTATAAAAGTGTTAATTTTATAAATAATTTTAAAAAAATAAGTAAATATATTGACTAAAATTATTAAATTTTTATTTAAATATTATATTTTGTTTTCAAAGTATTAAAATTTATTTGTGGGTATATATAATAATTACATTTTTATAAATTCTTTTTAAAAAATTTATTATTAGTATTAAAGTATTAGTAAATTTCAAAAGCAAATCTTTAGAGTTTTAGTTTATTGTTTATATATATATATAAAATAGTATAATATTAATTTTAAACTATTTTAAAAACAATAAACTAAAACTCTAAAGCTTTTTTTGTATACATAATTATAATATTAATTTTAAACTATTTTAATTTATATATATATATATTTAAATGGTTTGAATATTATTTTCTGTATAGATAATTAATTTTTATAATTTAATATTATAATTTATGATTAAAAATAAGGTTTATAGTATATTATGGTTTATGATATATAAATTAAAGGGTTGTGTTTAGGGTTTGAAGTTAATGTTGAAAATAATATATTTGAAAAAAAAAATGTAAGTGTTGAAAATTTGTTTTGGTTATGTTATAGTATTTAAAATTATATTAATTAGAGTTTTGATTATATTTTAGAGTTTTAGGGTTTGATTAGGGTTATAAATATGGTTTATTTATGATATGAAAATATTGTGGTATTGGATTTCAAAATAATAGTTTTATGTATGTATAATAATGGTTTGAATTTTAATTTTATAGTTTATGATTAAGAGTTTAAGGTTTAGAGTTTGATTATGGTTTAGGGTATAAGGTTTGAAGGGTTTATTTAATTTAGGATATGAATATTGTGGTATTGGATTTGAAAATAATAGTTAAAAGAGTTTAGGATATGTATATATAGTTAATGGGTTGTATTTTGATTTATAGTTTATAATTAAGAGTTTAAAGATTAGGGATTTTAAGGTATATTTAGGGTTTAGGGTTGTGAATATCCACAGATAAAATCGTGGCTATCCGTGGATATGTTATTCCACGACTGTTTCGTGGCTATCTGTAGATAATTAGCCACGAATAGCCATGAAACAGTCGTGGAAGAACATAGCCACTGATAAAATTGTGGCTATCTGTGGCTATATTATTCCATGATTGTTTCGTGGCTATCTGTAGATAATTAGCCACATTCGTGGCTAAATAGCCACAAATTCCTACGAATAAGCCACGAACCCTATTTTTTTTACAGTCGTGGCTGGTTCGTAGCTATTCGTGGCTGGAAAATTCTTAGCCACGAACTGTTCGTGACTCGTTCGATGCTAAATACAGACTTTCTTGTAGTGAAAGAGAATAAAAGAGGATAATCAATGAATAATGGGGAATCACTTAACCCGAGAGAAGAACGAAGAGAGATACATGGGAGAGAAGAGAAGATCGGACGGAGGTGGCTCACCGGAGATGGCTGGCGACGGCTGGTGACTCGACGGACGAGCAGGCCTTCGCCGGAGATCTTCACATGCCTTATCTCTCTTGGTGGCTTTCTCTATTTATAATAAAAGAGAGGAAACCCTAGAGTTTTTGGAATGGGCTAATGGGCTTAAATGGCTTTTTCTTTTAGAAATTTTGAGAACCCAAAATTGGGTCATTACAATTCTCCCGCCCCCTTTACAGTGAATTCGTCCCAAATTCTGGGGTGGACGGTTACCCGGACACCCCAAAACTCAAAGGTGTCATTCCCGCAAGGGGTACAAAAGCTCTTATTAAAGCGGAAGTATTGTCGAAAGGAATAGCGGAACACGAAAAGCACTTTGAAGGAAGGAGCGAACTATTTCAAAGTTACTCACTTCTTTTTAGAATGAAAGAGAACAGAACGAGTAAAGGCTTGTACTTCCAAACCGTACACCCCCAAACCCATTGACCTTGGACGATCACTTGACCAACAATCAAACAAGAACATGATCAAACTACAATCCTCAGTCGGGCTTAGAGGTGTTAAGGAATGGCATCCAAAGAAGCCTTAACTTTCTCATTCTTATTCTTTCATCCAAGGAGGAAGGAGAGATGAGCTAGGGCGTGCCAAGCTAACCACAAGGCGGAAAGGAATACCGACCAAGGGCTGGAATAGAGCAGGAAATCGGAAACGACTCAAAGGGAAAGGATAAATAAGGAAGCACTTAGGAAGAATCGATAACTGTTTCCCATTAGACAAATCTTCTGGAAACCAAGGACGAATAGGAATTAAGATAAGGGAAATGACTGCAATAGTTTGGGAATGGAGAGCATGAAGAACGAAATTCCAACTTGTAGAACTTCAAGATAGGGGAGGAATGAGAGCACCAAGAAGAGAAAGGAGATTCATGACTAGAAATAAATACTGAATGACAACGACGGAGGGGAGATAGAAACTTGAACTCGAAACGCCACTGTATCCCCCCTTGATTCGCCTTGGAAACTCCACTCGAAATGCTACTTGAACTCTCCGGTGAATGTCACCACATACTTTTCGCCTTTCTGCACACCGCCAAACATCTGCACCAGACAACACCAGTTCCAACAAGCACCCCAATGGCATCTACTACCCAAAAGGTATACACCACAACATACACCTTCACGGCATACATCCCAATACATACTTAAGGGAAAACGATACCACTAAGGTCTAAGAGCACCGACCACAACATGAATGGAAAATCTAACTAGATCATGACCGTATAGAAGGAGTTAGATACTACTCTAGTTGGTTGTTTGAAAAACACTTTCACAACTTTTATTAGGCCTATAAGCTTTTGCAAACACATTTCAAAAACGGAAATAAGGTTTTGAAAAACGATAGAAGTTGATCCCTCAGGGCGGCACTGAGGAACCTTAACCCAGGCTCTGATACCAAATTGTAACACCCCGTTCCCGGCAAACCGGAACGGCGGCGTTAGGACACGCGTCTACGCCATAAGGCTAGCCGACATATCCTCCCATTGGTCCCAGGATTCCTACGCACGCTTCCTTCAGTTTAAAACCACCGACTCAACCAGCATATATACTCCTGCTACCTGTCATGCGAGGAAAAAGAGCGGGAAAAGGGAAAAGGACTGAGCAATGGTTTCAAACACAATTATCCAGTGAGGGCGGATTCAAAGAACTCGCGATCTTGGCTTACGCCACACAACTATGAGATACAAGTACTAAGCTAATACCACCTTGCACACAAACGCCCGAAGACGCACCACACAATTTTAACGTCCGTTCGTGCTTAACGAGCTCCCAGCTCACACTCATGAACACCTACGGGCCTCACTGCCCCACAATGCGTCCAATGCACGGTACGTCCAACGCACCAGTTCGGAGGGCTCGTCACACCCTCCCTGACGACAAGGACATCCAATGCCCTACACGCAATGCCCTAAAGGAGTTCTACCACACATAGCCTTCATACACAAGCAACGTTTTCGGAATTAAGTGATAACCTATCATCTAGGTGCCGTTTTTGGTTTAAGTGACAACCTATCTTCTAGGTGTTTTTTTCAATCACATCAACACAAATCATCCGCTAGATCCACTACATAACCTAGAAAAGATGAAATTAACAAAGGACTCGTGTCCCGAAATTGAGATAGAATAAGGCAAGGATCACGACCGGTCCTAACTTTGGCCAATGAAGGGCAAAATCGTAATTTAGGAACTCCAAACGCCCGAACGGACTTCATATCTGGAAAGAGGACTGAAAAAAGTGGATTAGGTTTTCGTTGTGCTCGAATCGGGTTAAGGACGGTCTAGTTACAGTCAATTGAAGATAACCAGCCCAAACCGGATTAAACCGAACCAGACCGGTCAACCCTGTTGGATCCCCTAGGATCTAGGGTTTGTTATATTGAAATTACCAACCTCGTTCTTACCTCAGATCTGGCAGCGGAATGGAATGGTGAACGAGATCTAGCGAATCAAGTGCTTCGCCTCTACAAGGCACACACTCACACAACCTGGAACGCCGTGATGCTAGTGCCGGATTCAGGGAATGAGTTTTCGATGTCTCTGCTTTTCTCTCTGAGAATTACAGTGACGGCTAGGGTTCAGGTCGACCATATAAACCTTTATATATCGACCTGGAAATGACATCACAAAACCGTCGGAGAAGCCCGACTCGTTTATGTCAAAACCCGATATCCATCGATCGACACACTTACTGTGTCGATCGACACACCTTCTCGAAAAGCCTGCATCGATCGACACACTCATGTATCGATCGACACATACATCATAAAACTCTATGTCAATGTGTATCCAATACACATCAACTTGATCATTATCAAATGATCATTCCCATATGTTAGCTTCCAGATTGCTTAGGTGTGTGACCCTATAGGATCATATAATACTGGCAGTAAGTCTACAACTTACAGATTACAAGAGGCTTCTAGCAAAGCATTACAATCACCAGTATTATACAAACGATTTATCTCGATTCACAACTACTATCAGGAGTGAGTACAAGTGTGAATTCAGGACATAATCCCAAAAATCTCCCACTTGTACTGGAATCATCAATTCCTACAATCCTTTTGTCTCTATATCTCGATTTGGCATAAGACAAGATTAGTGTCATTCTTATTAAGCCAATATCATGTTTATCGAACTCCTGATCTATGCTGAACAAAACAAACAACTGAACTACAGTTCGTTTGAGTGCGGCCACAGATTTTCTCAGCATAAAATCTTCGATAGGCCCTGAGATATTTATCTCCCGTTATTCAGGAGGGACAAATCCCATCTTGTTCCATCCCTGTTCCTTTACACACTTCATGATACACCTGAGCAGTGCCTTTATAGCCGCCAGTTACGGATCGACGTTTGACAAGGTCAAGGTGCACCAATTCATATGCAAGAAAGCATGATGAACTCAGGTCTAAGGACTATACTCAATAGTCGTAATGAGAACCTCTCATGACACAGATATAACTATCCTGGAGACTTCTCATTAGCGGGTCACGTCCGATCATATGTTCACCAATATATATCTATGTGACTGACTGTGATACTCATATCATTGACTCCATGAAACTTAGTCAACAGTCACCTCACAAGCTAGTCTCTCGCGGTTGTTATTGTCCCACTTTAACAACCTCGACTAGGGACACATCATAATTTATGTCATTTGTTACTTATAGGGTTTCATGATCAAGTCCTCAACTTGATGGCCTATAATATGACATAAACTTATTTTGGGACCGTTATTTAATTATCCAATAGTCAAATAATGTTGATGTCAGTTTTTCATAAACATGACCATATCATATTTATCTGAACATCATGACTAAACTAACTCCCACTAGAATCAAGACCAAGTCTTCAGATGTCTAGTACCTACAGCAACAGTGTTCAACTCGTGCTTAGGTTGTGAGAGATGCTGCGGTGTTCTTGCTTGGAACCATTCCAACAAACCACACCGCTATTCTTTAATGAGCACTATTCTACAGTCCTCTGCTTGGAAACCTTTCTAATAGACAGTACCGTTACACATGCAAAATGACATAACCAGGTGAGAACCGAGAATCATCTTTGTCCGTCTAACTACTCATAATTGATTCGTCTATTTCTCAGTTGTACAAGAACCTATCCTTAGTGTTTCTCAAACACTTGGGGATATTCCTTTACAACTGTCCAGTGACTCTTACTGGAACAAATTGGTATCTTCTCGTCATACTTTTATGCGTCAGCTGCATTTAGACGAGCGCATAATATGGCATTCATGATGGATTCTATTGCATAAGCAAAAGGAATCACACTCATTAGACACTAGCTCAGCCAGTGTCCAAGACACTTCATCTTGCTAAGATCATTGCCATAAGACCTTTGGTGTGAAGCCATTCATGGAATCATGCATATTGGAACTGTCCAGTACCTTATAACCATAATGGTTCTGACACGATCCAATTAGCTCTTCTGATCCATCTTAATGGATCCATATTCCAAGAACTCACGCGACTTCTCCCATGTCTATCGTTAAATTTGACTTCCGACCCAAATCTTGGCAAGACTTTAGCGTTGAAACGTCGTTTATGAGATTAAGTACGTTCTTAACATACAGTTTGAGAATTGCAATTACGCTCCCACTAGTTTACTTGTAAACGCATTGTTTCTATTCGTTCCTGATCGAGTCAAAGCCTTTGACCGTTTTAACAGAACATAGATTCCAACTCCAAGATGCTTGCTTCAACCGGCGAAGCTAACATGCATAACTAGCCAATTTTTCGGAGTTGGGGCTCACCATCGCTTCTTTGAATTTCGCATGCGCATCACTTTTCAATGATCAACGGATCACGACAATCGGTCACGAGGGATCACCCTCAATTTAGTGATGGATCCTTTCGGATCTGCGAATTTCAGGCTCCACAGGTGTAGATCCTACAGCACTCTGTAGATCTAACCGCTGCTCTCCCTCAACAGGTTGAACAGCCTCCTGTGTTTCTCGAATTTCTTCGAGCTGTACTTTTACTCCCACTGTTCTTCTTGGAAAAACAGAGTTCCGAATAACAAAACTTTGTTCTCGGATTGGTTGCAAAAGTACTAAGCCTCGGTTTCCTTAGGACAACCAGCGAAGCAGCACTTATCAGATTTGGGTTCAAGTTTGTTTATTGACAACTTCCTTACACAAACCTTGCAATCCCAATTAATCAAAAAAACATATTTGGAAATCACCCAGTCCACATCCAATGTGGTGTTTTTCACTGATTCTGATAGAAAACTTATTTAGCGTAAACATGTTAATTTTAGAGCGTATTTTAAAAGAATAATGGAAGATTCATGTGACTCATCATTAATCGGAGCATATTCAATAAGCTCCGATTCATTCTCTCAGAAACACCATTCAGGTTTTCTGGGAGAAAAGAGCTGTGATATGGCTTCACACTCACTTAGATGATCACTCAATTCTTGACTCAAGTATTTTCCTCCGCGATCTGATCGAGGATATCAATACTTCTGTCAAATCGGTTCTATACTTCATTCTAAAACTCCTTTGATCATTCCAAAGGATTCTGATTCGTGTTTCATCAAATGAACACAGTCATACTTATTGAAGTCATCAATAAGTCAATGAAGTATTGAAGTTTTCCTTTGGCATTAATGCTCATCGGGCCGCATACATCAGTATGTGTAAGGCCCAACGAGCCTTTGGCCCGTTTCTTTAGCTCTGCTAAAGAAGCCTTAGTCTTTTGGCCCAGCAAGCATAATTCATGTCTCAATTGATTTACAATCAAATGAACCTGAAGCCCATAACTATGGAACTTCTGAAGCCGCTTCACTCTATTTGGTCAATATGACTATGCCGAGGAAAAATCGAGTTCAAGTCATCAGACTTAAATCGTTTGATATTTATGTTATATTTAAGCGTATGTTGGTTTAAGATATAAAACCCTTTCAAAAGGGGTGCTACCATATGATATTTCATTAAGATCAAAAGAGCAAAACTTGTCTTTTATCAGAATGAAAAACATTCAAATTCTTACAAGAAAATGAAAGACATTTCTGCATAAAGCAGGTACATAGTAGCAATTACTTAATTCAAAAACCAAGCTTGAAAGGCTCCTACAAGTGGAGAATCTCTACGGCTTATGCAGCATCCATTGCTCCATACCAGGCACGCAGTTCCACTTGTCCTTTCTTCAACGTTCTACTGTTGTTTAGGCCCTGCATATTTCCAAAATACCAGTACCACAACTAGTATCCAATACATATGTAGAACTTGAATTAATAACACAATACCTGAAGAAGAAGTACCATACATCTTCTTCATCTCTTGTGAATCTTCCAAAAATTTAATGCAATCTCTCTTCCAATGCCCATACTCATTACAGTAGAAGCACTTTCTAACACCAGATGGGCTGGACTTGGGCTTATAAGATGACACAGGCTTATCCTGATTCCAAATCTGGACGGCCCTGCCTCTACCCTTGCCAACACAAGATTTCTCAAATCTTTTACCCTTTATGATGTCTTGCTCTACTGTTTTGAGCATGCCATGCAGCTCAGTCAACGTCTTCGTCAAGCCTTTCTTGATATAGTTCTTAATGAACTTATCATAGCTTGACGGCAGTGACTGCAGAATGATGTCAGTTGCCAACTCTAAGCTGACAGGACAATCCAGTTTCCCCAGGTTATCAACGTAACCCATCATTTTAATGACATGAGGACTCACTGGAACATCCTCTGGTAGTCTGCACCCAGTGAGAGACTTCACCAACTGGAATCTCTCAACTCGTGCCAGATCCTGAAACTTCAGTTTCAGGCTGGTGATCATCTCTATTGGCGACTCCATGTTCTCGTATTGACTTTTCAAGTCCGAGTTCATGGTAGCCAACATCAGACCACGCACATCTACCACATCTATATAATGCTTATTCCAAGCATTATATACTGCATTCGAGCGATTGGCCCCAAGCCTTTCTGGAAGAGCTTTCTCAAGGACATATTCCTTACTCTCCTGCTTGAGGATTAATCTCAAATTGCGATACCAATCCAGGAAATTTGACCCATTTAACTTGTCCTTCTCAAGGACGGGTCGTAACGAGAAGGTAGTTTTAGACATAGGCTGGAAAATTTAATCAAAGAAAGTTTTAGTTATGATTTCAGGAAATGAGGAATCTTATCCAATAAGAAAACTCGCATTATATTCAAACAATGTTTCCTCAATGAATATAATGATCCATGATCCTCAGATCACCAAAATTCGAGTGGGCGACTCGTCATTACCCAAACTTTAGTTATCTAGGTAAGCAAATCATTGCTAATTGTACCCAGTACAACTCTTGGTCGTAGATGAGACAAACTATGTCTAATCTACTCTGATGTCTCTGGGCCCAGAACTTCTGACAGCCCAGTCCAGTGAAACCAATCTCTTATGTCTTGTGATCACTGACAGTTGCACTGCAAGTCTGTCAATGACCATCTGCCTTACTCATGTTGCAGTGGATACCAAGGACTCCAAGACTATCCAACAAACGACACGAGTCTTGCCAGTAGACAAGATTGGGCAAGACATCAAGATCACTTGATATTTAGTTGAGGAAATGGAACTTTAAAAGATTAGTAATTCAATCTCTTAGGTCATGCAATAGTTGATGTCAAGCACTGCAAGACCATCAACACTACTACCTGCCTTACTCATGTAATTGTGGACACCAAGCTCTTGGCAAGACTATCCAACAACGAAACGAGTCTTGACAGTTGACCATATTGAATAACTAAGCTTCGGTCTAACACACATCCAATGTGTATTAAATAGGTTTATAACATTTTTAACTTTTAATTTTAATTAAGTTTTAATCATTCTAATTTCAGTGGGTTAGGTCATTCGGTTCGGTTTCTTGATCATTTGGTTCAAAACCAAACGATTACGGTTCGCATCGTCACCATATGCGTCGACTGACACACTTGGTCGACTCTTGATATGCAACCTTTCAGATCATCCAAGATAACCGGTCAAATCCAATTTAACCAGTTCATCTAATCGAACAGATTCAACCAGTTTTAACTAATCGCGATAATCGGTCCAATCCAATTGGATCGACTTATCCGATCAAACTGATCTTAACCAATTAAATCGGTTTATTCTAATTGAGATAACCAGTTCAATTCAATTGAACCAATTCATCCAATTTAAACCGATCTAATCTACCTTAACCAATCATGATGACCAGTTCAATCCAATTGAACCGATTCAACCAATCGCAAGGTTTGTGTCGATCGACATTAAACTTGTGTCGATCGACACAGCAGAGTATTAGGGATTTTGAATTAAACCGACATAACCATGCGAGATAATCAGTTCAATCCAATTGAACCGATCTATCCATTTGCACAGTCTGTGTCGACCGATACACCCAGTGTGTCGATCGACACAGTGCGATTTCAAATCTTTCGTATTTTTGCCATGTCTCGACCGATACACCCAGTGCGTCGATCGATGCTGTGCGAAAGCCCTAATATCTTTTACCAGTTTTCGTGATGTGTCGACCGACACAAGCTTAGTGTCGATCGACACCATGCGACAAACCCAAAATTATTTACGCGTTTTCGTTCTGTGTCGACCGACACACGCTTTGTGTCGATCGACACTATGCGACAAACACTAAAATCTTATTATGCGTTTCGCGGTGTGTCGACCGACACAAGCTTAGTGTCGATCGACACAGTGCGACAACAACAGTTCGTCGTTTTCAACAGAAACTTCAATCCGAGATAAATTTCCATAAAACACGATTTAACAGGAAATTAACTCATCAAATTCATCAGTATTCGATTTAAATGCTTCAGATTCAATAGACTAAACCCTACCATGCTCTGATACCACTGTTGGATCCCCTAGGATCTAGGGTTTGTTATATTGAAATTACCAACCTCGTTCTTACCTCAGATCTGGCAGCGGAATGGAATGATGAACGAGATCTAGCGAATCAAGTGCTTCGCCTCTACCAAGCACACACTCACACAACCTGGAACGCCGGGACGCTAGTGCCGGATTCAGGGAATGAGTTTTCGATGTCTCTGCTTTTCTCTCTGAGAATTACAGTGACAGCTGGGGTTCAGGTCGACCATATAAACCTTTATATATCGACATGGAAATGACATCACAAAACCGTCGGAGAAGCCCGACTCGTTTATGTCAAAACCCGATATGCATCGATCGACACACTTACTGTGTCGATCGACACATGTATCGATCGACAGATACATCATAAAACTCTATGTCAATGTGTATCCAATACACATCAACTTGATCATTATCAAATGATCATTCCCATATGTTAGCTTCCAGATTGCTTAGGTGTGTGACCCTATAGGATCATATAATACTGGCAGTAAGTCTACAACTTACAGATTACAAGAGGCTTCTAGCAAAGCATTATAATCACCAGTATTATACAAACGATTGATCTCGATTCACAACTACTATCAGGAGTGAGTACAAGTGTGATTTCAGGACATAATCCCAACAAACCCAACTCGACCCGATCCGGTCAACCCGACCCGGTCAACCCGATCCAAACTAAACTGGAAAATTGGAAACTGAATTGGACCAAATCAAATACAGATCCGTCATGAACATACACGTTTTACAAAACAGATCATAACTTCCAAACGAAAAGTTGCAATTATGCTATTCTTACTTTTCGGAAAATCCGAGACCGAGATCTTTCCAACGACATATTGTGCGTTCCGTGGATCCTTACGGATCATCGGGAAAATGCGAATCAATCTGACGGCCAGAATTGCTTCCATCTTAGATCTGCGTTTGAAAAAGTGGTAGATCTAAGAAACGGGATTAGATCTCAGATCTAACTCCACAGAGGATCAAATCTGGAAAAGAAAGATAATAAAAGAGAAGAATCAATGAAGAATGGGGAATCACTTAACCCGAGAGAAGAACGAAGAGAGATGTATGGGAGAGAAGAGAAGATCGGACGGAGGTGGCTCACCGGAGATGGCTGGTGACGGCTGGTGACGGCTGGTGACTCGACGGACGAGCATGGTTTTGTCGGAGATCTCCACATACCTAATCTCTCTTGGTGGCTGCCTTTATTTATAAGTTTTCGAAAGAGTGTGAATGATTGTTAATTGTTTCTCCTTCTACGACCCGCAAACATTGCGTTTGCATGTGGTATAAGCGCCGTTTTTTTAAATATGTCGATACTCCTTCAGGTTTCTAAAAATACAAAAACAAAAATTGTTTTTGATATGATTCGAACCGAGTATACTATACTATAAAAAGAGTATGTAATCATTGTACTATTTATTTCATTCATACATAGTTTACTTTTTTTTTTTTAAATTACCATATTTTTATTCAACTTCAAAATAGTTCTGTTTCATTCATCCAGAACTACAAGTTACAAACGTCTCTGACGTTGGGTTACACAAAAAACAACAACGAGACTTTACAGAACTTAATTAGAATAGCTCTAACCAAGTCTACAAAACCGAATTACAATTAAGAGAGTCGCCTTCATCCCGTGCCAAAGGAAGAAGTCTACATTTGATCAAGTTTTTGATCTCTGCAATCAAGGAACCAGGTGACCACATGATCGATGAGTGAATTCTCGGGTTTCTTTCTTTCCAAATTGCATACACCGACGCTTGGAACGCGAGACGAAGGATCAGAGTTCTGTTTCTGTTGTTCGTGGGGTCTTTCAACCATCTAAGACCATCCTCGAAAAGTATCGGAGGAGACACTTGAAGCCTAGAGGAGAAGAAAGACCACACTTCAAGGCTGAACACACAATTAAAAAAACAGATGCTGTCTTGACTCCGGCATAACGTTACACAATAAACAAACCTCCGGGACAGATAATCCCCAACTCCTTAATCTGCCCCTAGTTGTAAGCTTGTTCCTTGCCGCTATCCAAGCTATAAAAGAGTGTTTCAATATCCTATTCCTAAACCAGATTGCGTCAAACCAATCAACTATCTCAACAATCGGGTTCAAGAAATACCAAACCTTAGAGGTAGAGAAGTTCTCTGATGGGATGTTGTCTCCAACTCTCCAAAGATATCAATCATCTTCCAGCATCGGATTAACAATGTCCGGAGGCGGGAGACACATTTTGATTAAATATAGTCCACGAGTTTTGCCTCCACACATCAGCTACCACTGCATCGATCTGAATACCAGTGACTCTCGGACCATTCTCCCCTGTCAATTCCCGTAAAGGACCCAGACCTGTCCAATCATCGAGCCAGAAACTGGCCGTTCTTCCCGAACCAACTTCGCAGAATATAAACGGCCGAGCCAGAGCTTTCAACTTGCAAATGCTTTTCCAAATCCAACTGCTCCCTTTCGGCGCATCTGATTCCCTGAAACGGCATACATAGTTTACATTGAATTGGATATATCGTTGTTCTTGTTTATGTTTATTAGAAAAAATATTTTCAACATTTATTAAAATCGAAATAGATTTTTTAATAAAGTTTTATAAAATTCAAATAAATAATACGTTTAATTAAAACTATTCAGAGTGATGAATAATATGTTGAATTGAATATTTGTAGTCATCAAATTATTCGGCCAATACTTCTGATTCTAAATGCACTTGATATCTCCATATCGAATAAAATTAATTACAAGATCAAATTTAAGGATTTGTTTTTGAGTTCGTTCTCAAAAGACTTCATACTAGTTAAAATTGGAAATGACTTATATACTACACAATTTAGTCTAAAATTTCCGTGTGAGACTTTATGTTAATCCCAACAAAACCCGAGTGTTGAATTGGAAAGTTATACTATTAGCAAGCCGATATGGAATATATAACATTAACTAGGTGGGGTGCACGCATCCTGTGTGGGCATAGCGATATTTTGTTAGAATAAAAAAAATTGGTAGTTATTTTCATTATGAAATATTTTAGATTTATGAGATTTAGACCCCGATGAAATGTATGGATGGTTGACTTTTTAGAGCGATTTATGCTTTTTTCGTAGACCGCCATAATTCCAAAACATCGATCATTATATCGCGCAAACATTATAATTAGCAATCATCGGAGCTCCATAGCTACTTATTGCTTGGCTTTTTTAGAACATTATTGTCACAATCAAGTCCACCGTCATTATCTTCTTCTTCTTTTTCTTCTTCTTCTTCTTCTTCTTCTTCTTTTTCTTCTTCTTCTTCTTCTTCTTCCTCCTCCTCTTCCTCTTTTGCTTCCTCTTCTTCTTCCGCTTCTTTTTCCTCTATTAAGTTGTTTGGGCTTCCAACTTAAGAGAGGATCGACCTTTCGAATTCAATGTAGAACTAACTTCGTCTTTTCTCTTTCGAGTCCCGGGATTGGCTCTCCTCCGCCGTCGCAGCCTGGTCTTCCGCCATCGAGGTAACCTCCTTCCTTCTCTCTCTCTTTTCTTTTTCTTCTTTTTCTTCTCTTCCTCCGCATCTCTGTTTCCTCCCTCTCTTCCCTCCTCCTCCTTCTTCTCAATCTTCCTCTTCGTCTCTCTCTCTCTCTCTCTCTCTCTCTCTCTCTCTCTCTCTCTCTCTCTCTCTCTCTCTCTCTCTCTCTCTCTCTCTCTCTCCATCTTCTTCTTCGTTTCTCCTACCATGTTCGCCACGCTCTCTCTCTCTTCTATGTTCTTCTTCTATATTCATTCTCTTTTTATCTTACCCTATATATATATTAGTTAATTATTTATCCAACTATAAATGTGAGACTTATTTTTCATTAAAATTTCATTAAAGGTAAGCTGGTAATTAATCTCGTGAGAATGAATCTGGTGCGTTTTCACTACTCAATTATATAATTAGATTTGAGAATTCACCCATAGGTAACTCATTTGTTCAGCTCTTTTTATTTTATCTCTGAAAAATACACCTAATATGCTATTAAAAATAATTAAAAATAAAAAGAAAATATTAAAAATAAGAAAAAAACAGAAAACTAAAAATAAAACAAGGGAATTAAAATTGAAAAAGAAAAACAACTAAGCATTACAAAGTAAATGAATTGTGGAAAAAGTCTTTGACGTGATTCTATACCGGCTCAATGCTCAACAACCACGTCAGTGTTAAACACAAGGAAGAGCTGGTTCTTTTTGCTTGGGAAACTCCTTTAATTGTTAACTTTATCTTTAATGAAGAGATAGATGGGGAACTGATTGGCTTTTTTAAGGATCGCTTTGTAAATCTTGATTTAAGCACCTTTGGTAGCTGAAATAGGCAGTTTCGTCTGCAATCTGAAATTTTTAACCTTGCCTAGTGTAATGATGGAGGTATTAGTGGTGAAGAAGATTCAGAAAATGAGTGATGAAGAAGAGCCACAGACGATTTCATGTTGGTTCTTTTCTATATGCTGCAACCTCATCATCTTCCAGGTTAATGTGTATGTCAAGGCCACAAATTTGAAACTTCACTGGAACATGATATTCCCAGAGTCCTGATAAAGTCATCAAGTGAGTTGTGTGACGAACCTTCGGCTTTGAGTTTCTTTTTCAAACTAAGAGCTCTTCTCTTAATCTCATGCCCTTCTTCATCAATCATTAACCTCTTCACGGCTCTGCTGTCCAATACATTATGGATTGGTCATGGACATGTCCATATTTTAAATGGACTAAAATGGACATGACTAATAATGTTCATGGGCAGAATAGACTGGACGTGTTTGGACATGGACAATCCAATGGACAATCCAATACACTTAATTTTTAGTTCAAAATTTGAGTTTTTCTTATCAAAATGCAAAATCGAGTTTGGTGCAAAAAAACATTTTTACAACAAAACCACAAATTTTGTTTTCCCGCCAAAAACGTGACTCTACATTTTCCAGCTAAAAACATGATTCTGCATTTTTCCGCCAAAAAATGATTTCGTGTTTTCCCGCCAAAAACGTATTTTTCCACCAAAAACGCGATTCCGCGTTTTTCCGTCAAATACGTGATTCTGTGTTTTTCGCCAAAAACACGATTTCCCAGTTTCCCCGCCAAAAACGTGATTCCATGTTTTCCTCAAAAAAAATGATACCATGTTTTCTCGCCAAAATCTTGATTTCGCAGTTTTCCACTAAAACGTGATTCTCGTCAAAAACATAATTTCTGTGTTTTACTCAAAAAATTGAAATTAACCTTATTTTTAACCATTTGTATTTTTAGGTAAATAAGTTATTAGTGTTATATTTTGATATTAAATATAAACTTAAAATATTATAATTTTGAAGATAATAATGAAATGTCCATTAACGGCCATGGACAATCCATTTGGACATGGTCGTTAATGGACATGGTCATTTGTGGACACGATCACTATTTGTCCACAATCAAAATGGACAATATTGGACATGTCCAAATGGACATGAACAACCCATTTGACAGCTCTACGGCTCTCTCCACCGCTCCTCTCTACCTCTCCTTCTACTTGAAACCCTACTTTCCACACACATTCCAAGTACCTCGCACTCCCCTTTTGATCAGTGGTAAAAGGCTTACATATCATCGGAACACCTTCGTTGAGGCTTTCTAGAGTCGAGTTCCATCCACAATGGCTCCAAAACGCTCCAACCGCAGAATGTGCAAGTACTGGCTTCTGCGGCGCCCATTTCACAATGTAACCTCGATTAGACACGACCATCTTCCTAATAAACAACTCTTCATCAGACAATTCGCAACCATGTATGGAACCTGTTCGGATCACCCACAAAAAGTGTTGGTTGCTATTAGGTCTAGGCAAAAACCCGGACCCGAATACCCGAACCTGGACTCGAAAAAAATACATGAACCCGTACCCAAACCGAAGTATTTTACCCCATTGGATATTTAGTTAGCATACCCGTGGGTATGGGTATTACCCGAAACCCGAATGGGTACCCGAGGACCCGAATCAAAGGCACTAACCTACTAAAAAAGTTTATCTTTAGCCATTAGGATTAGTCATTTAGTTTCATCATTTGTGTCCATGAGTAATATATTTTAGAAACTTGAAATATGAAATTATTCTTTGGACTTAGTAAGACTTATGTTACTATATGTAATATACATAATCAGTTATATAAATATTTAATTATAACGTTTTTACACGCATATGACATAAAATAGCAGAGATAACCTCATGAATAATGCTAATAAAAAAATATGATGGAACGACATATGGAAATTCTTTGCTTAATTTGATTTGGTTAATTTTTTCGTGTATTTTGGGTAAAAATACTCAAAAAGAACCGAAAATATTCGGAACCGAACTGAACCCGAAATAGACCCATTTATTTTTGGTATTTTACAGGTATAGCAATTTAGGACCCGAACCGACCCGGGCCCGAAAAGACCCGACCCGAACCTGAACCGAAACTTGATCGGAACCTGTATGGGTACTAAACTTCCTTACCCGAATATACATGTACCCAAATAGACCCGACCCGAACCCGAACCCGATCCGAATACCTGAACGCCCAACCCTAGTTGCTATTAACCAACCCTAAAGCCATTTCCAACACTTCCTTGGTTTTCATCAAAGTCATGCTTCCCAAGCTTATGTATATCACTGAGCTTTACTTTTGTTTGTTTAGCCATTCTATGCAGCTCTCGTTCTCTGCTAGGAGGCTTGTAGGAGGAGCTGAAGTAGCCATAGGATACATCGGAATTTTATGTTCTTGTTGGAGCCATTCCAAGGATGAGATCTCTAGACAACTCACTGTATTAATTACTATAGATAAAGTTGTCCCCTTGTAACATGTATTCTTAAACAACTCAATAGAACATTCTACTGGTGCAAATACTGTTCTCAGTTCATCGATACGCAGTGACTCGGGCTACCCCACGGTAACCTAAATTTCCATGCGATTCAGCCCTAGGACATGACCCCGTATTCTCCGAACCACACACCTACCAGCGTCACTCAGTAGGTTAACGCCATAACTGGAATCACCACCCGAAGGCCAATGATCCGATTAGGCAGCCACCCGAGGATCCAATCGGGTCGGAAGTACCAGAACGTATTCAAAACCTAGACTTGCGGGATCTCACGCACCCTAGAGTCCTAGTGCAAGAATGTAAACACGCAGACTCACTTGGACTCTAGCAACGATAACACAATCAATCAATAAACATCAATAATCTCAACAT
The DNA here is from genome assembly GCA_030180135.1 of Orychophragmus violaceus. Lineage (NCBI taxonomy): Eukaryota > Viridiplantae > Streptophyta > Magnoliopsida > Brassicales > Brassicaceae > Orychophragmus > Orychophragmus violaceus. The sequence continues at coordinate 52,040,651 of CM058240.1, read as the reverse complement.
AATATCCCCGCAAGTCTAACACACACACACGCCAACCATTCACCCTGACTCGGTGTCGTACCGAGTCAGCAACTACAAACTTAACCGGCCCCATGACCGGATTAAGTATCCAGCAATATCGCTTGGACCAACACCGAGACGATCTAACAGGCCTGCACAGAAAGCTCAACAACAACAATACAATCACACGAACAGCTACACAACAACACAATAACCACACAAGCAAGCCTATTATGCTTGCTTCCCATTTTTAATACTGAAAACACCAAACCATATACCTCTCTGATGCAATCTCACATATATCATACCAAAAGCCTCTGTCAATTTGATGCCATCCATCGTCACCGATAATAATCCGCTTAATTAAGAAACCAAAATACCCAAATCCAACCGAAATCCATATCCAGTCTTTCAATTTCTTCAGATCGGCGAACATCGATCAAATCGCCATCGTCTTCATTTTCCGAGAGCGTTTTTTCTCCGGAAAGCATCTCGTATGCCCTTATATGACAAATCTCAAATGTCTCTCGATTTATTAGAATTATTTAATCATTTTTTTAAATTCGAAAACCGTCAAAGTTACGTTTTTTCCCAACGAATTTTAACCTATACATAAACCGACCCGACCCATCAATACCGATCCGATAACCGCATCTCTCTCAAATCGCCATCGTCTTCACTTGCCGAGATACCTCTCTAATGCAATCTCACATATATCATGCCGAAAGCCTCTGTCGATTTTGAAACACCCCATCCCGGCCATAGGCCTGAGACGGATGTCTCACTATCCAAATCATTCTAAGTTGAGGTTCGTTTGTAAACCTCAACCCTAATTATTTCATACTTAAACAAATCTTTTCATTCATTCATTTCCATTCATTCATTTCATTCCAAACTTATTCTAAGGCATGAGAAATAAGAGAAATAGACAGTTTTATTAATAACGAAAGGTACCAATACAATGTAGTCAATTCACATTATGCTAATAGTATTCGCTCCTAAGTACAATGTCTATCACTAAACACACCACTCGTCACTCGGTCATTGTGTCCGCGCCTAGGATAAATCATCCCCATGATCCTCCTTATTACCTGAAAGCCAAAACAGTTCATGAATCATCTTTATACAAGTTAGACTATCAACCTAACATTTATATGATTCTATATGTTCCCTTAATTCCCTTTTAAATTCGCAACCCTAGATTGTATTTCATTAACCCTAGCGTTCCATGTACTTAGCCAAATCCGCGACCGGACGATAATTTAAACCAAACCTCTACGTCCGTATGGTCATTCACGCACGACCGTAAGGTCGTCCGCGTACGTCCGTGCGGTCGTCTCGGTGTGTTCGTGCGGTCGTCCGTGGACGCCCGTACGTTCGTCCGCGTGTGTCCGTTACGGTCGACGTTAGCGACCTTACGGTCGCGTCTGCGTACGTCCGTGCGTACGTTCAAGGTCGAGAGTATACTGTCCTGAAGGATGTCACGGTCGATTTCACGATCGTACCACGATCGATCCACGGTCATGGCAGCCGACCGTCCGCGAACGGTTGCGACTGTTCGCACGAATGGATGCGATCGTTCCGCGGGTGGTTGCGATCGATCCTTTGCGTCCGTGCGTCTGACCGCGGCCACGCTTAACGTCCCACGTCCGTCCATAGACGTTCGTGGTGTTTGACCGGAACACGCTTTAGCCAACTTCACGGCCGGCCACGGTTGTTCCCAATCCTCTTGATCGGTTCATACTTGGTCCGGTCATGCCTTTAGTCTCGCGGTTCTCGACTTAACCGTCCCCCTAGATGGGCCGTTAACCCATCCGGACAACATGACTCTCGCGACCCAACGTATGAATTTAACCGCGCCCAACCGCTCATGACCGTTAGTCACGACAAGGCCTTTGGCCGATCGTGTAAGGCTTAACATGAACGATCAAGGACGAGTATAGGTTCTCCCTATAACCGGTCCAATTTAAGAAGAAGAAGAAGAAGAAGAACAATCCGGCCACACAATCAATCCGACCGTTTGGCCCATTGGCTTGGCCATGGCCGACAAAGAAAGGGGCTCGGATGGTACCTTAGATGTAGTGGTTGATTTGCCATGATCCTTGGCCGTTTCTCCAGCCATGGTCTCCTTCCCAAATCGCCTTTCTCAACCACCAAACTCTTCCTTGATCGCCGACCTTCCTCCTCTCGAATCCGGCCAACTTTCTCTCTCTCTCTTAAACTCTCGGTTTATTTGGCTTTTGCCTTAGAGAATTCTGGGATTGTTTCCCTTGTATGTCTGTGCGCAAAATGGCCTCCAAGGGTCTTATTTATAGACCCAAATTCGCCCATAACCGCTCCAAGGAAAGGTTGTCTTTTGGGCTTGCGAATGGACACAAAGCCATTGGTGACCATTCGCTTATGGGGGCCTTGATCATCTAGTGACACTAGCTGATCAGCTGACTTCACACTCTTACACTCCAACTTAGCTGAGCTAATCTGGACTTCAGCTCCCTTGGCTGTTTAGCTCAGCCGTCCAGCTGAAATGGATTGGTCCCCGAATCTGCTCCAAGGTGTTCGTTCCTTGTAAACTCCTCGAACCACTCTGGGTAGTCGGCCTTTATTCTATTCTCCGTTTCCCAAGTTATCTTCTTAACCCCGTTGAAAATCCATTCAACCTTCACCATCCGGATGACTTTCTTTCAGGTTTCTTTTTCCAACCTATCCAGAATCCTTAAGAGCCGAGTTTCCAGGGTTAGATTTGCCTTTAGATCCTCGGGGATTTCGGGCATAATCTTATCTTTATCCGAAAGGCACTTGCGCAATTGTGAGACATGGAACACATTGTGGAATGCTTCCATCTCATTGGGCAAGTCTAGCTTGTAAGCGACCATCCCGACCTGTTCTAAGTCGAGAACGGCCCTAAGTACCTTGGATCAAGTTTTTCACGTTTGGAAACCCTTGCCCTTCCTTTGAAGGTAATCATCTTAAGGTAGACTCAATCCCCAACTTGGAACTCGATGTCTTTCCTTCTTTTGTTTGTATAACTCTTTTGGCGGTCTTGCGCCTCCTTCATATTAGCTCGTAGGAAATGGATTTGCTCGGTAGTTTCTTCTATTATCTCCGGCCCAAGGACCCTTGACTCTCCCACTTGCGTCCAACACAGTGGGGTCCTGCAAGGCCACTCATACAACGCTTCATATGGCGACATTCCGATGCTTGCTTGGTAACTGTTGTTGTAAGCAAACTCGGTCAAGGGCAAATACGTTTCCCAAGAGTCTCCCCAATCCAGAACACATGATCTCAACATGTCTTCTAGCGTTTGTATGGTCCTTTCTGACTGACCATCCGTTTGTGGATGATAAGCCATGCTCATGTTCACTCTCGTTCCTAGGGCTTTCTGAAAAGCTTGCCAGAAATAAGACGTGAACCGACCATCTCGGTCTGAGACTATACTTGCCGGTACATCATGAAGTCTCACAATTTCATCAATGTACTTCTCGGCAAGTTTACCAACTCCATCAGTCTTCTTGATGGCTAAGAAGTGTGCGGACTTGGTCAGTCTGTCCACCACTACTCAAATCGTGTCTCTCCTTAACCGGGTCACCGGTAGTCCGGTTACAAAGTCCATCGTAATGTGATCCCACTTCCATTTCGGATGGGTAAACTCTGTAACAGGCCGCTAGGGACTTGGTGTTCAATCTTGACTAATTGACACGTTTGGCACTTAGACACCTACTCAGCAATGTCTCTCTTCATCCCGACCCAGTGATAGTACCGTTTGAGGTCTTGGTACATCTTGGTCTGTCCGGGATGTATAGAGAACTTAGACTAATGAGCCATACTTAGGATTTCTTCCTTAAGGCCTTTCACATCGGGAACACACACTCGACCATTCACCACAATCGTTCCATTATTGGTGAACTGATACTTAGTGTTGTTGTTGTTAACCAATTTCATCAACTCTTCATCATGCTCTTGGGCCAACCGGACCCTTGTCAATAGATTCGCCTGATATGCTGCTCCAAGACCAAGTGGCTCGTTGTCCACGGACAACACATTTATATGCAAGGACCGGACTAATCTGATCAAGGTCTCTGCATCCTTCTCTGCGGCCACTTCGGTCCTATTCCGGCTTAAGGCATCTGCGACTAAGTTTGCCTTTCCCGGATGGTAAGTGATGTCCAGATCGTAATCCGCCACCAGTTCCATCCACCTTCTTTGCCTTAGGTTCAATTCAGGCTGAGTGAACACATACTTCAATCTCTTATGGTCGGTGAATAGTTACACTTTCGCTCCGTAGAGATAAGATCGCCAGATCTTAAGTGCAAATACCACAGCGGCCATTTCAAGATCATGAGTTGGGTAGTTACCCTCGTGTCTCCTCAACTGTCTTGAAGCATAGGCTATCACCTTCCCGTCCTGCATCAGAATGCATCCTAACCCGTTTCGGGATGCATCTGTGTAAACCACGTAAGGCACGTTGTCTACTGGCAGTGTTAGGAGAGGTGCTTTGGTCAGCATATCCTTCAAGTCCTTCAAACTCTTCTCCGCGGCTTCAGTCCATTCGAACTTTACGTTCTTTCCAGTTAGCTTAGTCATAGCCTTAGCCATGCTTGCAAAACCTTGGATGAACCTTCTATAGTAACCGGCCAGCGCGAGGAAACTTTTAACCTCAGTTGCGTTCCTCGGCCGCGGCCACTCTTCAATCGATCGGATCTTGTCCGGATCGACCGACACACCTTCATCTGACACAATGTGTCCTAGGAAACCGATCTTCTTTTGCCAAAAGCTACACTTTCTGAGCTTGGCATAGAGCTTCTGTGCTCTTAAGGTTTCTATTACGATTCCTAGGTGTTCACCATGCTCCTTCCGGTTCTTGGAATAGACAAGGATGTCATCAATGGATATGATAACGAACTTGTCCAACCATTCCCGAAAGACCTCGTTCATCATTTTCATTAACGCAGCTGGTGCATTAGTTAGACCAAATGGCATGACCAAAAATTCATAGTGACCATACCGAGTTCTAAACGCGGTTTTCCTCACGTCCTCAGGTGCAATCGGGATTTGATGGTATCCCGAAGCCAAATCGATCTTGGAAAACACCGTTGAACCCTTTAATTGGTCCAACAATTCATCTATCTGAGGTAACGGGTACTTGTTCTTCACCATAACCCGGTTTAAGCCTCGGTAGTCAATGCTCAACCGAAGGCTTCCGTCCTTCTTCTTGACGAATAGAACGGGCGCCCCCCAAGGAGAACTACTTGGCCTAATAAAGCCTTTGTCTAGCAGTTCTTCCAGCAGCTTCTTCAGCTCATCCATCTCGGATGGGGCCATCCTATATGGCGCTTTGGACAGAGGTTTAGTCCCAGGTTCTAGCTCAATGACGAACGGATCAGACCGGTCAGGCGGTAAGCCTTCTAAAGCCTTGAACACGTCCCCAAAGTCTTTGACCACTGGGATCTCCTCGACCTTCATCTCAGATCCGACTTCTTTAGTAGTGATGGTGGCCAGGTATGCTTCGCATCCCTTTTCCAACATCCTTTCTGCTTGGATAGCAGAGACGACCAAACTCCCCGAAGTTGGTCTTACTCCTTGGAACACGACCCTTCCTTCTGGTCGTTCCAACTTCACCCTTCCTCGGTGGCATTCAATGGTGGCTCGGTTTTGTCCGAGCCAATCCATTCCTAAGACCACTTCGTGATTCTTAAGCTGGACTACTACTAGGTTAGCTGGCATGTCCACGCCCCCAATGGAGACTGGAATGTTCTTGACTAACCCCAACATAGGCATCACTTGCCCACCGGCCGCATTTACAATGCCTTGGCCATCCGTTTGTTCCTTCTGGAACAAGCCTTTCCCAATCATTCCGGGACTCACAAAACTATGTGTAGCCCCAGAGTCAAATAGCGTGAGTGTCTCTACACCACCTATTGTAACGGTCCCTACACATTTCCCAAAATGTCTAAGTGTCCCGCCCTTTTTCCCAATCTATGCAATGCATTTAAAATTAAAGAAGTAGAGGTCTTAATGACGTACCAGTGATCAAGTCATAGGACCCGGCCTCGCCTGCATCCTTCACCAGATTGTAGACTCGAGGCGTCCCGGCTTGGCCCTTGGCCTTGGCCGCGCGACCTTCTTGTCCCCGGTTTCCTTCTGGTGCCTTCTGCTTTTGACCTTGCAGCTTCGGGTAATCACACATGTAATTCCCGGTCTTTCCACATTGGAAACATGTCAATGATCTTTCTGTCACCCTTTCTTGCCCCTTATGTGGACAGCTTGTGACTTCGTGGTCTTTGCTGCCACACTTCGCACATACCTTCCCGGCTTTCCAACACTCCCCCAAGTGATATTTGCCAGAGGTGGTACATTTCGTGCGGTCAGAGGATTGGCGATCAGCCCCCACTTGATCCCATTTCCTCTTTAGGTTCTTCCCGGGTCGGCTGGCCACTTTGTCCTGTACCTTTGCGCCAACGCGGTTCTCCTCGGCCATGTTTGCCTCCACAGTAGCAGCTCATTCAACCAGCTCAGAGACAGAGTCGTAGGAACAAACCGAGCAGTGAGTCCGTAGCTCTACTCGCAGGCCGCGAAGGAAACGACGTACTTGAGCCGGCTCGTCCTCACGTCCAACGTAACGTCTGAGACGGTCAAACTCTGTCTCGTACTCACGGACCGTCTTGCGGCCTTGGACCAAGTTCAAGTACTTGCCTTCCATACGATCCCAAGCCTCAGCTGGGAAGTACTTCCGGTTGAACTCGATCTCAAAGTCCGCAAATGAGTCAATGAGACCCTTGGTGCGCCTGTCCACTGACAGCTACCAGTTATGCGCGTCCCCTTCCAGGAAGTGGACCGCAATGTCCTTCCGGTAGTCCTTGGGACACCGGGTAGATCGGAAGTTCCGTACACGCCATGAATTCCACTCATCAGCCTCAAGCGGGTCTGCACTTCCCTTGAAGTTCTTTGTGCCCAGCTTGGTGATGTGGCCAAGAACGTTGAGGTAGTCCACCTTTCGGTTCTTTCTGGGAACCGGTGACTCTGCCACTACTACGTCGGGCTCATCATCACTAAGGTCCTTGGTCTCCACGACCTTGGCCTTAGGCTCTTCAGCAACCGGCTTCTGACCAGAGATGTTCTGGTTCAGTGCCGTCAGCTGGTCCATGACCTCCTTCAGAATGGTCCAAATCTGACCGATGTTCGGGACCGCGGTCAAAGGCTCACCACCGCCGCCCATAGCATCATCCTCCTCATGGCCGGTCTCATCTCGAGCCGCGTGAGACGAGGACTCACCCACTTTCTCCTGTCTACCCTCAACTTCGATTTCAGGTTCATTAACCCTGGTCGTGTTGAGAGCGTTTGGATAAGTGGGGCCAGTGCTCTTCTGGGTAACCTCAGGACCGGTTAACCCAGGTGGGACAGGCGTGGACTGGTTCTTGGACCCTTGTCCGTTTCCAGCCACTTCCTTATCCTTCGTACGCTTTGACTTGCTTTTTGCAACCTGAAGATCAACAAGTTAGTCATTCAACACAAGCAATCTCCAAGTCCTAAACAAGTCTAACAATTTCTACACGGACATCTAACCCGTACGAGTGGTGTAGCCCCTAACCCATAGCCTAGGAAATAACTCCGCTCTGATACCAACTTGAAACACCCTATCCCGACCATAGGCCCGAGACGGATGTCTCACTATCCAAATCATTCTAAGTTGAGGTTCGTTTGTAAACCTCAACCCTAATTATTCCATACTTAAACAAATCTATTCATTCATTCATTTCCATTCATTCATTTCATTCCAAACTTATTCTAAGGCATGAGCAATAAGAGAAATAGACATTTTTATTAATAACGAAAGGTACCAATACAATGTAGTCAATCCGCATTATGCTAATAGTATTCGGTCCTAAGTACAATGTCTATCACTAAACACACCACTCGTCACTCGGTCCTTGTGTCCGCGCCTAGGATGAATCATCCCCATGATCCTCCTTATTACCTGAAAGCCAAAACGGTTCATGAATCATCTTTATACAAGTTAGACTATCAACCTAACATTTATATGATTCTATATGTTCCCTTAATTCCCTTTTAAATTCGCAACCCTAGATTGTATTTCATTAACCCTAGCGTTCCATGTACTTAGCCAAATCCGCGACCGGACGATCGTTTAGACCAAACCGCCTACGTCCGTATGGTCATTCACGCATGACCGAAAGGTTGTCCGCGTACGACCGTGCGGTCATCTCGGTGTGTTCGTGCGGTCGTCCGTGGATGCCCGTACGTTCATCCGCGTGTGTCCGTTACGGTCGACGTTAGCGACCTTACGGTCGCGTCTGCGTACGTTCACGGTCGAGCGTGTACTGTCCTGAAGGATGTCACGGTCGATTCCGCGATAGTACCGCGATCAATCCACGGTCATGGCAGCCAACCGTCCGTGAACGGTTGCGACTGTTCGCACGAACGGATACGATCGTTCCGCGGGCGGTTGCGATCGATCCTTTGCGTTTGTGCGTCTGACCGCGGCCACGCTTAATGTCCCACGTCCGTCCATAGACGTTCGTGGTGTTTGACCGGAACACACTTTAGCCAACTTCACGGCCGGCCACGGTTGTTCCCAATCCTCTTGATCGGTTCATACTTGGTCCGGTCATGCCTTTAGTCTCGTGGTTCTTGACTTAACAGTCCCCCTAGACGGGCCGTTAAACCGTCCGGACAACATGACTCTCGTGACCCAACGTATGAATTTAACCGCGCCCAACCGCTCATGACCGTTAGTCACAACCAAGGCCTTTGGCTGGTCGTGTAAGGCTTAACATGAACGCTCAAGGCCGAGTATAGGTTCTCCCTATAACCGGTCCAATTTAATAAGAAGAAGAAGAACAATTCGACCAAACAATCAATCCGACCGTTTGGCCCATTGGCTTGGCCATGGCCGACAAAGAAAGGGGCTCGGATGGTACCTTAGATGTAGTGGTTGATTTACCATGATCCTTGGCCGTTTCTCCATCCATGGTCTCCTTCCCAAATCGCCTTTCTCAACCACCAAACTCTTCCTTGATCGCCGACCTTCCTCCTCTCGAATCCGGCCAACTCTCTCTCTCTTAAACTCTCGGTTTATTTGGCTTTTGCCTTAGAGAATTCTGGGATTGTTTCCCATGTATGTCTGTGCGCAAAAATTGGCTCCAAGGGTCTTATTTATAGACCCAAATTCGCCCATAACCGCTCCAAGGAAAGGTTGTCTTTTGGGCTTGCGAATGGACAAAAAGCCATTGGTGACCATTCACTTATGGGGCCTTGATCAGCTAGTGACACTAGCTGATCATCTGACTTCACACTCTTACACTCAACCTTAGCTGAGCTAAGCTGAACTTCAGCTCCCTTAACTGTTTAGCTCAGCCGTCCAGCTCATTTGAGCTAAACCCTTTGCTTCCAGCTCCTTTTCCTTTAGGTCAAACTCCCGTTTAACTGAGCTTGACCTTGTTCTGCCCATGGAACAATCTTTTAGATCCTTTGGATCGTGAGTTTGGTCTTCTGGTTCCACGGACAGCCCAAACGGCCCTTAGGCCGGTTTGGGGATGTTACAGATTTGATGCCATTCATCTTCACCGATAATAATCCGCTTAATTAAGAATCCGAAATACCCATATCCAACCGAAATCCATATCCAGTCTTTTAATTTCTTCAGATCGGCGAACATCGATCAAATCGCCATCGTCTTCACTTGCCGAGAGCGTTTTTTGTCCGGAAAACATCTTGTATGCCCCTATATCTCGAGGACAAATCTCAAATGTACCTCGATTTATTAGAATTACTTAATCATTTTTTAAAAAAAAATTTGAAAACTGCCAAAGTTATGTTTTTTTCCCAACGATTTTTAAACTATTTACACATAAACCGACCCGACCCATCAATACCGATCCGATAACCACATCTCTCTCAAATCGCCATCATCTTCACTTGCTGAGAGCGTTTTTTGTCCTCCCTCCCTCCCTCAAAAAAAGTTAATACTGTCGTTGGAAACAAATTATTATTGGTTAGTTAGTTTTAGCTAGCTTTTTAGTTTAATTGGTTCATTTTTAGTTAGAGGATAAAGTATCCACCAATATCGCTCGGCCCAACACCGGCCCCGTGCCCGGATTAAGTATCCACCAATATCAGCAGCTACGAACTTAACCGGCCCCGTGACCGGATTAAGTATCCACCAATATCGCTCGGCCCAACACCGAGGCGATCTAACATGCACAGAAAGCTCAACAACAATACAATCACACGAACAACCACACAACAACACAATAACCACACAAGCAAGCCTATTAGGGTTTCTAATATCTTTTAATCCGTTTTGATCCGCTACCTTGGATTAGCGGATTGCTAACCCGTAGGCAGCTCACAATCTCATTAACGTCTGCTACCTTGGATTAGCAGATTGGTAATCCGAAGATGGCTCATCAACATACCACACCTTTTACTTAACCTTTCCTAAGTATCTTTTAATAACTCCCCGATCCGTCGGTTTACAGTTAGTAGCTTACTAAACTCCCCGACGTCTCATGATTACGCTAATTCATTAATTTAATAACCCAAAACCCTTAATTCATAAATAAACCAAACACCAAACCCGTTACATACTCTATACGTTTGTTTAGGTTTACTTCCGTATTTTAAGTCGTCTTAATTCTCGTACATAGATTCATTCATTATCGTTCCTTTAATATGTATAGATGCATATACGGCCCTATCATGCAACGTCTATATGTATGCATCAATCAACATCTCTAACAACTTAGCGGCACACAACGGTTTAAAACTTTTTAAACCCTAAGATTCTAGCATGCATCTCCGAACCCTAGCCGGTTTACAATTAATCAGTCATTATCAATTATCAATCAATCATTCAACACGGGTATGCAACTCTAAGCCTATGGTTTCTCAGTTCCCGGTCTACATGCTTTTAACGACTTTCAGGTTTTGAGCCGACTCACAGTGAATAGGTCGGAATGACGGCACGGATGCAGATATGAATTCCCGAGACCCCAAACTAGAATTCGAACTTCCCGAACACATGAACATGAACTCCGAGAATCCCCAAACACACGATCACAAACCGCAACAAGAACCGGCCAGAGTCAACGCGTTGACCGGTGTTGACCACAGTGTTGACCATAAACTTTGACCGTTGACCACATTTGACCAGTTGACCCACTGAACCAATGCAATCGAACCAAACCAACTGAAATCACCAAACAAATCTACAATTGAACCGGTTGAGTTAAACCGGTTTTGGTCAACCATTGACCGGGTTGACCTAAACATTGACTGCGGTTTAACCAAACTTAAACCAACTCCAAAAGCTGAACCAACCCACCCATACACATCCTTGAAGAACCGGCTTGATGATGACGACGAGAAGATGATTCCGGCAACCGGCTCCGGTGTTGACCACGGCAGCAGAGGGCGTTGACCGCGGCAGAGGAGGCTTCTCCGGTGAGCAAGCCGAATTTCAACTGATGGAGACTATTCTCAAGATGATTATGAAGCTTCTAGGGAGAGGGAGATAGCTAGAAACCGGTGAGAGAAGAGGAAGAACTTGATGGTGACTCGCCAGCGATGGTTTTCCGGCGAGTTCTCCGGCGAACCGGCGGCGGCGGCGACTGCTGGAGATGATTGGCGGTGTTAGAGGAGATCAAGGTGAATCTGATGGAACAAGTGGTTTGTGGATTAGGATTATAGTTTGAGAGATATGGGCTTTCTTGTGGAGCAAGGTATGAAGAACACTCAAGAACACTTTGAATGTTCTTGAGTTTCTTTGAATATTCAAAGGGAATTCTGGGTTTCTGATGAATATAGAGAGATGGGAGAGAGAGATCGTGAGAGAGAGAGCTAGAGAGAAGTTTTTTGTGTGCAAAATGAGTTTATTAGATGGTTTATTCTTGCATGTAGCCATGTTCATTGCATTATTCTCATGCATTGCATGCAACCAAGAGATGTGGCGCCATACTTGTGATGGTGTCTTTGTGACATTTATCCAGCAATTAGCTCCTTAAACCATTCCTTAATCCCCATTTTCATCCATTGCTCGGTTTTCGCGATTTCGCGTTTATTATTATAGAAACCCCTTTATTGTCCTCATAAATATTAAAACCTCAAAAACTAATTCTCCTTGATTTTATATGAATTTAGAAACTTGAATCATTTGATTTGGAGTTCCGTAGCTCCGGTTATGAATTTCCGAAGTTTTCTCGGTTTAGTCGGTTTCCATTCCCGACAAGCCGAAAAACCCGTTTAAGCTCCGTTTCTTCCACTTATGGTCTTGTAAATGTTTTTTATGTTATAAAATAAAAACATTTGGCCCATCTCGGCTTCCGTCTCAACTTTTGGCAAAATTACCATTTTGCCCCTAGACTTTGGCAAAATTACAATTTTGCCCCTGTTGACTTTTCTTATGTCCGTCGACCATATTTTTGGAAACAGGGTATTACATTCTTCCCCACTTATAGGAATTCGGTCCCCGAATTCTCCGTCACTAACAGACTTCGAATTAGCACCAAACCCTGCAAGTTGCTCCGTTACCCAACTTCGACGCTTTCTCACTCGAATACTGCTGCACAGAACCCACTTACGACGTTTACTGACGCTCTTCTCAATTCATTCCATCTGACTGATCTTCACACTACTTACCCGATGACTGCTCCAAATTCCCGATTGTTGATTTCCTCCGCATTACCTTCTTGTGCTTCCAACTGAATCAATCGATCTCGAACTCTGGACTCATCCGCGGTTAGCTACTTTGCTCTGATTCTTACTTCTGGCTTCCCCACTTTGCTTCGACTACCACATCATCTCGATACTGACTCTTCTTCCTGGGACACTCTTCAAGAATTTGATCTTTGAATCTAGCTTTGCTGAGACACCACTCAATTCACACTGATCGCTTCACTCTGGTTTCCACACTATTGCTGACGTTTCTCCAAATCTTTTCGCTAACTCATCATACCAACAGCTTTGTTCTCCCGGTTGCTTTGCACTGATACATTTTCCACTGACACCTCACACTGACGTCTTCACGGTCCGGGTCAATTGTCTCGCGGCTGCTTCACACTCCGTCTTGCTTTCGGGTTCGTGTTCGGTCTCGTATTCATATCGCATGGTCCATTCCATCCTGCACTTAATTCAACAACCTTCACGGAAGCTGTTAAATTCAATCCAATCCATCCCCGATATCCCTTCCTCATAGAAGTATAGTTAGTTAAGCATGTACCCAACGGTTACTCATGATTAAGTAACGATACACTATAATTCCGCTCTCTCGTGAATTGACGGCCGAATACAACCATTCTCGAGTTAGCTCAGTACCTTAAATGGAAAGGTTTTTAACACTTTCTATTTCTAGCAACTTAACGATCACAATAAAACTCAACCGGCGATTACTAAGAGCTACTCAAGCCAACAAAATGCAACTAGCAATCTAACGGCTTTACCAACACAATCAACGATTGTCAAATACCATGCATGCCAACAAAACAAATCTAGCAACCTAGAAGTGCTACACCAATCAACGAAACACCACCCTAATAATCTAATGCACCAATCAAGTATTAAATAAAACACGCACGCAATAAACAGAAGCAAGAAATTACCATCCACACAATCAAGCAATCACAAGATCAATCCCGATATATCGTCAGTCTGGGTTTAGGTCATGATGAACGGTCGTCAGTTCCCCTCATCATTTGACTTCACATGTTAATTTGCGTTTGCATTCAGACCCATCACAAGTATGCAAACAATTATTACGCTAGTCACAATGATAAGCAGAACGTTCTGCATCCAACATACATACAAAACAACATATCGTACATACAGAGGTTTTAATACATTGGTTCGATCATAAGTACTACAAGACGGCCGATGTCATCAACAAAAACCCAAAAACTGCACCGCCATAATCCGAGATATATCAAAGATGACACGCATAACTGCCGATCTATTCACAATCAAAACAAGGTTAGTTCCCCATACCTACCTGGCCTAACTAACCCTAATCCTAACACCCCCAGCAAGTCTGGAATGCCCAACACAGGCGGCAATGCGGCTCGCATAGGTATCCGATGGCAGGTGCGCCGGGAGGGTGTGGCGAGTGTGCGTCTCGAGTCGGTGCGCTGGCGTGCTGCGGCTCGGCCATCGGACACAGGCGAGCGGTATGACCCTCACGGTCACACAACTGACAAACCACGGTAGACGATGGGCGTGGCCTACGGGGACAGACTGAAGCTCGGTGACCATCGTCACCACACATCTGACAGATCACAAGTGGGTGAGGCGGCTGAACTGCTGGTAGATGACTAGGCTCGGGATCTCGACGACTGGGTCCGGCTCGATACATCTCTGGTACTGGCGCGCGGTATGGCTCAGCGTCTGACATACGTAGCCCTTTTCCAGCAATCGGACAAATCGGAGCAAGGTGGCCATCGTTGCCACATACCTGGCAGTAGTCGGGTACTGGATCGGACTGGTACGACTCCCGGTAGCGCGGATCCACTGGACGAGGACACCGGTGCAAATAAAATCCTCTCACTCCGTAGGCACTGCATGCCTGGTACTCTGGCCTCGTTGGCGGCGACTCTGACATCTCTGCTGGTGATTCAACTGGCTCGGTCTGTGGCTCTGACTCAGATATCGGCTCGGTAGACCCCGAAGATATGGACATGTCCAATGGCGTGGACGGTGACTCAGACTGTCGTTGCGGCTGGTGATGTGGTCCGACCTGCTGCTCTAAGGCGTCAGCGAGCATAGCTGCCTGCTCGTCAACATGCTACTCCCACTGAGGATGATGGTCGGGATCGATGGGCTCCATGTCAAGATCAAAACCCATCGGTAACAGGCTCAGTAAGTAGTCCTCCACACAGAGTGGCAGAGGAACCTCGGGCGCCTCAAGAATAGGTGCCTTGAACATCGGTGGTATGTCTGACTCAGGCTTATCTATGGTACAACAAGCTCTGGCCACTGTGGTGGTAACAGTGGTAACCCAACATCTGCTTCTCCCAAGTAACCCATCATCTCTACATAGGGATCCGGATTACCCGCATCATCCTCCATGGATGCAGGTAAAGGATAAAGAAAAGATGAGCAATCCACCTCTGCTGCTCTAGAACCCTGTAATGCCCGCAAAGGAACCAGTGGACGATCTGATGTATGAGAACCTCGTGAATGACCTGGCGATCCTCGATAACCCTGAAAATGATCCAACTGACTCTGATGCGAGCCTACTTATCCCTGCTGACTCATGATGCTCAACCGTAACTACTCCGCGAACACACACCCCCCTCCACTCCACCCAGGACACACTGTTGTATGACGGTAATCAAAAAATTAAAGAAGAGTTAAGACAGATAACACAAAATCCTAATTCCCATCCCAACCCGGATTTCACAGATGCAGCTCGGTTTCCTAATGGATGCTTGGGTGATACAATTTGACTGAATAAAACACGGAAAACACTCAGAAATGAACTGTTTCGGAACCCATGACGAACCATGCTCCGATACCACTTTTTGTAACGCCCCTTCCCCGTTATCCACTGACCGTCGAGCTGACCGGTCAACAATCAAACAAGAACATGACCAAGTCGAGCCCAAGCAAGTCTACCATGAAAAGGTCGCCACAAGACGAAGCCAGAGACTTATCTGTTTGAGACAAAGGCTCACACTGACCCGTCCTTGACCCCGCTATCCTCACTTCCATTGTACAAAGCTTCACAACATGTGCCTCTTCCGTGAGTTGTGTCGGTTCGAACGAGACCACTATATAAGGGAAGCATATTCATTTCTGAGTCAATCAAACTTTTACATAAAGTTTAACACATTTACAAAACAATTTCGCCATCAAATACAATATCCCAACTCACAATAAAAAATGGCGCCACAGTCGAACTGATAAATCACAAAACATCGAATCAAAACCCCGCCACAAGCGATCCCGAAACTACACCGAGGACCTCCCGCGTCTGTCGCTGCTAAACCTAAAAACACAAAATGAGTCTAATGAGCGATCTAAGATCACCCAGCGAGACTGCTCCCCACTACGGCTTCTAGTCTATCTAGCATCTACAATTTCCCGCCTAAAAACCCCAAAATAACAATCAATAAACAAACGGTCGATCACGTACTACCACGAAGTGATAAACCCACAACACACAAGCACTTGCCAAAAGAAAGAGAAGTGGTTAAAGGAAATCGGAAGCACTACGGCACATGCTCTCGATTGCAACTCGATCTATCTATCGCGCAATACAAAACACGCACACACATGGGCCCTTCACGATCTCGGTAACTTCCACGGGTTTACGTAGTCACCGACATGGTAACTAACCCTCGACTCCTAGATGTAAACACGAAGTCTCACGACCTAGGACACTGTTCTCAGTCCATCGATACGCAGTGACTCGGGCTACCCCACGGTAACCTAAGTTTCCATTCGATTCGACCCTAGGACATGAACCCGTATTCTCCGAACCACACACCGAAACGATCTAACAGGCCTGCACAGAAAGCTCAACAGCAACAATACAATCACACGGACAACCACACAACAACACAATAACCGCACAAGCAAGCCTATTAGGGTTTCTAACATCTTTTAATCTGTTCTTATCCGCTTCCTTGGATTAGCGGATTACTAACCCGTAGGCGGCTCACAATCTCATTAACGTCCGCTACCTTGGATTAGCGGATTGGTAATCCGTAGACGGCTCATCAACACACTACACCTTTTACTTAACCTTTCCTAAGTATCTTTTTATAACTCCCCGATCCGCCGGTTTGGAATTAGTAGCTTACTAAACTCCCCGACGTCTCATGATTGCGCTAATTCAATAGTTTAATAACACAAAACCCTTAACTCATAAATAAACCGAACCCCAAACCTGTTACATACTCTATACGTTTGTTTAGGTTTACTTCCGTATTTTAAGTCGTCTTAATTCCCGTACATAGATTCATTCGTTATCGTTCCTTTAATACGTATAGATGCATATACGGCCCTATCATGCAACGTCTATAAGTATGCATCAATAAACATCTCGAACAACCTAGCGGCACACTACGGTTTAATCTTTTTTAAACACTAAGATCCTAGCATGCATCTTCGAACCCTAACCGGTTTACTGTTAATCAGTCATTATCAATTATCAATCAATCATTCAACACGGGTATGCAACTCTAAGCCTACGGTTTCTCAGTTCCCGGTCTACATGCTTCTAACTACTTTCAGGTTTCGAGCCGACTCACAGTGAATATGTCAGAATGACGGCACGGATGCGGATATGAATTCCCGAGACCCCGAACTAGAATCCGAACTTCCCGAACACACAAACACGAACTCCCTGAATCCCAGAACACACGAACACAAACCGCAACAAGAACCGGCCGGAGTTATCGCGTTGACCACAACGGTCACCGGTGTTGACCGGTTGACCGTTGACGACATTTGACCAGTTGACCCACTGAACCGATGCAATCGAACTAAACCAACTGAAATCACCAAACCAATCTCCAATTGAACCGGTTGAGTTAAACCGGTTTTCGTCAACCGTTGACCGGGTTGACCTAAACGTTGACTGGGGTTTAACCAACCCTAAACCAACTCCAAAATCTGAACCAAACCACCCATACACATCCTTGAAGAACCGGCTTGAAGATGACGTCGAGAAGATGATTCCGGCGACCACGGCGGCGGAGGGCGTTGACCGCGGCGGAGGAGGCTTCTCCGTTGATCAAACCAACTTTCAACTGATGGAGACTCTTCTCAAGATGATTATGAAGCTTCTAGGGAGAGGGAGATACCTAGAAACCGGTGAGAGAAGAGGAAGAACTTGATGGTTACTCGCCGGCGATGGTTTTCCGGCGAACCGGTGGTGGGACGACAGGAGATGACCGGCGGTTGTAGAGGAGATCAAGGTGAATCTGATGGAACAAGTGGTTTGTGGATTAGGATTATAGTTTGAGAGATATGGGCTTTCTTTAGGAGCAAGGTATGAAGAACACTCAAGAACACTTTGAATGTTCTTGAGTTTCTTTGAATATTTAAAGGGAATTCTGGGTTTCTGATGAATGTAGAGAGAGATGAGAGAGAGCTAGAGAGAAGTTTTTTTTGTGCAAAATGAGTCGATTAGATGGTTTAATCTTGCATGTAGCCATGTTCATTGAACTATTCTCATGCATTTCATGAAACCAAGAGATGTAGCGCCATTTTCTGAGGAACACTTGTCCTCAGAGGTGTCTTTGTGTTATTAATCCAGCAATTATCTCCTTAAACCATTTCTTAATCCCCATTTTCATCTATTGCTCGGTTTTCTCGATTTTGCGTTTATTATTTTAGAGACCCCTTCATTGTCCTCATAAATCTTCAAACCTCCAAAACCTGATTCTACTTGATTTTAGATGAATTTAGCAACTTGAATCACTTGATTTGGAGTTCCGTAGCTCCGGTTATCAATTTCCGAAGTTTTCTCGGTTTAGTCGGTTTCCATTCCCGACAAGCCGAAAACCCGTTTAAGCTCCGTTTCTTCCACTTATGGTCTTGTAAATGTTCTTTATGTTATAAAATAAGAACATTTGGACCGTCTCGGCTTCTGTCTCAACTTTTAGCAAAATTACCATTTTACCCCTGGACTTTGGCAAAATTACAATTTTGCCCCTGTTGACTTTTCTCTTGCCCGTTGACCATATTTTTGGAAACAGGGTATTACACTGGCAATTATCAAAGTTGATATGACCAGCTCATCTCATCAATCAAGCTATTGGAAAGAACCGGTCATGAAGACAAAGGAGGAGCCACCTGATTTGAGTTTCAAATCAGCAAATGAAGAACTTTCCATCCGGCTAAGCAGCTATAAGGAACACTTCAGATTTCCCAAAGTTTGTGATGTAATGGGATTGAGAAAAGGAGAGCTTGAATCTGCGGAGCAGCTTGTGGCCGAGCTGATGATGGACGAGCTGGACGAGCTCCCCATGGTCGATAAGCCGAACAAAGCTAAGGACGGACAGACCATTCAGATTATTGAATCCGGTTCAGACATATGGTCATTGTTCGATTCATATCTTCTCAACCGCGGCGATTCAATGCATGAAACAACGTGGAGAATATGCTCAGATCATTTACAGAACATCTCCAAGAAGAATCAGTCCATTAAGATTTATGTTGAAAAGGTTATACAACTTGGAACTCAGGTGATCATAAGCTTATGCGACTTGGACATGCGAGCATTCAAAGAAGGTCTCAAAACGAACCATAAAGATTTAAGCCATCAACTAAATTTTACTGGATTTTTGATTCATCGGAGAAGCTGTGAGAATTGGAATCATCTCAATAACGGTTCATATGGAAAAGATATGAATTTTACAAACCGATGGTTTTGCTTGAGGTCGTATTCCGATACTGAGCCAGAGTTTGAGTCACCCAGCCCAGCTCAGGTATACTTTCGACCTAAACCAATTGGAGCTTCTTCCTTGATCTGTTAGCTTTCCAACAAGCCCAAGAACGGAGTAAAATTCTAAAGGATCAAAGAGATGCACCTCATTTTCCGAAACGGATCCAACTGGTGCTATGGTTGGAGATTACAAAGCCCAACTTGATAGAGAGCTTACAGACTTATGTTTGGCATCCAGGGAAATTTCCTAAGACCAATAGAAGCTACTTTGGTGACCCAACAAGTCTGATTCGACCAGGAACTTTATGAGACAAATTCAATGGTCAAAGTAGTCAAAGAGTCATTCCACATTAGTTTAATGTTTGGTCTTTGGTCAAGTCTTCTACCTATTGTTTTTCCTAGTTTCCTAAGCAGTTTCTTTGACTAGTCTCATGCAAGAAATCTTTATAAGTATTGTAACATTTCGAAATCAATAATAACAATCTTTTTATCTTTTTTATTTTCTATTTTTTATGAAAACTCTTCTCATTTTGTTCTTCATTGAAACTTTCGAACTTGGTGAGTCATATGACTCATATCCAAGCTCAACCCTCCAATTATGGACTTTTGTGTCATATCAAGCAGAAGAAGAGGTTGAGAATATCAATGGTCTTCCGCAGCCATTGTGCGACCCTTCAATCCACACGCCTTGATCTTAGGTGCTAGAAGCCCTTCGGTGCAAGGATTATCCAACACCATAGATCCTCTTAGTGATTTCCATGGGATGTTCATATCAAAAGTGAAGAAGCTTTCTACAACCGGAGCTCTATGTAATAGCAGATTCCTGTAAAGAAAACACTGTAACCTCTCGCATTCAGAATCTGAATAACGTATACTATTGTACT
Organism: Orychophragmus violaceus; assembly: GCA_030180135.1. Classification (NCBI taxonomy): domain Eukaryota; kingdom Viridiplantae; phylum Streptophyta; class Magnoliopsida; order Brassicales; family Brassicaceae; genus Orychophragmus; species Orychophragmus violaceus. The sequence goes on along the minus strand of CM058240.1, from coordinate 52,020,365 downwards.
CAAGTTTAGGCAACCACGTCCAAAGAAACTCCCAATGTTTCGACAAGATGTTCGTGGAGACAACAACTTTTGTAGGAAGAAACGATAATATCTTCATAAGAAATCCAGTAGTCAACTCATTGATGTTACCCAGAACTTGAATTTTAAGTTCCGACCCTGACAAAACAAACGAAGAAAACACTGTAAGACTCAAAAGGGTTTTGTCTAAAGCCAACCAAATGAAAACAAAGCCACGCAGAGAAATGGGACATGAAAACCAATCAAAGACTTGGCCCAAATAATCCATTTGGGTAAAACTCACTTGAGTATAAATCCATCACTCATAAAATAAACCATCTTCGAGCTTTGCTAATTGAAAAAGCCTAAAACTTAATGTTAGAGGTGGGTTTAGCACCCCTCTAAGGCCTGGTCTAATAACGGAGGAGTCCAGTAGAGGCTCGGCCCAAAAGATATGGAGATCCACCACAAGGAAGCTCGGCGACACCAATGGAGCTCGGCGACGTGCTCGTCCGACCTGCATGGGAGAAAGTGATAAATGTTAACTTGACATTTATCTTGAAAAAGATAAGGAAGAATATTGTTTAGGAAATATTCTCTTTATTGTTCAGATTTTGTAAAGAATATCAGAGAGAATCTAGGACCAAAACCCTAGATCCTCTGATATATATATATATCTTTCCCCTGTGCGGGAGAAGACTAAGTCGAAACAAATACTTGTACTCACAAAACTCTAGAGCTAGTGATTTCCATCGATTCCGGCTCTTTTTAATAGAGACTAGATTTTCGGGTCTAAACCGTTTGTGCTTTTTGATTCTTGTTTAATCTCATATCCAAGTCCCTAATTTACTAATCGATTTAACGAATTTATTATTGTTTGATTTCCTGAATCAACAATTGGCTCCGTCTGTGGGGACTTTGGGTATTTTGATTAACCAAAGAGGAGACTAGCAATGAACGAATCACCACCTTCGTCACAGGAGACATGAGGAACGAGCAACGCAGGCAACATCACCAACACCGCGACGGGAGAGGAGAGAATCCAGCCTAACCCGTCCCAGCAAGACGATGAAGCACGCGACGCATCGACAAACTCAAGGCCGCAAGATGACGCGCCACCCTCAGGAAATTCAAACGCCCCTATTGCACCCACGGTGAGACCGGAAAGATCGACAAGCGATATAGAGCCACCGCCTAGGTCAGTGCGCATGAACACCGTGATACCAACCAGCAGGATCACAAACACAACAACAACGGAGCTGCTTCGCACGCTATTAAGCCGAGTCGAAAACTTGGACAAAACTGCGAAGAACGCTTCACCGCAATCGCTTACCAGCAGAACCTGCTCCGAGAAAGCTTGCACATATGACAAGTCGCACCCACTATGGAACGGACTCCAGGGAGAGCACCGCCTAACAGCTATGTCTTTTCCCCGAAGCACCTCGGAAGACTATGGAATCGACGGTCAATCCGATTGGGAGTGCATCGACCCCAACTAATTCAGCGCTGGTGCCTGGGGACCAGCTTGCGACTATACTAAGCCATATTCAGGAACTAAGTTCCAAAGTTCATCGCGTAGCCAGTTTGTCCCCGGAGCTCGGTCGCGTCCTGAAACAAGCATATCAGACACCCTTCACATCTCGAATCATGAACGCAATGATCCCGCGCATCGAAAAGGTTAAATTTCCTTTCTACGAAGGGAAAACTGACCCCAGCCAATTCATGACTGCCTTCATGATAGCAATGAGCCGCAACCGGTTCACCGGCGAGGAAAAGGATCACGGATGCTGCCAACACTTCATGGAAAATCTCAGAGGGATAGCCCTTACCTGGTTCTCACGACTCAAGACGGGATCGATCGATAGTTTCTAGGAGCTCTCAGAACTTTTCTTGAAGCATTATTCGCTCTACATTGTTGGAATTATGTCCAGTAATCTCTGTACTGTCTCTAGAAAGTAAGAGTATGTCAATGATCAGACATAAGTCATATAATACTGGGGGTCATGATGGCTTGCTAGAGTCCGCTCATGATCTATAAGTCTTGGACTTATTGCCTTTATTATATGATCCCATATGGGTCACACGCCTAAGCTAACAGGAAACTATGAGGGAACGGTTCAACAGAAGTACGGTAAAAATGAACCTTTGGAGGAGCTGTCTCTTGGCGGTTCTGCTGATCTCTGACCCATACCTCTCCATTCCGCTGCATAACAAGGTATTAGGTGAGATCTTTTATGATTCAGCAAGAGAACCTAGATCCAAGCATGTTTAGTAGGATCAATCAATGAGTAATTGAATCAGGATAAACTAAACAATCCTTCAGTGGTATCAGAGACATTGGTTCTATTAGGATTTCTTGTTTAGAATCATGTTTAGGTTGTTTAGAAGTGTTTGAATCAATCTGTGCTTGAATTTGATAAGAAAACACTTAAGAAACCTAAGAACTAAAACCCTAATCGAAACCGCATGAAACGATCTCGGATTGGTATGCGTCGGACCGGATCGGCGAAGACGCACGAACCGATCGCTTGAGGATCGTGTTGCGTGGTCGTTCGCACGATCGCGAGAGCTCGACGGCGATCGCGTCCCGTCTCGACCCGAGCTTATGCGATCGCGTCCCATCCCGACCCGTCGCCTCCCGTCCCGATCGCATGACCCGAGCCGTCCCGATCATGTCCCGCCTCACATCCCGATCGATCGCGTGAAGCTTGCTGTCCGGATCGATGGTGAGTGCATGGGCCGTTTCGTTTCGGTTTGGTTTATGGTTCGGTTTAATATAATTAAAATCTAAATCGTCACGGTTTAATAATTACAGATTTAATAAAATTTATTAGAACTGGTTAAACCGTGATAAAAAAATCCAAAGTCGTAAAATTGGATTTAGTGCCTAAACCAGTGGTTTTCTAATTTGATTTCGTTGGACCAAATAAATTGAGAAAATCCGGTTTAGTAAATAACCGGTTGACAATTGTGGTCATCGTAGTAATTAATTTTGGTTAGACCAATTTTAATGAACCAGACCGGTTATGTCATTTAATTGGACAATTGGGTTATGTCTTGGACATAGACCAATTCTTGGGCCATGGGCCAAGAAGTTAAAACAATTGGGTCAATTATTTGAGTATTTTCTTCAGATTTATTTTAAAATTCATTTAATAATTAAAATTTGATTTTAAAATTAATCAGTTTCCAAAATCTGAAATTAGAAAGTTTCTTAGAATAGAAGTTTCTAGATTTGCATGTTTTGGATTATAGGAAATTTCTATAGTTAGAAAGTTTCCAATTTTAGGAAGTTTCCAATTTTAGAAAGTTTCCAAAATAGTAGGTTTCCAAAATGGAAAGTTTCCAAAATAGTAATCTTCTATTTTGGGAATGAAATTTTAAGAAAACCTATAAACCTCAAATAATATCAAGCGTTGGATGTCTTGTCCAGATTATGTCAGCTGTTGAAGCCCATTCAATCGTACACACGGCCTTACAGTGTGAGGGTGTCTATCTTTTGCGTGGGTAAGACAGTTTGTGATTCATTGATGTCATTGGGAGTCCCAGACATTAATGATTACATGACTGTATAGTCTGGTTTTTCTTGACTAGGCCATCGGGAGTCCCGGGCCTTGAGACATCAGAGTGGATTGGGCCTCGGGCCCAGATTCACAACCAAGAGTTATATCACGGATATAATTAGCCGAAATAGGGCTTACCGATATAAGCTAAGGTTAGGTGACGGCCAGTGGCCCACTTTGATCTTAGTTATATGTGGATCTTGGAATCATTATATTTTATTGAGGGTAACTGATGTTATTGAATATAATGCGAGATTAATCATATTGAACATATTAACTAAAATCCTTTTATCTTATATTTCAGCTATGACTACAACAAGCACACAAAACACATTCTCAATCCGGTCTGTTCTCGACAAGGAGAAGCTGACTGGAACGAACTTCCTGACGTGGTCAAGGAACTTGAGGCTGGTCCTCAAGCAGGAGAAGAAGGAATATGTCCTTCGTGATCCCCTCCCCGAGAGGCCTCCTAACAATGCCGCCAGGAATCTGCATAATGCTTGGGAAAAGCATTCGTCAAATGAAAATGATGTTTATTGCCTGATGTTGGCGACCATGACTCCTGAGCTGCAAATGCAGTTCGAGAGTGTGCTGTCACCCATCGAGATAATGGCAAGCCTGAAATCGCTTTTTCAGGAGCAGGCAAGGACTGAGAGGTTCCAGACAGTTAAGAACCTCTTAGACTGTAAGATGGCTGCAAATGCGGCAGTGAGTCCTCATGTCTTGAAGATGATGGGTTATCTCGATCATCTTCAGAAACTCGACTGCCCTATCAGCCAGGAACTTGCCTGCGATATCATTCTGCAGTCTTTACCTGCAAGCTATGATCAGTTCATTCTGAACTTCAATATGCATGGCTTGAGTAAGACATTGCCTGAGCTTCACGGAATGCTCAAGACTGCAGAGCCCAACTTGAGGAAAGCCAAGGACCCCAATGTGCTTATGGTGCAAAAGGGCAAGGGCTTTAATAAATCCTCTGCCAAGGACAAGGGAAAGGCTAAGGCTGTTCAAGTCCCGGACAAGGACACGCCAAAGCCCAAGCCCAAGTCCAAGGCTGGGCCTACTGACATCTGCAGGTTCTGTAAAGAACCGGGGCATTGGAGGAGAGAATGTAAGAAATTCCTGGAAGGTCTAAAGGAATTTAAGAAGAAGACTCTGGAGACTTCTTCATCAGGTATTTTTGTTATAGAAGTTAATACAACTACTTCTGATAATACCTCATGGGTAATGGATACTGGTTGTGGGGCTCATATTTGTACTAATATGCAGGCACTCAGCAACAGTAGGAGGCTGAAGCAAGGACAAGTGGAGCTACGAGTTGGGAATGGAGCGAAAGTTCCTGCACTAGCTGTAGGCACATACTTGTTGTCTTTACCTTCGGGATTGGTTTTAGAACTCAATAATTGTTATTTTGTACCTGCGATAAGCAGAAATATTATTTCAATTTCATTGTTGGATTTGGAAGGTTATGATTTTTCAGTTAAGAATAAATTATGTTCCTTCAATCGCAACAATTTGTTCTATGGTTGTGCCCCTCTTACGAATGGGCTTTACATACTTGATCAATCCGCGCCAATTTATAACATTAATACCAAACGGTTCAAACCTAATGAGGAGAACCGAACGTTTCTATGGCATTGTCGTTTAGGGCACATCAGCGAGAAACGCATTAAGAGGCTCCATACGAATGGACTTCTTGGCTCGTTTGACTTTGAGTCATGTGAGAAATGCGAATCCTGCATGATGGGCAAAATGACGCGGGCCCCCTTTAATAAACCTAACGAGAGGGCCAGTGACTTATTGGGCCTGATACACACAGATGTGTGTGGCCCAATGTCCACAAATGCAAGAGGAAACTATCAGTACTTCATTACCTTCACTGATGATTTCAGTAGGTATGGATATGTTTATTTAATGAAACATAAGTCTGAATCGTTTGAGAGATTCAGAGAATTCCAAAATGAAGTACAGAACCAACTTGGCAAAAGCATTAAAGCTCTTTGGTCCGACCGAGGAGGAGAATACTTGAGCCAAGAGTTCAGTGATCATCTAAGAGAGTGTGGGATAGTTTCCCAACTCACTCCTCCTGGAACACCTCAATGGAATGGTGTGTCTGAGAGGAGGAATCGGACCTTATTGGATATGGTTCGGTCTATGATGAGTCACACAGACCTTCCAATATCCCTTTGGGGATATGCTCTGCTAACAGCAGTGTTCACTCTAAATAGAGCACCATCAAAAGCAGTAGCTAAGACACCATATGAATTATGGACTGGGGAAGCTCCAGTGCTGTCTTATCTTAGAATTTGGGGTTGTGAAGCCTATGTCAAGAGATTGATCTCTGACAAGCTTACACCAAAGTCTGATAAATGCTACTTCATTGGTTATCCGAAGGAGACCAAGGCTTATTACTTCTACCTACGTTCCGAGAACAAGATTTTTGTTGCCCGGGATTGTAATTTTCTTGAGAGGGAGTTTCTCTCTAAGAAAAACAGTGGGAGTAAGGTACTGCTTGAAGAAATTCAAGATGAACAGGATACTGCTCAACCTAAGGAGGAAGAGCAGCAGGAGGACCTACAAGAAATTGTAGAGCCTGAACCTGTAGTACCTGAAGTTCGAAGATCCGGGAGGATCCGTCACGAACCCGAGAGATATCAAGGATTCCTCGTGACTAACTGTCATGATCTTCTGATCATTGATGGTGATGAACCATCGAACTTCAATCAAGCCATGATGGGCCCAGATTCCTCCAAGTGGCGTAAGGCCACTGATTCCGAAATGGACTCCATGTCGGTCAACCAAGTGTTTTCGTTGGTTGACTTACCCGCTGGTGTAAAAGCCATCGAGTGCAAATGGATCTTCAAGAAGAAGATTGACGTGGATGGAAATGTCCAGATTTATAAAGCCAGGTTGGTGGCAAAAGGTTTCAGACAAGTTCACGGTGTGGATTATGATGAAACCTATTCCCCAGTGGCTATGATGAAATCTATTCGGATTCTACTAGCAACTGCAGCTTTTCATGATTATGAAATTTGGCAGATGGACGTGAAAACCGCCTTCCTGAATGGCATTCTGGAAGAGGATGTGTATATGACACAACCTGACGGTTACATAGATCCAAAGAATGCTGGGAAAGTATGCAAGCTTCATAAATCCATTTATGGATTGAAGCAAGCATCGAGGAGCTGGAATCTTCGTTTTGATGAAGCGATCAAGCAATTTGACTTCATCAGAAACGAAGAAGAACAATGCGTGTATAAGAAAACTAGTGGGAGCAAGATAGTATTTCTTATTCTGTATGTCGATGACATACTACTTCTCGGAAACGACGTACCAATGCTGAGGTCCGTAAAGGACTGGCTTGGAAGTTGTTTTTCCATGAAAGACATGGGTGAAGCCGCATACGTTCTTGGAATCCGGATCTACCGGGATAGATCTAAAAGGCTGATAGGCTTGTGTCAAGATTCATACATTGACAAAGTCCTGCATAGATTCAGCATGGCAGATTCCAAGAAGGGCTTCACGCCAATGGTACATGGCACAACGCTAAGCAAGAAGCAGAGCCCAACGACGGCTGCTGAGCTTGAGCGCATGAAGAATATTCCTTATGCATCTGCAATAGGATCTGTCATGTATGCCATGATCTGTACTCGTCCTGATGTTTCTTATGCATTGAGCATGACGAGTAGATACCAGTCAAATCCAGGTGAAAACCATTGGATTGCCGTCAAGAATATCCTGAAGTATCTAAGACATACTAAGGATAAGTTGTTGGTGTACGGTAGAAGTGATGTGCTTGAAGTCAGTGGATTCACGGACGCAAGTTTCCAGACAGACCAAGATGATTTCCGGTCACAGTCCGGTTATATCTTTTGTCTGAATGGCGGTGCAATCAGTTGGAGAAGCTCCAAGCAAGACACCGTTGCTGATTCCACTACAGAAGCTGAATATATCGCCGCTTCGGAAGCAGCGAAGGAAGCTGTTTGGATACGAAAGTTCATTATTGAACTAGGTGTGATACCAAATGCGGCTGAGCCTCTGGCACTGTTTTGTGATAACAATGGTGTTATTGCTCAGGCAAAGGAACCAAGATCACACCAGAAATCCAAGCATGTACTAAGAAGATTTCACTTGATACGTGACATCATTAATAGAAAGGAAGTCAAGATCAGCCGAGTTCAGACAGATGATAACGTCGCTGATCCATTGACAAAGCCACTCCCAAGACCTAAGCTCGAGTTCCTGACTGAAGCTGTAGGCATTAGAGACATTGAAATGTAATCTAAATTTGAGTGGGAGTTTGAGGGCTTTATTTAGTTATTAATATGTTCTTGTAAAACATTTTAAAGATGTTTAAATAAAATTATTATTTCAAGATTATTTTAACTGTGATAAAATAATCGTTCCAAAATGATATGAACCATTTTATAGGTCATCGAAGTAAGTGACTTGATCTTGAGTCATCAAAGTCATTTAGCTTGATCATGAGACCCTATATTTGATAGATGGCTTATATCATCCTGTCCCTAGTCGAAGGTTGTTGAAATTGGAACACCAACAACCGCGTGAGACTAGATTGGTATGTGACTTATGACAAAGTCTCAGGATGTCATAGATGCACGGCATCAAAGTCAGTACATAGGTGTATGTTAGGGTACATACGACCGGACAAGACCCGCTTATAAGAACTCTTCAGGATATTTATATCTGTGTCATAAGAGATTCTTACTACGACTATAGAGTATAGTCCTTAGACCTGAGTTCGCATGCATGTGACTGCACATGAACTGATGCACTTTGATCATTGTCTAACGCTGTCGTTAAGCGATAGTTATAAGGACCTTGTTTGGGTGTATTATGAAATGAGTAGTTTACAGTGATGGAACAAGACGGGATTTGTTCCTCCAATATAAATGGAGTGAATATCTCTAGGACAATCGGAGATTTGAATACTGGAAAATGCATGGCCATGCTCAAACGGACTGTCCCGAGTCGTTTGGATTGTCAGTATCAAATCAGAGTCCGATGAACATGATTAGGCTTTATAAGGATGACACTCATCTTGCCTTATGACTAATCGAGATATTGAGACAAAAGGAATATGAATACAGAGATTCCAGTACAAGTGGGAGATTGTTGGAATTATGTCCAGTAATCTCTGTACTGTCTCTAGAAAGTAAGAGTATGTCAATGATCAGACATAAGTCATATAATACTGGGGGTCATGATGGCTTGCTAGAGTCCGCTCATGATCTATAAGTCTTGGACTTATTGCCTTTATTATATGATCCCATATGATAACACCCGAATCATCAGATGTCGACCTGTGGGACCTCGAGCAAAGACAAGACGAGCCTGATATACCATGGATTTTAGGGATTTTAACCATGGTATATGTCTTTGTTATCGAGTCTTTCTATGTGTTTTGGAGTCTTTTCAGGTGTTTTACAAGTTTAAGAACATATGGAACCTAATTAGACGTTTTGGATTCTGCACTATTTAGAGACTTGACAGAGTTCACTGGCTGCGTTTTCGCCTTGCAACTGTCGTTGCAGTTCTGCAACGGTCGTTGCAGTTCTGCGCCCAAAAATCTGCATTTTGGAGAAATTATAGTTTTTGCCCAGAAACTTCCCAGACTTGCAAAAAGGCCCCCAGCCGACTTTAAACCATTATATTAGGGTTTTTAAGCCATTGTTTAGGCTACGCTTTACTTACGCTTTATTCGAATTTCAGAGAGAGTTAGGGGATGATCCTGCTCTCGAAAGAGAGAGGATTTCGAACCCCAGTTCTTTATTTGATTTTATAATATTTGGTTTTCTATTCATGATGTCTTCTGTTTCGATGAACATGTCTGAGTAGATTACCTGTTAGGTTTAGGGATTCTCATTAGGGATTTCATGGAATTATAGGTTAATCAATCTGTAGGGATTCATATCTGTTAGTTCTTCATCTAGGATTGTTCTTACTGCTTAATCTGAATTAGCTACCCAGATTTATGATGTTAGGTTGATTGATACAACGACAGTTGGTTAATTACCTAGAAAGAACCTAGATGAGCAATTTAATTACTCGCAAAGGAATTTGGTTTAATTAGATTGTGAACATATCGAACTTGGAATTAAAGCTGGTTTAATCTGTTAGTAATTGCAAAGGAATTTGGATTGCTGCACTTAGACTTAGAGAATTCTCGCAACGACAATTGGTTAATTCTATATCTGTGTTTGAGTTCTAGAATAGCTCTTAATTAGATCCCGATTGATTGATTAGCTTATGTTCCTGATTTCCTGAGAAGTCCCTAGACTTAACGCTTCGCCTTCCTTGCTCACAAACTCACCTGATTTACTTTCTTGCATTGCTTTTTAGTTTCTAATCATATTTGCTTTCTCCTAGTTTAACTTGACTGTTCTTAATCTATCGAGACCGGAGTCCCTGTGGATTCGATACCCTAAGTACAACAACTACATCACTTTGCACTTGCAGTTAGAATAGGGATTAATTCTTGACCTATCAAGTTTTTGGCGCCGTTGCCGGGGACTCTTTTGAGCCTTCGATAGATTTGAACTTAGGGTTTAGACTAGGTTTTTTGTTTTTTGTTTTTTGTCACTAATTTTTTTTTTGTTCTTGCGTTTCAGGTACGCCTGTAATCGCCTTGCATCGATCCACACGGTCCTGTGTGTCGATCGACACATCTTTGAGCTTGCATCGATCGACACTACTCTGCATCGATCGACACAGCGCGTAAGATGATGGGAATGATGGAACGGATGTTGGAAAATCAGCAGAATAACTCATTCTGCAGAGGCTATGGTTCCTATTCATTCACCAAAGATTATGAATCTCCATCATATCAGCCTTTTCCTTCTCAAAATAAACAATCTGATAAGATGATAAGCATGATGGAGCAGTTATTGGAAAAGCAGGAAGAAGATTTGAACTACATCAGTGGCTCTGGATTCCAAGGAAACAGGTTTGGTAATCAGCAAGGTAACAAGTTCTCCAATGGTGGACAGAAGAGTGCCTTCACAAGCAACCAAAACTCTTATGTATATGGTCATACTGCTGATTATCAGAAGCCTTTGCAGCAAGGTAATTCTCGTCAGAGAACCTATGAATCTTATCAGACACCTCCTGCTACTAATGCTTATAAGAGCAAGATGGAATCCATGATGGAACAGTTGCTAGAGGATCAGACTAAGACTGTTGTAGACCTCGACAGGAAGCTGGATGCTATACATGAAAATCTGAATGGGAAGTTTGAATCTCTGAGCTCACATGTGAAGAAGCTAGATGTTCAAGTTCAACAAACAGTCGGAGCAATACAAAGGCATAATGAAGCTGGGAAAGCTAAACAGAAGCTGAACATCAATGTTGAAACCATAAGAGATGAGATTGACTTGCTGGGAGAAGAAGAGAGCATAATCTCGGATTTTCTAGGTGAATTCTGTCTGTCTGAGACAAGCATCGATCGGCATTGATCGTTGCAACCCCGATCCGTCTAATGGAATTGAGCATAATCGCCTTGTGTCGATCGACACACCTACTGCATCGATCGACACAGATCGCAGACGAGACCAGAAGCCTGCAACAGTCCCATAACGAGTCTATAAGCCCATTGTGCCATATCCTAAGGTTCCTAAACCCTCTAAACAAGAGCTATAAGTGGCTAACTGCATGAAAGTGATGGATAAGAAGGTGAATGAAACACCACCAGCTGAAGCTTCGTGAGCTCATGCAAAGAAGATGATATTCGCTGATGGTCATTTGAAAGAAGAAGTTCAGATTGGTGGAACTACAATATCTGATAGTGGAGAAAAGAAGATGGCGGTTCCTCTTGAACCTGCTCTAACATCTTCAGAGCCTGCAACTGCTCATAAGCAGAAAGCTCTAAACATCAGATCTCCACCAAAGGTAAGGTATAAATCACCTAAGCTTAAACCTCCTGACCGCATCGCTTTGAATGCAGGAAAACGCAGTATTCCACCCAAGCTTCGCTCCCGCCCTGATTTTGTTTACTCTTTCCTTGGGAGACCTCATGATCTGAAAGCCTATACAACTCCTTGGATGAAGAGATATTCACAGAGACACTCAAAGTCTCTGTTGAAGCCACCTTGAATCAAAACTCTATTCCATAGTCAAGCTATTGACTTTAAACAAGCGCTGAGTGGGAGGCAACCCACAGTTAGGTTCATTTTTGTTTTCATTTTTCGTTTTGATTTTGGTGTTTTGATTTTTCTGTTTAAGTGTGTTCAGTGGTGTGGGAAACAGGCAGAATCGCACTGCATCGATCGACACATATTGTGCATCGGTCGATGCAGTCGCGATTTATGGTTTACCGATTCGATTGCGGTTCAGACACCGGTTATCTACATAACCGTGGGCAAATTTGCCTTGCATCGATCGACACCCCTGTGGCATCGATCGACACAGGGCAATAACAGGTAAGTATTCTGCAACTTTTCGGATTGCACTTCAATTTGATTATTCTTTTACCGAACCTAGGCTTGATTACACTGGGGACAGTGTAGTTTAAGTGTGGGGGAGGTCGCTACTGACGCACGCTTTTGTTTTCTTAGAGTCAGTCCTTTGTTTTTCAATTGTTTTATTGAGTCAAAATCAGTATGAAACTATGATTTTTCGAGGAAATTTTTCGCTTAAACAGGAACTAAGTGACCATTGGACAGACTTGCAGAGCCTCTATGACTGTTAGAAAACCCAACACGGATCAACCTACTGAGGACACCCACATAACTTCAGGTATCAGAGGATCCACATAACTTCTTTTACTGACTTCACCTTAATACTGACTTAATTTTCTCACGTAAGGGCTTGGTATACTTTGTGTCCCTTTGTTAGTTCTGACACAGCTGTAAACCTGTCCTATTTTTTTCCCTTCTCCCCTTCCATAAAGAAAAAAAAGTAATAAACTGAGGATGAGTTAGTAACTCCGAAGTGGTCACGGGAGTAGTAGCAAACACTATTACCTTCTGTGCGATCCATGGAATGTGTCCGAAGTACACCCCAAAACGGGAAGAACACTGATAAAATAAAATAAAATGATACCCAGTGGGGAAAAATCAGTTGTTAAGGAAGGGAAAAGAGAAGAAAGGGACCAGAGAAAGATAGTATGGTGGTCTAGAGCTGACAAGGTAAGAATCGATACTCCTTAGGTGAGACCGCACTTAAATACTTGCGGAAGTTAGTAGGGTGAATCTGAATGCGTGAATGTGATTGTGGAGTTTACTTGGGACAGTTGCTAAGTGTGGGGGAAGTACATTGTGGTCTTGAGTTCTGTAGGAAAGTTTTCAGTGGATTACTAAGTGAATGTGAATGCGAAAGTTCCTAAGACGAAATGAGTTTCTGTGTTTTCAAACTTCTTTTTTTATGCTTTGGTTCTTTAATTGCTTGAGGGCAAGCAAGTGCTAAGTGTGGGGGAGTTGATACACCATGGATTTTAGGGATTTTAACCATGGTATATGTCTTTGTTATCGAGTCTTTCTATGTGTTTTGGAGTCTTTTCAGGTGTTTTACAGGTTTAAGAACATCTGGAACCTAATTGGACGTTTTGGGAGCATTTGGAGCAATTCTGCACTATTTAGAGACTTCACAGAGTTCACTGGCTGCGTTTTCGCCTTGCAACTGTCGTTGCAGTTCTGCAACGGTCGTTTCTGCGCCCAAAAATCTGCATTTTGGAGAAATTACAGTTTTGCCCAGAAACTTCCCAGACTTGCAAAAAGGCCCCCAGCCGACTTTAGACCATTATATTAGGGTTTTTAAGCCATTGTTTAGGTTACGCTTTACTTACGCTTTATTTGAATTTCAGAGAGAGTTAGGGGCTTATCCTGCTCTCGAAAGAGAGAGAATTTCGAACCCCAGTTCTTTATTTGATTTTATAATATTTGGTTTTCTATTCATGATGTCTTCTGTTTCGATGAACATGTCTGAGTAGATTACCTGTTAGGTTTAGGGATTCTCATTAGGGATTTCATGGAATTATAGGTTAATCAATCTGTAGGGATTCATATCTGTTAGTTCTTCATCTAGGATTGTTCTTACTGCTTAATCCGAATTAGCTACCCAGATTTATGATGTTAGGTTGATTGATACAACGACAGTTGGTTAATTAGCTAGAAAGAACCTAGATGAGCAATTTAATTACTCGCAAAGGAATTTGGTTTAATTAGATTGTGAACATATCAAACTTGGAATTAAAGCTGGTTTAATCTGTTAGTAATTGCAAAGGAATTTGGATTGCTGCACTTAGACTTAGAGAATTCTCGCAATGACAGTTGGTTAATTCTATATCTGTGTTTGAGTTCTAGAATAGCTCTTAATTAGATCCCGATTGATTGATTAGCTTATGTTCCTGATTTCCTGAGAAGTCCCTAGACTTAACGCTTCGCCTTCCTTGCTCACAAACTCACCTGGTTTACTTTCCTGCATTGCTTTTTAGTTTCTAATAATATTTTCTTTCTCCTAGTTTAACTTGACTGTTCTTAATCTATCGAGACCGGAGTCCTTGTGGATTCGATACCCTAAGTACTACAACTACATCACTGTGCACTTGCAGTTAGAATATGGATTAATTCTTGACCTATCAGAGCCCCTGAAGGATTTTATCTACCGATTCAAGGAATTCGTGTCCAAAATAAACGTGGACGATAGCGCAGCTAGAGGAGCACTTCGGAAGGGATTACTCCATCGTTTGTCTTTCAGAACTGACCTAAGAATCAACAAGCCCGTGTCTTTTGAAGATGCATTACACAGAGCGGTGACGTTCATCGAACTGGAAGAAGAAGATGCGATATTATCCAAGAAGCAATCCGGATCCACTAAAAAAGTCTCTACGACGAAAGAAAAGTCAAAAAATTGATTATGAACAAACTTGTTCCACTAAAAAAATATCTACGGCGAAAGAATAGCAGCGGGAAGGCAGCTTCTACCTTCGCCAATGGGAATACTTCCCAAGGGTGGAACAAGTTTGTTCGGAACCAACCACACTCAGGGGAAGCCAATGACGACCGACCATATTGCGAGTATCCTAAGAAACACTCTCCCGATACCGCATCATGTCGGAACGTGGCTGAATACCTGCTGGATCAGTAACGTAAAGGCAAAATAGTCAACCCCAAGCGAGTTGATCGACAACCTAAAAATGGCAACAACAGACAAGGGAACCAAGGGGAAGCCCCCCTGGGAGGAACCAGACAAATTTCCCCAAGAAACAAAGCCCATTAGGCGCCCTAAGGACGAAACGATGAGGGACGGGCTGCCCCCGCAACCCCGTCGAATAATCAACATGATAATGGGTGGACTACAACTGTGTTCGGATTCATTAAGGTCCATAAAAGAATATGGCCGAAAGGCAACAACGGTCAAGCGTAACCCGCTCCCAATCGAGGAAGTCATACCGCTATCGTTCACTGAAGCCGATGCAATTGGAGTAGACACGCCACATAACGATCCTCTGGTGATCGAGATCCTGATCGGAGACTGCGAGATCTCCCGCGTGCTGGTCGATACAGGAAGCTCGGTCGGTGTGATCTTCAAAGAAGCTCTGGAAAAAGCAGACTTCAAGAACTTACGTGTTAAGCCAAAGGTGCAGCCGCTAACTGAATTCGACGGCGACCAGACTATGACTATAGGCACGGTCAAACTCCCTATCTATGTCGGCAGAATAGCGACAATGATGATGTTCGTCATCGTTGATAAATCAGCCATCTACAACGCTATCTTAGGAACACCTTGGCTACACGCGATGAAAGCAGTCGTCTCAACGTACCACCAATGCGTCAAGATCCCGACCCCGAACGGAGTTCACACGTTAAGGGGAGATCAGACCACATCAGGGTTATGCTTCATAAGGGAAACACACCTCGGCATAACCATGCTTAGGCTCATGCAACCGAACTACTTTAAGGTTTTTTTGCCAAAGAAAAAACTATTACCCCATGTAATATGAACTACGAACGACTTGATCCTCGTCTCCGAGGTACGTAGGAAACTCCAACCAGAGTGCAGTTGTAAATCAATAAAAAGACTTTTTTCAAAACAAAATCTTGTCTCAAATGACGCCGACGTCCTAACCAGGATGCCCGACTCAATCATATCCGCACAACAAAACGTGCAAGAACACTCGCCTTCCCCATACGACAAAGACTACGATCTTAAAGTCGTAATGGCACAAGGAAAAGCTGGGAATCGCACCCTCACCCTAACTCAGACAGACTAAGTAAGCCGACCTGCCTCGCATAGCCGATCCCGAGTTAGGAACAAAAACATAGTACCGAGTTCTGCTCGATGAATAAAAAACCGAGTCTTCACTCGATTAAAACAAAACCCTTATCCAAGGTACAAACTATATCCTCGAGAAAAAACACTAACTCAGACGGACTAAGTAAGCCGGCCTGTCTCGCATAGCCGAACCCGAGTTAGAGACAAAAACTTAGTACCGAGCTCCGCTTGATGAATTACGAGTTTTCACTCGTTCAAAACTAAAACCCTTATTCAAGGTACAAATTATGTCCTCGAGAAGAAACACTCGAAAAGAGCCGAGCTCCGACCTACAACATCCGAAACCTTATAATACTTAAAAAGATTTGAAGACGAGAAAATAACAACTCAGCCAAATAGGCTCCACCTCTATTGTGGTCTTCCAATTAGCGTTTATCCACATGAATATATTTATTATACCACTTACAGTGGATATCTAGATATCATTGATGTAGATAAAATGAATCTTTTGAACATGATGTTTAAACTTTTCCACTATTGGTGCTGGGTTTCACACATTGAAATCCGGCCCGTATGGAGAATTAAGGCCCCTCAAGACATGGAGCCCAAGGAATATGTTGAACTTGACCTGGCCCAACAAAGGTGACAAAGCGCGGAATCCCAAGCCCAAAAGAAGATATATGCGATCAAGTCTTATCCATCCAGTGTTCGAGTTCGATAGAGAATGAGTCGTGGGTCATTGTAACAATCTCCATGAATAACTGAATGTTGAGGATAATGCGAGCGAGAAGATCGCAACAGAGAAGGAGAGTTCGAAGATATAAAAAGCAAGGAAGTAATCCGAAAAATATATTCTGAAAACCACGCAACAATCACTTCGACTAAAATAGTTTGATCGGATTTGTATACATTCGACCTGTTCTTTGTATAAATTCTATTTCGACATTCAGTCCTTAATAACATCTTTGATTCATAGAAAATCTATACTCATTTATCCTAAAGTCCCAAATCCACATATCATATATAAAATTCGGTGTGAATCCTTGAACTCACATCCATGATATGCTCAAATTTTAATCCCTAGAGCTACAGTGCAAGTGCACCGAACGTGACTATAGTATATAGGGGTCAAATCCACACAGACTCAAGAATCTTACGATAGACTATAGAATGTCGAATTAAGCTAAGCAGAGCAGAGAATAAGGAGTAAACAAAGCATAAATATAAAGCAGACGGTTTGTAAATCAATCAGGCAAAGCGTCAGGTCAAGGGAGTTCTAAAGAAATCAGAAATACATGATAATCAATCAATCGAGATCAAATTAAGAACGGTTCTAGAACTAGAATCACATAAGTATAATAGACCAACTTTCGTTGTGAATCTTAACTATGTCCAGAAACCTAAAAAACCAACTTTCGTTGCGAGTTCTAGAGATCCTAAACATGCATTAATCTCAGGTTCCTTCGTTCACAATTTTCCTAAGCCAAATTTCTTTTCGAATAGACAAATTGCTCATCTAGGTTCTTTTCCAGCAGATTAATCAACTTTGGTTGAACCAATCAACCTAACATAAATAATCTAAGTGGCCAGTTCATATTAAGCTTTAAGATCAACCTAGATGAAGAACTAGAAGTTATGAATCCCAATTAATCAATTAACCTAATATTCCATGAAATCCCTAATGAGAATCCCTAAACCTAACAAGTAAACTACTTAGACATGATCAATGTAACAGAAATCATGATGAATAGAATACTGAATACCATAAAAGAGAATAAGAAACAGAGGTCCGAAATCTTCTCTCTGTCGAGTCTCAGATCAGCCCCTAAAAGCTCTCTCAATCTCTCTAAATCTCCAATAAAGCGTAGCCTAAACAATGGCTTAAAAATCCTAATATAACAGTCTAAACACGTTTTGGGCTTCTTTGTAATTATGAGAAACTTCTGGGCTAAGCTGCAAATATCCAAAGTCTTCATTAAATCGGCGAGAAATATCTGATCCGCGTCTGCGTCGACCAATGCAAAGGTTGTGTCGATCGACACAGAGCTCTGATATCGCCTATGATTTCTTCTTTCTCGCACGAACTCTCCAAATAGCTCCAGAATGCGCCATAATGTCCAATATGCTCTAAACATACCTAAACCTGTAAAACACCTGAAAGGACTCCAAAACACAATAAAAGAATCGATAATAAAGACATATATCATGGTCAAAAACCGTAAAAACCATGATATATCAATCCACCATATTGTTATTTCCTAAATTTCGGTGTGCAAACTATGACAAACAATTTTTCTACCATTATACAAATTATCTTTGTATAGTCCATATTTATGTAATCTATATTCACTCTATATATCTATATTTTCACACGTCCATGCCGACACGTTTTTGTGTACATTTATACGTGAACACTCATTCGGTGTACATTTGTATGTGTTTCCAATTTACTGTTTTTTTAATGACATATATGATTCATATTCAATGGATAAGTATAGAGTGAATGCACATCTATGAAACATATTCAAGATATTGGTCTAATTTTAACCGAGTTAGTATTTACATTGAATATTATGTTATCGAATGAGCATTTATGAGATCGTGGACAAAACATAATGTACAAGTATTTTTACAAAATTCAACGTGGATACCGTTAATAGACTTTGATATCATCATTTATCCATGTTACTTTGTCCATGGTGTCCTACATGGTAATTCCAAGATATGTTATACAACATTTTGTAAGATAGTGTCCACATCGATTTGTGGAATAAGCGTTTTCAGGTCACATAGATAAATTAATATTGACAAGGTTTATTTTCAGCTTTTTAACATCCACACGATTTGATTTAAAAATCACTAAAAATATCAAAATGGATGTCATAATATAGAGAGAGAAAATATTAATTATAGTGTAAACATAAATTAATATATATTTGTCAAAAAACTTAAAAGTTGAAATAGAAAAGAAAGAAGAAAGAGAAATAAATGAGAAATAATATAGTAAAAGAAAGAAAGAAAAAGCCAGAGAGAGAGAGAGAGAGAGAGAGAGAGAGTATTTGAACGCTCTTTGGACATTATTGGCCATGAAAAAGTGTATAATATGCAATGTGTCTTTTATGTTAGTTTGCAAAGTGAAAGTGACTTAATATGTAAATCACTGAGTTTATTAAATTTTGTATTTTCAATACGTTTTTTGAATTATTTTTTAATTTTTATTGAGTAAGTTGAATATACGTCCATTTTTTACGTGCATATATAAAAAGGTGACTTTTCTCTCTCCAAACGGCGATTTACCCAAGACGAAAAGGTGACCTCTTTCGCGACCGTGCGCCTGCCGGGTCTCGCCTCCGACTTGCTACCCTGGAGCTCCTCTGCTAATGGCGACGAAGAAGCTTCCTTGATCTCCGCAGAGCGCTCCGAAATCAGCCTCCTCTCCACGCTCAACTCTGCCAAATTCTCTCAAATCCACCTTCGTCTCACCACCAAAATCTCCCCCATCTGCTGATTATGCGGACCCAGCATCTTCTCCTCCGCCCCTGCCCCCGAATCAGTCAGTCTCACCCTCTTTAGCTTCCTCCCTCACACGAACCGAGGCAATAGAGGATCAGCACTCTGTAAGCGCTCCTTCAAATGAGACGGAATCGCTATCTCTCCCTCGGATTAAGGCAATAAAGGCTGCTACTTTTGTAAGCATGTTCCTGGGGAGACATAAACTTTGCCCTCTCTGGTATATGCTGCAATGGGCTTGACTGTTGTCATTGCCCTTGCTCTAAATGCCCATATCAGTCTACCTTCTGATGTGGCCATAAATCCTTTCTATAGTTCGATTAGTACAATCAATGAATTGGACCTTGGCTCCAAATCATCTACGGTTGCGGGAATCTCTGCAACTGTACATAGCTCAATCTCTACCGCGATGACATCAACTTCTGCTACCACAGTAAACCTCTCACCTATGCCAAAAGGATCTTTCCTCTGCCATATTACCAAATCGGGCATCTGTCAACACAAACGACTCCTAGCTGGATGTTCGGATAAAATAGGAAATTGTAGAAAAAGGGCGAGGCTTTTACTCTCCCTACTTGATAAGTCTGTGTAAAAAATCCAAATGTTATCATTGAGAAGAACATGAATTCGTGGGAGCTCTTTGTTCTGGGTCAATTCTATTATGATCCGCATTCTCAAGGTACTCTTCATAATATCGTCAACGGCATTTGGAGTACATGACCGAGATATCCCAGTTACGAAAATGGAAGGAAATGTTTACTTATTTTGGATTCCAAACGCGCGAACAACAAAAAAGGTCATTAACCAGCGATTTTGGAAAATTGAGGGACAAACCATGTTTGTGGCTAAGTGGGAACCGAGACTTTCTCCTTAGAAACCAGAACTTACCTCAGCGCCAATTTGGCTGGAACTTGGAGATGTTCTGTTTCTATTTTTCCATGAAGAAGGTCTCGAAAGGATCCTGGGACTTGTAGGAGAACCAAAATTCTTGCACCCCTCGACAGCAAACAAGACAAACCTGGATGTGGATAAGGCATTCACGCTAATCGACTCCGTAAACCACTCCCAAAAGCTGTAAATGTGCAATTCGAATTTGGGGAAATCAGCCGAGTCTGAATACCAAGCCCGTGGATGCCTCCAGTTTGCGCTTTTTGTAAAGAGATAGGGCACTCTATCAAACGGTGCAAAGCTGCACCTAAAACCTTCTCTTCCTGCAACTATTCTGCTCACATTATGGAACGTTTCCCTCGTGTTCTGCCTTCAAAGGGGAAGCAGAAGCAGAAATCAAACTCGCACCTGGTATGGATGCCGGCTAAGAATAAATTGCTATCGAAAGTGTCGGACCTATTATCGCGGG
The DNA here is from genome assembly GCA_030180135.1 of Orychophragmus violaceus. NCBI lineage: Eukaryota > Viridiplantae > Streptophyta > Magnoliopsida > Brassicales > Brassicaceae > Orychophragmus > Orychophragmus violaceus. The sequence continues at coordinate 51,999,707 of CM058240.1, read as the reverse complement.
ACATGACATAGCGCTTACCTTTTCGCTATCAAAACCGTATTATAGCGTTTTCTTATGTTATTAATACCCGTTTTTCCTGTAGTGCACCTCCGGAAAATACGGCCCCATCGATTACCAAGACAGTGAGGTTTGCAGACACTTTGCTTGGTTCTACCGTGGATATTGTTGTAGGTGACCACAGTGGCACAGCAAATGAAGCCATTTTGGCAAAAGTATCAACAACAAAATCGCCAAAGATAACTGACATGGTGATCTCTGTTTCTGAACCGCAGGAAGACTCCTCTTATATGGTGTCCTCCGGCGTTGCTTCTTCGGATTTTGATGAGGAATATAAGGTTAATGGTAATCAATAAGACTTCTCGGTTGCAAATAAGAAGAAAACAAGAATGTTAAGAAGAAAGGGAATATGGGCAAGAGCCCCAAAAACCACTAAGTATGCTGGAATGTCCGCGGCTTCAATATTTTCTCACTCCGGAGTGGATTTAAAAAGTGGTTCAGAAATAATAATTCCATTTTTGGAGGTATTATAGAAGCACATGTAAAAAAATCTGAAGAATGAGAAGTTCATCAGAGAGTTACTACTCGTCTGGTTTTTTGACGAAAATTATGAATTCTCATACCTGAGAAAAATATGGGTAATTTGGCATCCTAATGTTCAAGTGAAAGTCTTCTCCAAGTCTCTGAAAATGGTGTCTAGTGAAGTGCAACTCCCTTGCTCAGCCTCTTGGATTGTTGTCTCTATTGTGTACGCAACAAATGATGATGATACGCGATCTACTTTGTGGAATGAGATGGTTACTTTGGTAAGTAGTAACAAAATGAAAAACATGCCTTGGATTGTGCTTGGTAACTTTAACAAAACCCTTTCTCCGTCTGAACATTCATGCCATCGGGTTCTCAACATTGATAGCAACACGAGAGAGTTTAGGGACTGCTTGCGGAGTGCTGAGTTTTTCTGATCTTAATTTCCGCGGAAGCTCTTACACTTGGTGGAACAAGCGCAAAGAGGGACCAATTGCGAAGAAGCTAGACAAAGTAATTGTTAACGACTTCTGGTTAGATAATCATGCGAGTTTGTACGCTATTTTCGGCGGCCCCGACATTTTGGACCATGCTTGTAGTCGGGTGGTGCTCAACCATACGGCAGCAAGAAGTAAGAAACCATTTATATTCTAAAATTATCTTCTGAAAAATGTTGATTTCATCCTGACAATTTCTAGAGAATGGTGCTCTATCAACGTTCTTGGGTCTGCGATCTTCCGTGTATCTAGGAAGCTGAAAGTGTTGAAAAATGGATCAGAGAATTTAGTAGAGATAACTACTAGGGTTTGGAGAAAAGAGTAAAGGAGGCCCACGAAATTGTAATTCAGAATCGAGCGACTTTGCTCGATGATCCGTCAGCCCGTAATGCAGATATTGTTCTGGAATTGGAGAGGAAATGGTTTATTCTTGTCAAAGCCAAAGAGTCATTTTTCTTGCAAAGATCGATAGTCCTTTGGTCCGCTTATTCAATATGGATGATGCTAGAAACTACCTAAACCACATTCACTACCTTGAGGATGATGAGGAAAACTGATTTGAAACTCAAGTAGATATTCAATCCCACTGCGTAAACTACTATCGTGAATTGCTTGGCCAGCCTAGTTTGCCTGCCTTATTTACTCAAGACGACATACCAAACTTACTGCGATTACGTTGCTCTTCACGGCAGCAAAGCGAGCTTGTTAGGACGGTAACGAGAGAGGATATCCCTGCATCCTTCTTCTCCCTTCCTAGAAACAAGTCCAGTGGCCCAGACAGGAATCCCGTAGAGTTTTTCACCTCATGTTGGAATGTAATCGGTGCAGAAGTAAGTGATGTTGTTTCTGGATTCTTTACCTCTGGAAAGCTACTGAAACAATAGAATTCTACAAATCTGGTGCTGATTCCAAAGGTTCCAAACGCATCTAAGACCACATATTTCCGTCAGATTTCTTGCTTGAATGAGGTCTATAAATTTATATCTAAGCTGTTTTCCTTCCTGTGACGAAAATTGTTCACTGCTATAGCCGGAGGAACATAGAGCGTCGTGTGATGCTGAAAGTTGATCTCATAAAGGATTTTGACTCAGTAAAATGGGACTTTGTGATTGCGGTTCTAACAGCTATTGGGGCACCGGCTATGTTCAAAGGATGGATTAGAGAATGCATCTCAACAGCCTCTTTCACCATCTCAGTTAATGGTAACACAAATGGCTTCTTTAAGAGTACTCGGGGGCTGAGGTAGGAAGATCCATTATGTAATACCCTGTCTCACGACAGCATCAAGGGGCAGTTAAAAGAAGACGGAAGACGCTGAAATGGTATTTTGGTAATTTCACCAAAAATAGAGTCGGGAAGCATATGACGGGCCAAGTAATCTTATTTTTATTTTAAAATATTACTTAGAAGATGGAAGACACTGAAATTGGATTTTAAAAAGGTTTTACAGGCTGTCGGGAATGGAAACCGACAAAACCGAAAAAGACGAAAACATCTTTTTGATGTTTTGGGAGATACGAAAAGCCAAAACGGACCAAATAAATTGTGGAGCATCATTTTTAAAGATCCGAGAAAATAGAAATGGGGTTTTAAGATATTTTGAAAGTTTTGGAAAGTGTCAGAAAAATGGCTCGGGATAGCTAAATGCCATGTTGCGATCGCCGATTAGCCCATTTTGGGTGCATGAACCTCCATTGGATAAATTCAACTCACCTTGGTCTGGAATCATGGAGTTGATATCTATCTAGCTATGTGTCACTTGGATTATCATCTTGTTGCCACCTAGCCCCTAGGTTCATGCATGTTAAGGATATTTTTGGCTATAAAATACCCTATTAACCCTTAAACATTCCTTAAAACCCCTTAAGTATATCATTAGCCATAAAACATCACCATTAGCTTCCATAATAGTCACCTTAATCTCGCCGGAAAACCTCATTGCCGCCAGAGCCACTACCGGAGAGCCGTCGGGATCTTCACCGGAGCTCTACCGTCTCCGCCATCTACACTCTCTCTCTCTCACTCGATAGTTCTTCTCCGCCATCTCTCCTCTCGCCGGACTGCTCCTCCTTCACCGGAGAAGTCGACGGAGCAACATCACCGCCGTTCAAGCCTCGCCTTTCCACCGGAGCTCGACGTAATTTCAACTGGCGGTTGCCTGAACCGCCAGATCTCTCGCATGTGATCACGCCTCAACCGGTCAACGCTAGTCAATCTCCCCCACCGCCGGTCAACGCCGGAGTCCTTGCCGCCGGTCACCTCGTCCTTTCCAGTCAACTCGCGTGGGTCAACACATTCAGTCAACACTCGGGTCAAAGTAGTCAATGTTCGGGAAAGTTTCAGGTTTGTGTCGGTCTCGGGATTCCGTCATCCGTCCATCCATCGTCTCGATCATTGTGAGTTGGCTCTGTCTGTTATGTGATGCATATAGGATAGATCGAGTCAACATGTAAACCCTGGAACTAATAAACCATAGAGTCATAGGATTTTGCACCCAGAATTCGAATACGATAGATTCTCAGTTAGGTTGATTTAAATAATTAGAACTAATTAAACCGGATAGGAATATAATGCTGCATGGCACGTATACATACCGTTAGAACATAGGTTGCGTAGATAGAATTAATTTATCGCTTGATTAACTGATTGCTTGATGCATACATGTAGAATGACATGCGTAGGAATTTATGCATATATATAAAAATATTATACGAACCATATGAATAAATCTATTTAAAGAAATTATGAGACCATTAAAATACGGATAAAAGCTTATAACAAAGCTTAGAATGATATATATGGGGTTGGGGTTAGTTAGATCGGGTTATTCGGGTCAAATAATAAATTAAATAAATAAGACAGTAAAATATTTAGAAAACCTAGTAAATCGGGCAATGGACGGTCTAGGGAGTTAGTAATTTTACTAACTCCAATCTAGCAGTAAAATATTGAAATAAGTAATTAATTCGGAAATTAAAACTAAAGAATTAAGAGATACTAAATTTAATAACTAAACTAAAATGAATCTAAATATTTATATGGGCTACGGGGTTAGTAATTATACTAATTCCAAGGTAGCATGTTTAATCAGATTCCAAGGTAGCATGTTAAATTAGGAAAAAGAGTCAAACTAAGATTTATTAATTATAAACCTGGATATATGTGTGTTGCTTATGGTTGATGTGTTGATATTACTGTTTATTGATATGTTTCATCAACTCCGGTGTTGGGACAGGTGGAAATTATTGTTTGATACTTACTCCGGTACGGGACTGAGTACATTTATGATAAGGATACCTATTCCGGTACGGAACCGGGTAGGTCGAGATGAGTTAGTGAATGATAATAGGTCTTGCGGGATAAAATGAGTGATGGGATTGGGTTAGTGTTACTATGTGACCTTATTGGTCTTGTGTCGAGTCATAGTGTCCTAGTGAGTCTTAGTTTTTAATCATTACTATTTCCATTAGCACTATAGGGTGCGTTAGATCCCGCGAGTCCAGTGTTGGCATTCCGGTACTTCCTTCCCGATTGGATCCTCAGGAGATCATGGTCAGTTCACATATCTTCGGTTAGTGGTTTTGGCTAGGTGTTAACGTACAAAGTGACATCGGTAGGTGTGTAATCCGTAGGAATAGGGTCATGTTCTATTTTCGGGCTGCATGGAAACTTTAGCTATCTAGGTGTAGTCCAAGTCACCGTGTTTCGATGGACAGAGAACGGTGTTCTAGTCGTTGGACTTTGTGTTTACGTCTAGGAGCCGTGGGAGGTTTTAGTATCTTAGGATAGCTAAGTGTTCCTGAAGAAGTTACCGAGTTCGCGATTGGGTCCCATTGTGTGAAGATTGTGTTATAGCCACGTTAGTAGATCGAGTCTAATCAAGAGCATGTACAGCAGTGTTCTGGATTTCCGTGGTTACTATTTATTTGATAGAGAATGCTCGTGTGTTGTGGAGCTCAACACGTCCTGGTAGCACGTGATCAACTATTTTATTGATTGTTATTTTTTGTTTGGGCGAGAATTGTTTAAGTATGTTTAGTTGGGAGCTAATGGGTAATCTTAGATTACTCATTACACTTCTTTGTTTTCGAGTTGCAGGTTTAGCTCGGTGGACGCGTAGGACACTCAGAGTAGTTTCGGGTTCGCATTTGGCTACGGTTTGTTATCGAATCGTTTTTGATATTTGGTTTCAGATTTTATTGGCGCCTGATATATCATGGTTTTTACCCATTTTATACCATGATATAGATGTGTTTTTAGTGTCTTTTGTGTTCGTTTAGAGTCTTTTACAGGTTTAATCAGGTTTGGAGCTAATTGGAGATATTTGGAGCATTTTGGGACTTTTGGGACGTTTTGGCCGAGAGCTTAACTCACTGTCCGATTTATTGATCAAGCATCGACCGACACACATTGTGCATCGGTCGACACACTAGCGAGATGGGCCGTACGCGTCGGTTTAACAAGTTATAAAGATTTGCAAAGAGGCCCAGAATAGTTCCAGTATTTACACAGAAGCCCCAGCCGAGATTAGGCTTATATATAGAGGATTTTGGTGTTTAATTTACTTACGCTTTCATACTTAGAGCTAAGAGGTTTTTAGAGCTTTTGGGGCTGATCTATTTCCTGTATTCACTTATTTTGGAGAAGATTTCGAACCCCTTTGATATTTTATTCTCTTATATGCAATCTATTATTTCTATGATTATGTTTTCATCAATCATGTCTGAGTAGATCCATAGTTAAGTTTAGGGTTTCTCATTAGGGTTTGATGACTTGCTAGACTTGTTTAATTCAGTTAAGGATTCATATGATTAGAATGTTCTTCAAACTAAATTGTGCTTAATGTTAGTTCTAACCTGATCAATTAGAATCTAGAGCTTAGGTTGCTAAATTCGACACGAGAGTGTGTTTTAGAATCTGAACTATTTAGGTTGAGCAATTAAATTATTCGCAAAGAGATTTGGTTTAGTTTAATTGTGAACATATCGAACTTGAACTTAATGCTAGTTTAATCTGTTAGTAATTGCAAAGAGATTTGGGTTACTGCACTTAGACTTAGAGAGTTTTCGCAAAGATATTTGGTTAATTCTATTTCCGTGATTTGAGTTCTAGAACTGAGTTTAATTTGATCCTGACTGATTAACTTGTCTGCTTGTCTGATTTCCTGAGAATACCCTAGGCTTGACGCTTTTAGTTTATTGCTTTGACAACCAACTTGCTACTGTTTACTTTCTTGCCTTGCTTTTAATTCATTCACCATTTGCTTTATTTCTAGTATTAATCTCTACGTTTCTGATTCTATTGAGACCAAGTGTCCCTGTGGATTCGATAACCCTATATACTACTTTGACGATACTGTGCACTTGCAGTTTAGAATAGGGTAAAACTTAGAACCTATCAAGTTTTAGAGAAACATTTTATTTTCCAGCCTTGCTATGTTTGTGCAACATGAAGGTCAATCACGTAGAGAGAGCATATATTTTGATTTAAGTAGTCATATAGACCTCACTTTTGTTATCTTAGAAATGCGAATTTACATTTCCGTTAATACGGTTTCAAATGTGATAGATCAAATATAAAGAAGCTACAAATCAAAACATAAAAAGATTGCAAACACTTCACACCACAACAATGGCATAAAATCAAATAAAACTCATGTCACATCACTTTATTAGCAAACTTATAATTACCACATGTCTATTACAATAAGTTTATGTGTATTTATAGATTTTGACATTTACAGTTAAGTTAAAAGTAAAGAGGATAAACAAGTTATGATCTAATTTATCACTATTGCAAGTAAATCTATAATAGACGTCAAAACAAATTAATAAACATACACATCCACCTTATTAACCTTAAAGAGTTTGGAAAAGTCTCCTTCAAACGTAATAGACAGAACTTTCCCTATGTTTTGGTCATTTTTCCAGTAACCTCAAAACCACTAAAACCACAACTGCTGGTTTTCGTCGTTACTCATTGTTGGTTTCTAAATAGACCTCAAATAGATTATTTCCCTTAAGCTACCAAATTGTTATCCTACTAGTCTTGATCCCATCCAATGTTTTTACAGATAAATGAACACGAGAACAAGAGACTGATTTAAATTACATTTACAGCTGCATAAAATTTGCACCGTAGTAGTAACGATCCAGTCCAAAAAAGGTCAACTAATTTGTTACTGTTTTTTTCTTCTATAAATATGGTGACAGATGAATAGTAGAGATAATAAGGTTATTTATTAGCATTGATGATGATCACAAGGATGTATACAAACCTCTTATGTCAAAGCTCTCAGGACAACCTCTGATGAAGCTTCTTTCCGTACCCACGAGTCTTATGATGTTTATTTCCCTTCCTATCTGTCGAATCGTATCTATGGCACATGACTTCACCTACACATTACATTACATGCCAAACCTGTGGATCAGGTTATTGGTCTTGTGGTCATAGAAGAGCCTCTCCCCACTGGAAGAACTCCTGAGAAAGCATCTTCTGGTTCTTGCTCTTCTGAAAGAGCTGCACATCAGAGTTGTGTGTTTTCAATCCACAACTCATCTCAAACTGTTTTGCACAATAGATATTACACTACAAGAAAACAGGGCGTTTATCGACGGAATTACCGACGGAAAAAAATCCGTCGGAAATTACCGACGATAAACCGACGAATTTTCGACGGGACGTTTTTCGACGGAATACCGTCGGAAATTTCCGACGGTTTCTCATTCCGTCGGAAAAACCCGACGATAAACCGACGGTTTAACTTTCCGTCGCATGGTGCAAATTTTTTTTTTTGTTTTTAAAAATATTTCTGACGGAAATCCGTCAATATTTATATTTCTGACGGAAATCCGTCGATATTTATTTTTCCGACGGAAATCCGTCGATAATTACCGACGGATTTTCGACGGATTAGGGTTTAGGGTTTCGGAATGAGAAACAAATAATCGTAAAGCCTCTTAGTAGTTAATGTAATGATTGTTTGTACTATTAGATTTTAATATCTGATCCAAATGACATGGTTTGTATGATTAGAAAAACTAAATGTATTAAAGTTACAATGTATTTTTTTTTGTTTTTAAAAATATTTCTGACGGAAATCCGTCAATATTTATATTTCTGACGGAAATCCGTCGATATTTATTTTTCCGACGGAAATCCGTCGATAATTACCGACGGATTTTCGACGGATTAGGGTTTAGGGTTTCGGAATGAGAAACAAATAATCGTAAAGCCTCTTAGTAGTTAATGTAATGATTGTTTGTACTATTAGATTTTAATATCTGATCCAAATGACATGGTTTGTATGATTAGAAAAACTAAATGTATTAAAGTTACAATGTATTTTTTTTTTTAAAATATTTCTGACGGAAATCCGTCGATATTTATATTTCAGACGGAAATCCGTCGATATTTATTATTTCAACGGAAATCCGTCGATAATTACCGACGGATTTTCGACGGATTAGGGTTTAGGGTTTCGGAATGGGAAACAAATAATCGTAAAGCCTCTCATGTGTTAATGTAATGATATTTTGTACTATTAGTTTTCAATATCTGATCCAAATGACATGGTTTGTATGATTAGAAAAAATTACAACACGTCGGACCGAAACACTTCGTAGTATATAATAACGGTTAAGACGTAGTTAGTGTCAAACCTTATCTAACTTTTCATTTTAATAATTTTCCTTAAACTGAGGTTTATAATCAAAAACTTCAATGTTATTGTTGCATATAAATGTGAACATTATAAAATGCCAAAGTCAAAACCCTAATTGAAACCCTAAACCCTAATTGAAACCCTAAACCCTCAGAATTTCGTCAGAAATTTTTGACGGAATTCCGTCGGTTTTCCCTCAGTTTTTCGTCGATTTTCCGTCATAAATTATGGCGCCTTTTTCATGAAAATTTTTGGCGTAACCGCCAAAATTTGGCGAAATCAATTGAACCGCCAAAATTTCCGACGGAAAACAGACGGTAAATGATTTCCGACGGATTTCCGTCAAAAATTGTTTTTAATTGTCTCTACCAAACTTCTTCTTCTCCATTTCTCTGAAACCTCTCTCTCTCTCATCTCTCGGCATCTCTGTTCTTCTCTCTAGAAATTCGCCGATTTCTCACCGTGAAACACCAAATCCGACCGCCAAATTCATCATGAACATGTAAGTGATCCTTTCAACCGATTGATTTTCTTTTAAATCTCTTGTTTAGGTTGTAGGATTCTAGGAAATGGTTGCATGTCTAGATTGAAAGGTATTTTAGGTTGAGAATGATGGATTGAACATTAGTTATTAAGATTTTGGATTGTTTGGGTATGAATATTTTGATTTCTTAATATTTTTTTGTTAAAACCGATTTAAACGTTTTGGAAAACGTTTTTAAACGTTTTAAAACATGTAAAACTCTTGAAATATTTTTATGAACATGAAATATATTTTTGGAATTTGTTTTGAAAATTGTTTTGAATTGTAAAACGTTTTTATCTTATAAAAACTATTTTCTAAAAATGTTTTTCACATTTTATATTTAATAAATATTTTAAATGTTATTTAATATTTTAGAAACTTTTCAGAAAGTTTTAAAAGATTTTTAAGAATTTTTAAAACATTTTGAAATATTTATTAAATATATTTAGTAAATATTAATAAATTTTTGTTTTTATTATATTTCTAAATAATAATAATAATTAATTTTCGAAATATAATTTTTTTATTTTATTTTACTTATCCGTCGGAATTCCGTCGGTAATATTCCGTCAAAATTCCGTCGGTAATATTCCGTCAGAAATTCGTCGGTATTATGTCCGTCAAAATCCTGTCGATAATCCGTCGATTTTATTTCTGACGGTAATCCGTCGGTTTTTACTGACGAAAAACCGACGGGAATTTTTTTCCGACGAAATAGAAATGACGGAATTTTTTGGTCGGAAATCCGTCGGAAATGACCATTTTTGACGGATATCCGTCTGTTTTTTCCCTCGATAATAGCATGTTTTCTTGTAGTGTTATACTTACCAGTAATGTCTTCGCCAGCTTGAGCTCCAGCAATCCCGATGCAGGAGTACAAAGAGTCCTCGTCCACCTTCAATTGATTATAAGCGACGTATATGTCCTCAATTGAAGCAGCTTCGTATAACAAAGTAAGTTCTTTTATGCATGACAGTTCCTAAGAGCCACGACAGCCCATCAGGACAAGTTAAGTCAGAAACGAAACACACATCAGCTTTTTTCTTTTCCTTGTTTTAAGAGCATGAAATCTCACCTTCCTAGGAACAGAGGACGCCTGCAAGTGAGCTAATAGATTAAGCCAATAGGCATTGGACTTGAGTTCAGCTTCATGTCTCATGAGAAGAGTTCGCTTAGCCTGTTGATTTACAAAACAAACAACAGTGGTTTCCATTAACACAGAAAACAATCTAACAAGAGATGAGCTGAGAAGGCAAAAGAGAGAACTAACCCGATCCAACTCCCTAGGAGCAATTTGGTTGGTGTGCAAACCCCTAAGAACACTCTTGCAGGCATCAACCGCTTTGTATACCTGAAAAGGGCAACAAGAAACTTTGTAAAGAAAGTGTCAAAGAAAGCGCAGCACATTCGCTGATGGCGCCTTGGTCAGCTAGTGTCACTAGCTGACCAGCTGATTCACACTTCCACACTCTAGCTCAGCTGAGCTGAGCTGATACTTCACTCCTCCAGCTGCTTAGCTCGGCCGTCCAGCTGGTTTCCTTAGGTTAAACTCTTGTTCAGCTGAGCTTAACCCTTCTTCTGCCCATGGAACACTCTTATAGATCTTTTGGATCATGCGCCTTGGCTTCTGGTTCCATGAACAGCCCAAACGGCCCTTAGGCCGGTTCGGGGATGTTACAATCAACACTTGGTTTTTCATGCACCGCGACTGTCCGACGGTGCATAGGATCAGTCCACGATCAGTTTATCATATCCCGTAATTTTTTTCACCTGTTTCCTCCACCACACCTCCTTACTGTCTATATGATGGGTTTTGGTCGTGGTACTTTCGAAAAAACTCGACCCGATCCTTCCCGGGACATGAACACTTGGTTTTTCATGCACCGCGACTGTCCCACGGTGCATAGGATCAGTCCACGATCAGTTTATCATATCCCGTCATTTTTTTCACCCGTTTCCTCCACCACACCTCCTTACTGTCTATATGAGGGGTTTTGGTCGTGGTACTTTCGAAAAAACTCGACCCGATCCTTCCTGGGACATGAACACTTGGTTTTTCATGCACCGCGACTGTCCCACGGTGCATAGGATCAGTCCACGATCAGTTTATCCTATCCCGTCATTTTTTTTTCACTTGTTTCCTCCACCACACTTCCTTACTGTCCATAAGAGGGGTTTTGGTCGTGGTACTTTCGAAAAAACTCGACCCGATTCTTCTCGGGCCATGAACACTTGGTTTTTCATGCACCGCGACTGTCCCACGGTGCATAGGATCAGTCCACGATCAGTTTATCATATCCCGTCATTTTTTTTTCACCCGTTTCCTCCACCACAGCTCCTTACTGTCTATATGAGGGGTTTTGGTCGTGGTACTTTCGAAAAAACTCGACCCGATCCTTCCCAGGACATGAACACTTGGTTTTTAATGCACCGCGACTGTCCCACGGTGCATAGGCTCAGTCCACGATCAGTTTATCATATACCGTCATTTTTTTCACCTGTTTCCTCCACCACACCTCCTTACTGTCCATATGAGGGGTTTTGGCCGTGGTACTTTCGAAAACACTCGACCCGATTCTTCCCGGGCCATGAACACTTGGTTTTCATGCACCGCGACTGTCCCACGGTGCATAGGATCAGTCCACGATCAGTTTATCCTATCCCGTCATTTTTTTTTCACCCGTTTCCTCCACCACACCTCCTTAATGTCCATATGAGGGGTTTTGGTTGTGGTACTTTCGAAAAAACTCGACCCGATTCTTCCCGGGCCATCAACACTTGGTTTTCATGCACCGCGACTTTCCCACGGTGCATAGGATCAGTCCACGATCAGTTTATCATATCCCGTCATTTTTTTCACCCGTTTCCTCCACCACACCTCCTTACTGTCCATATGAGGGGTTTTTGTCGTGGTACTTTCGAAAAAACTTGACCCGATTCTTTCCGGGCCATCATAACTTGGTTTTTCATGCACCGCGACTTTCCCACGGTGCATAGGATCAGTCCACGATCAGTTTATCATATCCCGTCTTTTTATTTTCACCCGTTTCCTCCACCACACCTCCTTACTGTCTATATGATGGGTTTTGGTCGTGGTACTTTCGAAAAAACTCGACCCGATCCTTCCCGGGACATGAACACTTGGTTTTTCATGCACCACGACTGTCCCACGGTGCATATGATCAGTCCACGATCAGTTTATCATATACCGTCATTTTTTTTTCACCCGTTTCCTCCACCACACCTCCTTACTGTCCATATGAGGGGTTTTGGTCGTGGCACTTTCGAAAAAACTCGACCCGATTCTTCCCGGGCTATGAACACTTGGTTTTTCATGCACCGCGACTGTCCCACGGTGCATAGGATCAGTCCACGATCAGTTTATCATATCCCGTAATTTTTTCACCCGTTTCCTCCACCACACCTCCTTACTGTCTATATGATGGGTTTTGGTCGTGGTACTTTCGAAAAAACTCGACCCGATCCTTCCCGGGACATGACCACTTGGTTTTTCATGCACCGCGACTGTCCCACGGTGCATAGAATCAGTCCACGATCAGTTTATTATATCCCGTCATTTTTTTTTCACCCGTTTCCTCCACCACACCTCCTTACTGTCTATATGAGGGGTTTTGGTCGTGGTACTTTCGAAAAAACTCGACCCGATCCTTCCCGGGACATGAACACTTGGTTTTTCATGCACCGCGACTGTCCCACGGTGCATAGGACCGGGGACTCTTTGAGTCTTCGATAGGACTGAACTTAGGGTTTTTACTAGAAATTTTTTTTTTTTTTTTTCGTTTTTATTTTTATAATCTGCTAACTTTTTCTCTATTTCTTTCTGTCGCAGGTACGACTTTCGCCTTGCATCGATCGTTACATCCTTTGCGTCGATCGTCACATTGCGCCATCTACTCCAGAAGTAGGAAATTTCTCATATCGTCTCTCCTACACTATGGATGGAAAGATTATGACTTACGAATCACCAGACGTGAAGACGATTCGGGAAGTGAGCTTCCAAACCCCTCAAGATAATTATATGTTGATTCCTCACAATTTAGTGTGTGGTGAATTGTTGGAAATGAAGCTTTGCATCAACCGAATGCCCTTTAGTTAAGAGTGATATATAGAAGAATGTCCTTTATTTTGCTTTTATATTCCTATGGAAACTTTATTTATCTCGCCTGTTTTATTTAGCTTGCCCATTTTAGTAAATATATGTTATTTGAGATGATGAACTACGACCAGACTTGGTTTCCTTTTTTTCTTACCAAACTTAGTTTGTGCAGCCCGCTTATTACGAGCTTGATAGTTTCATGTGTGGATATTTCTTTGATGCTCAGATGAACATCAGTGTACAATATTTTAGTTCCTTATGACTATACTGTGAGACGTACCATTAGACGTATTGAACCATCTGCTCAAGAATAAGGGAGTTCTCATATGTCTTTGTTACATTGTCGATGGACACATTCGTCTTACTTATAAATCAACATAAGTGAAGGGGATTCTTGAATTGAGCTCTCAAGGCCGAAAAGATTTTGATGTTTGTCCCAACAGTTAATAGTAACTTCGTAAGATGATTAGATGACGTTAAAACTTAACGATCGTTTATTTTTATTTTCACAACTATATAGTAACGATAAGAAGAACTGATGTATTTAGCATTATTTTGGATTGTAAAGACTTTTATACTTTTATATAATTTAATATTTATGGTTTAGGCTTTATTATTTAGATGTTTAAGATTTAAGGTTTAGAGTTTTTTTTTTAACGCTGATACAAATTATGAGAACTATTACAAAGACAATTTTACAGATAATATTACCTCCGTTCTACGAGAATCCATCAACGGTCACGATCAACGGCTCCACCTGCTCCTGAAAACTTGCTTATAAGCTTGCCTCCATTAATCTTGTAAAACTGCGCCTTCGGGGATTCGAACCCAGTATCTCCCAGTATAAAACTTTAACCACTTGACCAGTAGGCCATGTTTACTTCACAAGGTTTAGAGTTTATGATTTATGGTTAATTTAGTTTTTGTCCTCTTTAATAAATATTATTTTATTAAATTTTCTCTTTATTCATATTTTTGTCAAATACCCTATTTTGTGTTATTTTTGAATTTTGCCCATTAAGTAATCTATGTTATAGAGTCCCCCTATCAGCCGTATAGGGTCTGTTGTGGCAGTTCATTTGGAATTCGAGATGATCGGCGATGAATTCGGACGGTTGTATAAGGAGGGTATAATGTTTGAACCGCAATGTTTCAGGAAGACACGTGGTCTGTATGTTATTGTAAGATGCATTGCACCATCTTCTCCAAAAGTAGCACAATTCTCATATCGTCTCTCTTATATTATAGATGGACACACTATGACTTATGAATCACCGGAGGTGAATAAGATTCGGAAGTGAGCTGCCATACACCATGAGAGAAATATGTATTCGGAAGTGAGCATCCATACACTACAAGAAAACTGCGCCATAGCCACGGATTTTTTTGTGGCTATGGGGCTTAATCCGTGGTTATTTCAGCCATAGCCATGGATAGCCACGAAAAAAATACGTGGCTATGAGTCCGTTGCTATCGACGTTTCGTGCCAATTCGTGGCTACGCTTCCACGGATAGCCATGAATTCGTTTGTGCCTATATAGCCACGGATAGCAAGGAAAGCTTTCGTGGCTATTATAGCCACGGATTTTGTTGTGTCCATAGCCACGAATTAGCCACGATATATTTCGTGGCCTTAGTCATAGATAGCCACGAAACTTTTCGTGGCTTTTAAAAAAATAATAATAAATAAATACAAAAGTACAAAAAAATAAAAAAAATCATTAATTTTTTATACAAAATACAAAAAATAAAAAATACAAAATAATACAAAATACAATACAAAAGATATACAATATATATGTATATATAAGAAACTCATCCTCTGCCGTCTTCCGATGCACCGCCTCTGCACCACCGCTGCTGCACCGCCTCAACACCACCGCCGCTGCACCGCCTCTGCACCACCGTCTCTGCACCACCGTCTTTGCACCGCCTCTTCACCACAAACAACCGGCGCTGCTCTCCTGGGCAAGAAGATGTTGAAGGCTAGAGAGCACATCCGGTGACGACTTGCCTCGACGAACCCGCTCCGGCGACGAACCCGCCTCCAACACCGCTGCACCGCCTCGACAAGCCTGACCCGAAGACGCCACCGCAAGCCGTGACCCGAACTCGCCTCGACAAGCCTTGAGCCGAACTTGCCTCGACAAGCCGTGACCCGAAGACGCCACCGCACCACGTCTTCGTCCCTCTCAGTGAGGCCCCGGCGAAAATAAACGGTGACTTCGATTCGTCTTCATCAATCTCTCACAGCGTCACTCCGATTTGGTTGGATACAAACGGAAAAAAAACTGAAGAGGAAGGTTGAGAACGGCGGCAGCGAAGGAGAAGAAGTTTTTTTAGGGTTTTGGATCTAAGATCCGTGAAAGAAGAGAAGTAAAGGAGGGGAAGGGGGGAAAAATTAAAGAAAATCTAATGGCTGTGATTTGATATCATATATTGATCTAATGGTTCATATTAGTAATCCATGTGATTACAATTTTAACCAATAGAAATATTTGAAGATTTAAATAATATATAATAACTAAAAATACTTTTAGAAATAATAAATTTAACTAAAACGAAATTTCCAAAATTATTAAGTTTAAAATGTAATATATAAAAACTTAAAAATTGTTAAATTAAAAAAATATATACAATATTAGTAAATATGAGTATATGAAGTAATTAAATTAGTGTTAAACAGTTTTTGATATGTTATAATATTTAAAATATTAGTAAATATGAGTAAATATTTTTATTTTATAAGTGTTGAATATAAGTTTTGGATATGTTTAGAATTTAAAATTTACTAATTAGAGTTTTGGTTATATTAATTTTAGAGTTTTAGAGTTTGTTTAGGGTTTAGGGTTTTATGTATTAGTTTTGTTTTTATTATAGATTTTAAATATTAGTTTTGTGTATACATAATTATTTTTATATTTGAATTTTATAGTTTATGGTTAAAAATAAAGATTAGAGTATGAATATGGTTTATGATATAAGGTTTAAAGGTTGTGTTTAGGGTTTGAAGTTAATGTTTGAAAATAATATATTTGGAAAATAGTTTTTTTATAAGTATTGAATATTAGTTTTAGATATGTTATAGTATTTAAGTTATATATATATATATATATATAAGATTGTGTTTGAAGTTAATGTTAGATAGGTTTAATTAGGGTATGATTATGGTTTAGTGTATAGGGTTTAAAAGATTGTGTTTAAGGTTTAAGTGAATGTTTGAAATAATGGATTTGTAAAATATTTTTATTTAATAATTTCAATTTTGGATATGTTATAGTAATTAGAATGTTATATTTTTGTTTATATTTTAGGGATTTAGGGTTTATTTGAGTTTTATAAAAATTATTTGTATAAGTTTTGATTAATGGTTTGTATTTTGATTTTATAGTTTATGATTAAGATTTTAGGGTTTAGAGTTTTTGATTTTAGGGTATATTTAGGGTTTAGGGTTTTGAATAGCCACGGATAAAATCGTGGTTATCCGTGGCTAATTCCTTCCACAGACATTTCATGGCTATGTCCTTCCACGACTATTTCGTGGCTAAATATCCACGGATAGCCACGAATGATATTTCGTGGCTGAAAAAAATAGCGACGACCAATATGTGGCTTGGTCGTGGCTATTTCCAGTTTTTCTTGTAGTGATACACCTTGAGAGAAATATATGTATTAAATTACATAAATTTCCAACTTGAAATCAATTGTCGATGAGTTTCTCAGGTCCTTTTTATACTATTTAAATCCTTCTCAACTTGTAATGTGAACAACCTTCACACATTCCTTAGATATTAAAGTCTATGGCCCATTAATCTCTATTTATTCCAAAATATGGCTGCTCGAGATAAGGATTCTTCTAGCAATTAATCTCGATAGACTATCAATCTCGAATCCATGCATTTGGGCCACTTCTAGATTGGCCGAGCTACTTCTGGACCGGATTAAAGGAATGTGTGTTTAGTCTTTGATACAATAAAAAGATTTGGAGAATATATATATATATATATAATCGATGATGTGGAAGAATCTTCGTCTATCAAAACTATGATGTCATTGATGACATGGCTTTAATGAAATGATTTGATTGGTCGAGAGTTTTTTCCATATTAAAAATAAATCAAAATTCAATTTAGAAATATTATTTAAAAAAAAATCGACAATTAAACAAATTCAATTAAATGATGTTTCCTAAAACTTCGATTGCAATCTTAACTTATTTCTTACTCTTTAAATTACAATTAATATTTATTAATTAATAGATTTTCTTATTTTTCAAATTCAAAATAACACCCCACCTAAAGTTTAGCAACTAATAACTATCGATAATAATGAGAAATTTTAAAATTATGGCAATACAACGGATCATATATGGCCTACTAATTAAAATATAAGATTTTGATATTTAAAATTTAAAATATCTTATAGAATATTCTTATTTTCCTATAGAAGATTTCAAAAAATTAGTTCAACCCTAAATAATTTAATCCTTATAAATATAGACTCTCCAACGCTCATAGAATATCCATATATCGAGACATTTTTTATATTCTATCAAAATTAACATAGTTCTAATTTTGTTTTGTGGTTCTATTCAATTTGCAGGTTTGTTTCATCCCAAGTCAAACGATATGTATTTATTTTTTACAATTAATCAGAGTTTAAATATTTTATTTTGCTATTTATGATCTTGCAGGTTTTTCATACAAATCATTAGGAAAAGGTATTGAGTTCTTAGCATTATCATTGTTCAAACAAAATATGAATTTTTAAAAAAATATTTTGTAACAATGTTCACTATATAGAATATGTTTCTTACAAGTTTTTTAAAACCATTTGTGTGACTTATGCAGCATCAACAAGGTGAATGTTTCATGATCATTATTTTGTAACATTTGAGCGGCAAGATCGAAATTAACATAATTCTAATTTTGTTTTGTAGTTTTGATCAATTTGCAGGTTTGTTTCATCCCAAACCAAACGATAGGTATTTATTTTTTACAATTAATCAGAGTTTAAATATTTTGTTTTGCTATTTATGACCTTGCAGGTTTTTCATACCAATCATTATGAAAAGGTATTGGGTTCTTATCATCATTATCATTGTTCAAATAAAATATGAATTTTTCTTACCATATTTTGTAACAATGTTCACTATATAGAATATGTTTCTTACAAATGTTTTCAAACCATTTGTATGATTTATGTAGCATTGACAAGGTGAATGTTTCATGATCATTATTTGGTAACATTTAAGCGGCAATATGGTTATAAGACACATTCAGAAGATAGATACTCACTAAGGAGTGTTGAAATTAATTTCCCAAAAAAAAAGCAGTGTTGGTGAAAATTCATCGATTTCGAAGAAGATTAATACAGAAGACAAGGAAGGATTAAAGAGAAGGATAATTTACAATATTGTTTTGTATGTTCTTTTGAGTTCACATTTTTATACCGCTATAATTTCGAAACGAAAGCACCTTCTAATCATTAAAAGGTGATTTTTCTTATTTTAAATTCCCATTTATCATGTACTACTTTTGTTTTAATTATTCTCAATAGAACAAATGATTGTACATATAAATCCTTATATATTCATTTGTTTACGTTGATTAAAATATCCAATATTACTCAATGAATTTTCTTTTTCAGCGAGATTTATTGTTCCAACAATGGCATTTTTAAATCGATATTCAGATAAATTAAAATATAAGGAAAAATCTACCCAAGATCGTAAGGAGATATTCGAGATTGACATATTCTGTATACGGCCCGTTTGACATATTTTGTATACTACCCGTTTTAAGATATTGGAGATTGTATGTTGTTATAATGGACCATAATTTATGTTATTAGGGTTGCATGTTCTTTATTAATATTTGTTGTAGATTGTTCAATGTCTTCTTCTATATTCGTTAATGTGTCTATACCATGAATCCGAACATCAGTGAGTGGAGTATTCGTGTTAAAATATTGAGAAGATATGTTATTAATTGGGGAGTTAAATGAACAATTGGTCTAGTATTTGTGAATGAGCAAGTTGTTCGTTTTACTTTACTGATTTTTCTATTTGTTTAGTTCATTTGTTTTCGTTGTTCTAAAGTGCAAAGTTAATGTTACAGTGAACTAAGATACATGGCACTAAAGATGGACATGTTCTTACTGCCCAATCCTCGGATTTCTTGCTGGAAGGGATTCTATTATTCTTTCTGATTTTGACATAATTCCTTATGGTGGAGATTTTAAACCAACATCTCATCGATTCGAAATAAAATGGAAGTGGACAACATATGTTGAGATAATTCCTACAATAAGTACTAGCCGTTTCTTTGATTTTGTTGATTTTTGTTCTATAAAATCCGAGTGTCTCGATGGTATTCATTATGTAGGTGTGTTGAGCATGTATATTGGTTATTTGTTTTTTTTGGTTGATCAAACTTATTTATTTGCCACATGTGTATTTGTACAGATTTAATTGGTCGAGTGGATGATTTGCTTGGTTGGTCTCACGAGCCCATAACCTTTAATCTTGTGGATTCTAGGTTATTGTTTATATGTTCTAATATGAAAGATATTTATATAAGTATCCGTTAAATAAGGTTGTAATTAAATTTTGGATAATAGAAAGTGCCGGTTGCTTTGTGAGCTCGGTGGCGACAAGGCAAAAGAGTTTAGAAAATCTATGGAGGATAATGATGACTACATTATGGTGTGCATCTTGCGATTTTCTCAGCTTATTTTTAGAAACAGTCTGTTTGGGTGACTCATTTTTTTAACATTTTGTTTCGGTTGTTTAAGAGTCGAATATTTACCTAATTTTAAAAAATTGTAATATTTAGGTGATTGGATTGCAACATGTGCTGGTGATTGTGTCCAGGTGACTCTAAAACCCACCAAAGACACATTAAAAATAGCAAAATTGTAAGTTTTCATCATATATCTTCCTCATAAGTTTTACTTATTGCACATTAGTGATAACTCGAAATATTTGTAACGAACAAATTTATGTTCATGTAGTTTCTTCCTCAGATGTTTGTTCAAAGAAATGATTTGGAAAATGCTGTAGGAAAAAGAATTATATTGGCGAGCGAGAGTGGTGATTGGTGGCCTGTATTTTTAGTGATGGAGTTTGGAAGTACTAGACGTTGTTTGCGGTTAACAGATTGTAAGCGATTTTTTAAAGGAAAACAACACTTTCGTGTTGGAGTTACTCTGGAAAAACCCAACAACTTCTTGGTTAATATGCTCTACTCAAACAACAACACTCGCACTTGATATTCTTTTAGTTTATATTGTTGTACATCTTATCTCATGTTTATGTCTACATTAAGTGTATGTTTCGGATTTTATGTATTCCTACATCTCCTTTGTTAAAATTTATGTTTCGCACAATTGCTTTTTCTATATTTAGTAGATATCAATATTTATCAAATGATACAAATAGAGATTAAGCAGGCAACTAATGAGATATTCTACCGATTAACATAGTAGATCTTATAATCACTTACATCTTCTAATTTCTATGACTATATTATTGATATATTCAAATTTGTACGGTTTCTAAAATTCATTCATATTTTCTTTCAAATAAAATGAAACAATCCTCAACAAAATAAAATCAAATTTGTACAAATATTAATATTTATACATGTTTTTCCTCTTAAAGAAAATAAAACTATTGGATTTGCAAACTCATTCACCCTGCACAAGGTGTGAGCGAGTAGTCTAGTATATATATATATATATTTACTAACAATATCTTAAACCTATTATATATACAAATCCATTATAAGGAAATATCCATTATAACAATATTAATATATGATCTTATCTCCTAATATTTTGAATATTGATGCAAACCGGACTTGCCAAACAGAATTTATACAATCTCAAAAACATTGGAAAAAGAACAAAAACTGAATATGGTATGAAGGCCACTTACACTAGAGTTTACAGGTACTAGTACTACTAACCAAAGCTATGCTTGATAAAGAAGTTATAACCAAAAACAGAAAGAAAAACACTAAAAACTCTGGCCAGAGCCGCTTATATCATTTATTTTCGCGTTGCAGTGCCACTGCCACTTTATCAGAGGGTGGTCCTATTCCATTTTATTTTTATAATTTCTTTCAATTCTCACATGAGATTTTAACACTTAAAGCCTATGATCGTTGACCAACAGAAACTCTCTCTTCCTCACAAGAAAGGGTATGTTGTCCTCTGAAATTCGCCAGTTAAAAAAGCTGACAAATTCAATATTTCTCTGGCCACCAGAATCTTTGTCTCTCTCTCCATATCTTTATGTACATCTCTCTTTACTCCTTTCTCTTCTTATACCACATTTTCTTTTTCTATAGTCCAAAGACACAAGTAAAATAAGCTAAAGAAAGATCGAATGGAGAAATCAAGAATGCCAAGAAACGTTTATGAACCTTTAAAGGTACAAAGATCCTCCCTCTTCTCTTTGCTTTAAGACCCATATATTCCTCTGTTTCAAATGTATACTTTTTTTTTTTTTGTTTCCAAACATAAAGAAGAAAACCCTTTTTGATATTGGGCTTTATGTAACAGACCTATTTTCTCAAGGTGAACATCAACTGCCATGGATGTAAAAGGAAAGTAAAGAAGACACTGAGAAAAGTTGAAGGTGAGAGTGTCTCTTCTCTCTAACTTAAGTTTTTCTTGTATGTTGTTGGTCCAAGTACTGCTTCTTATGTTTACGTTTTGCCATGGTTATGGGTTTTAGGTGTTTACTCTGTTGATATTGACACAGACCAAGAAGCAGTGATTGTTAGAGGGAACTTAGACCCAGAGATTTTGATCAAGAAGTTGAACAGAAGAGGAAAGTATGCAGAGCTTCTGTTCATGAGCCCTATCCCTAAGGACCAGTTTTGTAATTTTCAAGCTGGTCTTAACCATGACAACAGAAGCTTTAGGAACACACAATACAATCTCGGAAGCAATCAGTTTAATAATGTCCCAAGATATGAAAGGCAG
The DNA here is from genome assembly GCA_030180135.1 of Orychophragmus violaceus. NCBI lineage: Eukaryota > Viridiplantae > Streptophyta > Magnoliopsida > Brassicales > Brassicaceae > Orychophragmus > Orychophragmus violaceus. The sequence goes on along the minus strand of CM058240.1, from coordinate 51,977,388 downwards.
ACTCCTAATCATCAGAATGATGAAGAGATGATGAAACCTGTGATGATGAACGACGCAAATTACTATCAGATGAGTGATTCATCTGAAGATTTCCAGGAGCTATTTGGAGAAACAGCGCGAAGACACAACTATGAAGAGGTGCATCCAAATCTAATGAGGGACGCGGAGCTTGGGTATTCTAATGCATACCCTGCAGCAGAAACAAGGAACATGCAGATTGGAGGAAGATCAGATAATATGATGATGAATGAGAGAGGTTTCGGTGGTCCAATGATGAACGGTCCATCTCTAGTTCCTCAGTTTGTGAATCATGAACAGTTTAGCTCAAGGCCACTTCATGGTGGTTACTACTGATGCATCTTAGAGGAAGAGTGAGTGATTGAAGAAATTAGCTAAACTAGACATGTGTGTTTCATTTCACTCTGTTTTATTTCAAGCATAATAGTATAGTTTTTGTTTTGTTTTAATGTTGGTAAAGTGTGTGGGAAGAACGAACTCTTATCTGTTACTAGTCTCAAAACCATACTCTAGTGGTAACAATTTCGAAGCTAAATCATTAGCATATAGGTCAACTAGAGCAGCAATGTAGCATCGTCGTTCCTTTGTAACTCCAATTCTCGTAAACCTCATGGTTATGGGTCTTGGTCGGTTTATTGGCTGAGTTGGAACACCAAGAACCGTAAAATAAGTGAGATAAGATTTACTAAGCAATTTTAAAGAACGGTACGTGAAAGCAGAACAGAGGAGAAGCTCTTAGAGAGAGGGAGAGGATCTTGTTTTGCACCATCCACTTACTCTCAAGTCTGCAACTGTTTTATATGCATAAAAGAATCGTGCAACATATATAGTATACCCAACAAAGAGATCTCAACTAACTTACCCCCATAATCATATCTATGTTTTCTTATTTAAGACAGAAATATGTTACATTTTTCACCTGCTTCAGCTATATCTCTCAGCTTTCAGTTCGACATTTGGGTTCCGAATTTCATCCTGGCTTTGTATTAATCTAATCTCCAAACTGCTTGAAGCGGGATAAAACCCAGCTCTTTTGTAATCGTCAAGCGTCCTTCGCAGTAGCGCCTGCTCACCATAAACAGAGAGTCATTCAATCATTAATTTCCAGAAGTATATATTCAGCAGAGCTCCAGAAACTTGACAAGTTTAGAAGGTTACCTGCAACGTTGAAACAGCAAGCTCGGCTGCCTTGTCAAGGTTGTCAGGGTATTTCTGGATGTTACAATGACACGTCAAAACGTATAAGGAAAACCGATAAGAGAGTATTTTACTTTCATGTGGAAATAAAGAGGCATTACATTACTCCAACCAAGTAGAAGAGCAGTCATGAGATCCCCTGTTCCCTGCATGTGGTGTTTACGAAAGTGCATCAATTTCAGCATGTCACTGCTAGTCTATTAGCATTTTTCAGCCTTAAGGTGTCAGTACCACTGGAACAAAAAGGTTCCACTTGCTTCATGCTAATATTTCAACGTGTTCAAGTAATGAAGTGGATACCGTAAAATACGCAGGGAGTTTTGGTATCAAAATCTTGAACTGCTCAGGCTTCTGACCCTGAGGTTGAAACACTAAGATCAGTTAACTCAAGTACAAGATACTAAGGCGGCTAAAGGCTAAACTATCTATCTTATTCCATAAACCTACCTTTTCTTTCTGATGGCTTCCAATAAGCAATAGAAGGCCTCCTATAGTAATGCTAGTGATCACCACCTGCCAAACATTCGAATCCTTGAATTTTTAATGACAAAGAAGATTCTCAACCCTTTAAAGATGGATATATTATATGGAAAACCATTTAGGATTTAGGAAAGGTTTCTCCTGAGTGGAAATATGTAGAGAAAAGGCTTCGGGAAGCTTAATGAAACAAACCTTTGAAGGACCAGCTGCATGAAGAACAGCACAAGCTTCTCTGCCATCTTCCTCAGATGTTATCCTGTAATATTTAAGAAGTGTGATGTTTGGAGCCATAACAAGAGAAGAATCTACATTACGGAATGCCAACTGTCTTGTGTTCAGACTTTTCAGTGAGACAATGATTAGCTAACTCAATCAAAGTGCTATACGTCACTATGATGAGAGCATGAACTTCATAGATGCAAACTAAGGATCGAAGACAACCGCTTCAAACGCAATTCCATTTCTGATACCTCATAGGCTAAAAATGCGAGTTTTGGTAGTGAACAAGAACAAGTACCTTAGTCCTGTTAATTTCTCTGCCTCAAACTGGTTAGGAGTCAACATAGAAGCCAGGGGAACAACCTAAACACGAAATAAGACCATCAGGAGAGTCTACATCAACTACAGTATTATTAGGTTGGGAAAATATGTGAACTTGACAAATGACGTCTATGCTGAGAAGAGGGCAGTATATAAAAGTAGATTCAGTTGATCAAATATGTCCCGTTTTACCTTCTCACGATAAACATGTACCAATTCTTCAGGTACATACAACTTTCCTTCATCACCCATCACCGGATCACATACTAAACAAGAACAGACTAAAATTAGCATAATTCTAACCATTTAAGAAATCTAAAACATGATTACATAACAGATAATGCGTTCACTCACTCCAGTTTCTATACTACAAACACTACCGAGATAGAGCCTAACTATATCTTTGTTCCAATCCTTTCAAGGTATCCAGAACACAGAAAATTTTAAAGGAACTATTTAGAAAAACAAAAAGGCTTTTGCAGGCATAGCAATGCACTCACCATATGTAAGATTCGGGTTTACAGAGCGAAGCTTATTGATAACCTTCAAAATTGTATTTAGAAAAGAGACTGATCCAATATAACCTGCATTTGATAAGCATAAAGAATTAAGGGTCAAAACATCAAATTCTGCTGCTAAGAGAAAAGATTTCACCAAAACCAAATGATGTCTGACCCAAACAATGATACATAGCTACTGATATCGCTTTATAGAGAAATGTTCAATTTTCAGAGGTTTCCACACCCAGTACAACTGATTTAAGACAATGTTACAAATGCTCTTGTTCTTCTTGAGATGGAAGAATGATTCAAACTCAAAAAAATATATTCTCACACATTAAGTGGTGTCTTGATACAAAAACCTAACACAACAATCTAGAAAGTCACTAACCAAATAACGAAGTAGATCCCTTTTTACCATATAATCACATAAGCCAGATATTAAGTTCTATGGTCTCAGCTACTTCAACTTAATAGGAAAAGAGGAAAGAAAGCCTCATGCTTTCCAAAATCATCCAATTAAAAATATTAATCGACCAATAAAAGAGGCATTTAGCTGAATTCTTCAATTGCTACCTGTTAATACGTGAGTGTAGAACAGTAAATCGTTTGCTTCAAGGCCTTCTATCAAATCCCACAACTGTTCACCATTCAAAACATGTCCTTTAAATGTAGGATACCCTGGATAAAGGTTTTAGAACAGCTACAATCAGTAGATTCCCCACATACCAACGATGACACAATCTTGAAGTTTTGAATCGGTTGAAGAGTTTCTCGTACACTTTACATTACTGTGACTGAATCTTACCTGTATGATTCGAGAATTGTACTGAGTTGATCGGATCCACATCATATCCCAGCAATTGAAGAGGGAAGACGGCTGATTTGTTACCAACATATCCCTAAGAAACAGCACACCATACAGTATCAGCTTATTGATTTATCCCAGATCCACATTCAAATGCACAAGGAAGACAACAAGACACACGTGCTCTGTATTTGGTAATGAAAAGTGACATACCCTCTCTACAGAAAATGCCTGATGTTAGTTGATACCAATACACAGCACTAATGATGGCTCTTCCTTCAGTTAAAATAAAGTATGGACTTTCTTTCTGTCATCTAGTCACTAAAATAGAATCTTCAATCTAGTAATAACCATATTACATGTCGATCTCATGAATACTAAACATTCTTTAACCCAAATTCAGATTCAAATGCAGAAGGAGAAACATGTGCTCTGTATTTTCTAATGATAAGACAAGTGATAAATTACAAAACCCATAAAAACCAAGCACACAAATTTCAACAAAAAGGACAAATTTCTCAATATTAGGGGGGAAAAATTGTATGAGGGATATAAAAACAAACCTGTACTGTGTGCGATTGGATACTAAGAACACGACCAGTATCTGAAGGAAGAGCAAGCGAGAGAACAGGAGGCGTCGACATTCTCGAGTTTCTCGATCTTTTACGGATCGTAGACCAAATCGAGGGGGGGGGGGAAATCAAATTAAGCACAACTACAATGAACTTTCAAACATAAAACGGAAACTTAATTCGAAAAATTGATTCAGGCTTCGAGATTAAACCTAAAGTTTCGATTCTGGTGGAAATTATGGGATGTGGTGCTTGTTAGAGAGAATGACATCGAGAGCTTACCTTTAAGATAGCTGCTTTGTTGACCAGCGGGAATTATACCTGTGCTTTAAAAAACCGACCGGTTTGGACCGGTTTGAAGCTTACAAAAACTCACTGTTTTCAAGACCGGACCGAAACCGGCTGAGTAGATCAGTTTGGCCGTCAACCGGATGGTTACACGATGTGGATCGTCGCACAAAGTTAATCACATCGATCTTTTCTTTTTCACTAGAAAATCTTCATTATATTAACAAAGGCGAATACATTTTTGGGATACGTTTGTGGAATACAACCATAACAAACTAAAGCCGGCTATTAAAGAACGATACCAGCGCCAAAAGCCTGCAAACGGGAGACAAACAAAGAAACCGACTAAAACCATAAATCATAAAATCGATAGACAAAACCCACTAGCAACAACAACTAGATAGCCGAGGTCATATCAGGACACCAGCAGCAAAGGCAACGAAGAGGTAGCGACCACCGAACATCGGGAAAGAGAAGGAGCGTTACATCTGAAGTCGAGAATTATTGAGGCTGATCCACCGACACTCATTATATTGCACCACCAAAAGATGCCACGAGCAAGTCGAATGCAGACCAACCCAAGGAAGATAAAGGAGCAAACCGTTAACCATCCGCCACCGAACGACTTGATGCGAGACCGAAGTTACAATTCTTTAAGGTTAGGCCGGAGAACCTCTGCCAAAAATAGAAGACCTGAGGTAGAAGATAAGACGAATAACCGCATGAACTATACCGATGCAACCAACCAGAAGGGAAAGCACACTCCCAGAGAAGGCAAGAACACTACCCGAAGCCTACTAAACCTAAAATACCACAGCAAAACAGAAGAAGGCCAAAATCCGAGCTAACAACAAGATCGCTAGGAACGAACCAAACCACGAAGTTGAAACTCTTACAGGGGACAAGACCAAGGCTAACATATGCCGATGCTAAACAAGCTTGTCTAATCAATTTTACCAAGACAAACATCCTAACCAGAAAACTAACAAACCAAAGCCTAACGACAACCCGAAGACTACCTAACAGTCAAACGGGAGCAAACACCAAACCAGAATTAAGGGCAGAGCATAAAACACGGCCAGGAGCTCTTAATCTACCCTCCCAGATACTAAACACCACGACCCAAAGAACCACTGCTTCACCGGTAAGAGACGAGAGAAAAAAATTTGGATCCACGAACCTGCCGAAATCAATGACCACCACACACCGGAAAGACACCTACCAACAGAGCCGACGAACCCAGGACACCGAACAAATAGCTCTACTCACTCCAGACCGACGAAGAACCTAGGGGCGCGACAGGCCCAAAGACGACCAGATGCCGGCACACAGCTCCGCCTGCGCCGCATACAACATGCTAACGGAGAATCGCCGGACACGCCATCGCTAGAAGGAGGGAGAGGAAGACTCCCGAGCGTAACTCGACCCAAAAACTGGAGGTGCGCCGATTAGAAAGCAAACAGATAGAGGCCCTCCTCCCCGGCAGCGAAGGCGCAGATCGCCGGCCACCGGGGAAGAAACCGGAATTTGCGGGGCGGCTCTTCGAAGTGCGGGTCAGAGAGAAAATATATATAGGGTTTTCTTTAAACTAGCGTTCTAAATTAAGGACGTTAACGTAGATATGTACAATGAATATTTTCTTTTAAAATATATATAAATGCAAATCTCTATGTCATATATACTTTTATATTAATTTTTTAAAAATAAATATCCTAAAATAACACTAAAAATAGTTGATGTGATAAAAGAACCACCAAGAAATGTTTTTGACAGATTTAGTATTATTTTATATTGTAAGGAATTTTGTCATTTTATTAATTTTTATTATTTTATATATATTTATATTAAAATAAAAAAAGAAATTCGGAATTTTTTTCTCAAAATTTTTTATTCAATCTTTTTCCAAATTTTTTTTTTCAATTTTTATGCTTTTGGAATTTGTTTTCAATTTTGTTTTCTGTAAAACAGTCCCAAAACTGTATTATTATTTTCTGAAAACGTTTTTAAAAAGACTCTTAAACACAACTACAATTTTGTTAAAACTATTTATTATATAAGTTTGTAATATATTATATTTTCTAAAATAATATTGTAGTTTATTCGCTATACATCCTTAACTTGTACACCTTTCTAACTATTATGTTCTAGGTTCGATTCTAAACAAAATGCAAAAAAAAAAAACTGTTTTGTTTTTGGAAAGCTTTCCTAAAATTATACCATTGTTTCCTGAAAACTTTTAAAATAATGTATTATAAGTTTGTAAGTTTTTATAATTTTCAAAGTAATACCTTAACTTAGTGGCTACACATCCCTAACATGTAAATTGTTATAAACTATGTCTTAGGTTCGACTTTAATGAAATAATTTTTTTTATTGAAGTCCTTCCTGAAATGTATGATTGTTTCCTAAAAGTATTTAATGCTGTTTGTTATATAAGTTTGTAAAATCAAATATTTCTGAAATAATACAATATATTAGTGGCTACACATCCTCCAACATGTGCTTCATAGTAACTCCAATGTCCAATTATGAATTATAATGAAATGCAAAAAAAAAATGTTTTACTTTTGGAAGATCATCGTCAAACTGTATTATTTTTTTCGAAAACATTTAAAGTTATTTAGTATATAAGCTTGTTAGTTTTTATACTTTTCAAAATAATATTGTAGATTAATGCCTACATATCACCAACTTGTACACATTTGTAATCATATGTCCCATATTTGATTTTAATGAATGCAAAAAAAAACTGGGAAAAAATCGGAAAATAATTTTGATTAATTATTTATTTTTAAAATAAAACATTTTTTAATTAAATATTTTTTTTATTAATTAGGTTAATTTAGTATTTATCCCCTTTAATGAATTTTTTTTTTTTTGATAAAGCCCCTTTAATGAATGTTATTTGGTCAATTTTCCTCCTTATTTCTATTTTTGTCAAATACCCTATTTTTGTGCTATTGTAGAGAACTAGTTGATTTAACACCAGATTTTCAGCTTCACTTTTTGGACAACAAGCTCGCGACTCTCATAGAAATAAAGGGTAAGCTCTCTGCTCTTTTTGCTCGCAATGCTATACCTATCAAAGTTGGCAAAAGCTTCTGTAACCTTAGATTCGTTACGCTCTTCGACTGAACTCGTTGGCTCCGCGTCCACCGAAAGTCAGTAACCTTCGTCACCGTCAACATTTGGTACTCTCTCGATAGCTTCAATAGTTCACTGAAAGCCTTTGGTGTAATGAATTGTAAGCCCTTTCGAAAGAAAGAATAAGAAAAAGGCTTGGTTGCGGGAACCGACGGTGATAAAGTGGGCCGATGCGGCTGTTTCCGGGGAACCGGAAGGATGCAAGGTTCCCGGGAAACGACGTTCCCTTTGTAAGGTAGGCCTTTTGATAACTAATTAAAGTTGACATGAAATGGATCATGGGAAAAGACGTATCTGATTAATGAATGATTCAGTCCCTTCCCACTCACACATGTTCTTCTATTGAAGTGCTTCCCGTTCTTCTATGTGAGGTGGGGAAGGTCAAAGCGGAACCTATATAGAACGCGGAGCACCGGTAGGCGATAAAGTTACCATGCTTACCAACTCTTACCATTGCCGCTTCTAGATGGGAGGTAGGCGAAGGTAGCTTGCTCGAGGAATGCCTAGGCTACCTCCACTCCACATGTTATTCGAAAAGAAAAGGGAGGAACCAGATTCTTCGCTTAGTAGAGCTACCAGACGGCGTACTACAACCGCTTCTTGTTCTCGCCCTGCCGCTTCTTTTGATTGATTATTATTTGAAATCCTAGACTAAAGAAGAAGCTCCAGAATCCGCGAGGGGCAAACTCTGCAGCAGGAGAAGAAAGAAGGTCCAAGTCAATTTGATATTGAGGCGAAGGTCCCCCTTACTCCCTATTTCCTCTTAAAGCTTTATAAATCTGGGCGGTTGGTTAAGAACTACTGACTATAAACCATAGATAGCAGTTACAGTCACTCAATTGAAATGTTCGCCTTTGGAATGAAGATGTATGAGCAGGGGAGTTTTCACTCCTACGTGGTATTCTCTTCCAACAAGGGTTACGGCTAAAGCAACACTTACTTTTCAAACACAAACTGCTCCTAAACCAAGCCTGAACATGTTTCCAGCTGTTGATCGACGCGTGTCGTGATCACCAGCATAGTCTGTGTCACAATAGCCAACTATCTTAAACTGTTCTCCTTTATTATACATAAGACTATAGTCAAGGGGAAATCCCTTTCATGTACCTCAATATTCGTCGAAAGTGAGGTTTCTTTGGATTTTGCATGAATCGACTAACCACTCCAACTGCATATGCGATGTAGGGCCTTGTCAGGGTTAGCGCTTGTGCTAAGTGATACGAATTCGTTCTGGAATGCCGGCCCGAACTGAAGAATGATGTTTATTAGCCAGGAAAATCCTTTATTTGAAAGACGACAATCAAAGCCTCACGACTCGTGGAGTATTCATTCCTAAAATGTGTAAACATGTGAGATCGGTAAACAACCTGTAAAAGGAAGCCACTAGGCATCAAGCCCTATTATCTTAAACCTAGGGAGGGTGGCCGTTGTTGGGTTTTTTCTCAATTAGAGTCGCAAGGAGTTTTCTGCTCGTTGGTAATGGAATGCTGACTAACCGTCTTCGTCCCCTATGATGAGAAAAGCTTTCCGAGTGGATGAGGACCGATCTTCTCTTTCTTTAGACTTTCTCTTCCTATGGCATTAGCCTTTGCGGATTCCTTAATCCACGGGACAGCTGTCTCGGCACATGTCAATCCTTATATCCCCAGCGAGCAGGTCAAGGTACTCTATTTTGCTGCTTGGCTTTATCTTCCAGTCTGCCAAGCAAGATTGTCTATTCTATGTTATTGATAAATCGCAACTTCCCCCAAACCGCTAGTTTTCATACGACTCAGAACTTCTCACGTTGTTCTGTCTCCAAACAGAGAGCTCATAGGCCTTATTTTACGGATAAAAGTAGCGACGAGCTGACTACTTACGACTGTTGGATCGTTTAGTGTCTCCTGATTCAATTCTCAATTGATTCATCCTACTAAACATGCAGATCTAGGTTCTCTTATTTAGAAACTTAATGGATCTCACCTGTTACCTTTTGTGCAGCGGAATGAGGAGGTAATGGTCAGAGATCAGCAGAACCACCAAGAGATGGATCCTCCAAAGGCTCACACACGCACGCTCGGGAATTGGCTGCTAGACCAGACAGAGAGGAGGCGCAGAGAGAGGCTAAGGGAGGCGCAAATGTGCTGAAGAATTAGAGAGCTTTAGGTCAAGTTTTATTCATTAAAACTCCCTTTAGTTCTCATGGGCTTTTGGGCCCAATTCTCAGTTCTGATTAAATCCCTTGGATTTAATCAGGCCCTTTAGTCTCTCCAAGTACCGTAAATGCCTAGCACTTTTACCGTACTTTTGCTAAACCGTTTCTTCGTATTTTCCCGTTAGCTTAGGCGTGTGACCCATATGGGATCATATAATAAAGGCAATAAGTCCAAGACTTATAGATCATGAGCGGACTCTAGCAAGCCATCATGACCCCCAGTATTATATGACTTATGTCTGATCATTGACATACTCTTACGTTCTAGAGACAGTACAGAGATTACTGGACATAATTCCAACAATCTCCCACTTGAACTGGAATCTCTGTATTCATAATCCTTTTGTCTCAATATCTCGATTAGTCATAAGGCAAGATTAGTGTCATCCTTATAAAGCCTAATCTTGTTCATCGGACTCTGATTTGATACTGACAATCCAAACGACTCGGGAAAGTCCGTTTGAGCATGGCCATGCATTTTCCAGTATTCAAATCTCCGATTGGCCTAGAGATATTCACTCCATTTATATTGGAGGGACAAATCCCGTCTTGTTCCATCACTGTAAACTACTCATTTCATAATACACCCAAACAAGGTCCTTATAACTATCGCTTAACGACAGCATTAGACAATGATCAAAGCGCATTAGTTCATGTGCAATCACATGCATGCGAACTCAGGTCTAAGGACTATACTCTATAGTCGTAGTAAGAATCTCTTATGACACAGATATAAATATCCTGAAGAGTTCTTATAATCGGGTCTTGTCCGGTCGTATGTACCCTACATACACCTATGTACTGACTTTGATGCCGCGCATCTATGACACACTGAGACTTTGTCATAAGTCACATACCAATCTAGTCTCACAAGGTTGTTGGTGTTCCAATTTCAACAACATTCGACTAGGGACATGATGATATAAGCCATCTATCAAATATAGGGTCTCATGATCAAGCTAAATGACTTTGATAACTCAAGATCAAGTCACTTACTTTGATGACCTATAAAATGGTTCATATCATTTTGGAACGATTATTTCATCACAGTTAAAATAATCTTGAAATAATAATTTCATTAAACATAAGAAAATGTTTTACAAGAACATATCAAATAACTAAATAAAGCCCTCAAACTCCCACTCAAATTTAGATTACATTTCAATGTTTCTAATGCCTACAGCTTCAGTCAGGAACTCGAGCTTAGGTCTTGGGAGTGGCTTTGTCAACGGATCAGCGACGTTATCATCTGTCTGAACTCGGCTGATCTTGACTTCCTTTCTATTAATGATGTCACGTATCAAGTGAAATCTTCTTAGAACATGCTTGGATTTCTGGTGTGATCTTGGTTCCTTTGCCTGAGCAATAGCACCATTGTTATCACAAAATAGTGCCAGAGGCTCAGCCGCATCTGGTATCACACCTAGTTCAATAATGAACTTTCGTATCCAAACAGCTTCCTTCGCTGCTTCTGAAGCGGCGATATATTCAGCTTCTGTAGTGGAATCAGCAACGGTGTCTTGCTTGGAGCTTCTCCAACTGATTGCACCGCCATTCAGACAAAAGATATAACCGGACTGTGACCGGAAATCATCTTGGTCTGTCTGGAAACTTGCGTCCGTGAATCCACTGACTTTAAGCACATCACTTCCACCGTATACCAAGAACTTATCCTTAGTATGTCTTAGATACTTCAGGATATTCTTGACGGCAATCCAATGGTTTTCACCTGGATTTGACTGGTATCTACTCGTCATGCTCAATGCATAAGCAACATCAGGACGAGTACAGATCATGGCATACATGACAGATCCTATTGCAGATGCATAAGGAATATTCTTCATGCGCTCAAGCTCAGCAGCCGTCGTAGGGCTCTGCTTCTTGCTTAGCGTTGTGCCATGTACCATTGGCGTGAAGCCCTTCTTGGAATCTTTCATGCTGAATCTTTGTAGGACTTTGTCAATGTATGAATCTTGACACAAGCCTATCAGCCTTCTAGATCTATCCCGGTAGATCCTGATTCCAAGAACGTATGCGGCTTCACCCATGTCTTTCATGGAAAAACAACTTCCAAGCCAGTCCTTTACCGACTTCAGCATTGGAACGTCGTTTCCGAGAAGCAGTATGTCATCGACATACAGAATAAGAAATACTATCTTGCTCCCACTAGTTTTCTTATACACGCATTGTTCTTCTTCGTTTCTGATGAAGTCAAATTGCTTGATCGCTTCATCAAAACGAAGATTCCAGCTCCTCGATGCTTGCTTCAATCCATAAATGGATTTATGAAGCTTGCATACTTTCCCAGCATTCTTTGGATCTATGTAACCGTCAGGTTGTGTCATATACACATCCTCTTCCAGAATTCCATTCAGGAAGGCGGTTTTCACGTCCATCTGCCAAATTTCATAATCATGAAAAGCTGCAGTTGCTAGTAGAATCCGAATAGATTTCATCATAGCCACTGGGGAATAGGTTTCATCGTAATCCACACCGTGAACTTGTCTGAAACCTTTTGCCACCAACCTGGCTTTATAAATCTGGACATTTCCATCCACGTCAATCTTCTTCTTGAAGATCCATTTGCACTCAATGGCTTTTACACCAGCGGGTAAGTCAACCAACGAAAATACTTGGTTGACCGACATGGAGTCCATTTCGGAATCAGTGGCCTTACGCCACTTAGAGGAATCTGGGCCCATCATGGCTTGATTGAAGTTCGATGGTTCATCACCATCAATGATCAAAAGATCATGACAGTTAGTCACGAGGAATCCTTGATATCTCTCGGGTTCGTGACGGATCCTCCCGGATCTTCGAACTTCAGGTACTACAGGTTCAGGCTCTACAATTTCTTGTAGGTCCTCCTGCTGATCTTCCTCATTAGGTTGAGGAGTATCCTGTTCATCTTGAATTTCTTCAAGCAGTACCTTACTCCCACTGTCTTTCTTAGAGAGAAACTCCCTCTCAAGAAAGTTACAATCCCGGGCAACAAAGATCTTGTTCTCGGAACGTAGATAGAAGTAATAAGCCTTGGTTTCCTTCGGATAACCAATGAAGTAGCATTTATCAGACTTTGGTGTAAGCTTGTCTGAGATTAATCTCTTGACATATGCTTCACAACCCCAAATTCTAAGATAAGACAGTACTGGAGCCACTCCAGTCCATAATTCATATGGTGTCTTTGCTACTGCTTTTGATGGCGCTCTATTTAGAGTGAACACTGCTGTTAGCAGAGCATATCCCCAAAGGGATATTGGAAGGTCTGTGTGACTCATCATAGATCGAACCATATCCAATAAGGTCCGATTTCTCCTCTCAGACACACCATTCCATTGAGGTGTTCCAGGAGGAGTGAGTTGGGACACGATCCCACACTCTCTTAGATGATCACTGAATTCTTGGCTTAAGTATTCTCCTCCTCGGTCGGACCGAAGAGCCTTAATGCTTTTGCCAAGTTGGTTCTGTACTTCATTTTGGAATTCTCTGAACTTCTCAAAAGATTCAGACTTATGTTTCATTAAATAAACATATCCATACCTACTGAAATCATCAGTGAAGGTAATGAAGTACTGATAGTTTCCTCTTGCATTTGTAGACATTGGGCCACACACATCAGTGTGTATCAGGCCCAATAAGTCACTGGCCCTCTCGTTAGGTTTATTAAAGGGGGCCCGTGTCATTTTGCCCATCATGCAGGATTCGCATTTCTCACATGACTCAAAGTCAAATGAGCCAAGAAGTCCATTCGAATGGAGCCTCTTGATGCGTTTCTCGCTGATGTGCCCTAAACGACAATGCCATAGAAACGTTCGGTTCTCCTCATTAGGTTTGAACCGTTTGGTTTCAATGTTATAAATTGGCGCGGATTGATCAAGTATGTAAAGCCCATTCGTAAGAGGGGCACAACCATAGAACAAATTGTTGCGATTGAAGGAACATAATTTATTCTTAACTGAAAAATCATAACCTTCCAAATCCAACAAAGAAATTGAAATAATATTTCTGCTTATCGCAGGTACAAAATAACAATTATTGAGTTCTAAAATCAATCCCGAAGGTAAAGACAACAAGTATGTGCCTACAGCTAGTGCATGAACTTTCGCTCCATTCCCAACTCGTAGCTCCACTTGTCCTTGCTTCAGCCTCCTACTGTTGCTGAGTGCCTGCATATTAGTACAAATATGAGCCCCACAACCAGTATCCATAACCCATGAGGTATTATCAGAAGTAGTTGTATTAACTTCTATAACAAAAATACCTGATGAAGAAGTCTCGAGAGTCTTCTTCTTCAATTCCTTTAGACCTTCTTGGAATTTCTTACATTCTCTCCTCCAATGCCCTGGTTCTTTACAGAACCTGCAGATGTCAGTAGGCCCAGCCTTAGACTTGGGCTTGGGCTTTGGCGTGTCCTTGTCCGAGACTTGGACAGCCTTAGCCTTTCCCTTATCCTTAGCAGAGGATTTCTTAAACCCCTTGCCCTTTTGCACCATAAGCACATTGGGGTCCTTGGCGGTTTTCCTCAAGTTGGGCTCTGCAGTCTTGAGCATTCCGTGAAGCTCAGGCAATGTCTTATTCAAGCCATGCATATTAAAGTTCAGAATGAACTGATCATAGCTTGCAGGTAAAGACTGCAGAACGATGTCGCAGGCAAGTTCCTGGCTGATAGGGCAGTCGAGTTTCTGAAGATGATCGAGATAACCCATCATCTTCAAGACATGAGGACTCACTGCCGCATTTGCAGCCAACTTACAGTCTAAGAGGTTCTTAACTGTCTGAAACCTCTCAGTCCTTGCTTGCTCCTGAAAAAGCGATTTCAGGCTTGCCATTATCTCGATGGGTGACAACACACTCTCGAACTGCATTTGCAGCTCAGCAGTCATTGTCGCCAACATTAGGCAATAGACATCATTTTCATCTGACGAATGCTTTTCCCAAGCATTATGCAGAGTCCTGGCGGCATTGGCAGGAGGCCTCTCGGGGAGGGGATCACGAAGGACATAATCCTTCTTCTCCTGCTTGAGGACCAGCCTCAAGTTCCTTGACCACGTCAGGAAGTTCGTTCCAGTCAGCTTCTCCTTCTCGAGAACAGACCGGATTGAGAATGTGTTTTGTGTGCTTGTAGTAGTCATAGCTGAAATATATAAGATAAAAAGGTTATTAGTTAATTTGTTCAATATGATTAATCTTATATTATACTTAATATGATTAATCACGCATTATATTCAATAACATAAGTTACCCTCAATAGAATATAATGATTCCAAGATCCACATATAACTAAGATTAAAGTGGGCCACTGGCCATCACCCAACCTTAGCTTATATCGGTAAGCCCTATGTCGGCTAATTATATCCGTGATATAACTCTTGGTTGTGAATCTGGGCCCGAGGCCCAATCCACTCTGATGTCTCAAGGCCCGGGACTCCCGATGGCCTAGTCAAGAAAACCAGACTATACAGTCATGTAATCATTAATGTCTGGGACTCCCAATGACATTTATGAATCACAAACCGTCTTATCCACGCAAAAGTAGACACCCTCACACTGTAAGGCCATGAATACAATTGAATGGGCTTCGACAGCTGACATAGACTGGACAAGACATCCAACGCTTGATATTATTTGAGGTTTGTAGGTTTATTAAAAATTCATCCCAAAATAGAAGATTACTATTTTGGGAAACTTTTCTTTTTGGGAAACCTACTAATTTTGGAAACTTTCTAAAATTGGAAACTTCCTAAAATTGGAAACTTTCTAATAATGGAAATTTCCTAAAATCCAAAACATGCAAATCTAGAAACTTCTATTTTAAGAAACTTTCTAATTTCAAAATTTTGGAAACTTATTAATTTAAAAAATCGATTTTATAATTTTATAAAATAAATTTTAAATTAATTCTGATGAAAAGACTCAAATAATTGGCCCAATTGTTTTAACTTCTTGGCCCGAGGCCCAAGAATTGGTTTATGTCCAAGACATAACCCAATTGCCCAATTAAATGACATAACCGATCTGGTTCATTAAAATTGGTCTTAACCAAAATTAATTACTACGATGACCACAATTGTCAACCGGTTATTTACTAAACCGGATTTTCTCAATTTATTTGGTCCAACCAAATCAAATTAGAAAATCACTGGTTTAGGCACAAAATCCAAATTTTCGACTTTGGATTTCTTATCCCGGTTTAACCAGAACTTAATAAATTTATTAAGTCTGTTTATTAAACCGTGACGTTTTGATTTTAATCAAGTTTTAAACCGAACCATAAAACGAACCGAACCGATTGATCACGTGAACCGATCACGACCTAGCCGTGAGTTCACGCGATCACGTCAGCCGCAAGCCGCACGCGTTCGATCCATGATCGGGACGGCTGCTTCACGGGACGGGACGGGACGATCGGCGAGCTCGGGCCCGTGTGGCTTCACGCGATCGCCGAGCGATCGGGACAGCCGGGACGAGAGCGGGACGATGCTGGCTTGGCCGAGACGCGACGGGACGATGCGGGACGATCCATCGCGATCGATCGTACGATCGGACGATCCGATCCGATCCGACCACGCGATCATGCGCTCGTCCGTGTCGTCGATCGTGTCGACGATACAACCCGATCCGTGATCGGTTGTGTGTCTAACGATCCGGACGCGTGATCCTTTGGCGATCAACACTCCGACGCATACCAATTCATATAGATTGGATCATGCGATTTCTTTTTTGTTTAGGTTTTTAATTCTTTGTTTCTTAAGTGTTTTTCCTTATCAGTAGATTGATTCAAAAACACTTCTTAAACAATCCTAAACAAGATTCTAAACAAGAAAAACCACATAACCAATGGCTCTGATACCACTGTTGGATCGTTTAGTGTCTCCTGATTCAATTCTCAATTGATTCATCCTACTAAACATGCAGATCTAGGTTCTCTTATTTAGAAACTTAATGGATCTCACCTGTTACCTTTTGTGCAGCGGAATGAGGAGGTAATGGTCAGAGATCAGCAGAACCACCAAGAGATGGATCCTCCAAAGGCTCACACACGCACGCTCGGGAATTGGCTGCTAGACCAGACAGAGAGGAGGCGCAGAGAGAGGCTAAGGGAGGCGCAAATGTGCTGAAGAATTAGAGAGCTTTAGGTCAAGTTTTATTCATTAAAACTCCCTTTAGTTCTCATGGGCTTTTGGGCCCAATTCTCAGTTCTGATTAAATCCCTTGGATTTAATCAGGCCCTTTAGTCTCTCCAAGTACCGTAAATGCCTAGCACTTTTACCGTACTTCTGCTAAACCGTTTCTTCGTATTTTCCCGTTAGCTTAGGCGTGTGACCCATATGGGATCATATAATAAAGGCAATAAGTCCAAGACTTATAGATCATGAGCGGACTCTAGCAAGCCATCATGACCCCCAGTATTATATGACTTATGTCTGATCATTGACATACTCTTACGTTCTAGAGACGGTACAGAGATTACTGGACATAATTCCAACAACGACCACATGCGCATCTAGCGCAGTGGCTTGTCACTTCGTACCTTGACAATCTTCCGAAGTTTTAAATAATGTACTGATCAAACGCTGTAGGGACGGGCTGATCTACTTTAAGCCACGCCACAGTGACCCCCCGAAGCGATCTGCCTCATTGCAGGACGATATTCGGCAGCCATTGCTGGCTCTGAATAACCAGTACAACAAGAATTTCAATTCTTCCATAACATAATGGGGTGGGGTTTCACGCGAGCTAAGTGACGTAGATGCACAAGAGTACTTCGCACCACAACCATTTATTTTTTTATACGTTCTACAGACCGATGCCTGCTGCTTCATCTGGTAGAAAAGAATCATAGATATGCTGGTCATTAGAAGGAAGAACCACCATAAGAAGATTCCTTGTGTATCATCTGTAGCAAAACTATAAACGAGAGATAGCAATCCGGACCTTATTGAAAAGGTTCCCGAGATACATCATGGAAAAGTCACAATATTAAGAAACGAGGTCCAAGAATGAAGAAGGGGTAAAATTACATAATGAATACGAGCTGTGGCTAATACCTGAGGCATAAAAGAAGCATTTTCTACGGGATCCGGAAACCACCAGCAACCCGACCTAATTCATGATAAGCCCACCAACTTCCTGGCAAGATGTTAAAACCACCAACATGTCAAGATCCAAATTCGAATTGGTTCCTGGTCCTGATCAGAGACCACTGTGTTCGCATCAGAGGTCCAACAAAGAGGCGAAGTGGGGGTCTCTTTCTTTCCATTACGAACGACACGCTTCGCCTGCTCCCTCCCCGTGTCCACTAGCGCTCTTGGAATCATAACAGCACATAAATATCCGAACTACTTCCTCTTGCGGTTGGTCATAGATGAACCCAATAGATTGACTATCTTCAAAAGTAGCCGCTAGAGCTATTAACTATCGGTATTACACCTGAAGACCCCCTACTAATGTTTCTAAAATTATCATAAGACCCCTTACTACGACTATTGCTCCAATTTTCCTTCTACCGTGCTACTTGTACTACTAGTATTGATCCTATTTAAGTCTTGTGATTTACCTCTTGTCTTTAAGACGATCATGTTAGTTTTTTGTGTGTTTTGTTTTTATCCGTTCGTTGGATATGGTCAAGACCAGCGGTCATATCCCTAAAGGTTGGCATTATTGTTAGGTGTATTTGAGCTAAAGAAGAGCTCTGATAAAAATAGAATTAAGAGTAAGATCAAAGATCTCGGGGATCAAATCTCCTAGGTAGGTGTGGCTCGTTGAGACCTGAAGGTTCCCGTCGGCCAAGGGTGGAAGAGGAGCATGCTTTTCTCCGTCGTCAGCAAGTGGGCGCAAGCAGAGTGAGACCTTTTCCAATAATCTCTTTCATCATAATATGTGAAGGCTTTCCCGCTCGATGCAATCTTAATGTCATAGTTTATATCAAGATGAAAAGGAAAGACAATAAGAAAGGTTCCAAGGTTTTTTTTACCTAGATAGTATTTTATGTAGTAAACTTTCTCGAGGAACGCCAGTCTCTTGACTGAGAGGAACGCTTGATAGGTGGTGAAGGACGAGAAAGATACCTGGACGGAGATGTGAATTAGATATAAACCTTCTCATCACCAAATCGATCAAGTACTTACCTGAGAGTGAGATAGGTCATATTTTAATTCTCTGTACATTCTCATAGTGACTTTGAAAGCACTATAAGTCCCGTGCGACTAAGAATAGAGGTGATAACTCGACTGCTTGATTCCGATTTACTACAAGTTTGCAACTAAAGCCAAAAGGGAAAGGTTAATTCCTTGTAGGGAAGTTAATAGTCATTTTATATCTTCATGAGCATATGGTCATTCTCTCTCTTATATACGCTAATTCTTTCAAAGGCCTATTTGATAGCTTCAAACGATTGTTCTTATCTTTATCATACGAAGGAATATCGATTGTCAAAATAGTATAATGATATATCATGATTTTTACTAGTTTTAGACCATGATATAAGTGTGTTTTAGTGTCTTTTGTGTTCTTTTAGAGTCTTTTACAGGTATAATCAGATTTGGAGCATACTTGGTGACTATGACACTTTTTGGAGATTTTTGGAGTGTTTGGCCGAGAGATAGAGTTCACTGTCCAAAACAGAGATATGCGTCGATCGTTGCACACTTGCACCGATCGTTGCACCAGCGAGATGGGCCAAAACTCGGCGGTTTATGAAGAGTTCAGATATTGCACTCTGATCCAGAAGTTCCTGATATTTACAAAGAAGCCCCTGACCGAGATTAGACCTATATAATTAAGTTTTTGGTGTTTTAATTACTTACGCTTTCATAATTAAGAGCAGAAGATTTTTAGAGCTTTTGGGGCTGATCTGAACCTTTACTTCATCTGTATTTGGAGAAGATTTCGAACCCCTTTAATTCTTTATTTTTTATGCAATTTATTCTTCATATGATCATGTTTTCATTATCTATGTCTGAGTAGATTCCTTGTTAAGTTTAGGGTTTCTCACATAGGATTTCATGACTTGCTAGACTTGTTTAATTCAGTTAAGGATTCATAACTATATCTGTTCTTCAATCTAATTGTGCTTAAAGCTAGTTCTAACCTGATCAATTAGAATCTAGATCTTAGGTTGCTAAATACGACACGGAAGTGTGGTTTAGGAATCTGAACTAATTAGGTTGAGCAATTAAACTTTTCGCAAACGAAAGTTTGGTTTAGGATAATTGTGAACATATCAAACTTGGAATTAATGCTAGTTTAATCTGTTAGTTCTCGCAAACGAAAGTTTGGTTTGCTGCACTTAGACTTAGAGAATTATCGCAAAGGAATTTGGTTAATTCTATATCTGTGTTTTGAGTTCTAGAACTGTGCCTAATTAGATCCTTGCTGAATGAACTGTCTGCTTGTCTGATTTCCTGAGAACGCCCTAGACTTAGCGCTCTTAATAACTTGTTTTCACAACCAACAATCTCTGCTTTCTGTTACTTTCTCGCATTGCTTTTAATTCAATCACATTGCTTTCTTCCTAGTTTAATTTCCTGTTCTTGAGCTATTGAATACCAGAGTCCCTGTGGATTCGATATCTATATACTACAACTACTGAACTGTGCACTTGCAGTTAGATATAGGATTAAAACCTGACCCTATCAAGTTTTTGGCGCCGTTGCCGGGGAATCTAAGAGTCTTCGATTGCTTAGAACCTAGGGTTTTACTAGGATTTTTCGTTTTCTTTTCGTTTTTGTTTTTGTTTTTTTTTAGTTACTGATTTTTGTCTGTTTTTCTCTCTGTCGCAGGTACCAATTTTGCACTGCGTCGATCGTTGCACCCTAAGCATCGATCGTCACTAGGCGATTCAGAGATTGAAGCGATCGTTGCACTGATAGCATCGATCGTTGCCGGACGATTACAGACAGTTTATGCAGACGCAGAAAACTAGAAGTAATCCGAACTTGGACTTAGTTAATCTCGATCTTGAAGAACTTGGACGTTTAGAGAGAGCCAACAGAAGAGAAAGAAGAGAAAGGATGGTACGTGAGCGTTTGATTCTGATACGAGATGCTGAAGGTACCCTGAGGGATCAAGAAAACAATCCTTACAATGCTGCTGGGCAGAGGATTGATGCTGAGGGACGAGTGATCCCTGATGTTGAGGAAGCTGAGCCACCACGACAGAACCAAGGTAGACAGATGGTCGTCCATGAGAGGACTTTAGCTGACTACAACAGACCGGATGAGTTTCATGCAAACCGGTCAGCTTTAGTGCTTCCTGCTTTTGAAAGACATGATTTTGAGATCAAAACCATCTACTACTCGCTGATGAGACAGAATGCATTTCATGGTTACCCAACAGAGCAGCCTATGGATCACATTGATTCGTTTGAGGACATAGTCACTGGCATGAAGTATGATGGAGTCTGCCCGGACTATCTGTTCCTTAAGCTCTTTCCGCACAGTCTTGCTGGAGACGCTAGTGCATGGCTAAAGCAGCTGGCACCTGCTCAGTATACTACTTGGGCAGCCCTGAAGAGTGAGTTCCTGCGTCACTTCTATGATGATGCGCGCTCAGACCAGTCCGGACAGGACATACTCACCTTTTCCCAAGGAGCTGTGGAGCCTTTAAAGACTGCCTGGATGAGATTTAAGCAGTATCAGCGTGACTGCCCACACCATGGATTCACTGAAGTTCAGTTGATTGGCATCTTCTTCAGAGGCATAGATCTTCCATATCAGTCTGCACTGGATAATTCCAGTAATGCTAACTTCAACACCAGGACTCCTACACATGCTAAGCAGTTGATTGAGAACCTAATAGGCAGCAACAGTTGCAAGACTATGGATGAGAGGAGGAAGAAATCTGGTGGAAGTGTAGAGAATTCTGACATAGCTGATATTAGATCTAGGCTGGACACAGTTTGCAATCTCCTAGCAGGTAAGAAAGCTGTCCACTTTGCCCAAGATGTAGAGGTAATTCAAACTGAGGAGGACACTCAGGAGGAAGATGTGAATTACATAGGAGGTTCTGGATTCCAAGGTAATAGATTTGGCAATCAACAGGGAAACAGATTCTTCAATGGAGGACAGAAAAGTGCTTTCAACAGCAACTCATCTAATTCTGGACAGACTAGTGGTTTTCAGAAGACCTTTGGACAAGGTACTCAGAGAACCTATGGATCTTCATCTTATCAGACTCCTCCTGCACCTACAGCTCATGAGAGTAGAATGGAAGCTATGATGGAACAACTAATGGAGAGTCAGACCAAGATTTCTGTGGACAGCAACAAGAAGTTAGATGCTGTCTATGAAGACCTCAATGGGAAGTTTGAGTCCCTGAACACTCACATGAAGCAGTTGGATACTCAGGTGAACCAGATTTCCAGCTCAATAAAGGGAAAAGGACTAGCAGACACTCATATTAAGGCCTGGTCTGTGTACGTTAATGATGGATCTCACCTAGGTGAAAAATTTGAGCTAAGTACAGCTGAAATGGTGAAGGAAGAAGAAATCCCGGATTTTGGTGAAAAACTCTCGGGTGGAAATTGCAGCATTGCAACGATTGACACACACTTAGTGTCGATCGATGCACGTCGTGAACAAATAGATTCGCTGAGTGATGATGGTATTGATGCAGATTTAGAGCTTGATGGCTTATTCTCTGGAGTCTCTGAGATCTCTCAACAGGAGATTTATGCGCAGATTGTTAGACAACACTCCTCAGTGTCTGAAGTGATTAGGCAGGAAATTGAAGAGCTTAAGAAGCTAGAAGAGATTGGTGAAGAATTGGAAGACATTCCATCTTCTGATGATCCACCTTATCATCCATGTGTGCAGAGGTATTTAAACAAGATGCTGCCTCTAGATGAAGAGCTGAGAGACTGGGTGATTATAGTTCCTCAGCATATTAGTGATGTTCTGTTGACCAAGATCCCGAAGAAGCTGTCAGATCCTGGAGTCTTTGTGCTTGATTGTTCTATCTTTGATGATAGTTTTAGGCGCTCTCTGTGTGATTTAGGAGCTGCTGGAAGTTTGATGCCATACTCTGTGGCAGCGAAGCTGGGTATGCTAGATTTTACTCCTACTAGGACCTCTCTTGTCTTAGCTGACCAGTCCATACGAGTTCCTGAAGGACTCCTGATAGACATCCCGGTGAGAGTTGGAAACTATTTAGTTCCAACAGACTTCTTAGTGCTGAAATATGACTGTGATCCGGATGAAGCGTTGCTGCTTGGAAGACCATTTTTGGCTACAGCAGGAGCGATAATTGATGTTAGGAACAGCCTGATAGACCTCCATCTGGGAGATGAGCCGCTGCGTTATGAGATGGATAAGCTGCGAAGACCACTGATAGATGGGCAGACATTCACCATAAGGGATGCAGACGATGAGCAGCCTGATGACACTGTGATTATAGATCCTGGAGCACATTTTACTCCATCTTTTCTTGGACATGAGCATTCTGCAACAGCCTACTCGCCACCTTGGATGAGGAGACTTGGACAGAGACAGAAAAAGTCTCTGTCAGGATCTCCTGGTGCCTGAAAAATCTTGTCCGTCCGGTCAAGCTATTGACCTTAAACAAGCGCTGGGTGGGAGGCAACCCACCATTAGGTACTGGTGTTTTTCTACTTAATTTTTGGTGTTTTTGTTAGGATTTTACGTTTGTTTTTGTTTTTGGTGAGTTTATGATTGCAGGTCTCGGATGAATTCGCAGTGCGTCGATCGACGCACTTCTGTGTCGATCGTCACAACACGATCGGAATCGCATTGCAGCGATCGTTGAATTACTGAGCAACGATCGACCATACACAAAAATCGCCAAGTAACGGTCGATGCACTTAGTGCAACGATCGATGCCTGAGCGACAGAGGTAACCCGACAGAACTCAACAAAACCTTAACAATCTTTATTTCTTTTTACCGATCCTTCGCTTGACACTACTGGGGACAGTGTGTCTTAAGTGTGGGGGAGGTGCTACTGACGTTTATCTTTCTGTTTTCTTAAGAGTCAGTCCATTTTTCAAATTTTTTGTTTTATTGAGTCAAAATTGTTTAAGTAAGAAACTATGATTTTCTGAGAAGATTTAAAAGACTTGCAGGAACTTAAGTAACTATTGGGATGAAGTTGCAGGATCTATCTCTGACCATTAGAAAACCCAGACACAGATCAACCTACTGGGAACACCCACATCACTTCAGGTATCAGAGGATCCTTTTACTGACTTCAATTTAATATTGACTTAGATTTCTCACCTAAGGGCTTGGTATACTCTGTGTCGGATTCCCTGTTAGTTCTGACACAGCCTGTCAACCTATCTTATTTAGTTCCCTTCTCCCCTTCTATAAAGTAAAAAAAAAAAAAGATAATAAACTGAGGATGAGTTAGTAACTCCGAAGTGGTCACAGGAGTGGTAGAGACCCCTATTATCTCCTGTGCGATCCATGGAATGTGTCCAAAGTACACCCCATAACGGGAAGAACACTGATAAAAATAAATAAAATGATACCCAATGTGGGAAAAATCAGTTGTTAAGGAAGGGAAAAGAGAAGAAAGGGACTAGAGAAAGATAGTATGGTGCTTTAGAGCTGATAAGGTAAGAATCCATGTGCCCTTTGATCGATACTCCTTAGGTGAGACCGCACTTAAATACTTGCAGAAGTCAGTAGGGAGAATTTGAATGCTTGATTGTGATTGTGGAGTTTACTTAGGACAGTTGCTAAGTGTGGGGGAAGTACATGTTGGTCTTGATATCCTGTGATTGATTCTTTCAGTGGTTTACTAAGGGGAATCTGAGTATTGTAGCTTCTAAGATGAAATGAGTTTCTGAAGAGTTTTCAAACCTCTTCACCAAGCTTTAGTTCTCTGTTTTGATTGAGGGCAAGCAAAGGCTAAGTGTGGGGGAGTTGATATATCATGGTTTTTACTAGTTTTAGACCATGATATAAGTGTGTTTTAGTGTCTTTTTGTGTTCTTTTAGAGTCTTTTACAGGTATAATCAGGTTTGGAGCATACTTGGTGATTATGGCACTTTTTGGAGATTTTTGGAGTGTTTGGCCGAGAGATAGAGTTCACTGTCCGAAACAGAGATATGCGTCGATCGTTGCACACTTGCACCGATCGTTGCACACTTGCACCGATCGTTGCACCAGCGAGATGGGCCAAAACTCGGCGGTTTATGAAGAGTCCAGATATTGCACTCTGATCCAGAAGTTCCTGATATTTACAAAGAAGCCCCTGGCCGAGATTAGACCTATATAATTAAGTTTTTGGTGTTTTAATTACTTACGCTTTCATAATTAAGAGCAGAGGATTTTTAGAGCTTTTGGGGCTGATCTGAACCTTTACTTCATCTTTTGGAGAAGATTTCGAACCCCTTTAATTCTTTATCTTTTATGCAATTTATTCTTCATATGATCATGTTTTCATTATCTATGTCTGAGTAGATTCCTTGTTAAGTTTAGGGTTTCTCACATAGGATTTCATGACTTGCTAGACTTGTTTAATTCAGTTAAGGATTCATAACTATATCTGTTCTTCAATCTAATTGTGCTTAAAGCTAGTTCTAACCTGATCAATTAGAATCTAGATCTTAGGTTGCTAAATACGACACAGAAGTGTGGTTTAGGAATCTGAACTAATTAGGTTGAGCAATTAAACTTTTCGCAAACGAAAGTTTGGTTTAGGATAATTGTGAACATATCAAACTTGGAATTAATTCTAGTTTAATCTGTTAGTTCTCGCAAACGAAAGTTTGGTTTGCTGCACTTAGACTTAGAGAATTATCGCAAAGGAATTTGGTTAATTCTATATCTGTGTTTTGAGTTCTAGAACTGTGCCTAATTAGATCCTTGCTGAATGAACTGTCTGCTTGTCTGATTTCCTGAGAACGCCCTAGACTTAGCGCTCTTAATAACTTGTTTTCACAACCAACAATCTCTGCTTTCTGTTACTTTCTCGCATTGCTTTTAATTCAATCACATTGCTTTCTTCCTAGTTTAATTTTCTGTTCTTGAGCTATTGAATACCAGAGTCTCTGTGGATTCGATACCTATATACTATAACTACTGAACTGTGCACTTGCAGTTAGATATAGGATTAAAACCTGACCCTATCATATAACTATCTCTTTCTATTTACTTGGAGCTGCTTGCCCAATCATAAAGCTAGGATCAGTCTCTGTCCACTCTAAGGAAGCCCCGTCTCAGGCGAAGGTGGGAAATAAACAAACAGTTTTTACGTCGCCTTCAATTAAATCGGTAAACAAACAGGGGGAACTCTGATTCTCGCACAATCAACATTTCTTGTTTAATTCCGTCACAAACCCCATGTTTTTTGATGAATCACTAGTAAAAAGAAGATTAGGTAGTTGGTTAGGGGGATCTAATTGGCAATGAACATATGAATGGCAATCGGAGAAGAACCCCACATTACTACATATCACATGCACGAACGGGGGCTGGGCAGCATAGCAACACTTCACGCACTGTCATGACAACATGTTCCCAGCGAACGAAGAGAAGGAATACTTATTAGTAATGACAGGAATGACAACAAGCAAACAACCGGGAACTTGAAGAACGCCTCCGCTGCTAACGCTCTTACCCATCATGTCACTTATTCCCGTCGAAAAACACGAATATTCTTTAGAGAATGCGCAGAGCAGCTTAGCCGCTCCATCGTGCCTTACCTCAGTACACGCTACACACAAAGCGGCATGCACTTACTCACTACAATACATGCAAGAAAACAATCACAACTAAAGCAACTAGCTGGCTTGCTCATGCAACCTATTATTCCCATCCAAACAGAGAGAGGAAGAGTGACTCTTATACTAACAGGAATGAAAGGAGTGACTTAGATGCACTTGCAAATACAACAGTACTCCGCAGGGAAACAACTGACCTATCATGCCTATTATAAACAAGGAGAGGTACTTCAGTAACTCGACTGAAAGGAGAGGTACAGATCGAACGTAACTTTTGAAAGCAAAAAGGATTCAATCCGCCTTGCAGAAAATACACAGATGTTCTTCCCTCTTCGTCGAGTACCTTCCGTCCTTCATCAAATACTTAATGAGTACGCCCATAAAGAGGGGGGAAGATTGTTCTGTCCACCTTTGCATCAATTCCCATTTTTAGTATTAGAAAATCTTCTCCCATGATGTTCATTTTCTCCCTTTTTCATGTTCCTCTTGCTATCGCAGGCTGAGGTGGGCTGGAGTTTTTTCGTTAACCAATGAGTTCACTCGTGTTGCATAACGAGTCTAAGGGAGTGGAGTATACTTTATCTATGACATAAAACAAATAATATACTAGGTGAATCAGCAGTTCTCCTCTCCTACTCTATAGTTCAAGTCGGGCTACCGAACATAGGAAACATAGATTCTACCACATTGCTTTGAGACTGGAAGGAATGTCAGTCATAAATAATGAAATCCATATAACTCTACTCCGGGTTTTGAGAATATCGTTCCTGTTGCGATTGTGTGGCTTTCCGCATGGCCGGAGACCCCCAATTAACAAACATTAGGGTGGTGTAGGATAACCCCAACTTCCTGATGCAAGATAGAGCTCTTAGGGTGCATTTCGTTCAAGGAACAATAGTATACGGTTCAAAACACCTTGTTCCATCCGGCGCGAATCCCCTCCATCACTAGTAAAGTGGAGGTGTTATTTGTATTGCAATAATGAATAAATGTACGAACACAAATAATGAGAAGACCTTCCCACGTTTATATGTGGATTCATATAACAATATATTATTTTTTAATAAAGAAGTGCTTTGAGGCAGGTTGTGTTTCTCGGTTGTTGGATGGAGTTCCATCGTCCCATGAGAACTCTTAGCTACTGAGATACGAGAAGTGAAAATGCACATTTCCATCTATATAAAGAGAAAGTTTTGGATTCCTACTGTCCTCTTACGAAGGAAAATTGGATTTCATACTTTTTCATCTATATAAAATGAAAAGAAAGATTTGTGTTTAGCTCGCCTACATAAGCTAGGGATTCTACTTGACTTTTCATATGTTGCTTATCCAGGCTTGGTGGTAAGGGGATGGGTTAAGCCAGCCCGTGACAAAAGTACCTCTCGGACGATTTTTCTCGATTACAAGATCGATTTCTCAAAAAAAAATGCGTACGGATATAGATAAAGTGTACAGTGAGGGATCTTTATAGGTAACCAGTATTTACTTAACTCGACCCAAGTAATCCCCAAAGACTCTCATGCTTTTCTTGGTTGGACCAACCGGCACCGGCAATTTACGACGAGTCTTTCAGAATTTGAAGAGAAAGAAGCGGAACTACAAGTAAGCATTCTTTATATTTATGAACTAATCCATTTTAAATATAGTTGGGAGACTTTTACCCAAGAAATGGGACAAAAATGGAAAGATCGGAACATGGGAATAGATCTGATACCAATACAGACTACCTATTTCAATCGTTGTGCTTTCTCAAATTGAATACCTATATAAGGGTTCAAGTTTCGATCGATATTTGCGGAGTTGATCATCCCTCCCGAAAACGAAGATTTGAAGTGGTCTATAATTTACTGAGTACTCGGTATAACCCACGCATTCGTGTACAAACCAATGTAGACGAAGTAACATGAATATCTCTGGTAGTAAGTCTAATTCCATCAGCCGGCTAGTAGGAGCGAGAAGTTTGGGATATGTTTGGTGTTTCTTTCATCAATCATCCGGATCTACGCCGTACATCAACAGATTATGGTTTTGTGGGTCATCCATTACGAAAAGACCTTCCTCTGAGTGGATATTGTTGGAATTCCTAGCAGTTCCTAATCCTATTAGGCAACCCTAAGTCTGAATTCCGAGCCTAGGATCTCAGGGTTTAAGTAATTGAATCATAGATCTCGCGTTTACCTTGTTCTGGCAGCGGAAGATGAATCAGGTAAGACGAGATCAGGAGCGGTTCAGATGCCTCGCCTCTATCGTAGTCCACACACACACAAGTTGGAATCCGCCGGGATGCTAGCGCCGGGAATCAGATCTCTTGGGATTTCTGTGTTTTCTGGAGAAAGAGGATCAGTTTTTCTGTCAAGAAAAACTGTCTGCGATGGCACGCATTTTTAGGTCGAAATATAAAACTCGTTTTTATATTGACCTCGAGGTAAACCGAAACATCAGTTTCGGTTTCGCCCTCGTGTCGACCGACACACCTATTGGTGTCGATCGACACACGTCTTGTATCGATCGATGCACCAAGGGCATCGATCGACACATCTCTTAAAACATGATATCAATGTGTATCCAATACACATTGATCGGATCATATGCCAATGATCAATCCCATACCAAGTGTATCCAACTTGCTTAGGTGTGTGACCCTGTAGGTTCACACGATACCAGAAATGAGTTAAAACTCATTTGTCATAAGCGGTTTCTAGCAAAACATTATGACTACCTAGTATCACATGAATTGTCCAATCTCGACAATACAACTATCTCTAGAGTAAGTACAATGTGATTTCAGGACATAATCCCAACAATCTCCCACTTGTACTGGAATCACCTATTTCTATAATCCCTTCGTCTCTATATCTCGATATGGCATAAGGCAAGAGACTGTGTCATCCTTATTGTAGCCAATATCATGTTCATCGAACTCCTGATCTATACTGATAAAACAAATGACTGACAATCACCTCGTTTGAGCACGGCCATGCATTTTCTCAGTATCAAATCTTCGATGGGCCCTGAGATATTTATCTCCCGTAATAGGAGGGACAAATTCCATCTTGTACCATCCCTGTTTCTACACATACTTCTTGATACGCTTAAGCAATGCCGTTATAGCCGCCAGTTACGGAACGACGTTTGACAAGGTCAAATCGCACCAATTCATATGCTAGAAAGCATGATGAACTCAGGACTAAGGACTATACTCTATAATCGTAATGAGAAACACTCATGACACAGATACAACTATCCTGTAGAGTTCTCATTAGCGGGTCATGTCCGATCATATGTTCACCAACATATATCTATGTGACTGACTGTGATACTCATATCATTGACTCCATGAAACTTAGTCAACAGTCACCTCACAAGCTAGTCTTTCGCGGTTGTCAGTGTCCCACTTTGACAATCTCGACTAGGGACAATCATAATTTATGTCATCTTTTACTTATAGGATTTCATGATCAAGTCCTCAACTTGATGACCTATAAAATGACATAAAATACTTTGGAACCATTACTTAATTATCCAATAATTAAATAATACTGATGTCAGTTTAACTTACATAAACACTACCATTGCGTGTCTATGTAAAGATTATAACATAACTAAAATTACTCCCACTAGAATCAAGATCATCTCTTCAGATATCTTATACCTACAGCAACAGATTAAATTTCGTGCTTAGGTTGTGGGAGAGACTGCGGTGTTTTGCTTGAAAAAATTCCAACAAACCACACCGCCATTCAGATAAAAGCACTATTCTACGGTCCACTACTTGGAGACTTTCCAACAGATAGCACCGCTATTCAGACAAAGAGACATAACCAGGTAGAACCGGGAATCGTCTTTGTCCGTCTAACTACTTTCAATTAGTTCGTCACTTTATCAGTTCACCACGAACTTATCCTTAGTGTTCCTCAAACACTTGGGATATTTCTAGTAACTGTTCGGTGACTATTACTGGAACATATTGGTATTTTCTCGTCATGCTTTATGCGTAAGCTGCATTTGGACGAGCGCAAAATATGGCATTCATGATGGATTCTTTTGCATCAGCATAAGCAATCACACTCATCGATACTAGCTCAGCCAGTGTTCAAAACACTTCATCTTGCTAAGATTATTGCCATAAGACCTTTGGTGTGAAGCCATTCTTGGAATACTGCATATTGGGATTGTCCAACACCTTATCTACATAAGGATTTTGACACGATCCAATTAGCCTATCCAATCTTTATCAATAGATTCTTATTCCAATAATTCACGAGGCTACTCCCATGTCTTTTGTTTAAATTTGACTTCCGACCCAAATCTTGACAAGATTTTAGCGTCGGAATGTCGTTTATGAGATTAAGTACATTATGTACACACGGTGTGAGAATTGCAATTACGCTCCCACTAGTCTTCTTGTAATCGCATGGTTTCATTTCTTTTCTGATCAAGTCAAAACTTTTGACCACATTATCAGAATGTTGATTCCAACTCCAAGATGTTTGCTTCAATCCAGAAATGGATCGGTGAAGCTAACATGCATACCCAGCCAATTTTCGGAGTTGGGGCTCACCCGCTTCTTGAATTTCGCATGCTCATCACTTTTCAATGATCAACAGATCACGACAATCGGCTACGAGAAATCACTCTCGAGTTAGTGACGGATCCTTTCGGATCTGCGAATTTCAGGCTCCACAGGTGTAGATCCTACAGCACTTTGTAGATCTCACCGCTGCTCTCCCTCAACAGGTTGAGCAGTCTCCTGCGTTTATCGAATTTCTTCGATGTGTACTTTTACTCCCACTGTTCCTTTTGAAAGTACGATCTTTCTCAAAGACAAAGTTCCGAACAACAAATCTTTGTTCTCGGATTGGTTATGAAAGTAGTAAGCCTCGGTTTCCTTGGGACAACCAGCGAGGTAGCACTTATCAGATTTGGGTTCAAGCTTATCAGCTATCATCCCCAAATCATCAGAAACAACTTACTTGAAAAACTTCCAGTCCACATCCAATGTGGTGTCTATCAATTGATTCTGATTGAAACCCTTTTCTGTGCAAAGACAGACATTTTAGAACGTATTCTTAAATGATTATGGAAGATTCTTGTGACCCATCATTAATCGGAGCATATCTAATAAGATCCGATTCATTCTGTCAGATGATCACCCAATTCTTGACTCAAGTATTTTCCTCCGCGATTCAATCAAGGATCTCAATACTTCTGTCAAATTGGTTCTACACTTCATCTTGGAACTCCTCAAGGGATTCCTGCTCGTGTCTCATCAAATGAACACAGCCATACTCATTGATGCCATCAATAAGGTAATGAAGTACAAAAGATTTCCTTTGGCACTAATGCTCATCGGGCCGCATACATCAGTATGTGTAAGGCCCAATAAGCCTCTGGCCCGTTTCTTTTAGCTCTGCTAAAAGGGCCTTAGTCATTTGGTCCAGTGAACAGAATTCATATCTCAAATGATTTATAATCAAATGAGTCCAAAACTATGGAACTTCTGAATTCGCTTCACTCTATGTGGTTAAACGACTATGCCAAGGAAAAGTTGAGTTCGAGTCATCAGACTCAAACCTTCAATATTTGTGTTATATTCAAACTCACGCTGGTTTAAGATATAAAACCCATTCCAAACGGGGTGCTACCATATGATATTTCATTAAGATCTAAAGAACAAAACTTGTCTTTTATCAAAATGAAAAACATACAAATTCTTTACAAGAAAATGAAAGACATCTCTGCACAAGGCAGATACATAGTAGCAATTACTTAATTTCTAAAACCAAGTATGAAAAGCTCCTACAAGTGGAGAATCTCTACGGCTCATGTAGCAACCATTGCTTCATACCAGACACGCAGTTCCACTTGTCCTTTCTTCAATGTTCTACTATTGCTTAGGTCCTGCATATTTCCAAAATATCAGTACCACAACTAGTATCCAATACAAACGTAGAACTTGAAGTGATAACACAATACCTGAAGAAGAAGTACCATACATCTCCTTCATCTCTTGTGAATCTTCCAAGAACTTAATGCAATCTCTCTTCCAATGCCCTGACTCATCGCAGTAGAAGCACTTTCTAACACCAGACGGGCCTGACTTGGGCTTATAAGATGACACAGGCTTATCCTGATTCCAAATCTGGACGGCCCTGCCTCTACCCTTGCCAACACAAGATTTCTCAAATCTTTTACCCTTTATGATGTCTTGCTCTGCTGTTTTGAGCATGCCATGCATCTCAGTCAACGTCTTCGTCAAGTTATTCTTGATATAGCTTTTGATAAACTTATCATAACTAGACGGCAATGACTGCAGAATGATGTCACTGGCCAACTCTAAGCTGACAGGACATTCCAGTTTCCCCAGGTTATCAATGTAACCCATCATTTTAATGACATGAGGACTCACTGGAGCATCCTCTGGTAGCTTGCACCCAGTGAGAGACTTCACCATCTGGAATCTCTCAACTCGTGCCAGATCCTGAAACTTCAGTTTCAGGCTGGTGATCATCTCTATTGGCGACTCCACGTTCTCGTATTGACTTTTCAAGTCCGAGTTCATGGTAGCCAACATCAGACCACGCACATCTACTACATCAATATAATGCTTATTCCAAGCATTATATACTGCATGCGAGCGATTGGTCCCTAGCCTTTCTGGAAGAGCTTTCTCAAGGACATAGTCCTTACTCTCCTGCTTGAGAATAAATCTCAAATTCCGATACCAATCCAAGAAATTCGATCCATTTAACTTGTCCTTCTCAAGGACGGATCGCAATGAGAAAGTAGTCATAGACATAAGCTGAAATCCAAGAAAAACAATGATTTAGTTATGTATATGATGAGAAATCTTATCTAATAAGAAAACTCGCATTATATTCAAACAATGTTCCCTCTATGAATATAATGATCCAAGATCCATACTTCACCAAAATCTGAGTGGACGACTCGTCATCACCCAAAATTTAGTTATCTAGGTAAGCAAATCATTGCTAATTGTACCCAGTACAACTCTTGGTCGCAGATAAGACAATCCATGTCTCATCTACTCTGACGTCTCTGGGCCCATAACTTCTGTTGGCCCAGTCAAGTAAACCAATCTCTTTAGTCTTGTGATCATTGACAGTCGCACTGCAAGTCTATCAATGATCACCTGTCTTACTCATGTAGTAGTGGATACCAAGGACTCCAAGGCTATCCAACAAACGACACAAGTCTTGACAGTAGACAAGATTTGGGCAAGACATCAAGGTTACTTGATATTTAGTTGAGAAAACTAAACTCCGAAAGGATAGCATATCAATCTCTTAAGTCATGTAATTGTTGATGTCAAGCACTGCAAGTCCATCAACATAATTACCTGACTTACTCACGTAATTGTGGATACCAAGCTCTTGGCTAGACCATCACACAATGAAATGAGTCTTGACAGTTGACCATATTGAAGCTAAGCTTTGATCAAGGTTTAAGTCTAGTTTGGTTTCTGCAAATTCAAGGTTCAATAACCCGAATTGCGAGCACTGTGTCGATCGACGCAGACTATGTCTGTCGATCGACACTACCAAACAAAACCGGACTTCAATAACCGGTTAATCCAATTAACCCGGTTCATTGAACCGGTCATGTCGATCGACACAACCCATGTGTGACGGTCGACATAGACCTAAACCGAATACAGTTTTGATAATCTGTCCAATCCAATTGAACCGACTTATCAGATCAAACTGATCTTAACCAATCGGTTTATATAAATTGGGATAATTAGTTCAATCCAATTGAACCAATTCATCCAATTTAAACCGTTTTAACCAGTTTCAACTAATTGCGATAACCGGTCCAATTCAATTGAACCGACTTATCCAATCAAACTGATTTTAACCAAATCGGTTTATGCTAATTGAGATAATCAGTTCAATCCAATTGAACCAATTCATTCAATTTAAACCGATCTGTTTGGACTTAACCAAGCATGATAACTGGTCCAATCCAATTGAACCGATTAACCATTCGCTTGGTTTGTGTCGACCAACACTAACCTGTGTCGATCGACACTTGACCGAATCTATTCTGTGTCGACCGACACTTAACCTGTGTCGATCAACACAACAGCTTTTCTGATTTTTCTTCGCGAAAAACCCTAGCCGCCGATCTAGGTGTGTCGGTCGACACTGTGCGAAAACACAGAATCGATTTTGATCAGAATCGCTCTAACCGGTTCTTATTCATACTATCTTATGAACGAATTTAAATCATCAAATTCTACTAAACATGCTGATTCAATGATAAAACCCTAACGCTCTGATACCACTGTTGGAATTCCTAGCAGTTCCTAATCCGATTAGGCAACCCTAAGTCTGAATTCCGAGCCTAGGATCTCAGGGTTTAAGTAATTGAATAATAGATCTCGTGTTTACCTTGTTCTGGCAGCGGAAGATGAATCAGGTAAGACGAGATCAGGAGCGATTCAGATGCCTCGCCTCTATCGTAGTCCACACGCACACAAGTTGGAATCCGTCGGGATGCTAGCGCCGGGAATCGGATCTCTTGGGATTTCTGTGTTTTCTGGAGAAAGAGGATCAGTTTTTCTGTCAAGGAAAACTGTCTGCGACGACACGCATTTTTAGGTCGAAATATAAACCTCGTTTTTATATTGACCTCGAGGTAAACTGAAACATCAGTTTCGGTTTCGCCCTCATGTCGACCGACACACCTATTGGTGTCGATCGACACACGTCTTGTATCGATCGATGCACCAAGGGCATCGATCGACACATCTCTTAAAACACGATATCAATGTTAACCAATACACATTGATCGGATCATATGCCAATGATCAATCCCATACCAAGTGTATCCAATTTGCTTAGGTGTGTGACCCTGTAGGTTCACACGATACCAGAAATGAGTTACAACTCATTTGTCATAAGCGGTTTCTAGCAAAACATTATGACTACCTAGTATCACATGAATTGTCCAATCTCGACAATACAACTATCTCTAGAGTATGTACAATGTGATTTCAGGACATAATCCCAACAGATATGTGGAAGTACGCTATGATGATCCAAAGAAACATGTTGTTTCTGAACCCATTGAGATGACCCAAGAATTTTGCTATTTCAATTTTGCTAGTCCTTGGGAATAGCGTGGCGACGGATAATTCAGAATCAGAATATGCCCACCAGTGCAGGGTAAAATCAATAGGAAATGCTATTTGCTTTGTAAGAAGACTTCTATGATTGTTTTTTAAAAGGGAATTGCTTCTATCAAGATAGCCGCCTTGTCAGAAGTCCTTCTCCAAGCAGTTTATGCGCTTAAACACTCGATGTAGAATCCTTTAACCGAGATGAATTGCTGCACTTCTCATATTCGTTCGATAAAGTGGATCCACAGAATCTATCCTCATTTATCCTTATGCTTTTATCACAGATTCAACAACAAAATGTTTCTCTTCGGGGATCGATGAAAGGCTAATCTGAATTCTCTTTCCCGGCCGCCCTTGCTCTTTCTTGAAAGGTGTCTAGTTCATGTTCTAGAAGCTGACAATCAAGGATTGAGCATGGTTTAGGACCAAGGGGGAAATTTAGAGACTGTGAGCAAGGATTCATTTTTAGTAGGAACAAGAAGAACTAGTAAGAACAAGAAGAACATCACCAACT
Source organism: Orychophragmus violaceus (assembly GCA_030180135.1). Classification (NCBI taxonomy): domain Eukaryota; kingdom Viridiplantae; phylum Streptophyta; class Magnoliopsida; order Brassicales; family Brassicaceae; genus Orychophragmus; species Orychophragmus violaceus. The sequence goes on along the minus strand of CM058240.1, from coordinate 51,941,302 downwards.
GGTATTCTACCTTCAGTGGTAGCAAGAGTTGTTGAACCGAATGAGAAATAGGAAGATAAGCACCATCTCCAACCATAATGCTGAGCCATTCTAAACAAGAGAATGTTGTCATTTTTGAACTGAATCCGTGAAATTAGTGGAGGAGAAAACTCTCTACTGAGCTAACGGTGGAGGAAGGGAAGCTAGAAGCCCGGTAGTAAAGAAAGGAAAAGCAAATTCAAAAGAAGAAGGAAGTCGAGCTTTCGTTCGAACTACAATATATATTATTATATTTAGGTAATTATAAATATTGTAAGATAAGAAAGAATTGACAAGCGGATAAGTTTTCTAGTTGGCACAATTGGAAGTTGCTTGGGAGGATCTGTACTGGTTGGTAGACTTCTGGAGTGGTTGCTTTTGGTTGACATAGATCCATAGGTATGTGCTCCTAGTGGTCTCATAGAGAACTGCGGAAATCGAAGTCAATGGGTAAGGTGTAGCCAGCTTCCCCGCTGACGTTTCGGATTGCTAAGGTCAAATTCTTGAAACAACAATCCTAGGAGGGCCGATTGATTGACCGAGATGGGAATCAATGCCTAGTCAAATCAAATTCAAGTAGGGGCGAAGCCGTTGCTTGTTTTCTCCTTCGTATAGGTTCTGTGTTGGAGTCTTTCCATACGATCAATTGAATATTGGAAAAAGAAACTCCGATGGGTTTTTATCGTGAGCTCCTTTCGCGAGACGAGGAATGCCAGTTAGTCGGCTAAAAGGTCTACAAGCCTTTTCTCGCCATTATAATAATGGCGGGAACCATATTCATTTTCCCTTTCATACTCAAAAGGAAAAGGATGCTATTTATTCCATTATGTGGCAATACCGCCGCAAGGAGTAGAGTGAGTCTATGCTTCCTAATTTTCTGAATTAAAAGTCTTTTGGTTCGATACTCTTAACGAAAGGGAACTCTCTAGATTAAGAATGAATTTCCTTCTCCATAAAGCCAGACCGACAACGAATAATAAATAGGGTAGGTACCCCCACCCCATGCAGAGTTAGTGAGCCATGTAATAGGCGACCATTTCGCGCGGTTCGGGGGGGGGGTCATTTGAGTAAGCCGCCGGCGCCCGACTCGTCTTGACTCCTATCCAATTTTCGGGCCAATTCCCCCCCCCCCCCCCCGTACTACCAAAAATTAGTTTCTTTCCGAATACGAGTTTGCTGCTCCAACCATTACAAAACTAATATCTATTTTGTTTAGTACTTTAGGTGCTTTTGTTGCGTATAATGTAAATCTCGTAGCGGATCAATTCCAATGAGCCTTTCAAACTAGTACTTTTTGTAATCGACTGTATAGCTTCTTCAATAAACGCTGGTTCTTCGATCAAGCTTTGAATGAATTTCTAGTCAGATCGTTCCTGCGTTTCAGATTTGAAGTCTCATTCGAAGCTTTAGACAAATGTGCTATTGAGATATTGGGCCCTTATGGTATCTCGTACACATTCCGACGATTGGCCGAGCGAATAAGTCAACGTCAAAGTAGATTTGTTGTGCGAAGAGTGTGTTATGACACGTGGCCGCCTGCCTGGTGGGGGACGGCTCCTCTGTTGTGGGTAAACGGGAAACCCGACTCTACGAAACCAAGGAAAGGCTGCACAGCACTAGTAAGGGCGTTAAGACTGGAGCTTTTTGTAGTGCTAGCAGGAATGCAAGTGAATGAATCCCATCCCCTAGCGAGTGAAGTGCTTACGCTCCCTTAGAGATAAGGGCAAGCAAAATAGTCTGCTCATGAATTTTGAGATCTTTAGATTCGTAAGATCCTGATAGAGTCCCCTTACCTTTACTAATATAATAGAGGGGGGGGGGGTCAGAAAAGCAGTTGCTTGCTGTCTACTTCGCGAGCCTTCACTACACCGTTCTCTAACTTGCCTTCTTTCGTCCGTCCATGAGGCTGTAAAAAGAGAGATATGGGCGGATATCTAGCGAGAGTCGTTTCAGATGTATGCCACGAAGTCCCTATGGACAAGGGGACAAGTGAATCATCGCTTTTGGGCGCATGCATCCCTCTACCATCCATCCCATAGCATTCCATCGTCACGTATTGTACTGTACCGTATCAGACCAGATAGATCTATTGAGTGAGAGAAAGGTAGTGTAACTAATTACATATACTTCATTTTCTTATTGATAGGGATCCCCATTCATTCCAAGATTCCCGTCGTTACGCATGCCCCTACCTAACTACATGGTGGTGGTCTAGGGAGTGCAATTGCTAGTGAAAAGGAGAATAAAGAGTAATGATTTCAACAAGAGCAGCCGGACGGACTACTCTAGTGAGTCTAGTGACTACTAGAGTAGAGTTGAGAGTTGAGTCAAAAGGTATGGTATAGCAGCATTTCCTAGCGAAGACTCTGGGATTTCCTGTAAACCCCCATGATGTGGTAAAGGGAGGATATTAGGGGAAGCAGTGAGTGGAGATTCCCCTGCGGAGAGTCGGATGAGGGGAGACCTTCACGTCCGGTTCGAAGGGTGGGGATATCCCGACCCTACTATCATTATGCCTTTGCAATGTTACTTGGCTGAAATATATTTGTGACCTTTTCTCGTATGTCGGACTCTCTATCTTCTTGGGTAGATAATCAATTGTTATGCATTTTGATAGTGAGTAGTTTTTATGGAAACTCATGTCAAGAATAATAATCGAACTGGGGAGATTGCCAGGATGGCTTGGTAAGCAACTAGGTGCCCATTTCCAATTCTTTCTCTTCTCAGTTTTTTTAGTTTAGTGACAGCTCATCAAAACATCCAAGATTGATCAAAGACGCGATAATCATTAAGAAAGACCGAGTATTTTTACCAATTCAAGCCGCGTAGCGGGGTTGCTCCTTTAGCAAAACTTGGATAAAGTTGAGCCAAAAGATCCCAATTCAAGATAAATTCACAAGGAAGTGGTATTTCTTTAGGATATACTCCAACATTTATAAATTGGTTAATCGGTAAAGATACATGTAATGGATTGTCTTGCCCGAAAAAGGACCCAAATCCTAGTAGCCCTGCTAAATGGGGATTCAACATAGATTCTACATCTTGGAACCAAGCCAATTTTGGAGCTTCTTTGTGATAATGTAACCAACCAGAAAAAAGCATTAAGGCTGCAAAGACCAATGCGCCAATTGCGGTACAATAAAATTGTAATTCACTAGTTATTCCAGATGCTCGCCAAATCTGAAAAAGCCAGAGATTATTTTTATTCCTCGAAAGCCTCTGCCCACATCCCATTCAGGATTTCTTGGCCCACTATTGGATAAACCGCCTGAGCACTAGGTCCAATATAAGTAGGATCGCTCAGACATGCTTCATAATTGGAAAATGAGCACCATGGAAATATATGCCACTCAGCCAAAGAAAGATGATAGAGAGTTGGCCGAAATAGGCGATAAATACTTTTTCGAGAGATCTCCTTCAAATCACTGATATGACTCTGTGAATCGTTCATACTTCCAAGGTGTGGAGAGAACCATTTCAGTTATCCCTTGAAAGTGCAACTAAAGGAGTACCTCCAGGTCCGTAGAAGAACTACTTTCTTGTTTGTCCTATTATTGGAAGGGGTATCTAGAGGCATTCTTCGGGGTCTTTTCTAGTCTTGAATTCCTTCTCTGACCCGTTGTGGGTGTCCGGTCTCCCTACCTATTCTATCTTTGTTGTTTGTGAATGAGTACCTATCCCTTATGGGCGAACGAGAGGAATTGAACCCGCGCATGGTGGATTCACAATCCACTGCCTTGATTCACTTGGCTACATCCGCCCGCTATGCGCAGCGGGCTCCCCGCTCCTACTCACTAATTAATGCTCTTCTCATTCGCCCGCCTATTTCATTCCCGCGCCGGAGGGATTCAAACCCATGATACTGTCTTCTTGTATGTCGATTTAGCAAACCAATGCCTTAATCCACTCAGCCATCCCTCCATGTTGTTGATCAGAATTTTTTTAAGAGTCAAGTCTTATTTATTTAAGATGGAATGAAAATCTTCTTCTCTTATGATATTTTACAGTGTTTCTTTTATCTATCTCCCCATTCGAACGAGAGAATTGAGTTGATAGCTTCAGTAGTGGTTGCTTGATGGTGTGTAGTGGGATGACCTGGTAGCGATCATATTAGTATGTATATGAGAAGGACTTTTAAGATCTGATATCCTTCAAGAAAGTTGGACCATTTATCACATCAAGGTAACTACGATAGGCGAAAGAAGACTCTTAGATCGTTGATTCAAATTCTATTTTTGCATTGACTTAATGGTCAAACCTATAATGAAATTGACTCTAACATCTGATCCGGCCGGAGGAAAGACTTACTACTACAAGGTCTTGTGCCAACCAACAAGAAGGGGGACAGAGCAAAGACATCTCTTAGCCAGAACCACATAATTCCCTTGACCATCTCACCACTAGGAGACAGTGACTTGAGGCATGGTTCCAAATCTTTTTTTATTATAAAGAGTGTATTGTATGGTCCAGTTGGTGTGGAGAGATGGGTCACTCTTGTGCATCTCGCGCTGTGGTGATTGGTAGAGGAGTCGAGCGTACGCATGAATCAAGTTCCTCAAGACTTCCACTAGGCAATCAGACCCTTACATCGAATGAAATAAACTGGTTGCATGCTGCCTGAGGTCAAATCTTCCCCGCTATTCTAATTCCAATCCCGGTCGCACCCTTCGCACAACAAATCCACTTTGAGGCGTCGACTGAACCTTCGATCCTATAGGAAATGACAAGCAACAGGAGGATGAGGTGCCGAGAAATTTTGGTGCTAATCCAAGGACCAATCCCATTATTTAGGCCAGCCGAAAAGACATAAAGCGCACTCAAGACTAGGCCCGTATCCAGAACAAATAGAAGGAGGATAATTGCCATTTTTATGCTAACAGGCTGCTCAACTTCTTGAATGAGAACCAAAAGAGACCGATTAATATCCGCGTACTGTCTCGGATAACTCATGGGAACGGCGGAAAGGAAGTAATGGTTCAACCAGATACAAGTGATGGAACCGAGGTTGATCAAAGACATGCGCTGAGTGCCAGGAATGACTATAAGCCGATTCGTTGTGGAATAAATGCTTGAATCAGTTTCATTATCTTGTGGTCGACATTGAAATATTCATGTTCTAGGATTAGGCGGTGTCCATCCACTAATGTAAAGATTGGGCGTGGGAGAGGTTTGACGAAAGAAACTTTTCGGGCGATCATCTTCTGAGCTCTAATCGTAGACCAACCTCATCCGGCGGACAGATTCCTGTTATGCTGATCCTTCTTCCTCCAGACCTGAATAAGACAAAATGAATCTTTATCTGGGAAGGTGAGAGCTATCTCGAAATCTAATAAGTAACCTCCTGGCCATGTTAGAAGGTTATCCGACTTGCTCCAATGCATGTATAAGGTTTAGCTGGCGAGCACTACAGTATGCTGCATCTATCTATCTTTGTGGTACTAAGTAGAAGGTTTCGGGTAGAAGTCTTTCCCGTTTATTCTAGGTGGTTCATCCTAACATTTAAACAACAAGGGGAACACTCCACGAATGAAGAGGATAATCTCCTAACATTTTTTCGAGTAGTTTTGGCTATCGATCTAGTAATATAGTCAAAGTGATCAAGGTCCGAAACACAAATAGAAAATCAAATCTTTTGATATAAGGGTCTTAGAGCCTCCCCTATAGATAATCCAATCTAACCCCTTCTGGAAAGCCATACCATAATATCGAGCTAGCAGCTTAGGAAGCAAAGGGGCAGTGGGGTGGTGAAAGTGACCAAAGATGCTGCAGCCGCTTCAGAACATTTGCTAAATGACGGACAAAGCTTTCCGCTAGGGCATAGGAGAAGAGGCCTACACACGTTGAAGTAGGTATCTAGGTGGGAAAGAAGAATAAAAAATAGCCAAATGTTAGAGTAAGATGAATATATTACCTTATGGTGCTTACAAACCATCAAGAAGAAAGTAGCTTAAGACTATTCCCCTTGTAGGTTATAGGCACGCTTACTGCTATGATATTTTTGGGCTTCAGTACAGTATAGTCTTCCTAGCTTTCCATAGATGCGGGATGGAAGGTGAGCTAGTTAATTAATTGTGCCAAATCTTCTTCTCTCTTTGATGACTGATAAATAAGAAAAGAAAATACCTATTGTGGTATGTAGTACTCAATCTGATATTAGTACTTCCCGGGGGTGAAAAAGTAGATTCTCAAAATGACATTCCCTACCTCTTTTAAATGTTGCTGCCATCATATCAGAAGTTTCTGGTACGGAAGCGGATTAGCTGATATGTCTTGTTTCAGTGCAAGCACTTGGGAGTTCCCTAGGTTACTAATGGGTGAGTGGAGGAACCCCTGGGAAAGCATCTTGATCAGATCTAGACGAATTAGCCAGATAGGAAGATACCCAATGGAAAGATGAGTGCTGCTCAATTATTTTAGTTCAGTCTAATTTTCGACCTAACAAGAGCAACGAAATCACGCTCTGTAGGATTTGAACCTACAACATTGGGTTTTGGAGACCCACGTTCTACCGAACTGAACTAAGAGCGCTTTCTTATCCTAGGTCGTGAATGACGGGGCTCGAACCCGCAACTTCCGCCTTGACAGGACGGTGCTCTGACCGATTGAACTACAATCCCAGTAGATAGAGAGAAGGCTAATCTGCTCTCAGAATAGGTACCTCAACGTAGCCTAGATACCTGCTCTACTCCACGGGAAACTCTAATAAGCAAAGACGCCATGGAATGCTCGACTCAAAGAAGAACACCTGCCCTTCCTTTGGACATTGATTGGAGAGGAATCTCTTTGCTTAGAGTACTTTTATTAAATCGACATCCTAGAGAGATCTGACAGTACAAAAGAATCTTTGGAAAGAAGGCATAAAGGAGTGGATGAAGTCTATTGGTCAGATATCTAGGATGACGTCATCTGAGTTCCTTTCAACACTTCTGTCACGGTTGTTGTTTATGGCCAAGGAGGCCTGGTCCATTCTGTCCTAGAAATGTTGAAAGCCGGTCAAAGGTACTCATGTCTGCCCAAAAGGAAGACAGTCGTTACTTTTATACGAATAAACAATGAGGATTCACCTGAAGTACTAGGGATACCATTTTCATTTAAATCCCAGATTTCCGCCTTAGTCGAGTGTCTTTAATCCAGGCTACCGCAGATCCTGCCCTAAAGAAAAGCATCCAGATATGAGGATCGTTCTAGGTGGATGCATCCTTAATCCCCAGTCCTCCTTCATCCTTTGGCTGCGTGATATTTTCCCAAGAGACCAGAATCTACCACCTCATTCATTGACTATCTCACCTCCCATGGGTTTGGGCGATTAGCAGCCCCTTTTTCTTCCTAGTCTACTTCCATTTAGACTGAGATGACGTCTCTTTAGATTAATCCGGAATCCCCACTTACAATATAAATAAAATACCAGAATCCTACTAAAGCTGCTAACAAAGACTCAACAGAGACTTAATTACTTTGGCTTGGCACCTTCCTTTGGTTCGTGCTCGCAAAACTCTGCCAATCTCGAGAATCTTGCTGACCGGCCTTCCAGGATTTTCTACATTGAGATTCCCAGTGGATCCATACTAATCCATATGAAGTTAAGTTAGCTACTTCACTCAATAGGGATAGGGACAAAATAGAAAAAAAACTCAATGAAATTAGATTTTCCTATCTAAAATAAGAGACCATTTTTCTTTAGAGAAAGTCATGTTTTAATGATTTACAGAAATTTTCGTTTTTTGTTTCTTCAAATAAAATACTTCATGCCAAAGCGAACAAGTCGCCTATTTCAGGGAAGCAAAAGTCGTCTCGCCGTCGTAGCCAGTTCCCTAGCCTTGATTAGCAGGGAATAGAAAGAGCAAAGTACTGATGTAACTCTTGTCGAGATGAAGGAGAGGTTACGCTTGCCAGCCCGGTAAGCCTGGTAAGGTAGTTAAGCTAGGCTAGTGCTCCTTCTTTCTAGGGTAGTGATTCATTGCCTATAACGAATATGCTGAATCTTCTAGAGATATTTCTTGTTGACAAGACTAGTACTTACTTAGACATGATGTCATTTCTATGGGGAATCCTCCTTCGTACCAGGCCTCGTGACGCTCCTTTTTCTTCCTTGCTTTATTATGTTCGAAGTGCCCTTAACGAACCTGATCGGCTCGAAAATCAGAGGGAAAATTACCAAGCCATGTCCCATAACTGAACTCTCTAGAAAGAGACCTAAGAGAACTGAAACAGACTGATAACTTAGGGGAAAATAGGGATGAAGAGGAGAGAGGCGTGCTTGTTTAAGACAACTAAAGGTGATCCAACAACAGTCGGGAGAAGATAAAGGGAGACAAAGGCCTAACAAAAGAATCAAGGTACCCATGGAATCTGTTCAGTCGAGTCAATACGATTCTTCTCAGGCTAAAGAGAGTGGCTTCATGGATGCAGAGGGATTCGAACCCCCGGTATTCCTAGAAATACTTTGGTTTTCAAGGCCGACTATTTCAACCGCTCAGACATCCATCCCCTTCTCTTACCTACTTTGACATAAATCTTCGGTATACCTCATACAAGATAATAAAATGTAAGGATATTCAATCAATACCAGGCTATCGCCTTATTCTCTCAATTGCCTATCCTTTATAGATGAAGGGGAGTACCTTAGCAGTAGCTTCCAACACTTAATATTGACCTCCAGACATATATGAAAGTCTTCTAAATTTCATACGGAACTACTTACCTAAACTCAACTTCTCACTTTCCAAATCAGTTTACTGAAGGAACTGACCCTAAGCATAGCTCTCTCTCAAATACAAATGCCAAGAAAGAGATTCCTTGGATAAGTTGAAACCTTTCATTTTGCTTTTAAGGAGATTATCCTACTTATAATATCAGTCCTATTGCCTATCGAAATTCATGTTTTTATTACCCAAGAACACATGCACTTTGTTGGCACTCAAAAAAGGTTATTCAGTCCACTAGAGCATTACCTCTTCTGAATCGAGACAAGAAAGAGCTCATAACCACTACTTGTGAAGTGCTCTCCTCAACTGAAGGCATGAACACATGAACACATGAACTGTTACTATCAGTGACGTCTCTATTATATAAAGTTTTGATCTCGAACTAACGGTCAGAAGAGAGATATTCATAAAACCTGATTCCCTGCCTTATCTTAAGAACCTGACTCAAAAGAGAAAGAAGATCGGATTAAAAGAGAGATCACTTTCGACGATTGAATTGCACTTTGATATCCAGATTGGAACTGGATTTTAACGTCTTTGGATCCTTCTTAGAACCGGCTTTCACTACACTAACATTTCATATCAGAAACGTCGACTTGCACTTTTTTTATATCTAGTTTCTGTTGGAAGCCTAGGATCTAGGGTTCGTTGTATTGAAATTACCAACCTCGTTCTTACCTTGAACTGGCAGGGGAATGATTGGTGACGAGATCAGTAAGCAACTCAGATGCTTCACCTCTACCAGATACACACGCACACAAACCTGGAAAGCCGGGATGCTAGTGCCGGATCTTTGGGATTTCTGAGTTTTTTTGGTGTTTCTGCTTTTTCTATCAAGAAAAAGACGACGACTACCATTCTAGGTCGAAACTCATTGTTTTTATTAAGACCTAGAATCACTCAAAACGGGCCGACTCGTTTAAGTCATAAAATCGAAATGTCTGTTTCGAAACCCGATCTGTGTCGACCGACACACATACTGTGTCGATCAACACATCACCATATACTCGATATTAATGTGTATCCAATACACATCAACATGATCATTACCATAATGATCATTCCCATATTTAAGCTTCCAGTTTGCGTAGGTGTGTGACCCTATAGGATCATATAATACTGGCAGTAAGTCTACAACTTACAGATTGCAAGAGGCTTCTAGCAAAACATTGCAACCGCCCAGTATTATACGAATGTCTGATCTCGACACACAACTATCATCAGGAGTGAGTACAAGTGTGAATTCAGGACACTATCCCAACAATCTCCCACTTGTACTGGAATCATCAATTCCTATAATCCTTTTGTCACTATATCTCGATTTGGCATAAGGCAAGATTGGTGTCATCCTTATTTAGCCAATATCGTGTTTATCGAACTCCTGATCTATACTGAGCAAGACAAACAACTGAACTACAGTTCATTTGAGTGCGGCCACACATTTTCTCAGTATTAAATCTTCGATAGGCCCTGAGATATTTATCTCCCGTTATTCAGGAAGGACAAATCCCTTCTTGCTCCATCCCTGTCTCAACACACACTTCATGATACACCTGAGCAGTGCTGTTATAGCCGCCAGTTACGGGTCGATGTTTGACAAGGTCAAAGTGCACCAATTCATATGTAAGAAAACATGATGAACTCAGGTCTAAGGACTATACTCTATAGCCGTAATGAGAATCTCTCATGACATAGATATAACTATCTTGGAGACTTCTCATTAGCGGGTCACGTCCGATCATATGTTCATCAACATATATCTATGTGACTGACTGTGATAATCATATCATTGACTCCATGAAACTTAGTCAACAGTCACCTCACAATCTAGTCTCTCGCGGTTGTCATTGTCCCACTTTGACAACCTCGACTAGGGACACATCATAATTTATGTCATCTATAACTTATAGGGTTCCATGATCAAGTCCTCAACTTGATGACCTATAATATGGCATAAACTTATTTTGGGACCATTATTTAGATCACAATAAATAATGCTGAAATCAAATTTCATTAAACATATCCAAAAGTATGTTTGCAAGAACATCTTAATATAACTAAAATAAAACCACAAAAACTCCCACTAGAATCAAGATTATATCTTCAGATCTCTAATGCCTACAACAGTCGTATGACTCTCATGCTTAGGCCTTGGGAGTGGCTTAGTCAGAGGATCAGCGACATTCTCGTCCGTCGGAACTCGGCTGATCTTCACATCACCTATATTGACGATATCACGAATCAGGTGATATCTCCTCTCTACGTGTTTGGACTTCTGGTGTGACCTGGGTTCTTTCGCCTGAGCAATGGCTCCATTGTTGTCACAAAATAAAGCCACTAGCTCCAAGATACTAGGAACCACACCAAGTTCAGTCATGAACTTCTTGATCCAAACAACTTCCTTTGCCGCTTCTGAAGCAGCAACATATTCAGCTTCCGTCGTGGAATCAGCTAAGGTATTATGCTTAGAGCTCTTACAGCTCACTGCACCGCCATTTAGACAGAAGACATATCCAGATTGTGATCGGAAATCGTCTGTGTCCGTCTGAAAACTCGCATCAGTGAATCCATTCACCACAAGTTATTCACTTCCTCCATATACCAAGAACTTATCCTTAATGTGTCTCAAATACTTGAGAATATTCTTGACCGCTGTCCAGTGATCTTCACCTGGATCACATTGGTATCTACTCGTCATGCTTAACGCGTAAGCTACATCTGGACGAGTGCAGAGCATGGCATACATGATAGATCCTATTGCAGAAGCATAAGGAATCCTACCCATGCGTCTCGCTCAGCATGTGTCGCCGGACACTGCTTCTTGCTGAGACTAATGCCATGAGACATTGGTATGAAGCCCTTCTTGGAATCATGCATCTTGAATCTGTGCAACACCTTATCAATATAAGTGTCCTGGCACAATCCAATCAGCCTGTTCGCTCTATCTCTGTAGATTCTGATTCCAAGGATGTACGCGGCTTCTCCCATGTCTTTCATGGAAAAACAACTTCTGAGCCAAGTCTTAACAGACTGAAGCAACATAACGTCATTACCGAGAAGGAGTATGTCATCGACATACAGTACAAGAAATGCAATTCCGCTCCCACTAGTCTTCTTGTATACACATGGTTCTTCCTCGTTCTTGATGAAACCAAATTGTTTTACTGCTTCATCAAAACGAATATTCCAACTCCGTGATGCTTGCTTCAATCCATAAATGGATTTATGAAGCTTGCATACCTTCCCAGCATTCTTAGGATCTACAAAACCCTCAGGCTGTGTCATATACACATCCTCTTCCAGAATTCCATTCAGGAAGGCGGTTTTGACATCCATCTGCCAAATCTCATAATCATAATAAGCGGCAGTTGCTAGAAGAATCCGAATGGATTTAAGCATAGCGACTGGGGAATAGGTTTCATCATAGTCAATACCATGAATTTGCTTGAAACCTTTAGCCACCAACCTAGCTTTATAAATTTGGACATTGCCATCCACGTCAATCTTCTTCTTGAAGATCCATTTACACTCAATGGCTTTTGCACCATTAGGTAAATCGACCAAGGACCATACTTGGTTTTCTGACATGGATCCGATTTCGGATTTAGAGGCTCCAAGCCACTTTTCGGAGTCCGGGCCCATCATTGCTTCCGCAAAGGTCGCTGGTTCGTCACTTTCAATGATCATCAGATCATTGCAATTGGTCACGAGAAATAATATCTCTCGGGTTCGTGACGGATCCTTCCGAATCTGCGAACTTCAGGCTCCACGGGCGCGGGTTCCACAGAACTTTGTGGATCCAACTGCTGCTCTTCCTCAGCAGGTTGAGCAGTCTCCTGTGCATCTTGAATTTCTTCGAGATGTACTTTATTCCCACTGTTTTTCTTAGAAAGAAATTCTCTCTCAAGAAAAGAACAGTCCCGAGCAGCAAAAACTTTGTTCTCAGATTGGTTGTAAAAGTAGTAAGCCTTGGTTTCCCAAGGATAACCAACGAAGTAACATTTATCTGATTTGGGTTCGAGCTTGTCAAAGATTAAACGTTTGACATAAGCCTCACAACCCCAAATCTTCAGGAAAGACAGACTTGGAATATTCCCAGTCCACAATTCATGTGGTGTCTTTTCCACTGATTTAGATGGCACCCTATTTAGTGTAAACGCAGACGTTTCTAGAGCGTATCCCCAAAAGGATAATGGAAGATTTGAATGACTCATCATAGACCGAACCATATCCAATAAGGTTCGATTCCTCCTCTCTGACACTCCATTCCATTGAGGTGTTCCAGGAGGAGTGAGTTGTGAAACAATTCCACACTCGCTCAGATAGTCACTGAACTCTTGGCTCAAGTATTCTCCTCCGCGATCCGACCTCAGAACTTTGATACTTTTGCCAAGTTGGTTCTGTACCTCATTCTTGAACTCCTTGAATCTATCAAAGGATTCTGACTTGTGTCTCATTAAATAGACGTAGCCATACCTACTGAAGTCATCAGTAAAGGTAATGAAGTACTTGTAACTTCCTCTAGCAACAGTGCTCATCGGCCCACATACATCAGTATGAATAAGGCCCAATAAGTCACTGCCCCTTTCATTGGGTTTGTTGAAAGGGGCCCTAGCCATTTTGCCCATCAAGCAAGATTCACATTTCTCACATGATTCAAAATCAAATGAGCCCAGAAGCCCATTTCGATGGAGTCTCTGAATGCGTTTCTCATTGATATGGCCCAAACGACAATGCCATAAGAAAGTCGGGTTTTCGTCATTTGACTTAAACCGCTTTGTATTTATGTTAAAGACCGGCATTTCTTGGTTTAAGACATATAACCCATTATCTAATGGGGCGCTACCATAAAACGTACCATCACGATTAAAAGAACAAACTTTATTCTTAACAGCAAAATCAAAACCTTCCAAATCCAAAACGGAAACTGAAATTATGTTTCTGCTAATCGCATGTACAAAGTAGCAATTATTCAATTCTAAAACCATACCAGAAGGTAAAGACAAATCATAAATGCCTGCGGCCAGTGCAGCAACCTTAGCTCCATTCCCGACCCGTAGCTATACTTTTCCTTTCTTCAGCGTTCTACTGTTTCTTAGTGCCTGCACATTTGTACAAATATGAGCACCGCAGCCGGTATCCAATACCCACGAAGTAGAACTAGAAGACATAACATTAAGTTCGATAACATAAATACCTGAGTCAGACGCATCATACGTCTTCTTCATCTTCTTGTAATCTTCCATGAACTTCTTGCAGTCTCTCTTCCAATGCCCAAGCTGCTTGCAGTAGTTGCATTTGTCCTCAGGAGAAGGCCCGGATTTGGGCTTGGGCTTGGGCTTGTCTTGACTCTCAGTCTGGATAGCTTTAGCTTTTCCCTTATCCTTACTAGGTTTCTTAAACCTTTTACCCCCTTGTACAATCAGTACACTAGGAGTTGCCTTCTTGAGATTCGGCTCTGCTGTCTTAAGCATACCGTGCAACTCAGTCAATGTCTTAGTCATGTTTTGCATGTTGTAGTTCATGATGAACTGATCAAAACACGACGGCAAAGACTGCAGAATCATGTCAGTGGCTAGCTCCTCACTAATGGCACAGTCCAGTTTCCCCAGGTTATCAATGTAACCCATCATTTTAAGGACATGAGGACTTACTGGACTGTCCTTAGCCAGCTTGCAATCCATGAGAGATTTAACCGTCTGGTATCTCTCTGTGCGAGCTTGCTCCTGAAACAAAGCTTTCAGGCTGTTAATCATCTTAATGGGTGACATCACGTTCTCATATTGCTTCTGCAGCTCAGAGTTCATAGTCACCAGCATTAGACAATTAACATCTTTGACATCAGCTGAATGCTTATACCAAGCATTCTTATCTGCCTGCGTGGCATTGGAACGTGGCCTCTCGGGGAGAACTCTTGTAAGGACATATTACTTGTTCTCCTGCCTGAGAACTATTCTCAGGTTCCGATACCATTCCAAGAAATTTGATCCATTAAGCTTGTCCTTCTCAAGTACGGATCTTAGCGAGAAAGTGTTGATGTGAGTTGAGACAGACATAGCTGTAATTAAAAGAGGTAGAGGTTTTAGTTATGATGCTCAAGAAATGAGAATTCTTATCTAATAAGAAAACTCGCATTGTATTCAAAAACTATGTTTCCTCAGATGAATACAATGAACCAAGATCCTCAGGTCACCAAAATTTGAGTGGGCGACTCGCCATCACCCAAACTTTAGTTATCTAGGTAAGCAAATCATTGCTAATTGCACCCAGTACAACTCTTGGTCGCAGATAAGACAATCCATGTCTTATCCACTCTGATGTCTCTGGGCCCAGAACTTCTGATAGCCCAGTCAAGTAAACCAATCTCTTCAGTCTTGTGATCATTGACACTCGCACTGCAAGTCTATCAATGATCACCTGTCTTACTCATGTAGCTGTGGATACCAAGGACTCCAAGGTTATCCAACAACGAAACGAGTCTTGACAGTAGACAAGATCGGGCAAGACATCAAGATCACTTGATATTAAATTGAGGAAAAGAACTATTTAATCTTGATGTATATCCAATATTCATCCAAGAATTTATTAAGTTAATTAAAACATTTAGTTTTCTAAGTTTAGTTTTAACTAGAACTTTAGGATTAAATTTGGTCCAGTATTTACAGATTTGAGGTCCAACCATCAAGTCTGCGATTGGTGTGTCGATCGATGCCAACCATTGGCATCGGTCGACACAACCCAATTTAAACCGGTCTTCGATAACCGGTCAAACTGGATCGAATTTCCTTAACCGATTCAATCTAATTGAACCAGTCCGGTTTAATGGTCCATATCGATCGTCACACAACTCTGTGTCGATCGACATTACCCAACCAGAACCAAATTGATTAATTAAAATTAACCGAGCAAGATAACCGGTTCAATCCAATTGAACCGATATATCCATTCGCAAAGTCTGTGTTGACCGACACACCCAGTGTATCGACCGACACAGAAAGGATACGGATATTCGATCACTGATCGAAACCCTAAAATTTTAAACGTTTCACGGCGTGTCGACCGACACAAGCTTAGTGTCGATCGACACAGTGCGAAAACAGCAGTTCATCGTTTTCAACAGAAACTTAATCCGAGATTAAAAGCTTCAAAACATGATTTAACAGGCACTAAACTAATCAAATTCATCAGTATTCGATTTAAATGCCTTAGATTCAACAGAAGAAACCCTAATAGCTCTGATACCACTGTTGGAAGCCTAGGATCTAGGGTCCGTTGTATTGAAATTACCAACCTAGTTCTTACCTTTAACTGGCAGCGGAATGATTAGTTTGCAAGAGGCTTCTAGCAAAACATTGCAACCGCCCAGTATTATACGAATGTCTGATCTCGACACACAACTATCATCAGGAGTGAGTACAAGTGTGATTTCAGGACACTATCCCAACAGTTTCTTTTTTAAGAATCCTTTCTCCTGTCTTTGCTAATATTCACATAGGCCACTCATAAGAATAAGACGAAAACCCCCTACCTAAAACACAACTAATTGAGAGATTCAGAGTATCAGTGCCTTGGGTAAATGCTGGAGAATCTTACCGAACGAGTTTCAAACCAGTCCTATTCACTTCCCTTATGGAAAAAGGCCCTGTCGGCCACCGCTTGCTGACGACGGAACGCATCGTCAATTAAAAGTCCTCGCCTTGAACTTTGACGGAAAGATAGGTATTCGGCATGTCCCTTGCTTACGAACTTATTTAGTAGGGCGGGTAGCTTTGGAGATCCCATTCCTCACGTTTACCGTTGTCTCTAGACTTCACTCTTTCAACACTTGTATACTTTCTAAATAGTCAGGCGTATCCCTGTTTCCAACAAGTGTGTGATCCAGCCAATCTCTGAGTGACTCTTTCTTACTGCTTACGTCCCTATCTCTGAAAGCCTTATAAGACTTCTGATCCATACCTAGTTTGCCTTGGCAGGCTATAATGATTTCAGACCTTTTGATGTGCCTCTTTTGGATGCTTTCTAGCTTTACCAAATGCTCGTTGAGACCTATTCTCTTTCCGCTTTCATACAAGTAGCTAAGTCATCTTAATCCAGCAGCGTAACAACTCTTTCTTCCCTTATGTCAGCTCAAATCTTTTTTTTTATAGACTATATCTATAGCCTCACACTCGCCAGCTGAGTTCGTTGGCTAGTTTTAATCACCCCGAATTCGATTTCTCATGCGAGACAGAGGTAGACAACATAAAGGTCAATCGCGGGTAAACTACTTATGTGATTCAAAAGACCAGGCTATTCCGCTCGCTCTCAGGAGCTTTAGTTGACCGTTCGTTCAACTCTCCTGAAGGAGACTAGACTTCCTTAAAAAGAAAAACTCGCTTTGCTCCCTTCGCACTCGTTTACTGCTTGCTCTTCTTATTCATGATTATACCGTTTGCAGGCATTCCTGATCAAACTGAGTGGCTTGGGGATTGGGGGGGAAGGATACTAGTTCAATAGCCAAAGCGTACCAGAGAAGGTTAGTTTAGTGACCCCCAGAAATAGACCAAAGAAAGACCGAGGAGTGAAGTGAAGGGAAAGTCAGGATTGATTGGCTAAGGGGCATATGTAAGGAAAAAGTGGTCTTTGAACGAAGGGAGTATATGAATTCAATATGTTATCTTAGAAAGGGGTTCCCTTGGCGTAGCTGCTTTCTTGTGTTTGCATGTAATATAATAATAGTGAGTGTAGGCCTTCCTCGGGGATGGTGTAGTCGTAGACAGCCATGAGTGCGAGTGACTAGAGGGACACGTGTCGGATTTAGATTAGTAACCCTAGGGTTTCTGTTCCCTTTCTCACGGGTATAAGAGCTTAGAGAAAGGGGAACTTTGTAATGAAGCCGGAATAGAAATAAAAAATCGATTTAGAGAAAAACCTCTTCTCCTCTCTTTTTCTTAGAGTTTCGTATGGTATCAGAGCCACCTTCTTCTTTACTAAACTGAGAACCAGACCCACCTTCCTCTCCAGAGTTAGGAGTTCTTGCCTATTGGAGTTATCCAATTCTTATTGGCCTTAGTCAAACAGTTCCACTATCCCTCAATTTTTTAGTAAAGACTAAATCTTGGGTGAAAGTTAAGACAACTCTGAGCGGAGGGCAGTGAGCGCTATTGATAAATGAGGTAATATATGTAAGACTAGTCTGCAGGCCTCATCTTCGACAAGAGAAGGAGTGCCTCTTTCTCTTGTTCATTGATAAAAGTCTTTGACTAACAATTCCCACTTCTTCCAAAAAGGAAGACATTTGAAAACGTCAGCTATTCGAACGCTTAACACATGCAGTTTGAGTTATATCAATTCAGAATTCCAAGCGTAAGCTAGATTCGTTTATTGACCTAAAGAAAAGTAAGGCCACCAGAGGCTTGCATACCTATTAGTCGAGTGACTTCATTCCTCGGAACTGACTGATAGCCAATGCTAACAAGCAATGGAAGAGATATTCAAAAAAAAAATGAATACGAGTAAGTCTATTCAATACCTTACGGTTCAAATTCAAGGGAAACTATTCCATCCGAAAGCCCAGTAAATGAATTCAATAATAGTCGTAGCTAAGGAATTGAATTACGAAAGCGTCAGATGATTGCTTTGTTTAGCCTGCTCTATCAGTTTATTTAACTACTTCATCCATACCGTAGTGGACTTCCTTCCTTTCCATCAGATGTAGGAGCAGCGGAAAGGGCTGCTTTAGAAGCTAAAATATTTCTCTCATCAACGGATGGTTTAGCCTCCAGGTGAAAGGGATGTCAAATAGAATGCGTTCCTCGTGCGTAGAAGGCCACGTTAGATAGCCGCCCTAGCTGCAAGCTGCGGTAGAAGGTGTAAAGTCAATAGTTCCATCTGGGCTTGGCAATTATCTATGGAAGTAGAAGGTGAAACGGGATTAAATCATGGTCATTCTATATTTTCAGGATTGATATATCATGGTTTTTAGGACTTTTAACCATGGTATATGTCTTCTTATCGAGTCTTTTAGAGTCCTTTGGAGTCCTTTTAAGTGTGTTTACAAGTCTAGGTATGTTTGAAGCGGATTTGGACATTATGGCGCATTTTGGAGCTATTTGGTGCATTTGGCCGAGAGGAAGAGTTCACTGCCGATTACAGATGATTGTGTCGATCGACACACACTCTGCATCGATCGACACAGACGCGAGTAAGGCTTTTCTCGGCGGTTTAATGAAGAGTTGTGGAATTTTCACTTTGGCCCATAAGTTTCTCATAATTACAAAGAAGCCCCAACCATGATTAGATCATTATATTAGGGTTTTAGCCACTTGTTTAGGCTACGCATTATTTTACTTTGAGAGAGTTAGGGGCTGATCTTGTACTCGAGAGAGAAGAGATTTCGAACCCCAGTTTCTTATTCTATTTTATGCTATTTGGTTTTCTATTCATTATGATTTCTGTTTCATTGATCATGTCTGAGTAGTTTACCAGTTAGGTTTAGGGATTCTCACAGGGGATTTCATGGAATTATAGGTTGATCAATCTGTAGGGATTCACATCTTTCTAGTTCTTCATCTAGGTTTGTTCTTAATGCTTGATCTGAATTGGCCACTTAGATTATTGATGTTAGGTTGATTTCTGCAACGACAGTTGATTAATTAACTAGAAAGAACCTAGATGAGCAATTTGACTATTCGCAAAGAAATTTGGCTTAGGAGAATTGTGAACAAAAGAACCTGAGATTAATGCTTGTTTAGAACTCTAGGATTCGCAACGAAAGTTGGCTTGCTAGGTTGTTAGACATAGATAATATTCGCAACGAATGTTGGTCTGTTATAATTCTGTGATTCTAGTTCTAGAACAATTCTTAATTAGATCCCGATTGATTGGTCACCTATATTCCTTATTTCTTGAGAACTCCTTTGACCTGACGCTTTGCCTTCTGATTTACAAACCGTTTATTTACTTTCTTCTTTGATTTACTGCTTATTTTCTGATTTCTTCCTAGCTTAATTCGACGTTCTATAATCTATCGCAAGATCTTGAGTCTCTGTGAATTCGATACCCTATATACTACTGGTTCACATCTGTGCACTTGTAGTGTAGATCTAGGGATTAAAACCTGATCGTATCAAGTTTTTGGCGCCGTTGTCGGGGACTCTTTTGAGTCTTCGATAGATTCGAACTTAGGGTTTATACTAGGTTTTTCGTTTTTAGTTAGTGATTTTTCTTTTTCTTGCATTTCATGTACGCCTAGAATCGCATTGCATCGATCGACACGGTCCTGTGTGTCAATCGACACCGTTTTCTCATTGCATCGATCGACGCTCGTCTTGCATCGGTCGACACACCTGCGTGAACATATCGGTTTATGTCTGATCGCGACTTGTGAAGTACTTCAGACAAGGAACTCGTGAATCTCGAACTTAAGGAGCTTGCAAAGCTTGAGAGAGAGAACAGGAAAGCCCAGAAGCTAACCAAGATGGCTGATCCCAATCGTATAATCCTGTTTAGGGATACTGAAGGTGTTCTGAGGAATTCAGAGAACCAAGTCTGCAATGCGCTTGGTCAGAGACTAGATGGTGAAGGTAATGTGATTCCCGAGCCGGAGAGGCAGATTATTCAGCCTGATGGAGGAGCTCAAGGTGGACAAGGAAATCCACGAGCTGATGAGCCACCTAATCCTCCTGTTAGGAATACACTAGCTGATTACAATCGTCCAGATGAGTTCTACGCTAATAGATCTGCGATTGTACCTCCTGCGTTTCCGCGTAATGAATTCGAGCTTAAGACATCCTACTACACACTCGTGGGGCAGCATCTCTTCATTGGACTTCCACATGAGCACCCTATGGACCATATTGAAAAAATTGAGTCTTTGATCACTGGGATGAAGCACAACGGAGTGAGCTACGACTACCTACACTGCAATCTTTTTGAACACTCTCTTGGAGGAGAAGCAGCTAACTGGCTGAAGCAGATTCCACCTGGGACTCTGACTACTTGGGACTCTGACTACTCTGAGCAGCTTAGGCAGGATCTCCTGACCTTCAAGCAGGGACCTACAGAGCCTTTAAAGACAGCTTGGGTGAGATTCATGAGGTACCAGCGAGATTGCCCACACCATGGTTTTACTGAGGTCCAGCTGCTAGGCATCTTCTTCAGAGCAGTTGATTTGTGGTACCAGATGGCTATGGATGCTGCGAGCAATGGGAACTTCTATACTAAGTCTCTAGAAGAAGCAAAAGAGCTTATTGAGAACTTGATAACTAGCAATAGTGTCAAGAACGATGATATAGAGAGACAGAAATCTGGTGGGAAACCTGATAGCTCACAGATAGTTGAGATGAATAAGAAGATTGATATTCTGCTTGGGAAAAATAATGTGAGTTTTGCTCAGGATGTGGATGTTCAGGAGGCTGAAGAAGTGAATTACATAGCTGGAGCTGGTTATCAAGGTCAGAGGTATGGAAATCAGCAAGGACAGACTTCTGGTTTCATACCTAAGTCTGAATTTCAGAGACCTTTTCAGCCAAACAGCTCATTCACCAGGGATTACGGTTCTTCATCTTATCAGTCTGCTCCTCCTCAAAATGAGCAGAATGATAAGATGATGGGTCTTTTAGTACAACTCTTAGAAGGACAGCAGAAGAATACAATGGACTTCAATGGGAAAAGTGATGCTTTGTACTTGGACTTGAATAGAAAGATTGAATCTTTGAGCACTCATGTAAAGAAGCTAGATGTCCAAGTTCAACAGACTGCTGGAGAAGTGCAGAGGCAGAATGGAGATAGGACAGCTGAATAGAAGCAATACGTCAATGCTGTGATCACAGGAGATGAGATTGACTTGCTGGAAGAAGAAGAGAGCATCATCTCGGATTTTTTTGGATGAATTATGTCTGTCTGAGACATGCGTCGATTGACACACCATCGATGTCGATCGATGCACCCCCGATACGTCAGATGAATTTGACCATAATCGCCTTGTGTCGATCGACACATCCTATGCATCGATCGACACAGATCGCAGACGAGACCAGAAACCTACAACAGTCCCAGAACAAGTCTACAAGCCATCTGATTTATATTCCAAGGCTCCTAAATTGTCTAAACAGGAGCTAGACGTGGCTAACTGCATCAAAGTGATGGAAAAGAAGCTGATTCAGATTACAGAGAAAATTCCAGACCCAGGAGCTTTTGTGCTAGACTGTTCCATCTCAAAGGACAAATTCAAGGAATCTCTGTGTGACTTAGGATCTGGTGTGAATCTCATACCATACTCTGTGGCTGTGAGATTGGGAATGATGGATTTCCAGCCTACTAGGATCTCTCTTATCCTAGCTGATCGTTCAAAGAAGTATCCGGAAGGAGTTCTTGAGGACATTCCTGTCAGAGTTGGAAACTACTTGATTCCAACGGACTTTGTAGTGCTGAAGTATAACATTGAGCCAGCTGATCCTTTGCTGCTTGGTAGACCTTTCTTAGCTATTGCTGGAGCTGTGATTGATGTGAGACATGGACTGATTGATCTCCATATGGGAGACAAGCCTTTGAGGTTCAAGATGGATAAGCTGCAGAAATCCACCATTGATGGACAGAGCTTCAGTGTGGAAGTGGAACCAGAGATTCCTGTTGGAGAAGAGAAGATGGCAGTTCATTCTGAACTTGCTCTAACATCTTCAGATCCTGCAACTGCTCTTAAGCAGAAAGCTCCAAATCTCTCCCATCCACCAAAGCACATGTATGACTCCTCTAAACTCAAACCTCCTAATCACAAAGCTGTGAATGCATGCAAACGCATGATCCCACCCTCGCTTCGCTCCCACCCTGATTCTCTTCGCTCTTATCTTGGGATATCTCATGATCCGAAAGCTTATACCCCACCTTGGCTGAAGAGATATTCACAGAGACACTCAAAGTCTCTATTGAATCCACCATAAGTCCGATCTCGTTTCCATAGTCAAGCTATTGACTTTAAACAAGCGTTGAGTGGGAGGCAACCCACTGTTAGGTTCGTTTTTCTTTTCATTTTTCGTTTTGATTTTGTTGCTTTGATTTTTCTATTTTGGTGTGTTCAAAAGCGTGAGAAACAGGCAGAATCGCCTTGCATCGATCGACACACATTGTGCATCGGTCGACACAGTTGCGATTTACAGTTTGCCGATTCAATTGCGGTTCAGACACCGGTTATCTACATAACCGCGGGCATATTCGCCTTGCATCCATCGACACCCTAGTGGCATCGATCGACACATGCCGACGACAGGTAAGTGTTCTGACCCTTTTCGGATTCTCTTAATTCCGATTTTTCTTCTCACCAATCCTAAGCTTGACACCACTGGGGACAATGTGTTTTAAGGGTGGAGGAGGTAGCTACTGACACACCGCTTTTGTTTTCTTAGATTCAGTCCAAATTTGTTTTATTGAGTCAAACTGAGTAGGAAACAAGGACTTTTTGAGGAGATTGCCACACTTGCAGGAACTTAAGTGACCATTGGATGAGTTGCAGATGATCTATGACTATTAGAAAACCCAACACAGACCAGCCTACTGAGGACACCCATATCACTTCAGGTATTCAGAGAATTCATTACTTGACTTCACCTTTAACTTGACTTAATTTTCTCTTTATGGGCTTGGTATACTTTGAGTCGGATTCCTCTGTTGGTTCTGGCACAGCTTGTAAACCTGTATGATTATGGTTCCCTTCTCCCCTGCCTTGAAAGTAAAAAAAAGTCATAAACTGAGGATAAGCTTGTAGCTTCGAAGTGGTCGCGGGAGTGGTAGAGACCCCTATTACCTCCTGTGCATCCATGGAAACATGTCCAAAGTACACCCCAGTAAGGGAAGAGCACTGATAGAAAAAATAAAATGATACCCAGTGGGGAAAATCAGTGCTAAGGGAGGGAAAAAGAGAAGAAAGGAACAAGAAGCAACTGTTGAGTGGTCAGGTGCTAATAGAGTAAGAATCCATGTGTTCTTTGATCGATACCCCCTAGGTGAGACCACACTTAATAGCTTACAGAAGTCAGTATGGTGAATTTGGATGCTCTGAATGTGATTGTGGAGTTTACTCAGGATAGTTGTTAAGTGTGGGGGAAGTACATGTTGGTCTTGATGTTTGCAGGTTCATTTTCATGTGGCTTACTAAGGCGAATCTGAGTGTGGTGCTCCTACGATGAAACGAGTTTCTGAAGTTTTCAAACTTCTTCTCCTGATCTTAGTCTTCTGTTTGCTTGAGGGCAAGCAAAGGCTAAGTGTGGGGGAGTTGATATATCATGGTTTTTAGGACTTTTAACCATGGTATATGTCTTCTTATCGAGTCTTTTAGAGTCCTTTGGAGTCCTTTTATGTGTGTTTACAGGTCTAGGTACGTTTGAAGCGGATTTGGACATTATGGCGCATTTTGGAGCTATTTGGTGCATTTGGCCGAGAGGAAGAGTTCACTGCCGATTACAGATGATTGTGTCGATCGACACACACTGTGCATCGATCGACACAGACGCGAGTAAGGCTTTTCTCAGCGGTTTAATGAAGATTTGTGGAATTTTCACTTTGGCGTAGAAGTTTCTCATAATTATAAAAGAAGCCCCAGCCGTGATTAGATCATTATATTAAGGTTTTTAGCCACTTGTTTAGGCTACGCATTATTTTACTTTGAGAGATTTAGGGGCTGATCTTGTACTCGAGAGAGAATAGATTTCGAACCCCAGTTACTTATTCTATTTTATGCTATTTGGTTTTCTATTCATTATGATTTCTGTTTCATTGATCATGTCTGAGTAGTTTACCAGTTACGTTTAGGGATTCTCACAGGGGATTTCATGGAATTATAGGTTGATCAATCGGTAGGGATTCACATCTTTCTAGTTCTTTATCTAGGGTTGTTCTTAATGCTTGATCTGAATTGGACACTTAGATTATTGATGTTAGGTTGATTTCTGCAACGACAGTTGATTAATTAACTAGAAATAACCTAGATGAGCAATTTGACTATTCGCAAAGAAATTTGGCTTAGGAGAATTGTGAACAAAAGAACCTGAGATTAATGCTTGTTTAGAACTCTAGGATTCGCAACAAAGTTGGCTTGCTAGGTTGTTAGACATAGATAATATTCGCAACGAAAGTTGGTCTGTTATAATTCTGTGATTCTAGTTCTAGAACAATTCTTAATTAGATCCCGATTGATTGGTAGCCTATATTCCGGATTTCCTGAGAACTCCCTTGACCTGACGCTTTGCCTTCTGATTTACAAACCGTTTATTTACTTTCTGCTTTGAATTACTGCTTATTTTCTTATTGCTTCCTAGCTTAATTCAATGTTATATAATCTATCGCAAGATCTTGAGTCTCTGTGGATTCGATACCCTATATACTACTGGTTCACGTCTGTGCACTTGCAGTGTAGATCTAGGGATTAAAACCTGATCGTATCAATGATCCGTAAATGAAGCCGGAAAGAGTATCTAAAGATGAAATTCCATGCGTCGAAGCCAATGAAACACCTGGAAAAGATAGTGAAGGGTCTGGGGAGAAGTCAATTCTATAGTCCATTACTCAAATAGGGACTTCAGTAAATCAATTTATTATAGATGGCGAAATGTCAACAAAATTTAACGAGAGTACCAAGATCGGACTCAACTTCCAATTCTAAAGGCAACTTTACAAGTGTGGTTATGAATCAACTTACAATTATTGAGTTACAAGAGGAACTGTTAATGAAAGACTACTATAGTAGTTGATGTAGCCCCAAGGCGGAAGCTTGAGCGATGGATTGATGGAGGGCAAGCACTGGCTTAAAAGCTCTCTTACTTGACCGAGATGGATGGAATGGATGAATGAAATGATTGACTCTCTCAACCGGTGGGTTTGATTGACTCTCTCAATCGGTGGTGAACTAGTTCTGCTTGAGTCACACAAGCAAGCCTAATCCAATAATCCTTGGAAACAATTGAATCACTCAAATGAATCCTAAGACAAAAGATCTTAACAAAGAAACTCTTTGAAAGAAACTGAATAATACTTTGATCGAAGGTTGAAAGGTGAATAATACAATGAGCTAAACTATGCCTTTATAGGCTCTTTACAAACGGTCCTATTGACTAAAAATCATAAAGAAATCGATACTTAATGAGAAACTAGCCGTTAGGCTGAAAATGGCAAGAATCCAAGCTCTTGATGATTCCCTTGTATCTGGATGGATTTAAGGGATAAGTGAGGATCCTTGGAACAGCTTGATTGACAAATAACTCGCAGCTTGCATTCTTGGAAAGAAGCCGTTGGTGTTTGATCCCTTTCTTCTCCAAAAATGGTAAGTATGACTTCTTGAAGTTATGGAGAATCTTGTGTGGTCTTGTGCAGCTGGGGACGTCTGGACTTGATGGAAAGGAGCTCAAAACACTGTAGTTTTGATAGGTAAAGGTTTGGTGCTGAATTGACCTTCCAAATGTGCATGCTTCCATATATGGCAAGTCTGTTGAGCTAGTCGTGATGTTACTCGCTGAGCTAGTTGTGGTGCTACATATGGTTAGCTCCTTTTCGGTATCTTCTTCTTGTGTCATCTTTTGGGGATGACTCTTCTTAGTGGCATGCTGATGATGAGCTGAGATAGATGTTTGGACCTTGGTCTCCACTTGAGCTAAGATAAGCTCATATGCCTTGTTAGATCTTCTCGGCTCCATAATCTCTTCTCCATGTGTTATGATTCCTCCTGGGTTATATGTCTTCTTAGGATTGATTGTTGGATGTATAACCAATCCTATGCCTTGTATTGGATCAGAACTCATCATGGCTTTGATTTCTCTAAGTCTCCTTGCGCTGCTTGACGTAGTGGTTGAGTCAGTGATTGAGTCAGTCAGCGCCTGGTTTGGTTTGGTTCTGATGACCTCATCATACCCTCCCTCTTCAAGAAGTTTTGACCTCAAAACTTGATAACCTGCACATAGATAAGTCAAGTTAGTCCAGTGAAGTGAATGAGGGTTTAGAAGATTACCTTGGGAATCATTTTGATTCCGGTTGGGTTGTGGAGAATCCGGTGGTTCTTCTTTGAGTAGATAGGACATCGATGCTCCTCTTCTTTGAGCTGGTGTGATGCTTCCTTCGTTGATCTTGCTCCTGCTCTCCTTAAGACCTGCAAATATCTCATCACCTTGGCCAAGAAACAAGTGGATTATGGGTTTCTCATGATGGGATAAACTTGCTCTCAAAATACTTATGACAAAATGCCTTTGCTCTTCTCGTGGACAGAACATTGATTCTTCATCTGACAAGTTCAGTGAGTTATCAAGAACAAACTGATTATAAGAATTACTTACCTGATGCACACCTTTAGTGTTTTGATTCAGCTTGGATATCATGGTAAGATGTCTGAATGTTGGATCTGGTGGTTTCTCCTTGATTCCTCCTTTAGTCTCAACACTCTTAGCTCTACCTGCCTCATCACTTGAATCTAGGGACAAGTGCATTATACCAGTAGCATGAGAGTTAGAGTTAGACACTTTAAGTTCAGGGACAACCTCATGTTTGGTTGAAGCATGATATAATTCAAGCCTTTGGCTTGCGTGTGGCTCATGTGTGGAAACATGGTTCGGTTTTGGTCTCTCTTTCAAGACTCCTTCTTCCCTTGGCTTCTTGATCTTTATCAGACCTGTACCTAAGTCAACTCTTAAGGGAAAGAGCAAGTGAATTATATCTGAGTTTGAGACTTTAAAAACAGGTTGCACGAGATTGGAGCTTACCATTATGGATGTGACTAGCTGGTTCAGAGTCGCATCTCTCCTGGTGCATGTACTACTAGAGGTTTTATGCTCTAGTCCATCATTGGTTGAAGCTCCCTGATCTTTCTCATCTTGATTCCTTTGTGTTGATGGTTCTGTCCGAAACTTGACTTCATGACCTATATCTTTCTCAAGTTCTCTTGGACAAGACAAATGCATTATTATATCCTTGGAATCATTATAAACTGTTTCAGTAAGACAATTACTCACCTTGCCTTGTTCATGTCTTGGTGCATCAGTCATGATGGTACCTTGAATGTACTCTTGTCCTTCACTAGCTTGTAGCTCATGACATTGTTGTTGCTCCACTTCTTCTTTAACACCTAGACTTTTATGAACCTTTTGGTCCAGACACAAGTGCATCATAACAGTGGTTGGACAAACAAGTTTATTCACTCTAAGTTCAGAATTCACCTTGTTTGCTTGCACCTCACGGTTGTTGTCCTTTTGACTTGTGTGCTCTTGAGCTACTTGGCTGCGACTCTCCTTTACTCTAGGGATGACCATAGCTCTCTTAGGGCAGTCACCATGGGATGTAGTCTGGTGTGTGACATCTATGGATGCTGGTAGCATCACTTGATCAGGTTGTGATGTTGGTGCATCGGTCCACTTGACTTTTTCATTCTCCTTTGAACAAATCAGGTCTGGTAGTGTACTCTGACCTCCATGCTCTTCTTCTGATCTTGTTCCTGATTCAAAATCCTTTGGCAAAGACAAGTGCATGAGTCTTGAATTGGAATTTAAAATATCAGATTGCACAAAATTATCATTTGTTTCAGTTACTTCCAATTTCAACTCTGATGTTATATCTTTGATCAACTTCCTAGATGGACAAATTGTAGCAAAATGCCCTCTCATATGGCACCTATAACATATTGGCTCTTTGGAATTTACAAGGTTGAAACACTTACCTTGTGTTGGCGTGTCTCGCAACTTGAGTGATGCATCAAAGATGGGTCCGGTTGCATTAGGTGAAGCTTTGTGGCTCCGCTTCTGCTCTTGCTTCTTTGGGTACAAAATCTCCATGATCTCCTGCCATTGTTGATCCTGCTTTGCTTGAAGAGTCTTCTTAGATTCTGGATAGCAATCAAACTTGGGCTTAGGATCAGCTTGTGCTTTGGATGCAATCTTCACTCTCTTGGTTGTGGTTTGAAGCTTCTCCACAAATTCCTTTTTCATCCTGGACTTGAGATCTCTCCAATCTAGTACTGGCTTCTTAAGGATGGTTGGTGTGCTCTCCTTTAGCCACCATTCATAAGCCTTTTCTGTGAAGGCTGAGACAGCTTGTACTAGCCTCCTTTCCTTTGGAACTTTGTTAACTTGTAACCACTGCTCCATGTTGCTCTCCCACTGCAAGTATACTTCAGGATCTTTGCTAGTTCCTGAGAAGATTAGGGAACCTCTTGTTCTAGTGGTTGGCTGCCTTGTGCTTGCTTGTTGGGCTGTAGCATTCCTTGTACCAGTGAGCTGACGTTGAGCTAGTACATGGTATGAAGTAACTTCATGGTTCTTGAATGCACTCTTGTGCCTAGGTGGATGGTACTCTCCATACATGTCTCCTAATGAATCTTCACGATACTCCATGTCACAGATTCAGTACCTGAAACAATTAGCTTAAAGTGTATCAATATGCTCTGAAGTTATGCAACTTAAGCTTCAAGACAATCCAAACAATAAAATCAACACACGGTTCAAAAAAACCTTTGGGAAATTTTAAATTGTCTTAAGGACGGCCTGAAATCGCTTTAGCAATCAAAACTTTTCGAAAAAGATTGAATTAGGCTGGCTGGTTTTCAAAAATATAAGCTTTCCTTATTTAAAGATTGTCGAACACGATTTTGGCAGTTTTTAGAAAAGGAAAACTGAATTTTCTTAATCAAGAGGAGCCTCTTTTAAAAGTTTTGAAATCTAAGAGTAACAAAAATAGAAAGAACACTTTTTTTTTGGCTTTTGGGGTTTAAGAAATCGAAACAATGAAAACTTTTTTTTTGTTTTCTTTTAAACTTTTTGGAAACAACTAAAAACAAAGAAATAGAAAGAAACACAAAACAAACTTTTTTTTTGAACTTTTGAAACAAGCTAAGAACACTTAAATAGAAATCAAAGAAACACAAACTTGAACTCTTTTTCTTTTTGGTTTTGAAGTTTTTCAAACAAAAATACGAATGCAAACAAAATCAGAGAAATAGATGAAAAATGAAAACAATTTTTATGGGTTTTTATTTTAAAATGAAATGAAATGAAACAAAAACTAGATGCAATAACCGAAAGGTAAAGGATAGATAACACCTGATTAGGAACCTTTCGGCTCTGATACCAGATGATGTAGCCCCAAGGCGGAAGCTTGAGCGATGGATTGATGGAGGGCAAGCACTGGCTTAAAAGCTCTCTTACTTGACCGAGATGGATGGAATGGATGAATGAAATGATTGACTCTCTCAACCGGTGGGTTTGATTGACTCTCTCAATCGGTGGTGAACTAGTTCTGCTTGAGTCACACAAGCAAGCCTAATCCAATAATCCTTGGAAACAATTGAATCACTCAAATGAATCCTAAGACAAAAGATCTTAACAAAGAAACTCTTTGAAAGAAACTGAATAATACTTTGATCGAAGGTTGAAAGGTGAATAATACAATGAGCTAAACTATGCCTTTATAGGCTCTTTACAAACGGTCCTATTGACTAAAAATCATAAAGAAATCGATACTTAATGAGAAACTAGCCGTTAGGCTGAAAATGGCAAGAATCCAAGCTCTTGATGATTCCCTTGTATCTGGATGGATTTAAGGGATAAGTGAGGATCCTTGGAACAGCTTGATTGACAAATAACTCGCAGCTTGCATTCTTGGAAAGAAGCCGTTGGTGTTTGATCCCTTTCTTCTCCAAAAATGGTAAGTATGACTTCTTGAAGTTATGGAGAATCTTGTGTGGTCTTGTGCAGCTGGGGACGTCTGGACTTGATGGAAAGGAGCTCAAAACACTGTAGTTTTGATAGGTAAAGGTTTGGTGCTGAATTGACCTTCCAAATGTGCATGCTTCCATATATGGCAAGTCTGTTGAGCTAGTCGTGATGTTACTCGCTGAGCTAGTTGTGGTGCTACATATGGTTAGCTCCTTTTCGGTATCTTCTTCTTGTGTCATCTTTTGGGGATGACTCTTCTTAGTGGCATGCTGATGATGAGCTGAGATAGATGTTTGGACCTTGGTCTCCACTTGAGCTAAGATAAGCTCATATGCCTTGTTAGATCTTCTCGGCTCCATAATCTCTTCTCCATGTGTTATGATTCCTCCTGGGTTATATGTCTTCTTAGGATTGATTGTTGGATGTATAACCAATCCTATGCCTTGTATTGGATCAGAACTCATCATGGCTTTGATTTCTCTAAGTCTCCTTGCGCTGCTTGACGTAGTGGTTGAGTCAGTGATTGAGTCAGTCAGCGCCTGGTTTGGTTTGGTTCTGATGACCTCATCAGTAGTAATAGTTGTGAGTTCTACTTCTGAGTTAGAGTTCAATCCTTACTATCTGAAGGTATGTACTTCTTGTAGCTTAAGAAGAGAAAGGATGCATTCGTCAGCGTTGGAAGGCCCAATCAAATACCCCCATCATAGTATATGTTTTCCCTCTTTTCTCTCATTTAAATGGAACTAGATGGGCAATCCAGCGAAAGATAAGAATGAAAGGGAACTTCACTCCGAGGAATCAGAATCATAAACTATAGGATATTCTCTAGTTTTTCTTACAGTATTAGTAGCTGGAGAAATTTCGGAATCAAAAGAAAGAGAGCTAAACAACTTGGAGTTCCCATTCCGAACGAAGAGAAAGATTACTCTTTAAATGACAGAAACAACAAGAAATAGCCCTAGTGGACTTTAGCCGCTTGCTCAGAATAATGGCCCGGCTAACGCCTCTCACCATCCCATTAGTTTTACGCTCACTACACTGACTGTTCCTCGTAGGTATGTCAACTCCTACTCGGTAGGCACGCACGAGCTACACTTGCATGCATAGGAATAGAGCTACGCCAGAAACCGATCAATTCAAGGAACTCATTCCGTACGGAGAGAAAGAATACATATTACTATGCGATAGCAATAGAGTAGCTATCCGATCAGTGGTCCCGCCCTCAGTAAACGCTACGTGCAACACGACATGCAACTCCTTCTCTACATCTTGCTTACTTAGGAAAAGAAGCTACGCCAACAACCTAGCAAACCAACCTACGTAGAACGTAGAGAGGAGAGATTCAGAAGTAAGGCGAGGAAGGAGGAACCCCAGGCAGCAATCCGCGGACACATAGGAGGGGCGGAGCGGAGGAGGGTCTGTGAATGCGGTAGACGGTAGACCTCTCGCAGACTCATCTTTTAAAATAACAGTCGGCTATATTGATATTTGGAATTTGAAGAGAACGTGAAGTCTAAGATCATCGAAGGTGGGTTTGGCTTCCTTTTATATGAAAGTTCGTTTAGAAAAGGAATCGAATGGGTCCCGAACCTAGCAGCATTCAGAAAGTCATACTGCTGGTGGAAGTTGCACAGTGAAAGGAAGTATGACACGATCCTTAGAGTTATATAGTTGTTTATTATGGGTACTTTCCAGTCTCGTTCCTCTAATTGATCGCGATTGTTACCGACGTTGGATCTTTTTCGACCAGATTACTAGTGAACAAGTAATTGTAATGACACGAAGAAAGCACATTATTTCTTGCATGCAATGTCTTCGGTATTGGCATCTTTCCCGGGAAAACAAAGCAACATCTTCTATCTATTAACGACCAATTGAGAATCGCTAGCTCGCATACGCTAGTTCTTCGTACGCACTGCTCGATCTACAGCTAGGGAAGTGAAAGTAGAAAGTTATTGCTTGGCATGTTACTTCTACGGCAATCCTATGTCTCTAAGCAAGGTAGCGTTAGCTATCCCAGGTTGTGAATTGGCTCCGATCAGTGCCTATTCTCCGATCAATGGTCGAATATGTTGTCGTTCCCCTATCGTTCAAGAAGTCAACACCTCGGATGGGTAAAGAAGCTTATCTTATCCTGAAACCAGAGATACTGGAGTATTCAAAGCCATCTTGTCCGCTGAGCAATATTCTGGCCTTCTTCTTTGCTCTTCAATTGATGCCTAACTCAAGTTTGTGCATAGAACTTTCTCTGCTAAGCGACTATCTTCCTTCTTTCCTAAGTATGTAGCTCAAGTTTACCTTAGCTAGTGCTACCTTTCGCAAGCAAGTGAGTTACAAACTCTTTATCTTGATATACCCCTTCGGTTCGAAAAGTCATTATTTTCATTTCTTATTATCTGACTCTCGTTTGTTTGTTTAACTCTATACCAACACCTGGAGGAACCCCTTACTTGTCTGGAAGTACAAGAAGGTTGGTAGTTTGTTAGGAATTAGGTGTTTTAAAGATGATAAGAAATATTATTAGTTCTATATACATAACTCATGGTTACGAGCTCTGCTTACTTAGCCGCTCACTCGAACTGTAGTTCTCGTTTTCTTGTCCTATCTTGTTAAAATAAGTGGATCGAGGAAAACCTCTTTGAGTTTCCACTTTCGTGGATAGATCACAGAACTATGCGCCTATCTTCGCTTTTCGATCAGCCATAGTTCCCCGTTTTTACTTAGCCTATGAACTACAACGCGTCTTACTGGAAGAAGAACTCCAGGTTGGCTCGAAGATGCCAGCAGCATTCCGTTCAATTTCGCAATATTCACTCGTTTACTTGTTAGCTAGGGAAAAAAGAGAGAGGTTATTCTATCTGATCAGCTTTATAATGTCAGCATAATTGTTATACTCTGTGTTTAGTCCGAATATATTACAGCAACAAAAATTGGTACATAATTGACTTACCTTTTCTTCTGAGAAGAAAGGCCACTACCCCCTGGGCTTTGTTCTGGCTTTTCTTCTTGCTGCTCTTAAGGTCTTGAGAAGAACTTTATTTATGTTTGATGAGAAGGCAAATTTTGAGCTTTCTCGGCTTAATGACTCTTTCTTCGAACCTTTTTGTATGTATTGCCCCATAACTATAGATCAGATCCACCAGACGAGAATTTCAATTCTGCACTGCTATTGAGTCGTCGAGCTTTTCATGCTAGCCCCAAAAGAGTCACTGGTTTTCCAGTATCTCTCATCTGTCATCTCAGTACAGTCCTACAACTCATAGCCTATCTTACCAATAATAAAGAAAGGGCTGGCTTTTTGCTCGATTGATTACTGAATTGAAGAAAAGAAGTTCCTAAAGCTCTATGAAAACAGTCTCCTTAAGATAACCATGCAGAAATTTATAAAAATTCTGTTAGGTTCTTAGTAGCAGTCGACGACCTTTTCCTCTTTTACTTCACATAGATTTTCGTCTCCTTGATAGCTGGAAGTTGTCCAAAAGTATGAAAAGCAAGAGGACTTTGTACCATCCATTCCATTGTAGTTGAATTAAGTTCAAGTGCCCAAGGACTTGCAGCACATCCTTTGTTATTTCCACTGTTTAAAGTGATTGTTACGACCATGAAGAAACAAAAAATCCCAACTACGAATAAATAAGAGCCAAAACTGGAAAGGGCATTCCATCCAGCGTAAGCATCTAGATAATCTAGAATACGACGTGGCATACCTGAAAGCCCTAAGAAATGCATAGGAAAGAAGGTCAAATTAACCCCGAAAAAGTGATCCAAAAAAGGATTTGACCTAATGTTTCAAGGTATGTCTTACCAAAGTTTTTACCCACCCAATAGTAAAATCCTGCAAATAAAGAAAAAACGGCTCCCATAGAAAATACATAATGGAAATGTGCAACCACATAATAAGTATTATGTAGAGAAATGTCTAGCACTTAATTTGCTAGGACAACTCCAATGAGTCCTCCTATGGTGAACAAAAAGATGAATCCTACAGCAAATAACATGGGTGTTTTGTATTGTATCAAACCACCCCACATGGTAGCGATCCAACTAAAGATTTTGATTCCAGTGGGGACATCTATGACCATGGTAGTTGCGGTGAAGTAGGCACGGGTATCTACTTCTAAGCCCACAGTAAACATATGATGATCCCAAACAAGAAATCATCAGACACCAATACTGATCATAGCATAAACCATGCCTAGATACCCGAAGACCGGTTTTCCCAAAAAAGTCGAAACGGTATGATTTATGATACCCAATCCAGGCAGAATGAGAATATACACCTTTGGATGACTGAAGAACCAAAAGAGATGCTGGTATAAAAATGGGTCTCTGATAAGTATATCCAGCTGGGCCTCGTAATTGCTTAATGGGCTACTAATATTCTCTAAACTTAAGCCTTTTATGTACTTGTATTTAAGTATTTCTTTGTACCAGAAACCTTTTATCGAAGAATCACAACAATTATCATAAGGTCACTGGCCTAATTTCTCTTCTAAATCTTTTTCTTTTGTTGGTCACTGGCCAACCCTCCTCCCATTTCTGTCACACAGATAAGCTCAACACCATGAGCTTATCAATGGTATTAGAGCAGTCGTTATGTATGCAAGTGTTTGTCTTGTTATATATATTCATGGCTTTCCCCTTATAAATAAGTCAATTGGTTGAGGCCCGATCCTTTTGGGTTACCGACCTTGATGTCATACCATAGTGTTTAAGGGTCAACGCGGGAAACCAACACGTTTCGGAAACGGAATAAAGCTAAAGTGCACTTTCCCTTGATGGAACTTATCCAATAAAAGCACACAAGCAGTGAGATGAGCCTGCCAGCTCAGAGGAACACCTATGCCTTTTGGCCAGCTTGGCTTATGACCGGTCGATCCCGCTTAATACCCCCTCTTGCAACGATTCGGCGCCTCCACTTGATGCTTGACGCCCACACTTCCGAGTTCACCTCGTAAACCCTTACAAAAGGGACGAAGCCCACACCACACATTTGTTCAATTTGAATGTCATTCTCGACTTTATCACTTCTCTAATGTAATATTCAATAGAGATGTGTGTTTAATTTCAGGCCCTTTCGAGGAGGGTATCTAATTGGTTAATGCCAGCCCGGCTTGCATGGACTTCCGGTGTTTCTTAGTTGACAACTGCATTGAAATTCAGCAGTTATGGATCTGATTGAGGAGCGGTAGGAAGAATGGATCGAACGAGAAGGATTTGAGCAAGTTTCGTTCTTGGTGAATCAAGAAAGGAAGTTTCGGGTGTTTATGTGTCCCGAAGAGAGAAATATCACTAAGAACTACCTTGGCTGTAATTCCTCGTAGGAGATAGACAGACCAAAGGTTTTCCTCGAGAAAGGCTGACCAATTGCGGATTCCGAAAAGAAATAATTTCACTGTCTTAGTTATGTGAGACGCCCTCTTCCTAGCGGCTGAATGATTGAATTGATAGCTTATAAAGGTGACTCTTCTCTTTCCTTTTGGTTAGCTTTCAATAGAAGGCGAATCATCGAGACTTGCTTGAATGCTTGCTAGACTTCCTTATTCTTCTTTTGAAAGAAGCTTTTACTCAGATAGCTACTTCTGCAAGCTAGTAGGTTAGTAGTCATAACTGATTACCCTCTTGTTTGGAACCTTGAGACAAAGGCTAGTTCTTTCCATCTCCTTTTAGTTTCTTAGTCAAAATGGGTGATGGTATTCTGCCTAAATAGTAGACACATGTAATAAATAAGAGAATACTAAATATTTGAGCCATGGAATTTATCAATTCTGACACAAGGAACTTATACTTATTAGATCTAATAAGTACATTAGACCTAATAAAATTATTTTGTTGTATCCGGACTAATACCAATCCAACCCATTTCATGAATAAAATGTGACAATTAACCAACCAACAAAACTACTTGTTACAATTAACATCTTGTTGTTGCTCGAAACATATAAATGTTGACTAATCTGGCTAACATTGAACTTGGTAAAATGAAATGGTTGAATAATTGAAAAATGAAATTATTCAGGAATACACATTGAATGCGAAGATTACGCGTTTCATTTTTGGTAGTAGATCCATAGTCAAAAAGTGTTTGTGATTGTTCAAGAAGAAATGTAACAAAAGATACGGTAGAACTAGGACAATTATTATATGAGGTCTACCCAATGCTAAATGCAGAGGCGCATAATAGATCGATATGAATTTCATGAGTTGTCCCGCAATAAAACCAGTTGTTGCTGATACTTTCTTCTCAGTTCCTTCTTCTCCTTCGTCCATAACCCAAGATCAAAGAAGAAAGAGATAAGAGGGCCCTATGGAGAATGTGGTCAGAAATCCGTAATAGAGTCTGACCACAACGACCGAATTGATTATCTTCATGCATAAGGATACTATATTACCTAGTATAAAAATTTGAAAAACCATCACAAACCTCCCTTTTTCTTTTCAGTTACAATTTGTGGATTATTATATGATGATTTTGCAGCTTTCCATATATAGAAATAGAATGAGATAGACTAGAAACGACATCTCTTATGTCAATGACACTAAAGGGATATTAAATGAATGGAATTGGGATATGGATGAAATATAATTAAATAGAGCCGCTTTGAGGTTCCCTATGAAATGAGGCATGGAACGGAGCCACTGCGAAGAAGTTTTGGGGGTTACGAAGGAAACTTCGAGTTCATAATGGTCATGGGTTGAGAACGGGAATTGAAATCTATGAGATCTAATCTCCCGTTGTTCCTCAGTAGCTCAGTGGTAGAGCGGTCGTATGTTAATTGATTGGTCGTAGGTTTGAATCCTACTTGGGGAGATTTGTTAGTTATCGTTATTCTTACCTAACGGCCCACGTCCTTCTCCTTTGTTTCTAAACTAGCTGAATCGTGTCAAAAGTGGGAAGTTGATTGTTCGTATTGATTCCTCACTCTCTTATAGGCGAACTTGGTTCTTGAAATTCTTAGGAAGAAGAAGGATCAACTGGGAATGAATGGGAAGACTGGAGTAGTATCTCTTCATTAGTCGGAAAGAATTTGTCTCCACTAGCCTCATTCGAAAAAGAAAAGAATCCGAACAAACAAGAAAAAGGTTTAGGTACGATAGTGCGATGTAGGCCAATGTCTAAAGCTCTGCCAGCTTCTTGTACACTGAACTCTCTTTAGGCTCCGAGTGGTTTTCGGGAGGGATGGTTTAAATTTGCTTCGCCACTAGTGGAAACGAAGTTCTTCGTAATTCAAAAGGGGGAAGGTTAACCATTCCACTCATTTGATTCATTCAGTGCCCGCGGTGAGGCGTGACCCACAACAAAAACACTGAGGGAAAGCCTTCTTACTGTAGCCCTATTTTAGTAGACTAAGATTGGTAAGTGTAAGCTATTTAAGCTCGCGAAGGGTAGGCTCGTAGTTTCGCCAGAAGCAACGAAGGGGGCTGGGGAAGGCCGACGACTACATGAGGGGGAAGCTGTCGTAGAAGCTTTGCTTCTTTCTTTACATATATTGTTATGAATTGACTAAATGACTAGATTCTCCGAGAACACTAGCTAAGCTAAGAAATAGTATTAGTTCCCTTTAATCAAATAAATAAGTTTATTTTTTATTTATTCAGGAAAAAAACCTCCTTCTTACAACCCACTGAGGGGGCCTTGGCCTGGGAAGGGGAGAATGGCCGAGTGGTCAAAAGCGGCAAATAGTAAATTTGTTGAAGTTTTTCTACGTAGGTTTGAATCCTGCCTCTCCCACTTGTTGTAGACTGAAGAGAAGAGAAAGGAGCCATTCTTTTTTTGGCCATTTCAAAAATTTGATCGTAAGTTAGTTATAGAGGTTGACGAACTACTACAATCAATAGATTCCCCATCTATATCCAATCCCAATGGGGAATAGAAGCGAGTCGCTTCCGGCTGGCTTGTAGTCCTAGTCTTTTAGCTTATGTAATGGCCGGCCTTCCTACATGCATGCGCCCGCTGGAATGCCTCCTTGTTTTAGTTTTGGACGAATCCAAGCCGATACATACAATATACGATAGGCGAAGGAAAACACCCCCATTTATTTAGTAGCTCTTGGGCAAGTTTGATCGAGGATTGGAGAGGTACTTTAGTAAATCGATTGAAATGAGAGGTGGGAAGAAAAGGCTCGGATGGATTTAGGAGTCTTTGTGCGAGCTGTATGCAGTGAGAGTCGCACGTACGGTAACGAGGGGGTTTGCGTCTATATGTGTAGTGTGGTTGTTGTGCCTACCCACCCTATTTATTCCATGATCTATTATGTGCCATCTATAATATTAAAATAGAAAGATTTTTTGAAATAAATTTCTCTATCATGTTATTTACAATTCATACTTTTGGAAATATAGACTATTTAATTAATTCATTAAGGGCAATAATGTAAAACTAAATTCTAACTAATTTAATCATAATATCTTTCAATATCTTTCTTTATTTTGAATATAAATGTATATTTCTTTTTTTTACTATAGAAATTTTTTATAAAAATCTTTTTAATAAAATTTATTTTAAATAATTAATTAATTTCATAACTGTATTGATTATATATATAATCCATAAAGATAAATATAATTAAATGAATTCATACATCAGTTATGTTTATAAATTATAAAATAAATATAAAGTTTTAGAAATCACTTTTGAAAATAAAAAAGAGAACCCACTAATTTTATAAAATATATACATTAAAACTAATATTTTTAACATCTTCTGTTTCCAGAAAAGTGAATACTATAAAAATATTTAAATTATTATTAACTAATTTATATTAAAAATAAGCTAAAATATTAAATATATATGTAACTTGATAAAAAGTGAAAGATCAACAATTAGTTAATATATTTATTATTCAAATATATGATTGGCCGGGTTAATAAATGATTATACGACTGTAATTTTTTGGCGGATTGCTATAGAGTTTTTCTAATTTTAATACTATAAAATATACCACTTATTATTAATTAAAATTTAATTTATAAAATAAAAAAATTAAAGCTAAATATTAAGAAATATATATTATATATTATTTTATACAAAATCTATAAAAAGATTATGTATTTTAATATTTGTAGTGAAACCGCAGGTTGAACTTAATTAGTTAAATAATAAAATTTTCAAATAAAATGTACAAACGCTTTCATAGTACATACAAACTCTAGGTTATAAGAAATCTTCAAATATTTAAATTTTTCGATTTCCTAAGAAAATGATTATTAAATTAACATTTATTATTAAATTTTATTATAAACTAATTTTAGTTAAAATTTTATCTATAAAATACATTTAAATTTTTTTATATTTATATCATTACAAAACGGATTAAAATTTAGATTAACCAATTTCAATTATATAAATATTTAAAACAAATTTTGTCTAATGGTAAACGAGTTAATAAGATTAATTAATCAATTTCAATTGAAATTTAATTTGATAAAATATGAAATTTATATTATTTGAATATAAGATGGCTTAGATTA
The DNA here is from genome assembly GCA_030180135.1 of Orychophragmus violaceus. Lineage (NCBI taxonomy): Eukaryota > Viridiplantae > Streptophyta > Magnoliopsida > Brassicales > Brassicaceae > Orychophragmus > Orychophragmus violaceus. The sequence goes on along the minus strand of CM058240.1, from coordinate 51,901,449 downwards.
CGGTTGATGTTTTTATGATTGCAGTTTTTAATAGTTATTTTATCAAATTTTCAAAGTATTTAGATTACTATAAGATGAGTTGAAAATATATTAATTTGTGTCGTTTATCACTGAATTTTAAAATAATTTTGTTCATCAGAAGACAATTTAAAATATGAATTAACCAATTTTAATTATAGAAATATTAATATAAACTTAAACAAATGCAAAAACATCAAATAAATGTATTATCATTTTTGAATTTCATAAATCTATAATTATATTTATATAAACTATTAATTTAGTTATTAGTATTTAAAATACAATTTAATTATATGTATGAGCATATGATGTTCTAGAAAAATTATATTTTAAATCGAAATAATACTTTTAAACTTACATCACATAACTTTTTATTGATTAAAAATATGATATTTTAAAATTATTTTCAAAAACAAATTATTCAATGCATTCCCGTATTAAAAACGTAATAAGCATAATATTCATCTACTAAAATTGTGTTAAATAATTAATAAAATTATTATAAAACAATAAATTTAAATTTTTTAGGAAAAATATACCCGCGGTTCTTTACCGCGGATCAAAATCTACTTCGAATTAATAAATATGTTTTGAGTTTCGTAAAATTAGATTATATGTGAACCATGTTAAATATTCTTTAATTAATGATTTTATTTTAAAAATATATTCATAATATCTTTTAATATCTTTTTATTTTAATATAAATATATATTTTTATATTATAAGAATTTTTTAAAAAAATATATTTATTTCCTCGATTTCTTAAGGAAATGATTATTAATTTCGTATTTATTATTGAAATTTATTATAAAATATTTTAATTATATTTTAATCTAAATATTATATAATTTATGATTTTATTCAAAATATATTGATAATATTTTTAATATCTTTTTTATTTCAAATATAAATTTAAACATATATATATTTATATTATAACAAAATTTGACAAAAATATTTTTGTTTCTTGATTTCTTAAGAAAATTAATTACTAAATCCGTATCTATTATTATAATTTATTAAAAACTAATTGTATTACATTTTAATCTATAAAATAAACACAAAAATATTTATATTTAGATCATTATAAATTGAACTGAAAAATAGATTAATCAATTTCAATTATCTATACTATTAAAAATTGTATACTGGAAAACGGGTTAAAATATGTATTAACAAATTTCACTTGACATTTCTTAATTTGATAAAAATATTAAAATTATTTAATATTTATATTATTCGAATATATGATGAGTTAGATTACGGTTGATGTTTTTACGATCACAATTTTTAAAGAATTGTTTTTTCAAAATTTCAAAATACTTGGACTACTATAAGATGAGTTGAAATATAGGTTAAATTGTTTCGATTATAAATTTCTAATAAGATTTATGTTACAAGTTAAAATGATGAATTAACCAATTTATAGAAACAATAAAATAAACTTAAATCAATCCAAATATGTTAATGAACGGATTATCATATTTTAGTTAAATTTTGATCTATAAAATAAACCTAAAGAGCATAATGAAACGGGTTGAAAAATATATTAACAAATTCAGTTATCTATACTATTAAAATAACTTTTGCCTACTCTAAGTCGGATTAAAAATGCATTAACCAATTTCAATTGATAAAATATTAAAATTATTCAATACTTAAACTACTATAAGATGGGTTGAAATATAGATTATTATGTTTCAAATTTCATAAATCAGTAATTATATTTATATAAAACTATAAATTTAATTATTAATATGAGCATATGATATTTTATAATTATTTTAAATCAACACAATACATATTATTATTATATTACATAACTTTTAAAATAACTGTTTTATTTAAAATAAAATATTATAAAATTACTTTCAATCAAAAACATATTCAAACAAAATAAATTGGTTTAAACATTTAACGCATGTCAAAATGTAGTATTATTTTAATAGTGGGGATTGCTTTTTAAAATGATATGATAAAGCTTAAGTTTGGGAAATGCATCGTCGTCAACCGAATTTTTCGAGAAATAGTTTTTTTTAAACTAAACTTGTACAAGAAATAGTTTTTTCAAAATTAGTTAATAAAATTTCAACGTAAGACTTTATTGGGTCCGATTGGTGAGCAAAAGCGGAATGGTAATTTTAGCGGTAAACGGAAGCTGTAAGTGGTTAGAGAATAGTGAAAAGAAGTAAGAACAAGCGGTTGGAGAAAGCGGTATAAAAAACTGAGAGAACAAATTAATATTGCTTTTGCTACCGCTTTGAGATTGGTGATCATCAAAGCGGTAAACCCCTTACCGCTGCGGTAAGGAGTTACCAATCGAAGCCATTAAAAAAGAAGAATCTCCGGAGTATTTCAAAGCTTCACACACTAATCAAATCTTTAACCTATATTGTATATGTAGTCGTTAATCTTCCTCAACATATATAAATAGCGTTGCATGCTTTACGAGATTTGTTCAGTTAAAAAGATAAGAAAATGGGGAACATTAATGTGAGAGTCGAAACTCGCACTGTCAAAACTTGTAGAGCTAAACTTTTAGGGAACATAAATTTCAAGAGTAAACACACCGAAATAGAAAACCCGGATGATATTTTATTGATGAGAGATAAAAAAAGAGTACAAAGAATAAAAGATTAAGATGTTTACAGCTGAACCTTATGAAAGTCTGTCTTTGTACCCTTAAAAAAGGGATCAAGCCATTCGTAGTTCTAAGTCTATATGCTAGGGTTTTTCAAGATATCTAAGTCGTAGGAAGTCCATCTCCTTATATAGCTGCGGCAAGTCGGCTTCGAGAATATTCGTCCGCAAGATATTCAGAAATCTTCATGTTATCGTCTTTTTCCATTTCTTTTAATATCTACATTTTCAGCTCGGATTTTCTTCTTCTGCTCGGAGATATCCTCTTCTTTCCTTCTTGGAGTTTATCTCTTCTTTTGGCGATCATCTCTCCGCGGCTTAATCTATTTTGCCGAATGGGCCGAGAATGAATGATCCTTGAGCATAGACTTCTTAATTCGTCCCAAAGTCTCGGAAGTATGAGTTTCGTGGGTTGAGCCTAAACTCGTATTTCGTATGACTTTATCTGACAATTCTTGGTAACGCCTGAACGTATATGTTGATGTTCCGAAGATGGGTTGCGGCTAGTTGCGCGTCCGGAGAAGAAGATATCGGAAAATGTTCGAACGTATGATCTAAGTGGAATATCCGTTCGGAAAGTTTGATAAGTAAATCCAGCTCGGAAGTTTCCAAGGAATGCATTCAGATCAGAACTTCCGAAAGAATCGATTGTGCTCAGAAAAGGAGAAGGGAGATGTTCGGATCCAAACTGGTTTAGCTCGGATCCGAGCTGGTTTAGCTCGTATTCGAGCTGGTTCAGCTCAGAATTACCCTGTTCGGATGTTTCTGCCCATCTGTAGGTCTTGTCGAGAGATTCGTTTGTCCAATTGATCCGTTCGGATGTTTTGTTGAATAGTTTTGTCCGTTTAGTATGAAATGTTATCCGTTTGAAGCTTTTCGTATAAAATATCGTTCATACGAAACGTCATCGATACGAAGTGCTTTGTATAAAATATTAACTATACGAAGCTCCTTTCGTACGAAATACGATGATCGGCCGTGTCCGATTTCTTAACTATGCTTTTCGGCTATTATTTTCGCTGAGAGGATTTTGACCCCAACAGTTAGCCCCCCAGCTCGTCAGACTCGAGTGCGATGATGGCGAGGTTATTTAGTATTCAAGGCGAAAACAATTGTTCGAAATATTTGATTCGGCCATTTTGTTTCGTTGCTAGTCCGTTTAGGACGAAGAATTGTCCGAATTGTTCGTCGTATTTTGACTGTCGTCTAGTTTGCCGAGCGAGATGGATTTTTGGAACGGCATTTTCCAGTTGGACTTGTTCCAATTTTTCGAGTAAGTCTACTCACATCCGTCGGCCTGTACATGACGACCCTTTCAGATCTTTCAGCCGTAATCAATTTTCTCGAGCAAAGCTTAGCCGATTCCAAGATAAACGTCCCCCAAGGAGCACCCTCTGAGTCATTGGGTCTATTGTTTCTGAATCTAGTCGAATGCGTAAAAAGAGACATGGAAAGGATATTGAAGTCCCACAGCCCTATTATAGTCCGATCCGGTTTGACCGCGGTAACTATAGTTTTATGTACTCCAATGCTGCCGAGGTTGCCAGTTTCTGCGCGGGTGTGCGTCATCCCGGAGATTATCCTATGAAGTATGAGGATATGATCTTCGTAGGATCTCTTGTCGATGCAGGGCAAGATATGCTAAGGGTTAGTATTTTTCTTTAGCGTAGCAAAATCTTTTCTTTCTTTGTAGCTTGATTGACTTGATCGTAAGACTTTCGTCGCAGACTTGGGCTTCGATTAATCGCCATGACGCCAAATCCGACGGAAAATTGCAAAGAATTCAAAGTCGTGTTGCAAGGCGTTTCCTTGATAACGCAAACTTGGAAAATTCCGTCACCGCTTTGAAGGCTTCTATCGAAGAGGAGAAAACCAAATTTGAGACGGCAAGATTTTCCCTTGACGCCGAAAGAAACATGGATTTTACCGAGGCCGAAGTTTTGAGGAATCAACTTGCGGAAAGGAGGCTATCTCGCGATGCGGCTCATCATGACGTGGACGAGAAAGGAAAGAAAGGAATGCTTAAGAAGATTGCGTCTCACTTTTCCATATTCTGCAAAATCTTCTCGAAACTGTCGTCGGCCAAGGAAAAGCATAGTCGATTCGTTGCGGTGAGGAACAGCCCTGACTTGATTGCCGATTTGAGAGCTGAGGGTCCTTCCGCGTTTGGGTCTGAAGTGGCGGACCTTAGATCGAGAGCTCGTTTGGGAGAGGATGATGTTTCCGAGTTCGATCGGTTGATAGCCAAATCGGAAAGTTGTTTCGGTCAGTCTTTGTTTTCGGACGACGTTGCCAGTTCATCCTAAGGGGATACATGCTTCTGATATATGGACATAGTAGCATTAGCCGTATGTTACATATTATTTTTTCGATACAGTCGGTCGTCCCGATATATGAATTGACTATCTTTTATGCCTTAGACAAATTTATTGTCTTAAATCTTCGGAGTTTATTGTTTGGACGTTTTTGAATACGCTGCAGCGTTTTGCCGTTTTTATTTTAGATTTCGAGTTTGAGCGAAGCATTCTTAAATGTATCGGATGGATTCGTGACGGCTGTGTGGATCATTTAGTTATGCTTACTTAGACTTTTCGGAAATGTTTGAAAAGTTTCTCGAGAAACAAGGTGGGATGAGCTCAGAAAATTAGAGATGACTGATCCGGAAGGTCCGAGCTGGTTAGCTCGGAGATTCCAAACTGGTTAGCTGGATCCGAGCTGGACTGCTCGGATTTCTGGATATGTCAGGTCCATGGGAGAGTGAACAGTCGTGTTATCATTGTATTGACTAGTTTTGGAGAATTGAGCGGATCTTGTTTGAGGGAGGACTTTTCCTTTCGGCTCCACTTTTGGACCTAAGATGATTGAGACCAGTGTGCTTTGGAGCGTCTGACTGGGTTTCAGAAATAAGTTCGAAGATTGGCGAGACATACTCTTCTTAGAACTTGTGATGATTGAGAACAGTGTGCTCGGAAGCGTCTTACTGGGTTTCGAAATTAAGTCCGAAGATTAGCGAGACGTACTCTTCTTGCGGACTTGCAATGATTTAGACCAGTGTGCTCGGAAGCGTTTTACTGTGTTTCAAAATTGACTCTGAAGATTAGCGAGACGTACTCTGTGGACTTGTAATGATTTAGACCAGTGTGCTCGGAAGCGTTTTACTGGGTTTAGGAGTTTTACTTTTGACTTCAGTATTAGTGCGGGGGTCTCCCATCTTATTTTCCCGTCGTGGGTCATAAACTCAGTAATAACTTAGACCAGTGTGCTCGGAAGTGTTTACTGGGTTTCAGAGTATTACATTTAACTTCAGTACTAGTGCGGGGGTTTCCCGTCTTATCTTCCCTTCGTCGGTCGTGTACTCATTGATGACGTTGTCGAGACCAGCGTGTTGTGTTTACTGGGTTTGGACTTCGATTCTGTTTTTCCGTGAGACTTTCGTCTTACATTTTCCGTTACAGATAGTGAGCCGATATCCGCAGGACATACCTTTCAAAATATCAGACCAAGATATACTTGGCTATAACGTCATTTTACCAGTGTGCTGGGTAGCGTCATACTGGATTTTTGTGGATTACTACGGAGGTTTGCTCGACTTATGTTCCTTTCGCCGATAATAAACATACCTAGGCGGTATTTAAAATTTATATAGCGCGCTTTTATCCGTTTGTTGGATGTATAGAGCCTCAATCCGTATAGGACATCTTGGCTAATGTCTATAAAGGATGTATTAGTTTGTCTGTTGTGGCCATCAACAGACAAGATAAACTATTCCTAAAAATTATGAGAACGTACTAGACTCGACTAGGTATGATGCGATAGTAAATCAACTCAAACTAGTTTGTTAAGCTACGAGGTTCGGATCCTAATTTTAATTCTATTAAAAGTAAATTAAACAAAAAGCGAGAATGAGTTTATTTTTCATTACCGGATAAATCCAAGCGTATGGTTGGGGAGTTGAACTTTTGCGGATACGTTTGATTATGATCCGTCGTCTTGAGTTTTTGAAAAAGCGTTGAACGGATTGGCCTTGCGAACTGATCATTACGAAAGTTGTCTGAGTACGTTTTTGAGTTAGTCGGACAGTTTTCGTTTTTGGTTGAGAGGAATGTCTTGCTCGGATGTCCGAGCTGGTCTGCTCGGAAATTCCAAGCTGACCTGCTCGGATTTTCGAACTGACTTGCTCACAAAGTTCCGAGCTGGTTTGCTCGGGTTGAACGGGAATTCCGAGCTGACTTTCCCGGAGTAGCTGACATGCTCGGGTCGCTTGGTCTTGTCGCGCTGATCCACTCGGATTTCAGAGCTGGCATGCTCGAAGTTTCCGATCTGATGTGCCCGTATTGTGTGTCTGAATGTTTCCGAGTAACTTTGTCCGAAAAGTTCTTTTGAGCCCGAATTTTTTTTAAATTTCTGAATTCCAATGTGGAAGTATATATATATATATACGGACCCACTCCCCCTTTTATGGAAAAGAGGGAGAGCTGAACCGATCAAGATATCAGCTGCCTATGTACCCCTTTCGGGGATCATGCCGTCCCATAGTTCAAGTGTTTCTTGAGATGTTCGGAAATCTCGTCTTAGTGATAGTACTTCTTCAAAATGTGTTGCATTCCAACTTCTTGGAATATTGTCATCGTACATGTTGACAAGTTCTTATGCTCCACAGCGAACTACTTTGGTAACTATGTATCTTCCTTCTCGGGTTGCTCCTAGTTTTCATGTGCTTCATTCAGCCGTGTTCTAGGACACTTTCAATAGGACTGGGTCGTTGTCGGGGAACCTCCAACTACGGACACTGGATTTGCAGTATTTAACAGTTTCTTTTTGGTAGTTTTGGATGCGGACAAGTGCATGATCGCGTCGCTCGTTCCGTCGGTTTTTTATCATCGCATGCGGAAAAATGGTCCGAGAAGATTAATTCGTCGCATGATCAAGTCTTTCGAGCATGACATTTTGTGTCCGCCGAGTTCGATGATACGATCATCGCAGAATGAGGCGATCGCGCACTGACCATGGGAGTGCTGCATCCAAGCTGGTTCTGTTCGAGTGGTGAGGCGATCGCGGAAAAGAAATTTGTCGAGCCGGTTGTTGTCGCGGGAAGGCAGTGAAGGATTATGTGTGTTCTTGGTGTAATTGTCAGGTTACAACCTAGCACATAATTATCTAGGATCTAGGTGATTTGCAGTTGAATCATAAACAGATCAGATTCATTACCTTATGTTGCAGCGGATTGATCAAGGGAATGAAGAGATCAGTTAGAGCTGATGATTACCGGCTCCTCCTCAGGTATCCACACGCTTACAAGCTATTGGATCAGGCTGCTAGACCAAGCTGGAATCAACAGAGAGAGAGAAGAAAAGAGAGGCAAAAATCGCAGACCACTAAAACCTTAGGGCTTCCTGCGCCACCTCCTTCCTTTATATGGGCCCAAGTAATTAAACTAATGGCTCATTAGGCTTTTGGGCCCAAGGCCCAAATCAGACAAAAGACTGTCTTTTGTCTGGCCCAATTCTCTGTACAAATACAGTAAATGCCTTGCATCTTACTGTATTAATTCCATTTTAACTTTCCCGTTAGCTATGGTGTGTGACCCTTAGGGATCATACAATACTGGTAATAAGTCCTAGACTTATAGATCATGAGCGGGCTCTAGCAAGTCATCATGATCACCCAGTATTTATGACTTATGTCTGATCTCGACACTTATCATACTTTCTAGAGATAGTACGGTAGATTTCAGGACATTCCCAACAATCTCCCACTTGTACTGGAATCCTACATTCCCTAATCCTTTTGTCTCAATATCTCGATCTGGCATAAGGCAAGATGCGTGTCATCCTTATATAGCCAGACCATGTTCATCGGACCATATTTGATACTGACAATGCAAACGACTTGGGCAAGTCCGTTTGGGAGTGGCCACTCTCTTACCAGCTATCAAGTCTCCGATTGGCCTAGAGATATTACCTCCGTTAAACGGCAGGGACAAATCCCATCTTGTTCCATCACTATGAACTACACACTTTATAATACACCCAACCAAGGTCCTTATAGCTCCCAGTTACGAAACAGCGTTAGACAATGATCAAAGCGCATCAATCCATGTGCAGCCACATGCATGCGAACTAAGGTCTAAGGACTATACTATATAGTCGTATATGAGAACCTCTTATGACACAGATATTAATATCTTGTAGAGTTCTCATCAGCGGGCCATGTCCGGTCATATGCTCCCCTACATATACCTATGTGTAGACTTTGATGCCGCGCATCCATGACCCCTCGAAACTTGGTCATAAGTCTCAACACAATCTAGTCTCAAGTGGTTGTTGGTGTTCCAATTTCAACAACCTTCGACTATGGACACTATGATTTATGTCATTTCGTTAAATATGGGGTTTCAGGATCAAGTCTACTCATGTACTTCGATGGCCCATATATAATGACATGAATCATTTTGGAACGATTATTTATATCACAGTTAAAATAATCCAGAAATCATAGATTTCCTAAACATAAAATATTATGTTCACATGAACCTTTCAAAATGACTAAATAAAGCCCTTTACAAACTCCCACTGAAATTAAGACTACATCTTAACTTCACTTATCCTACAGCTACAGTCCGCGACTCGTGCTTAGGCCTAAGGAGTGGCTTCGTTAATAGATTAGCAACGTTCTCATTCGTTGAAACTTGCTGATCTACTTAACAACTCTGTTATTTATCTCACGGAATAGGTTATACCTACCCTCAAGGTGTTTGGACCTCTGATGTGCAGCTAGTCTCATCTATGCTGGGAATCACATCAAGTTCAGTGATGAACTCTTCTTTCCAAACAACCTCTTTCGCCGCTTCCCAAGCTGCGAAATGTTCAGCTTAAGTCATGGAGTCAGCAACAGTGCCTTGCACCGCCAGACAGACACAAGATATAACCGGACTGTGACCGGAAATTATCTTTGTCTGTTGGAAAATTGCCTTTCAGACTCTACCGACTTGTAGCACCTCACTTTCTCCGTAAATCAAGAACTTATCCTAAGTATTTTCCAAATACTTGAGGATATTCATTACGTCAATCCAGTGATTCTTTGCTGGATTTGACTGGTCTTTACTTGTCTTGCTTAACATTAAAGCAACATCAAAACAAGTACGTGTCATGGCATACATGATAGATCCAATTGCCGACGCATATGGAATCTCATCCATGCATTCAAGCTCAGCAGTTATCGTAGGACACTGTTTCTTGCTTAACGTAATGCCATGTGACATTGGCATAAAACCCTTCTTGGAATGCTGAAAACGTGTAGGACTTTGTCAATATAAGAATCCTGACTTTGTCCTATCAGCTCTTTTGGATCTCTATCTTTAGATCCAAAATCCAAGAACTTACGTGGCTTTACCCATATCAATCATAAAACCAACTCCCAAGCCAGTCCTTTACCGACTGCAGCATTGTGACGTTATTTCCGAGAATCAGTATGTCATCGACATACACTATGAGAAACGCAACATCGCTCCCACTTATCTATTAGTAAACGCACAGTTCCACTTTGTTCCTGTTCAAGTCAAAACCTTGACTACTTCAACAGAATGAAGATTCCAACTCCGATATGTTTGCTTCCATCCATGAATGGATCGATGAAGCTAACTTACACACAGTGTAATTTTTCGGAGTCCGGGCTCACTTTCGCTTCTGTGAATTTCGCAGGTTCGTCACTTTCAATGATCATCAGATCATGGCAACTAATCACGAGAAATCACTCTCTGATTAGTGACGGATTCATTCAGATCTGCGAACTTCAGGCTTTACAGGTGTAGATTCTACAGAAATCTGTAAATCCATCCGCTGCTCTCCCTCAACAGGTTGAGCAGCCTCCTGTATTTCTCGAATTTCTTCGAGTTATACTTTTACTCCCACTGTTCTTCTTAGAAAGCAACTTCCCTCTTAGAAAACAGAATTCCGAACAACCTAACTTCGTTTTCGGAATGGACGTAAAAGTAACAAGCCTTGGTTTCCCTAGGACAACCAGCGAAGTAGCTCAACTACAAATACTCAGTAAAGACGAATTTGGATCATTTCAAGTCCACATTTAAGTGGTGTCTTTCAACTGATATTGGTAGAACTATTTCAGCGTAAACTTAGATATTTCTAGAGCGTTATTCTTAAAGAATATCATGGAAGATTCGTGTGACTCATCTTTAATCATTTCTAATAAGATCTGATTCTTTCTCTCAGAAACACCTCCAGGTTTTCAGGAGAAATGAGCTGTGAAACGACTTCACACTCATTCAGATGATCACACTATCAATGACTTAAGTATTCTCACTCGTGATCTAATCCAGAGTCTCAATACTTCTGTCACTCAGATTCTATACCTCATTCTGGAACTCTTTCGACCATTTCAAAGAATTCCAACTCGTGTCTCATCAAATGAACACAGTCATACTCACTGAAGTAATCAGTAAAAATAATGAAGTACAGGAAATTTTCTCTGGCATTACTGCTCATCGGGCCACATACATGAGTATGTTCAAGGTCCAATAAGCCTTTGGGCCTTTCTCTAGCTCGGCTAAGATGGGCCCTGTGTCTTTTGGTCCAGTAAGCAGAATTCAAGTCTCATAAGATATCCGATCAAATGAGCCCAAAAGTCCATAACTATGGGGTTTCTGAATCCGACTTACTCTATGTGACCAAAACATTTACGCCAAGAAAAATCAGGTTTAATTCATCAGATTTAAACCAATTCGGTATTTATGTTACATTTAGGCACTCTTTGGTTTAAGATATAAAACCCATTCCTTGAATAGGGTGCTACAATTAATATTTCATTGAGATCAAAAGAACAAAACTTGTCTTTTATCAAAATGAAAAACATTCAAATTCTTACAAGAAAATGAAAAACAACTCTGCTTAAAGCAGGTACATTGTAGCAATTACTTAATACAAAACCAAGCCTCAAAGGCATCTACAAGTGAAAACCCTACGGCTGAGGCAGCATCCATAGCTCCTTCCAGACACGCAGTTCCACTTGTCCTTCCTTCAACGTTCTACTGTTGCTTAGGCTCTGCATATTATAACAAATATCAGTGCCACAACCAGTATCCAATACCTATAAGGTAGAACTTGAAGTAACAACATGAATACCTGAGGAAGTAGTCTCATACATCAACTTCAACTCCTCATAATCTTCCATGAATTTAATGCAATCTCTCTTCCAATGCCCAGTCTCTTTACAGTAGCAGCACTTACCAACGTAAGAGGTATCTGATTCGGGCTCAGAAGACACACGCTTGCCATGATTCAAAATCTGGACAACTTTGTCTTCACCCTTGTCAGCATTAGGTTTAGTAAACCTACCCTTCTCCTTTATGAGATTATACAGGGTACTCTTCACGTTTGGCTCAACTGTCTTGAGCATATCATGCAGTTCAGTCAGCGTCTTTGTTAAGCCTTTCTTGATATAGTTCCTTTTGAACTTATCATAGCTTGACGGCAGTGACTGCAGAATGATCTCAGTTGCCAATTCTTGGCTAACTGGATAATCCAGTTTCCTCAGGTTATCAATGTAACCCATCATTTTATTGACATGAGGACTTACTGGATGATCATTTGGTAGCTTGCAGCTAGTGAGAGACTTAACCAACTGGTATCTCTCCACTCTTACCTGCTCCTGAAATTTCAATTTCAGGCTGTTGATCATCTCTATTGGCGACTCCATGTTCTCATATTGCTTCAGCAAATCTGAGTCCATGGTAGCCAATATCAGACCACGCACATCTACCGCATCATTATAATGCTTATTCCAAGCATCATATATTGCATGAGAGGCATTGGACCCGATCCTCTCGGGGAGAGCTCTCTCAAGGACATAGTCCTTTCTCTCCTGCCTGAGGACTAGCCTCAGGTTCCGCGACCAAGTCAAGAAATTTGATCCGTTCAGTTTGTCCATCTCAAGGACAGACCGGATCGAGAAAGTGTTTTGATTGTTTGTGCTAGTCATAACTGAAATTTAGAGATAAACAGAGTTTTAGTTATTCAGTTCATAAAAGAGTAATCTTAATAACTTATAAGAAAACTCGCATTGCATTCAAAATTTCTTTGTTTAACCTCATAAGAATGCAATGATTCCGAGACCCATGTTCAACCAAAACCAAAGTGGGCCACTGGCCGTCACCCGGAATTAGCTTTACTTGGTAAGCATACACACAGCTAGTTATATCCATATAACTCTCGGTTGTGGATTGGGCCCAAGGCCCAATTCACCAGATGTCTCAAGGCCCGGGACTCCCGATGGCCCAGTCAAGGAAACCAATCTCTTACAGCCAAATAATCACTAAAGTCTGGGACTCCCAATGAAATTAGTGACTATATACTACTTTACTTACGCAAAAACAGACACCTCACACTGTAAGCCATATTTGTAATTGAATAAGCGTTAAGTAGCTGACAAGATTGGGCAAGACATCCAAGCTTGATATTGTTTTTGAGGATTTTAGGTTTTCTTTCCAAAAATAGAAGATTACTATTTTGGGAAACTTACTTATTTTAGAAACTTTCTAAATTTAGAAATATACTAAAAATAGAAATTTTTAATTTAATATTTTATTAAATTTTTCGGTTGGGTCACAAATTATAGGCCCAATTCTTGGCCCAAGACCACATAATTCCAATTGGCCCAATAATTTGACATAACCGAGTCGGTTCATTAATTCTGGTCCAAGACCAAATTAACTACTAAATCCAACTGGTTATTTACTAAACCAGACCAGCTCTAAATTATTTGGTCCAACCAAATCAAACTTAGACCAGCCTTCGGTTTAGGTTAAAATTCAATTTTTGAATTTAAATCCGGTTTAACCAGAAATTAAATAATACCAATTGTATTAAATAATTTCCAGCAAACCGCGATTTGGGTTAACTGCTTGAACCATAATTATTCAATAATTAATCGATTCATACAAAGCAATTAAATAATTGCTTACACAAATCGTAAGCTACTCAATTCGTATCACTTTTAATAATTGAATTTGACAAAAGCGATTCTTTCTATCAACAAACCAAACCAATCGATTGAATCTAGGTTAGCCACTGTCAACATTCGATTGTTTATGAAACAAAGTCAACTTGTGAAGATGACAATCACTAAAGACAAAACAATTTTGTCCTCTTATACTAATTAACAAGCGATTACGATCACATGCGATTATTAAGCAAAGTCAATTATACATGCGATTGTCACAAACCAATCATCGTTTCTATTCATCAAACAAAGTCAACATTCACTTTGTCCTTATCAATTCAACAATCGATTCAAGACAAAAACGATTGATACAAACATAAGCATAAAACGATTTGGAACATTCACTAAAGACAAAAACGTGATTCCAAGCATTAACCAACCTTATGAATCGATTCATTAATTCAACAATCAAAGGTTTTTGAAACGATTATGAGTTTAATCATCAAGCTTTCTTATCTCTAGGTTTTCAAGGTTTCAATCAATTTTACTCATTAAAATCGATTCATCAAACCAATAAACAACCTAGTATGATCCAAAAAGCAAAAACCTAACAACCTGGCTCTGATACCACTGAAGGATTATGTGTGTTCTTGGTGTAATTGTCAGGTTACAACCTAGCACATAATTATCTAGGATCTAGGTGATTTGCAGTTGAATCATAAACAGATCAGATTCATTACCTTATGTTGCAGCGGATTGATCGAGGGAATGAAGAGATCAGTTAGAGCTGATGATTACCGGCTCCTCCTCAGGTATCCACACGCTTACAAGCTATTGGATCAGGCTGCTAGACCAAGCTGGAATCAACAGAGAGAGAAGAAAAGAGAGGCAAAAATCGCAGACCACTAAAACCTTAGGGCTTCCTGCGCCACCTCCTTCCTTTATATGGGCCCAAGTAATTAAACTAATGGCTCATTAGGCTTTTGGGCCCAAGGCCCAAATCAGACAAAAGACTGTCTTTTGTCTGGCCCAATTCTCTGTACAAATACAGTAAATGCCTTGCATCTTACTGTATTAATTCCATTTTAACTTTCCCGTTAGCTATGGTGTGTGACCCTTAGGGATCATACAATACTGGTAATAAGTCCTAGACTTATAGATCATGAGCGGGCTCTAGCAAGTCATCATGATCACCCAGTATTTATGACTTATGTCTGATCTCGACACTTATCATACTTTCTAGAGATAGTACGGTAGATTTCAGGACATTCCCAACAGGCAGTATGCCGAGTAGAGATTACAAGGATATATTCTCCTCGGATGGCGCGTTGCAGAGAATTTTTTTGCTCGGCAAGTGAACATCGCGGTCGTGCGCTGAGCAGAGATCGCTTGTCCGAGCAACAATCAATATGCAGAAGAGGATTACTGGGCAGCTTCAGTTCAGCTCCCAAGTTGTGCCGAGCTATCCCAAGTATATGGTGGAAAGCAAGACAAAGGAAAATGTCTTGCTTGAAACACTTCGTTCTCGAAAAATGTGTGTACTTTTTGTTGGGCTCGCCAAAGATGTGGAGCATGTCTTTGTGCCGAGCAGCTTATCATAATGCGCCGAGCGTAACTTTGCTCGCAGATAACTTGTTCGGGTATCCAAATTGTGCTTGAAAATATCATGGATCGCTCCGTCACCATCCGAATAGAACAAGTTGTGATTTGTTTGTGCTTGGCTTCGTCCATGGTTCTGCTCAGATGCGGATTTGTGCTTAGTGAATTAAGTATGAAATCATTGTCAGCTCGGAAAACGATGATCCTTCTTTTTCTTCTTCTTCTCCTTTTTTTTTCTTTGCTCGGATGAAGATGAGGCTTAATTAATTAAGTGACCATCATTCTTCTTCGAGCTGATTGTTTTTTTTTTTGTCGAGATGAAATCTTTTTTTTTTATGCTAGGAGAATGTGCAGCATTCATTCAGCTCAGACCTTAATTATAATTAAGTGAGAGCCATGTCCAGCGTCAGCTCGGATCTGCCCTCGTTTTTTTCTTTTTTCGAGCTGGGCTTTTCCTTTTGCCCGAGCTGTAATTTTTTTAGTTTTTTTGTCTTCTCCGAGCTGGCTGCTCGTCTTGGCCGAGTTGATTTTTTTTTTTCTTCTTTCCAGCTCGGGATTGTCCGAGCAGCTTCCTTCCGAGCTGAATATATTTATTTTCTCTCCGAGTTGAACTGTTCACTTTATCCGAGCTACCTGTTTTTTAGCTCGAAAAAAATGAGTTGAGCTCGGAATTTTCGAGCTGATATGCATGCTCGGGGTTTCCGAGCGTTCTCCGAGTTGCGAATTCTGCGCGAGTTGCCGAGAATATTGTGCGATTTGCTGAGAATGTTGTGCGAGTTGCCGAGCATGCTGCGCGAGTTGCCGATCAAGCTGTGCGAGTTGCCGAGCAAGCTGCGTGAGTTGCCGAGCATGCTGTGCGAGCTGTCGAGCATGTTGCGCGAGTTGCCGAGCATGCTGCGCGAAAGGATCGTATGACAACCTGTCCGAGCAGGCTCATCGTGTGGATAGCCTTGCCGCGGTACGTCCGAGCTTGTTTGGTCGTGGCCGTTCGATCAGGATGTTACGACCGTAGATGCTGAACGGTTCGACTGCGGACAAGCCGAGTGAAATATGATCAGCAAGACGCATCATGTTGTGTACTAATTTTATTCGCAGGTGAGAGTCATGTCCAGCAGGTTGTTCTCCCCGCGGGACCTTTTGTGGTCCGAGCAAGGCCTTTGCCCGAGTTTGGTAGTCAGCGTTGAACCATAGAGACATGCAGTCGATCGTTCACGGACAGACAATGTTGGACCTATCAGGTCGCGAATTGGTCGTTAAACCGAACTGACCACGAAAGTATCAAGCCGAGCATGAAATCATGTTATCCGAGAAGGACGTTAACGAACATACGGTTTGGCGAGCTGCACTGCTTGGACGTTTCGATTACGCTCACGATCAGCTATTTTATTCGGATAGATATCGGATTTGTACATGGATGGTTGAGAAGCTTGACGTCGGGATGGCTGAGAACAGTAGCCGGTGTCACGGAGGGGCATCGACGACGATCGGCCAGGGGCAGCTTGACTCGGCTGCAATGTGAAGGTGTAGCAGCGTACCGAAGCGGATTTGCTGAGCCGTTTGATCCTGGTACGATTGTTGGTTGTTTGGCTACTTGGCGTCGTGTCTGGATCTGCAAATAAGAAAATTCGGAGACTCGTCCGATAATGAAAATTGGTTAAGCTCTGATCAAGATGTATAACCGCAAATTCCTAAATCAAGATGCTCAACATATCAAAGAGCAATAGAATTTACGTTGAATATACGAAAAGGTTTGACGAGACATTTACGATTTCGATCAAGAGTTTATCATGTTAATTTCTATGTAAGTTAGATATATTAGTAATTCCTATCATCATAAAGCATTGAAAACGGAAAACTTTCGATAAAACTAAAATCGATAAGCTACAAAGAAGTTGAATAGATCGGCAATTGATGATGAGAAGGCAAATTAGAATTTTAGGTACTTATCTTGATAATCGGAGAGATCGTAAAGATATTTACGACGAAGACGATTTTAGAACACCAAAGAAATGTTTTTTTTCGGTTTCCATAAATTCCGATCCAATCTTGGTATCCTTGTTACGATTCTTTTTCGTTTTAGGTTGCATCTAGGAAATCTTCTCCGTCAACGTCGATAGTCGTCGCGATCCTTCTTGGTCGGATTAGTGGTGATAGATATGTTGTGTTAGAACTGACCGCAAGAGAGGTTTGCTTGTTTTCAAGTTGTGGATGATGTATCATAATGTTTCTCCTTGAACCGTAAGGCGTTGAGAAGTCAAGTCACCTATGCTTGGTCGTTCCAAAGTTCACCGCCTAAGTGCTCCTTCGTCTTCTGTCTCAAGCCGTTTCGTTTTCTCGATGAGCATGCTATTTGCCTTCTCCCGATACTGAGTTTTTGCATCAATACGGCTGTCGTCTCCTTTAAATCGGACAGTGCTGCATCGGCTGTCCTTGCATTTGTTGCGGATGCGTCTATTGCAGCGTGTGTTGTGTGATGCGGCTACGTCTGCTGCCGCGTTGATCGCCAATGGATGATTTGTTCTTTCTCTGTCTATGTCTCCGTTGGTGGCCATATCTACGGATCTGCTAGTCGGTGGTTTCTAAGTGTAAGAAACTTTTATTCCCCACGAACAGCGCCAAACTGTGAGAGTCAAAACTCGCACTGTCAAAACTTGTAGAGCTAAACTTATAGGGAGCAGAAATTTCAAGAGTAAACACACCAAAATTGAAAACCCAGATGATATTTTATTAAAGAGAGATCGGAAAAAGAGTACAAAGAATAAAAGATTAAGATGTTTACAGCTGAACCTTATGAAAGGCTGCCTACGTACCCTTAAGAAAGGAATCAAGTCATTCATAGTTCTAATTCTAGATTCTAGGGTTTTTTGAGATATCTAAGTCGTAGGAAGTCCATCTCCTTATATAGCTGCGGCAAGTCGGCTTCAAGAATCTTCGTTTGCAAGATATTCAGAAATCTTCTTGTTATCGTCTTCTTCCATTTCCGTTAAGATTTACATTTTCAGCTCGGATTTTTCTCTTCTGCTCGGAGTATCCTCTTCTTCCCTTCTTGGAGTTTATCTCTTCTTTTGGCGATCATGTCTCTGTGGCTTAACCTATTTTGTCGAATGGGCCGAGAACGGATGATCCAAGTCCGTTTGAGCATAGACTTCTTAATTCGGCCCAAAGTCTCAGAAGTATGAATTTCGTGGGCTGAGCCTAAACTCGTATTTCGTATGACTTTATCTGACAATTCTTGTTAACGGTTAAGAATGTATACATTGATGTTCCGAAGATGGGTTGCGGCTAGTTGCACGTCCAGAGAAGAAGATATCGGCAAATGATCGAACGTATGATCTAAGTGGAATATCCGTTCGGAAGGTTTGATAAGTAAATCCAGCTCGGAAGTTTCAAAGGAATGCATTCAGCTCGAAACTTCCTAAAGAATGGATTGTGCTCGGAAAAGGAGATGTTCGGATCCGAGCTAGTTCAGCTCGGAAGTTCCGAGCTGGTTTAGCTCGGATCCAAGCTGGTTTAGCTCGGAATTACCCTGTTCGGATATTTCTGCCTATCCGTAGGTCTTGTCGAGTGATTCGTTTGTCTGATTGATCCGTTCGGATGTTTTGTTGAATAGTTTTGTCCGTTTCGTATGAAATGTTATCCGTTTGAAGCTTTTCGTATAAAATCTTGTTCATATGAAACATCATCGATACGAAGTGCTTTGTATAAAATATTAACTATACGAAGCTCCTTTCATACGAAATACGATGATCGTCCGTATCCGATTGCTTAACTATGCTTTTCGGCTATTATTTTCGCCAAGGGGATTTTGACCCCAACAATTATAATGGTATGGAGAAAGAACGCGAAAGTGATGAAGATCGACAGGGATATTTTTAGTCTCAAAACTCCGGCAACGGTCTGCGACGCCACGAAAGAATATATTGGCTTCGTCCTGTTAGACTATGAGTCTGTGAAACGATTTGGAATTCGCGCCAAGCGGCTTGAGCCGAATCACATCTTAATGTCTGACAAGACTTATTTTCTAGTGGGGCTGCCAAATGATACTAGGATTTTAACCTAAAGAAAGAGGTATCAATTCTCTTACTTATCGTGTAGTAAGAGTATCGAACCAAATCCGAGACGGGATTAAACCAACGAGAATACACAAAACCCTATTAGATAAGCAATTTTCAAATTCAAATAAGGATTCTAATAGTTCTAGGTGCAATTAACACTAAACAAACAAGCAAATTGGAACAAGATAGAACTAAACAAGAAGACTTAAACAAGACAATCAAATACTAGAGATAAGGTTTATGAGCATATGTCAATGGAATGGGAGACTTGGGATGATCTTGGGATGCTAATCAAGCTTCAAACAAGCTAACCTCCTAGCAAGGAATACAATAAGTTAATTAGCCTAATCTCTTAGAGCTAATCTCTTTCCTTAATCCTAATCCAAGAACAAATTCTCATTTGTGAATTAAGATCAAGCAAGCATTCAATCAAGTTCCAAATAGCTAACAATCACTCTAGACATCCACTTTCATGAGCTAGAATGTGAAAGTCCTATCAAAGCTAAAACTGGCATTTCATCGAACACATGGTGAGCATGAAATCCTAAACATTCTAATCAACTTGATCAAGGCTAAATAGGCATTAAGATCACTAAGATAGAAGATATATAAGAAAGATAAACATTAGACATCCCTTAATCATCCCTAATCAACCCAATCCTACCTAACCCATAAACCCTATGAGTAACTACTCACTAATCATCATGTGATCAATAAAACCCAAAGAGATGGTGTTAATCATTGGTGATTAGAGAAAATAGAAAGATTGAAAGAAGGAATCTCAAAAGAAGTACTTAGATTTAATCAAGGATCAAACTTGTTCTTACAAAAGAGGTTTAGAATCAAAAACAAGCTTAAGAGACAACAAAAATCAGGTTTTTGACTTTAAATAGTAAAGGGGGACGAACCGGGTCAACCGGAACAAACCGGGTATTGACCCGGATCCATGGTGGAAATCTGGGATTCGTATCGGCCAGCCAAACCGATATGATGGCCGATATTGATCTTCGGATTTTCTGGGCAACAAGCGTATCGGTTGGCTAAACCGATATGCCAACCGATATGCTTCCTATGATTTTAATCCGAGAGTTCATATCGGTTGGCCGGTCGATATTGAACCCGATATGGACCCTCGGATTTTTGCACGAAGAAGCGTATCGGCCCGTCTGGCCGATATGCGCACCGATATCCATCTTCTGCTGGGTCTTCCTTAGTCCTTTAAGCTCCAAACTCCACTTCCAAGCTCACCATTGCTCCTTTCACTCCAAATCACCTACAAAATCACAAGAAACACTCCAAATGCAAGTCTAGAATGCCTAAACCTATCTATGGATGATCGTACACTCTAAACATGCCAATAATTAAGGAAAAAAACTAAGAGGAGCTAAAAAGAACCAAAACATAAGCTAAACAACATCCTAATATGCAATGAAATACAAGTATATCAATTCCCCCAAACTTAAACCTTGCTTGTCCACAAGCAAGCATAAGATCATCAAGTCAAGTTGGGAGAAAGGTTTGAAAGCGGGGACTCAAAACCACAAGACTCACAACAAGATACAAGATCTTTCAAAGAAGTTACAAGTTGCTCTAATCACATTGACTATCCATGTACTTCCACATTACCGTTCCCTCAATCCCTACTCTAACTCCCGAGATCCTATAGAACACAAGCAATCATCAACTCAATTCCTTACATTCATTTAGAAGTTAAGTGCGATCTCACAAAGGGGCAATCAATCAATCCCAATCGGCAAGGTTCAAGAGAGGCTATTTGAGGTGGTTAAGAAGGATTTATTTTTGGTGGTTAACTCTCAAGAACAGGAGGAATTGGCATTACACAAAATCTATCTAAGAAAGGGAACAATTCATGCATACAAAGTTCTTTCCTCATTGTTCTACCCAATCCCTAGAAGACTTTTCTAAATATTCCCACAATGAAAGACAAACACTCACCAAAACCCCCAATTCATTTACCAAAACACTCACCCTTTTAGCTCTTTTTCTCTCTTTTCTTTGTCACTAGGAAACACTTTAACTGATTTTTCTCTTTTTCAAACTTGAGCAAACTCTTTCATAACTTACCCCTCTTAACACTTGATTTTTCTTTCTTTTCTTTTTGATTCAATCTAGGGGACTTACTTCTCTTTCTTTTCTTTTGCATAATGCTCTCTTCTTAATTGGGTTCCTAGTGACTTCCTTTTTCTTTTGAACCTTATTCAACTCTTTTCATTTATCCTTTTCATTCCCAAAACAACTCTCATCTCTCCCCCAAACTTGTTTCCCATCCTAGTGCTAGACTATTATGGCAAATAGAGCTAGCTAAAATGAGAAAAGACCATTTGTCGTTCCCGATACTCTCAAGTTTTTGCACATGCCAAAAGTTATCAAGAACATGCCTCACTCACAAATCATTTTGGCTTCAAGGAAAGGTTTAGGGTCTTTGGGTAAGGGAAGCCATGATCATAAGATCAATGGTTGCCCGAGCGAATCAAGAGAGTGGTAAAAGGGAAAGCATAGCTCGGGCAAGGATCATGGGATTGCATTTCAAGCCCCTAATCAAGATATTTCAATAGTTAAATTAAGTCCAATATCAATGAATTGAGTTTAATTCATACAAGCTTCACAAGGATAGGGAATTTCGGAATCTCAAAGTCAAGCAATGGGTTTTCCTTTGTTTTGAAAATCGGTTAAAGCAACGAGCAACTTAATTGGTGAGCCTCTACAAGGCAAAATCATCATTGTCCCCAATGCATAAATCCTACAACACTAGCTAGACTCGATCCTACATGCTTTCTTTTTGTGAAAATTTTTCAAAATTTTTCAATTTTTTTGGTTTTTCTATGCCTTAGATGCAATGCATGAGACTCAAAGACAAAAATAAGATCAAAAGAAAACAAGATTAGTAACTGGTCTCTCCCCCAAACTTAAATCACACGGTCCCTTGTGTGATCTAAGAAGGAGAAAAGACCGAAAACACACAAAACGAAAACAAAGAAAGGAAAAGAAAAGAAGTATGTACAAAGTTGGAGTGTTTACCTGGCTAGTTGTTGAGTGATGGAGGTGATGAATCCCCCATGGAGTATGTCGGGTTGGATGAAGAGCAGGATGGTGTCCTCATGGCTCTTCTCTTTCGCCTTCTGTCTTCTCGTGCGGAGTGGCGGTGAGGCTCATAGTTGGAATTGGCAGCCATGCGTTCAGCTCCTCCCGTCTCATATCCAGCAACTGAGTATCTCCCCTGCTCTAACTCTGTCTGCTCAACTAGCTCATCGGCTTCACTGATCACTTCCTCAGTTACTGCCCGTAGCTCCTCATCCAAACCAGTCTGAGCCTCTCGGGATGTGGAAGTCTGTCCCGCAGCGCCACTCTTATCCTTCTTCCCTGCGATCATCTTTAGAACCTTTGTGACCTTCTTCAAGCAGGTAGCCAACTTCTTGATGTTCCTTCCGTGCCATTTACTCTGCCTTTGAAGGTCCCTGTTCTGGTCCCTCAGTGCACTGACCGTCTTGTTCGCGATCGGGTCATCCAATGGCTCTATATAGTACCTGTGCAGCCCATACACCCCAGCAGGTGCGTCGGAAGAATCTGAACCCGCTGCAGGTGCTCTCCGCGTCCGCGAGGCTCGAATTGGTGTTCCATAGCCGGGAGGAACCTCACCTTAGCCTGGTTTGTTGCAAGGCTTGTGATGGCGGGGTTCGGAAGCAGGTACTTCTCTTCCATTGGCGTATCTGAGCACATCCTGTAGATTTGGCGACCCGGAGGCGGTCTAGAACCGAGAATGTGGTACCTGATCAGCTGAGGCACGTCTAACCATCCCACCGGTGTAGGCTGTCCAAATGTCTTCTCTTCCACACTGCCTTCCAGTTTAATCTTCCTTGCCTTAAGTAAAGGCGTGATTAAACCATCCATGGTGAACTTGGGGTCAGAATCCTTGACGGAAGTTGCCCAGTCTCGGTGAACCCCAAACTGCTCAACTAGAATGGCTGTGAAGCTCGGTGGGCGCTCAACGGGTGGTATCGTCGAACCGTTGGGGAACGTGCGCAGAAGTGGTTGTAGTCCAATGTACAGAAGCTTCATCTCCAGTTCAGTGACTTGGCCTGTCTCCTTCCTAGCACACAGAGTGTGCGCTAATGCCTTGTGCACGTACCTAATAGCCGGGTGTCTGATCCTTGCAGATTTCATAGCTCCCAACTTGAATGGTCCATCGACTATCATGTGCCACAATCCCTCGAGGTATTCCTTTTCAATGGGAATGGAAGGGCCTAGTTGAGCACCATTCTCCTCAAAACCGAAGATGGAACTTATCTCCTCAAAAGTCATAGAGTACTTCTTCCTGCCCATCGAGAATTCTATCTTTCTGCGGCTCAACTCTCCTCTAAAGGCTGCCTTTCTCATGTTAATAGTTGCTTTCATAGTTGCAAGGAACTGGCAGGCTGAGCTCTGATATCCATCACTGGAGACGCTGAAGAAGGTCTTGAGCCCCATGTTTCCCACAATCTGATCGTAGTCTTCCAGCAATCCAAGATCTGTAAGGGTCGGGACGTGAGGATACCGTGTTGGCCAAAACTGAATCTTCTCCAGCTTGTCACTGATCTCAGAAGGAGTATACTGCAGTGGTGACGCACGAATCACCTTCCCTGTGATCTCTTGAGCTTCTTCCTCAACAGCGACTCCCTTTCCTTTCGAGGATGTTCCCGCATCTTGTTTCGGTGCCCTTGCTCGTGATCTCGGGTTGGCGGATGTGTTAGTCATTTTCCTACAAAAGATAACTCAAAGATAGAGTTAGCACACAATATAATCCACCAACACAAAATCAATAAGAGCTTGACACATCCATGATCAACAATTGTAAAAGCTTAACAATTGCATAATTTTCGTTTTCAATGTAGTAAACAAGCTAAAACCAACTCAACCATTCTCGTTTCAAGCTCATCAAGTGCAAAACTCACAAAGGATTCAATCACATTCATAAGCAACTCAAATTCTTGAACTAAAACTCCCAAATTTGCAATTTCAAAAATTTTGTGAAACAAAACTCAAGCAAATCAAGTAGTCTCACTCAAACTAGCCATAAACAACCTATTGCAACTATAGGAATCACCAAATTAACTTTCCCCCAATATTTCCGAAATTCCAATTTCTCAAGAACCCTAATTCACCAAAAATCAAATTCCTTCAATCATAGGGTGAAATTGGCTATGGGCATTCATGCAAACACATATGGGGAAGGTTTTCAAGCATTTTCAATCACTAACAACCAAAAAAATTCGACTTCAAAATTTCCGGGTTTTGCAATCCGAAAATTTCGTGAGTGTTTGAGAGTTTTACCTTGGATTGTGATGAAGGAGTGAAGATATAGCAAGAGAATGTGAAAGAGCCTTGAAAACCGCGAGTAAAGCACTTGAAATCGGAAGAATTGATGGAGAATTAAGAGAGATGGAAGGTTTTGAAGTTCTTGAAAGATTTTTGCCAAAATTTTCTCTTTGAAATCGCAAATGGGCAGAGATGGAGCGTGAAGGAGGAGAAAACAAGAAGAAATCGGGTCCCAGGCGGTTTAGACCGGTTTATTAAATCGATTTTTGGTCAAAATCTGGTCAAAGCCAGTTTGGAATCGGTTTAGAGTCGAGATGACTTACCCAGGCGAAGGGGCGTATCGGCCTGGCCAACCGATACGCCAGCTGATACATACTTTCGGATTTAAATTTTGCACCCTGTATCGTTCTGGCCAACCGATACAGTGACTGATATCGTTCTTCGCTGAAAATCCATATCGGCCTGGCCAACCGATACGGACGTCGATATCGACTCTCGGATTTTCTACTTGAAACTCCGTATCGGCCTGGCCAACCGATACGGACGTCGATATCGACTCTCGGATTATTTTTCGAATTTTCGTATCGGCCTGGCCACCGATATTCACGCCGATATCGACCCCATGTATCCCTTTCCTCCATTCCTATGGCCTTTGCTTAACCCCAATGAGTCCACAACTTCTCCTAAAGACCAAAACCTGATAAAACTCAAGCAAAACATCAAAAATAACAAGAAAAACATCATATGTACATGGATAAACATGGGAATTGAAGGAATTTCTTTTCCGGTTCTAATCAGGATTAGCAACCCTAGTCTGAATTCCGAGCCTAGGATCTAAGGTTCATGTAATTGAATCTATTGGGATCTCAAATTTACCTGAAGATTAGCAGCGGAAGTATTTGCAGATAATCGAGATCACGAAGCGCCTCAAGTGCTGCGCCTCTACTGGTATCCACACGCACACAAACTGGACCGCAGGGATGCTAGTGCCTTACGGAGATCTGATCTCCAGAGAGGTTTATTTCCGTGTTCTGGTGGCTGTGAATTAGGTTAGGGATGAGTTTAGGTCGACCATATATCTTATATATGTCGGCTTAAACCACAACGGAATTAACCAACGATTAAACCGAATTAATCTGATTAATCCGCGAGTGCATCGATCGATGCACTAACTGCAACGATCGACACTCCCCAGAACATTGATATCGAATGCACATCAAATATGCATTCATTGGATCATTACATTAATGATCAACCTCGTCTATGACGCCCAGTTTTCTTAGGTGTGTGACCCTGTAGGATCATATAACACTAGCAATGAGTTCTTAACTCACTGATCATAAGTGGCTTCTAGCAAAGCGTTATGACTACCTAGTGTTATGTGATTGTCTCATCTCGACTATACGACTTTCACTTAGAGCAAGTACAGTAGATTTCAGGACATTCCCAACAATCTCCCACTTGTACTGGAATCATCTATTCCTTTAATCCCTTTGTAGCTATATCTCAATCTAGCATAAGGCAAGCACTGTGTCATCCTTATTCAACCAGATTATGTTTATCGAATACCGATTTGTACTGATGAAAAACAAACGACTGACAATCACCTCGTTTGAGCGCGGCCACGCATTTCCAGTATCAAATCTTCGATAGGCCCAGAGATATTTAACTCCTGTTATATAGGAGGTACAAATCCCATCTTGTCCCATCCATGTCTCTTTCATATTTCATGATACGCCTAATCAGTGTCTTTATAATCACCAGTTACGGCTGACGTTTGACAAAGTCAAGACGAACCAATCCATATGAGAGAGAACATGATGAACTCAGGTCTTAGGACTAAACTCTTTTGTCGTAATGAGAAACTCTTATGACACTAATATAACATCTTGTAGAGTTCTCATTGACGGGTCAAGTCCGATCATGTGTTCTCTAACACATATCTATGTGATTGACTTTAATACACTTATTAATGACTCCATGAAACATGGTCATCAGTCACCTCACATACTAGTCTCACGTGGTTGTTAATGTCCCACGTTAACAACCTTGACCAGGGACCATTATAATTTTTGTCATTTATTGCTTATAGGGTTTCATGATCAAGTCACATACTTGATGGCCTATAAAATGTCATAAATTACTTTGGGACATTATATACATTTAATCAACACAATTAAATAATGCTGAAACAATTTCATTAAAATAACATAACTATTATGTCTTTGTGAACATCATGTCATAACTAAAACAAACACAACTCCCACTGAAATCAAGATCATATCTTAAGAAATCTAATGCCTATAGCAGTGGTATGAAACTCGTGCTTAGGCCTTGGGAGAGGCTTGGTCAGTGGATCAGCAACATTCTCATCCGTCGGGACTCTGCTGATCTTCACATCTCCTCTATTCACAATATCACGTATAAGGTGATATCTCCTTTCTATGTGTTTGGATTTCTGGTGTGATCTAGGTTCCTTTGCTTGCGCAATGGCTCCATTGTTGTCACAATACAGAGCCACTGGCTCAGAAATACTAGGAATCACACCAAGTTCAGTGATGAACTTCTTGATCCAAACAGCCTCCTTTGCCGCTTCAGAAGCAGCGAGGTACTCAACTTCAGTTGTGGAATCTGCTACAGTGTCCTGCTTGGAACTCTTCCAGCTGACTGCACCGCCATTCAGGCAGAAGATGTAACCAGATTGCGATCGGAAATCATCTTTGTATGTCTGAAAACTTGCGTCTGTGTAACCACTTACTACCAGCTCATCACTTCCTCCATACACCAAGAATTTATCCTTAGTATTTCTCAAATACTTCAGAATATTCTTGACTGCTGTCCAGTGACTTTCACCTGGATCCGATTGGTATCTACTCGTCATGCTTAAAGCACAAGCAACATCTGGACGAGTACAGAGCATGGCATACATGATGGATCCCAACGCCGAGGCATAGGGAATCCGACTCATGCGATCTCGCTCAGCAGGTGTCTCAGGACACTGCTTCTTGCTGAGACTTATGCCATAAGACATTGGTATGAAGCCCTTCTTGGAATCTTGCATTCTGAACCTGTGTAAGACCTTATCGATATAAGTGTCTTGACACAGTCCAATCAACTTGTTTGATCTATCTCTATAGATTCTTATTCCAAGAATATACGCGGCTTCTCCCATGTCTTTCATTGAAAAACAACTTCCGAGCCAAGTCTTAACAGACTGTAACAACGGGATGTCATTTCCGAGAAGGAGTATGTCATCTACATACAACACGAGAAATGCAACTGCGCTCCCACTAGTCTTCTTGTAAACACATGGTTCTTCTTCGCTTCTGATGAAATCAAACTTTCTGACTGCTTCATCAAAACGAAGATTCCAACTCCGAGATGCTTGCTTCAATCCATAAATGGATCGATGAAGTTTGCATACTTTCCTAGCTGCATTTGGATCGATGAAACCTTCGGGTTGTGTCATGTACACATCCTCTTCCAGAATTCCATTAAGGAAAGCTGTTTTCACGTCCATCTGCCAGATCTCATAATCATAATGAGCAGCTGTTGCTAGGAGAATCCGAATGGATTTAAGCATGGCGACAGGTGAATAGGTTTCTGTCGGAATGTTTAGAAGAATCCTGATTCAATTCTCTGATTCAGATTATCCTAAACATGCGGATCTAGGTTCTCTTGATTAGAAACAATTGTTGATCTCACCTTATACCTGTTTATGCAGCGGAAAGGGATGGTATGGTCAGAGATCAGAGAGCCACCGAGAGATAACTCCTCCAGAGGTTCACACACGCACACCAAGCAGGAAGAGAGGCTGCTAGACCGAGCTGAGGAGGCGTCGCAGGAGAGAGAGAGTTGGCGGCTGGGTTAGGGTAGGAGAGGAAAACAGACTCGAGTTTTATTTATAAAACTCGTCCGGTTCCTCTTGGGCCATTTGGCCCAAATACCAAATAACTCGAAGGCGTCCGCGCACTGTGTCGATCGACACACCTTGTGCATCGATCGACACACAGTGGCCAAACCCTTTTATTCTCTCTAAGTACAGTAAATGCCTAGCACTTTTACCGTACTTCTGCTAAGCCGTTCCTATACCTTTCCTGTTAGCTTAGGCGTGTGACCCATATGGGATCATATAATAAAGGCAATAAGTCCAAGACTTATAGATCATGAGCGGACTCTAGCAAGCCATCATGACCCCCAGTATTATATGACTTATGTCTGATCATTGACATACTCTTACTTTCTAGAGACAGTACCGAGATTACTGGACACAATTCCAACAATCTCCCACTTGTACTGGAATCTCTGTATTCATAATCCTTTTGTCACAATATCTCGATTAGTCATAAGGCAAGATTGGTGTCATCCTTATAAAGCCTAATCTTGTTCATCGGACTCTGATTCGATACTGACAATCCAAACGACTCGGGACAGTCCGTTTGAGCATGGCCATGCATTTTCCAGTATTCAAATCTCCGATTGGCCTAGAGATATTCACTCCATTTATATTGGAGGGACAAATTCCGTCTTATTCCATCACTGTAAACTACTCATTTCATAATGTACCCAAACAAGGTCCTTATAACTATCGCAGAACGATAGCGTTAGACAATGATCAAAGTGCATCAGTCCATGTGCAGTCACATGCATGCGAACTCAGGTCTAAGGACTATACTCTATAGTCGTAGTGAGAATCTCTTATGACACAGATATAAATATCCTGAAGAGTTCTCATAATCGGGTCTTGTCCGGTCGTATGTTCCCAACATACACCTATGTATTGACTTTGATGCCGCGCATCTATGACACACTGAGACTTTGTCATAAGTCACATACCAATCCAGTCTCTCACGGTTGTTGGTGTTCCAATTTCAACAACCTTCGACTAGGGACATGATGGTTCCTTTGCCTGAGCTATAGCACCATTGTTGTCACAAAACAGTGCCAGAGGCTCAGCCGCATCTGGTATCACACCTAGTTCAATAATGAACTTTCGTATCCAAACAGCTTCCTTCGCAGCTTCTGAGGTTACGAGCTCTGCTTACTTAGCCGCTCACTCGAACTGTAGTTCTCGTTTTCTTGTCCTATCTTGTTAAAATAAGTGGATCGAGGAAAACCTCTTTGAGTTTCCACTTTCGTGGATAGATCACAGAACTATGCGCCTATCTTCGCTTTTCGATCAGCCATAGTTCCCCGTTTTTACTTAGCCTATGAACTACAACGCGTCTTACTGGAAGAAGAACTCCAGGTTGGCTCGAAGATGCCAGCAGCATTCCGTTCAATTTCGCAATATTCACTCGTTTACTTGTTAGCTAGGGAAAAAAGAGAGAGGTTATTCTATCTGATCAGCTTTATAATGTCAGCATAATTGTTATACTCTGTGTTTAGTCCGAATATATTACAGCAACAAAAATTGGTACATAATTGACTTACCTTTTCTTCTGAGAAGAAAGGCCACTACCCCCTGGGCTTTGTTCTGGCTTTTCTTCTTGCTGCTCTTAAGGTCTTGAGAAGAACTTTATTTATGTTTGATGAGAAGGCAAATTTTGAGCTTTCTCGGCTTAATGACTCTTTCTTCGAACCTTTTTGTATGTATTGCCCCATAACTATAGATCAGATCCACCAGACGAGAATTTCAATTCTGCACTGCTATTGAGTCGTCGAGCTTTTCATGCTAGCCCCAAAAGAGTCACTGGTTTTCCAGTATCTCTCATCTGTCATCTCAGTACAGTCCTACAACTCATAGCCTATCTTACCAATAATAAAGAAAGGGCTGGCTTTTTGCTCGATTGATTACTGAATTGAAGAAAAGAAGTTCCTAAAGCTCTATGAAAACAGTCTCCTTAAGATAACCATGCAGAAATTTATAAAAATTCTGTTAGGTTCTTAGTAGCAGTCGACGACCTTTTCCTCTTTTACTTCACATAGATTTTCGTCTCCTTGATAGCTGGAAGTTGTCCAAAAGTATGAAAAGCAAGAGGACTTTGTACCATCCATTCCATTGTAGTTGAATTAAGTTCAAGTGCCCAAGGACTTGCAGCACATCCTTTGTTATTTCCACTGTTTAAAGTGATTGTTACGACCATGAAGAAACAAAAAATCCCAACTACGAATAAATAAGAGCCAAAACTGGAAAGGGCATTCCATCCAGCGTAAGCATCTAGATAATCTAGAATACGACGTGGCATACCTGAAAGCCCTAAGAAATGCATAGGAAAGAAGGTCAAATTAACCCCGAAAAAGTGATCCAAAAAAGGATTTGACCTAATGTTTCAAGGTATGTCTTACCAAAGTTTTTACCCACCCAATAGTAAAATCCTGCAAATAAAGAAAAAACGGCTCCCATAGAAAATACATAATGGAAATGTGCAACCACATAATAAGTATTATGTAGAGAAATGTCTAGCACTTAATTTGCTAGGACAACTCCAATGAGTCCTCCTATGGTGAACAAAAAGATGAATCCTACAGCAAATAACATGGGTGTTTTGTATTGTATCAAACCACCCCACATGGTAGCGATCCAACTAAAGATTTTGATTCCAGTGGGGACATCTATGACCATGGTAGTTGCGGTGAAGTAGGCACGGGTATCTACTTCTAAGCCCACAGTAAACATATGATGATCCCAAACAAGAAATCATCAGACACCAATACTGATCATAGCATAAACCATGCCTAGATACCCGAAGACCGGTTTTCCCAAAAAAGTCGAAACGGTATGATTTATGATACCCAATCCAGGCAGAATGAGAATATACACCTTTGGATGACTGAAGAACCAAAAGAGATGCTGGTATAAAAATGGGTCTCTGATAAGTATATCCAGCTGGGCCTCGTAATTGCTTAATGGGCTACTAATATTCTCTAAACTTAAGCCTTTTATGTACTTGTATTTAAGTATTTCTTTGTACCAGAAACCTTTTATCGAAGAATCACAACAATTATCATAAGGTCACTGGCCTAATTTCTCTTCTAAATCTTTTTCTTTTGTTGGTCACTGGCCAACCCTCCTCCCATTTCTGTCACACAGATAAGCTCAACACCATGAGCTTATCAATGGTATTAGAGCAGTCGTTATGTATGCAAGTGTTTGTCTTGTTATATATATTCATGGCTTTCCCCTTATAAATAAGTCAATTGGTTGAGGCCCGATCCTTTTGGGTTACCGACCTTGATGTCATACCATAGTGTTTAAGGGTCAACGCGGGAAACCAACACGTTTCGGAAACGGAATAAAGCTAAAGTGCACTTTCCCTTGATGGAACTTATCCAATAAAAGCACACAAGCAGTGAGATGAGCCTGCCAGCTCAGAGGAACACCTATGCCTTTTGGCCAGCTTGGCTTATGACCGGTCGATCCCGCTTAATACCCCCTCTTGCAACGATTCGGCGCCTCCACTTGATGCTTGACGCCCACACTTCCGAGTTCACCTCGTAAACCCTTACAAAAGGGACGAAGCCCACACCACACATTTGTTCAATTTGAATGTCATTCTCGACTTTATCACTTCTCTAATGTAATATTCAATAGAGATGTGTGTTTAATTTCAGGCCCTTTCGAGGAGGGTATCTAATTGGTTAATGCCAGCCCGGCTTGCATGGACTTCCGGTGTTTCTTAGTTGACAACTGCATTGAAATTCAGCAGTTATGGATCTGATTGAGGAGCGGTAGGAAGAATGGATCGAACGAGAAGGATTTGAGCAAGTTTCGTTCTTGGTGAATCAAGAAAGGAAGTTTCGGGTGTTTATGTGTCCCGAAGAGAGAAATATCACTAAGAACTACCTTGGCTGTAATTCCTCGTAGGAGATAGACAGACCAAAGGTTTTCCTCGAGAAAGGCTGACCAATTGCGGATTCCGAAAAGAAATAATTTCACTGTCTTAGTTATGTGAGACGCCCTCTTCCTAGCGGCTGAATGATTGAATTGATAGCTTATAAAGGTGACTCTTCTCTTTCCTTTTGGTTAGCTTTCAATAGAAGGCGAATCATCGAGACTTGCTTGAATGCTTGCTAGACTTCCTTATTCTTCTTTTGAAAGAAGCTTTTACTCAGATAGCTACTTCTGCAAGCTAGTAGGTTAGTAGTCATAACTGATTACCCTCTTGTTTGGAACCTTGAGACAAAGGCTAGTTCTTTCCATCTCCTTTTAGTTTCTTAGTCAAAATGGGTGATGGTATTCTGCCTAAATAGTAGACACATGTAATAAATAAGAGAATACTAAATATTTGAGCCATGGAATTTATCAATTCTGACACAAGGAACTTATACTTATTAGATCTAATAAGTACATTAGACCTAATAAAATTATTTTGTTGTATCCGGACTAATACCAATCCAACCCATTTCATGAATAAAATGTGACAATTAACCAACCAACAAAACTACTTGTTACAATTAACATCTTGTTGTTGCTCGAAACATATAAATGTTGACTAATCTGGCTAACATTGAACTTGGTAAAATGAAATGGTTGAATAATTGAAAAATGAAATTATTCAGGAATACACATTGAATGCGAAGATTACGCGTTTCATTTTTGGTAGTAGATCCATAGTCAAAAAGTGTTTGTGATTGTTCAAGAAGAAATGTAACAAAAGATACGGTAGAACTAGGACAATTATTATATGAGGTCTACCCAATGCTAAATGCAGAGGCGCATAATAGATCGATATGAATTTCATGAGTTGTCCCGCAATAAAACCAGTTGTTGCTGATACTTTCTTCTCAGTTCCTTCTTCTCCTTCGTCCATAACCCAAGATCAAAGAAGAAAGAGATAAGAGGGCCCTATGGAGAATGTGGTCAGAAATCCGTAATAGAGTCTGACCACAACGACCGAATTGATTATCTTCATGCATAAGGATACTATATTACCTAGTATAAAAATTTGAAAAACCATCACAAACCTCCCTTTTTCTTTTCAGTTACAATTTGTGGATTATTATATGATGATTTTGCAGCTTTCCATATATAGAAATAGAATGAGATAGACTAGAAACGACATCTCTTATGTCAATGACACTAAAGGGATATTAAATGAATGGAATTGGGATATGGATGAAATATAATTAAATAGAGCCGCTTTGAGGTTCCCTATGAAATGAGGCATGGAACGGAGCCACTGCGAAGAAGTTTTGGGGGTTACGAAGGAAACTTCGAGTTCATAATGGTCATGGGTTGAGAACGGGAATTGAAATCTATGAGATCTAATCTCCCGTTGTTCCTCAGTAGCTCAGTGGTAGAGCGGTCGTATGTTAATTGATTGGTCGTAGGTTTGAATCCTACTTGGGGAGATTTGTTAGTTATCGTTATTCTTACCTAACGGCCCACGTCCTTCTCCTTTGTTTCTAAACTAGCTGAATCGTGTCAAAAGTGGGAAGTTGATTGTTCGTATTGATTCCTCACTCTCTTATAGGCGAACTTGGTTCTTGAAATTCTTAGGAAGAAGAAGGATCAACTGGGAATGAATGGGAAGACTGGAGTAGTATCTCTTCATTAGTCGGAAAGAATTTGTCTCCACTAGCCTCATTCGAAAAAGAAAAGAATCCGAACAAACAAGAAAAAGGTTTAGGTACGATAGTGCGATGTAGGCCAATGTCTAAAGCTCTGCCAGCTTCTTGTACACTGAACTCTCTTTAGGCTCCGAGTGGTTTTCGGGAGGGATGGTTTAAATTTGCTTCGCCACTAGTGGAAACGAAGTTCTTCGTAATTCAAAAGGGGGAAGGTTAACCATTCCACTCATTTGATTCATTCAGTGCCCGCGGTGAGGCGTGACCCACAACAAAAACACTGAGGGAAAGCCTTCTTACTGTAGCCCTATTTTAGTAGACTAAGATTGGTAAGTGTAAGCTATTTAAGCTCGCGAAGGGTAGGCTCGTAGTTTCGCCAGAAGCAACGAAGGGGGCTGGGGAAGGCCGACGACTACATGAGGGGGAAGCTGTCGTAGAAGCTTTGCTTCTTTCTTTACATATATTGTTATGAATTGACTAAATGACTAGATTCTCCGAGAACACTAGCTAAGCTAAGAAATAGTATTAGTTCCCTTTAATCAAATAAATAAGTTTATTTTTTATTTATTCAGGAAAAAAACCTCCTTCTTACAACCCACTGAGGGGGCCTTGGCCTGGGAAGGGGAGAATGGCCGAGTGGTCAAAAGCGGCAAATAGTAAATTTGTTGAAGTTTTTCTACGTAGGTTTGAATCCTGCCTCTCCCACTTGTTGTAGACTGAAGAGAAGAGAAAGGAGCCATTCTTTTTTTGGCCATTTCAAAAATTTGATCGTAAGTTAGTTATAGAGGTTGACGAACTACTACAATCAATAGATTCCCCATCTATATCCAATCCCAATGGGGAATAGAAGCGAGTCGCTTCCGGCTGGCTTGTAGTCCTAGTCTTTTAGCTTATGTAATGGCCGGCCTTCCTACATGCATGCGCCCGCTGGAATGCCTCCTTGTTTTAGTTTTGGACGAATCCAAGCCGATACATACAATATACGATAGGCGAAGGAAAACACCCCCATTTATTTAGTAGCTCTTGGGCAAGTTTGATCGAGGATTGGAGAGGTACTTTAGTAAATCGATTGAAATGAGAGGTGGGAAGAAAAGGCTCGGATGGATTTAGGAGTCTTTGTGCGAGCTGTATGCAGTGAGAGTCGCACGTACGGTAACGAGGGGGTTTGCGTCTATATGTGTAGTGTGGTTGTTGTGCCTACCCACCCTATTTATTCCATGATCTATTATGTGCCATCTATAATATTAAAATAGAAAGATTTTTTGAAATAAATTTCTCTATCATGTTATTTACAATTCATACTTTTGGAAATATAGACTATTTAATTAATTCATTAAGGGCAATAATGTAAAACTAAATTCTAACTAATTTAATCATAATATCTTTCAATATCTTTCTTTATTTTGAATATAAATGTATATTTCTTTTTTTTACTATAGAAATTTTTTATAAAAATCTTTTTAATAAAATTTATTTTAAATAATTAATTAATTTCATAACTGTATTGATTATATATATAATCCATAAAGATAAATATAATTAAATGAATTCATACATCAGTTATGTTTATAAATTATAAAATAAATATAAAGTTTTAGAAATCACTTTTGAAAATAAAAAAGAGAACCCACTAATTTTATAAAATATATACATTAAAACTAATATTTTTAACATCTTCTGTTTCCAGAAAAGTGAATACTATAAAAATATTTAAATTATTATTAACTAATTTATATTAAAAATAAGCTAAAATATTAAATATATATGTAACTTGATAAAAAGTGAAAGATCAACAATTAGTTAATATATTTATTATTCAAATATATGATTGGCCGGGTTAATAAATGATTATACGACTGTAATTTTTTGGCGGATTGCTATAGAGTTTTTCTAATTTTAATACTATAAAATATACCACTTATTATTAATTAAAATTTAATTTATAAAATAAAAAAATTAAAGCTAAATATTAAGAAATATATATTATATATTATTTTATACAAAATCTATAAAAAGATTATGTATTTTAATATTTGTAGTGAAACCGCAGGTTGAACTTAATTAGTTAAATAATAAAATTTTCAAATAAAATGTACAAACGCTTTCATAGTACATACAAACTCTAGGTTATAAGAAATCTTCAAATATTTAAATTTTTCGATTTCCTAAGAAAATGATTATTAAATTAACATTTATTATTAAATTTTATTATAAACTAATTTTAGTTAAAATTTTATCTATAAAATACATTTAAATTTTTTTATATTTATATCATTACAAAACGGATTAAAATTTAGATTAACCAATTTCAATTATATAAATATTTAAAACAAATTTTGTCTAATGGTAAACGAGTTAATAAGATTAATTAATCAATTTCAATTGAAATTTAATTTGATAAAATATGAAATTTATATTATTTGAATATAAGATGGCTTAGATTACGGTTGATGTTTTTATGATTGCAGTTTTTAATAGTTATTTTATCAAATTTTCAAAGTATTTAGATTACTATAAGATGAGTTGAAAATATATTAATTTGTGTCGTTTATCACTGAATTTTAAAATAATTTTGTTCATCAGAAGACAATTTAAAATATGAATTAACCAATTTTAATTATAGAAATATTAATATAAACTTAAACAAATGCAAAAACATCAAATAAATGTATTATCATTTTTGAATTTCATAAATCTATAATTATATTTATATAAACTATTAATTTAGTTATTAGTATTTAAAATACAATTTAATTATATGTATGAGCATATGATGTTCTAGAAAAATTATATTTTAAATCGAAATAATACTTTTAAACTTACATCACATAACTTTTTATTGATTAAAAATATGATATTTTAAAATTATTTTCAAAAACAAATTATTCAATGCATTCCCGTATTAAAAACGTAATAAGCATAATATTCATCTACTAAAATTGTGTTAAATAATTAATAAAATTATTATAAAACAATAAATTTAAATTTTTTAGGAAAAATATACCCGCGGTTCTTTACCGCGGATCAAAATCTACTTCGAATTAATAAATATGTTTTGAGTTTCGTAAAATTAGATTATATGTGAACCATGTTAAATATTCTTTAATTAATGATTTTATTTTAAAAATATATTCATAATATCTTTTAATATCTTTTTATTTTAATATAAATATATATTTTTATATTATAAGAATTTTTTAAAAAAATATATTTATTTCCTCGATTTCTTAAGGAAATGATTATTAATTTCGTATTTATTATTGAAATTTATTATAAAATATTTTAATTATATTTTAATCTAAATATTATATAATTTATGATTTTATTCAAAATATATTGATAATATTTTTAATATCTTTTTTATTTCAAATATAAATTTAAACATATATATATTTATATTATAACAAAATTTGACAAAAATATTTTTGTTTCTTGATTTCTTAAGAAAATTAATTACTAAATCCGTATCTATTATTATAATTTATTAAAAACTAATTGTATTACATTTTAATCTATAAAATAAACACAAAAATATTTATATTTAGATCATTATAAATTGAACTGAAAAATAGATTAATCAATTTCAATTATCTATACTATTAAAAATTGTATACTGGAAAACGGGTTAAAATATGTATTAACAAATTTCACTTGACATTTCTTAATTTGATAAAAATATTAAAATTATTTAATATTTATATTATTCGAATATATGATGAGTTAGATTACGGTTGATGTTTTTACGATCACAATTTTTAAAGAATTGTTTTTTCAAAATTTCAAAATACTTGGACTACTATAAGATGAGTTGAAATATAGGTTAAATTGTTTCGATTATAAATTTCTAATAAGATTTATGTTACAAGTTAAAATGATGAATTAACCAATTTATAGAAACAATAAAATAAACTTAAATCAATCCAAATATGTTAATGAACGGATTATCATATTTTAGTTAAATTTTGATCTATAAAATAAACCTAAAGAGCATAATGAAACGGGTTGAAAAATATATTAACAAATTCAGTTATCTATACTATTAAAATAACTTTTGCCTACTCTAAGTCGGATTAAAAATGCATTAACCAATTTCAATTGATAAAATATTAAAATTATTCAATACTTAAACTACTATAAGATGGGTTGAAATATAGATTATTATGTTTCAAATTTCATAAATCAGTAATTATATTTATATAAAACTATAAATTTAATTATTAATATGAGCATATGATATTTTATAATTATTTTAAATCAACACAATACATATTATTATTATATTACATAACTTTTAAAATAACTGTTTTATTTAAAATAAAATATTATAAAATTACTTTCAATCAAAAACATATTCAAACAAAATAAATTGGTTTAAACATTTAACGCATGTCAAAATGTAGTATTATTTTAATAGTGGGGATTGCTTTTTAAAATGATATGATAAAGCTTAAGTTTGGGAAATGCATCGTCGTCAACCGAATTTTTCGAGAAATAGTTTTTTTTAAACTAAACTTGTACAAGAAATAGTTTTTTCAAAATTAGTTAATAAAATTTCAACGTAAGACTTTATTGGGTCCGATTGGTGAGCAAAAGCGGAATGGTAATTTTAGCGGTAAACGGAAGCTGTAAGTGGTTAGAGAATAGTGAAAAGAAGTAAGAACAAGCGGTTGGAGAAAGCGGTATAAAAAACTGAGAGAACAAATTAATATTGCTTTTGCTACCGCTTTGAGATTGGTGATCATCAAAGCGGTAAACCCCTTACCGCTGCGGTAAGGAGTTACCAATCGAAGCCATTAAAAAAGAAGAATCTCCGGAGTATTTCAAAGCTTCACACACTAATCAAATCTTTAACCTATATTGTATATGTAGTCGTTAATCTTCCTCAACATATATAAATAGCGTTGCATGCTTTACGAGATTTGTTCAGTTAAAAAGATAAGAAAATGGGGAACATTAATGTGAGAGTCGAAACTCGCACTGTCAAAACTTGTAGAGCTAAACTTTTAGGGAACATAAATTTCAAGAGTAAACACACCGAAATAGAAAACCCGGATGATATTTTATTGATGAGAGATAAAAAAAGAGTACAAAGAATAAAAGATTAAGATGTTTACAGCTGAACCTTATGAAAGTCTGTCTTTGTACCCTTAAAAAAGGGATCAAGCCATTCGTAGTTCTAAGTCTATATGCTAGGGTTTTTCAAGATATCTAAGTCGTAGGAAGTCCATCTCCTTATATAGCTGCGGCAAGTCGGCTTCGAGAATATTCGTCCGCAAGATATTCAGAAATCTTCATGTTATCGTCTTTTTCCATTTCTTTTAATATCTACATTTTCAGCTCGGATTTTCTTCTTCTGCTCGGAGATATCCTCTTCTTTCCTTCTTGGAGTTTATCTCTTCTTTTGGCGATCATCTCTCCGCGGCTTAATCTATTTTGCCGAATGGGCCGAGAATGAATGATCCTTGAGCATAGACTTCTTAATTCGTCCCAAAGTCTCGGAAGTATGAGTTTCGTGGGTTGAGCCTAAACTCGTATTTCGTATGACTTTATCTGACAATTCTTGGTAACGCCTGAACGTATATGTTGATGTTCCGAAGATGGGTTGCGGCTAGTTGCGCGTCCGGAGAAGAAGATATCGGAAAATGTTCGAACGTATGATCTAAGTGGAATATCCGTTCGGAAAGTTTGATAAGTAAATCCAGCTCGGAAGTTTCCAAGGAATGCATTCAGATCAGAACTTCCGAAAGAATCGATTGTGCTCAGAAAAGGAGAAGGGAGATGTTCGGATCCAAACTGGTTTAGCTCGGATCCGAGCTGGTTTAGCTCGTATTCGAGCTGGTTCAGCTCAGAATTACCCTGTTCGGATGTTTCTGCCCATCTGTAGGTCTTGTCGAGAGATTCGTTTGTCCAATTGATCCGTTCGGATGTTTTGTTGAATAGTTTTGTCCGTTTAGTATGAAATGTTATCCGTTTGAAGCTTTTCGTATAA
Organism: Orychophragmus violaceus; assembly: GCA_030180135.1. Classification (NCBI taxonomy): domain Eukaryota; kingdom Viridiplantae; phylum Streptophyta; class Magnoliopsida; order Brassicales; family Brassicaceae; genus Orychophragmus; species Orychophragmus violaceus. The sequence continues at coordinate 51,861,369 of CM058240.1, read as the reverse complement.
AATATCGTTCATACGAAACGTCATCGATACGAAGTGCTTTGTATAAAATATTAACTATACGAAGCTCCTTTCGTACGAAATACGATGATCGGCCGTGTCCGATTTCTTAACTATGCTTTTCGGCTATTATTTTCGCTGAGAGGATTTTGACCCCAACAGTTAGCCCCCCAGCTCGTCAGACTCGAGTGCGATGATGGCGAGGTTATTTAGTATTCAAGGCGAAAACAATTGTTCGAAATATTTGATTCGGCCATTTTGTTTCGTTGCTAGTCCGTTTAGGACGAAGAATTGTCCGAATTGTTCGTCGTATTTTGACTGTCGTCTAGTTTGCCGAGCGAGATGGATTTTTGGAACGGCATTTTCCAGTTGGACTTGTTCCAATTTTTCGAGTAAGTCTACTCACATCCGTCGGCCTGTACATGACGACCCTTTCAGATCTTTCAGCCGTAATCAATTTTCTCGAGCAAAGCTTAGCCGATTCCAAGATAAACGTCCCCCAAGGAGCACCCTCTGAGTCATTGGGTCTATTGTTTCTGAATCTAGTCGAATGCGTAAAAAGAGACATGGAAAGGATATTGAAGTCCCACAGCCCTATTATAGTCCGATCCGGTTTGACCGCGGTAACTATAGTTTTATGTACTCCAATGCTGCCGAGGTTGCCAGTTTCTGCGCGGGTGTGCGTCATCCCGGAGATTATCCTATGAAGTATGAGGATATGATCTTCGTAGGATCTCTTGTCGATGCAGGGCAAGATATGCTAAGGGTTAGTATTTTTCTTTAGCGTAGCAAAATCTTTTCTTTCTTTGTAGCTTGATTGACTTGATCGTAAGACTTTCGTCGCAGACTTGGGCTTCGATTAATCGCCATGACGCCAAATCCGACGGAAAATTGCAAAGAATTCAAAGTCGTGTTGCAAGGCGTTTCCTTGATAACGCAAACTTGGAAAATTCCGTCACCGCTTTGAAGGCTTCTATCGAAGAGGAGAAAACCAAATTTGAGACGGCAAGATTTTCCCTTGACGCCGAAAGAAACATGGATTTTACCGAGGCCGAAGTTTTGAGGAATCAACTTGCGGAAAGGAGGCTATCTCGCGATGCGGCTCATCATGACGTGGACGAGAAAGGAAAGAAAGGAATGCTTAAGAAGATTGCGTCTCACTTTTCCATATTCTGCAAAATCTTCTCGAAACTGTCGTCGGCCAAGGAAAAGCATAGTCGATTCGTTGCGGTGAGGAACAGCCCTGACTTGATTGCCGATTTGAGAGCTGAGGGTCCTTCCGCGTTTGGGTCTGAAGTGGCGGACCTTAGATCGAGAGCTCGTTTGGGAGAGGATGATGTTTCCGAGTTCGATCGGTTGATAGCCAAATCGGAAAGTTGTTTCGGTCAGTCTTTGTTTTCGGACGACGTTGCCAGTTCATCCTAAGGGGATACATGCTTCTGATATATGGACATAGTAGCATTAGCCGTATGTTACATATTATTTTTTCGATACAGTCGGTCGTCCCGATATATGAATTGACTATCTTTTATGCCTTAGACAAATTTATTGTCTTAAATCTTCGGAGTTTATTGTTTGGACGTTTTTGAATACGCTGCAGCGTTTTGCCGTTTTTATTTTAGATTTCGAGTTTGAGCGAAGCATTCTTAAATGTATCGGATGGATTCGTGACGGCTGTGTGGATCATTTAGTTATGCTTACTTAGACTTTTCGGAAATGTTTGAAAAGTTTCTCGAGAAACAAGGTGGGATGAGCTCAGAAAATTAGAGATGACTGATCCGGAAGGTCCGAGCTGGTTAGCTCGGAGATTCCAAACTGGTTAGCTGGATCCGAGCTGGACTGCTCGGATTTCTGGATATGTCAGGTCCATGGGAGAGTGAACAGTCGTGTTATCATTGTATTGACTAGTTTTGGAGAATTGAGCGGATCTTGTTTGAGGGAGGACTTTTCCTTTCGGCTCCACTTTTGGACCTAAGATGATTGAGACCAGTGTGCTTTGGAGCGTCTGACTGGGTTTCAGAAATAAGTTCGAAGATTGGCGAGACATACTCTTCTTAGAACTTGTGATGATTGAGAACAGTGTGCTCGGAAGCGTCTTACTGGGTTTCGAAATTAAGTCCGAAGATTAGCGAGACGTACTCTTCTTGCGGACTTGCAATGATTTAGACCAGTGTGCTCGGAAGCGTTTTACTGTGTTTCAAAATTGACTCTGAAGATTAGCGAGACGTACTCTGTGGACTTGTAATGATTTAGACCAGTGTGCTCGGAAGCGTTTTACTGGGTTTAGGAGTTTTACTTTTGACTTCAGTATTAGTGCGGGGGTCTCCCATCTTATTTTCCCGTCGTGGGTCATAAACTCAGTAATAACTTAGACCAGTGTGCTCGGAAGTGTTTACTGGGTTTCAGAGTATTACATTTAACTTCAGTACTAGTGCGGGGGTTTCCCGTCTTATCTTCCCTTCGTCGGTCGTGTACTCATTGATGACGTTGTCGAGACCAGCGTGTTGTGTTTACTGGGTTTGGACTTCGATTCTGTTTTTCCGTGAGACTTTCGTCTTACATTTTCCGTTACAGATAGTGAGCCGATATCCGCAGGACATACCTTTCAAAATATCAGACCAAGATATACTTGGCTATAACGTCATTTTACCAGTGTGCTGGGTAGCGTCATACTGGATTTTTGTGGATTACTACGGAGGTTTGCTCGACTTATGTTCCTTTCGCCGATAATAAACATACCTAGGCGGTATTTAAAATTTATATAGCGCGCTTTTATCCGTTTGTTGGATGTATAGAGCCTCAATCCGTATAGGACATCTTGGCTAATGTCTATAAAGGATGTATTAGTTTGTCTGTTGTGGCCATCAACAGACAAGATAAACTATTCCTAAAAATTATGAGAACGTACTAGACTCGACTAGGTATGATGCGATAGTAAATCAACTCAAACTAGTTTGTTAAGCTACGAGGTTCGGATCCTAATTTTAATTCTATTAAAAGTAAATTAAACAAAAAGCGAGAATGAGTTTATTTTTCATTACCGGATAAATCCAAGCGTATGGTTGGGGAGTTGAACTTTTGCGGATACGTTTGATTATGATCCGTCGTCTTGAGTTTTTGAAAAAGCGTTGAACGGATTGGCCTTGCGAACTGATCATTACGAAAGTTGTCTGAGTACGTTTTTGAGTTAGTCGGACAGTTTTCGTTTTTGGTTGAGAGGAATGTCTTGCTCGGATGTCCGAGCTGGTCTGCTCGGAAATTCCAAGCTGACCTGCTCGGATTTTCGAACTGACTTGCTCACAAAGTTCCGAGCTGGTTTGCTCGGGTTGAACGGGAATTCCGAGCTGACTTTCCCGGAGTAGCTGACATGCTCGGGTCGCTTGGTCTTGTCGCGCTGATCCACTCGGATTTCAGAGCTGGCATGCTCGAAGTTTCCGATCTGATGTGCCCGTATTGTGTGTCTGAATGTTTCCGAGTAACTTTGTCCGAAAAGTTCTTTTGAGCCCGAATTTTTTTTAAATTTCTGAATTCCAATGTGGAAGTATATATATATATATACGGACCCACTCCCCCTTTTATGGAAAAGAGGGAGAGCTGAACCGATCAAGATATCAGCTGCCTATGTACCCCTTTCGGGGATCATGCCGTCCCATAGTTCAAGTGTTTCTTGAGATGTTCGGAAATCTCGTCTTAGTGATAGTACTTCTTCAAAATGTGTTGCATTCCAACTTCTTGGAATATTGTCATCGTACATGTTGACAAGTTCTTATGCTCCACAGCGAACTACTTTGGTAACTATGTATCTTCCTTCTCGGGTTGCTCCTAGTTTTCATGTGCTTCATTCAGCCGTGTTCTAGGACACTTTCAATAGGACTGGGTCGTTGTCGGGGAACCTCCAACTACGGACACTGGATTTGCAGTATTTAACAGTTTCTTTTTGGTAGTTTTGGATGCGGACAAGTGCATGATCGCGTCGCTCGTTCCGTCGGTTTTTTATCATCGCATGCGGAAAAATGGTCCGAGAAGATTAATTCGTCGCATGATCAAGTCTTTCGAGCATGACATTTTGTGTCCGCCGAGTTCGATGATACGATCATCGCAGAATGAGGCGATCGCGCACTGACCATGGGAGTGCTGCATCCAAGCTGGTTCTGTTCGAGTGGTGAGGCGATCGCGGAAAAGAAATTTGTCGAGCCGGTTGTTGTCGCGGGAAGGCAGTGAAGGATTATGAGTGTTCTTGGTGTAATTGTCAGGTTACAACCTAGCACATAATTATCTAGGATCTAGGTGATTTGCAGTTGAATCATAAACAGATCAGATTCATTACCTTATGTTGCAGCGGATTGATCAAGGGAATGAAGAGATCAGTTAGAGCTGATGATTACCGGCTCCTCCTCAGGTATCCACACGCTTACAAGCTATTGGATCAGGCTGCTAGACCAAGCTGGAATCAACAGAGAGAGAGAAGAAAAGAGAGGCAAAAATCGCAGACCACTAAAACCTTAGGGCTTCCTGCGCCACCTCCTTCCTTTATATGGGCCCAAGTAATTAAACTAATGGCTCATTAGGCTTTTGGGCCCAAGGCCCAAATCAGACAAAAGACTGTCTTTTGTCTGGCCCAATTCTCTGTACAAATACAGTAAATGCCTTGCATCTTACTGTATTAATTCCATTTTAACTTTCCCGTTAGCTATGGTGTGTGACCCTTAGGGATCATACAATACTGGTAATAAGTCCTAGACTTATAGATCATGAGCGGGCTCTAGCAAGTCATCATGATCACCCAGTATTTATGACTTATGTCTGATCTCGACACTTATCATACTTTCTAGAGATAGTACGGTAGATTTCAGGACATTCCCAACAATCTCCCACTTGTACTGGAATCCTACATTCCCTAATCCTTTTGTCTCAATATCTCGATCTGGCATAAGGCAAGATGCGTGTCATCCTTATATAGCCAGACCATGTTCATCGGACCATATTTGATACTGACAATGCAAACGACTTGGGCAAGTCCGTTTGGGAGTGGCCACTCTCTTACCAGCTATCAAGTCTCCGATTGGCCTAGAGATATTACCTCCGTTAAACGGCAGGGACAAATCCCATCTTGTTCCATCACTATGAACTACACACTTTATAATACACCCAACCAAGGTCCTTATAGCTCCCAGTTACGAAACAGCGTTAGACAATGATCAAAGCGCATCAATCCATGTGCAGCCACATGCATGCGAACTAAGGTCTAAGGACTATACTATATAGTCGTATATGAGAACCTCTTATGACACAGATATTAATATCTTGTAGAGTTCTCATCAGCGGGCCATGTCCGGTCATATGCTCCCCTACATATACCTATGTGTAGACTTTGATGCCGCGCATCCATGACCCCTCGAAACTTGGTCATAAGTCTCAACACAATCTAGTCTCAAGTGGTTGTTGGTGTTCCAATTTCAACAACCTTCGACTATGGACACTATGATTTATGTCATTTCGTTAAATATGGGGTTTCAGGATCAAGTCTACTCATGTACTTCGATGGCCCATATATAATGACATGAATCATTTTGGAACGATTATTTATATCACAGTTAAAATAATCCAGAAATCATAGATTTCCTAAACATAAAATATTATGTTCACATGAACCTTTCAAAATGACTAAATAAAGCCCTTTACAAACTCCCACTGAAATTAAGACTACATCTTAACTTCACTTATCCTACAGCTACAGTCCGCGACTCGTGCTTAGGCCTAAGGAGTGGCTTCGTTAATAGATTAGCAACGTTCTCATTCGTTGAAACTTGCTGATCTACTTAACAACTCTGTTATTTATCTCACGGAATAGGTTATACCTACCCTCAAGGTGTTTGGACCTCTGATGTGCAGCTAGTCTCATCTATGCTGGGAATCACATCAAGTTCAGTGATGAACTCTTCTTTCCAAACAACCTCTTTCGCCGCTTCCCAAGCTGCGAAATGTTCAGCTTAAGTCATGGAGTCAGCAACAGTGCCTTGCACCGCCAGACAGACACAAGATATAACCGGACTGTGACCGGAAATTATCTTTGTCTGTTGGAAAATTGCCTTTCAGACTCTACCGACTTGTAGCACCTCACTTTCTCCGTAAATCAAGAACTTATCCTAAGTATTTTCCAAATACTTGAGGATATTCATTACGTCAATCCAGTGATTCTTTGCTGGATTTGACTGGTCTTTACTTGTCTTGCTTAACATTAAAGCAACATCAAAACAAGTACGTGTCATGGCATACATGATAGATCCAATTGCCGACGCATATGGAATCTCATCCATGCATTCAAGCTCAGCAGTTATCGTAGGACACTGTTTCTTGCTTAACGTAATGCCATGTGACATTGGCATAAAACCCTTCTTGGAATGCTGAAAACGTGTAGGACTTTGTCAATATAAGAATCCTGACTTTGTCCTATCAGCTCTTTTGGATCTCTATCTTTAGATCCAAAATCCAAGAACTTACGTGGCTTTACCCATATCAATCATAAAACCAACTCCCAAGCCAGTCCTTTACCGACTGCAGCATTGTGACGTTATTTCCGAGAATCAGTATGTCATCGACATACACTATGAGAAACGCAACATCGCTCCCACTTATCTATTAGTAAACGCACAGTTCCACTTTGTTCCTGTTCAAGTCAAAACCTTGACTACTTCAACAGAATGAAGATTCCAACTCCGATATGTTTGCTTCCATCCATGAATGGATCGATGAAGCTAACTTACACACAGTGTAATTTTTCGGAGTCCGGGCTCACTTTCGCTTCTGTGAATTTCGCAGGTTCGTCACTTTCAATGATCATCAGATCATGGCAACTAATCACGAGAAATCACTCTCTGATTAGTGACGGATTCATTCAGATCTGCGAACTTCAGGCTTTACAGGTGTAGATTCTACAGAAATCTGTAAATCCATCCGCTGCTCTCCCTCAACAGGTTGAGCAGCCTCCTGTATTTCTCGAATTTCTTCGAGTTATACTTTTACTCCCACTGTTCTTCTTAGAAAGCAACTTCCCTCTTAGAAAACAGAATTCCGAACAACCTAACTTCGTTTTCGGAATGGACGTAAAAGTAACAAGCCTTGGTTTCCCTAGGACAACCAGCGAAGTAGCTCAACTACAAATACTCAGTAAAGACGAATTTGGATCATTTCAAGTCCACATTTAAGTGGTGTCTTTCAACTGATATTGGTAGAACTATTTCAGCGTAAACTTAGATATTTCTAGAGCGTTATTCTTAAAGAATATCATGGAAGATTCGTGTGACTCATCTTTAATCATTTCTAATAAGATCTGATTCTTTCTCTCAGAAACACCTCCAGGTTTTCAGGAGAAATGAGCTGTGAAACGACTTCACACTCATTCAGATGATCACACTATCAATGACTTAAGTATTCTCACTCGTGATCTAATCCAGAGTCTCAATACTTCTGTCACTCAGATTCTATACCTCATTCTGGAACTCTTTCGACCATTTCAAAGAATTCCAACTCGTGTCTCATCAAATGAACACAGTCATACTCACTGAAGTAATCAGTAAAAATAATGAAGTACAGGAAATTTTCTCTGGCATTACTGCTCATCGGGCCACATACATGAGTATGTTCAAGGTCCAATAAGCCTTTGGGCCTTTCTCTAGCTCGGCTAAGATGGGCCCTGTGTCTTTTGGTCCAGTAAGCAGAATTCAAGTCTCATAAGATATCCGATCAAATGAGCCCAAAAGTCCATAACTATGGGGTTTCTGAATCCGACTTACTCTATGTGACCAAAACATTTACGCCAAGAAAAATCAGGTTTAATTCATCAGATTTAAACCAATTCGGTATTTATGTTACATTTAGGCACTCTTTGGTTTAAGATATAAAACCCATTCCTTGAATAGGGTGCTACAATTAATATTTCATTGAGATCAAAAGAACAAAACTTGTCTTTTATCAAAATGAAAAACATTCAAATTCTTACAAGAAAATGAAAAACAACTCTGCTTAAAGCAGGTACATTGTAGCAATTACTTAATACAAAACCAAGCCTCAAAGGCATCTACAAGTGAAAACCCTACGGCTGAGGCAGCATCCATAGCTCCTTCCAGACACGCAGTTCCACTTGTCCTTCCTTCAACGTTCTACTGTTGCTTAGGCTCTGCATATTATAACAAATATCAGTGCCACAACCAGTATCCAATACCTATAAGGTAGAACTTGAAGTAACAACATGAATACCTGAGGAAGTAGTCTCATACATCAACTTCAACTCCTCATAATCTTCCATGAATTTAATGCAATCTCTCTTCCAATGCCCAGTCTCTTTACAGTAGCAGCACTTACCAACGTAAGAGGTATCTGATTCGGGCTCAGAAGACACACGCTTGCCATGATTCAAAATCTGGACAACTTTGTCTTCACCCTTGTCAGCATTAGGTTTAGTAAACCTACCCTTCTCCTTTATGAGATTATACAGGGTACTCTTCACGTTTGGCTCAACTGTCTTGAGCATATCATGCAGTTCAGTCAGCGTCTTTGTTAAGCCTTTCTTGATATAGTTCCTTTTGAACTTATCATAGCTTGACGGCAGTGACTGCAGAATGATCTCAGTTGCCAATTCTTGGCTAACTGGATAATCCAGTTTCCTCAGGTTATCAATGTAACCCATCATTTTATTGACATGAGGACTTACTGGATGATCATTTGGTAGCTTGCAGCTAGTGAGAGACTTAACCAACTGGTATCTCTCCACTCTTACCTGCTCCTGAAATTTCAATTTCAGGCTGTTGATCATCTCTATTGGCGACTCCATGTTCTCATATTGCTTCAGCAAATCTGAGTCCATGGTAGCCAATATCAGACCACGCACATCTACCGCATCATTATAATGCTTATTCCAAGCATCATATATTGCATGAGAGGCATTGGACCCGATCCTCTCGGGGAGAGCTCTCTCAAGGACATAGTCCTTTCTCTCCTGCCTGAGGACTAGCCTCAGGTTCCGCGACCAAGTCAAGAAATTTGATCCGTTCAGTTTGTCCATCTCAAGGACAGACCGGATCGAGAAAGTGTTTTGATTGTTTGTGCTAGTCATAACTGAAATTTAGAGATAAACAGAGTTTTAGTTATTCAGTTCATAAAAGAGTAATCTTAATAACTTATAAGAAAACTCGCATTGCATTCAAAATTTCTTTGTTTAACCTCATAAGAATGCAATGATTCCGAGACCCATGTTCAACCAAAACCAAAGTGGGCCACTGGCCGTCACCCGGAATTAGCTTTACTTGGTAAGCATACACACAGCTAGTTATATCCATATAACTCTCGGTTGTGGATTGGGCCCAAGGCCCAATTCACCAGATGTCTCAAGGCCCGGGACTCCCGATGGCCCAGTCAAGGAAACCAATCTCTTACAGCCAAATAATCACTAAAGTCTGGGACTCCCAATGAAATTAGTGACTATATACTACTTTACTTACGCAAAAACAGACACCTCACACTGTAAGCCATATTTGTAATTGAATAAGCGTTAAGTAGCTGACAAGATTGGGCAAGACATCCAAGCTTGATATTGTTTTTGAGGATTTTAGGTTTTCTTTCCAAAAATAGAAGATTACTATTTTGGGAAACTTACTTATTTTAGAAACTTTCTAAATTTAGAAATATACTAAAAATAGAAATTTTTAATTTAATATTTTATTAAATTTTTCGGTTGGGTCACAAATTATAGGCCCAATTCTTGGCCCAAGACCACATAATTCCAATTGGCCCAATAATTTGACATAACCGAGTCGGTTCATTAATTCTGGTCCAAGACCAAATTAACTACTAAATCCAACTGGTTATTTACTAAACCAGACCAGCTCTAAATTATTTGGTCCAACCAAATCAAACTTAGACCAGCCTTCGGTTTAGGTTAAAATTCAATTTTTGAATTTAAATCCGGTTTAACCAGAAATTAAATAATACCAATTGTATTAAATAATTTCCAGCAAACCGCGATTTGGGTTAACTGCTTGAACCATAATTATTCAATAATTAATCGATTCATACAAAGCAATTAAATAATTGCTTACACAAATCGTAAGCTACTCAATTCGTATCACTTTTAATAATTGAATTTGACAAAAGCGATTCTTTCTATCAACAAACCAAACCAATCGATTGAATCTAGGTTAGCCACTGTCAACATTCGATTGTTTATGAAACAAAGTCAACTTGTGAAGATGACAATCACTAAAGACAAAACAATTTTGTCCTCTTATACTAATTAACAAGCGATTACGATCACATGCGATTATTAAGCAAAGTCAATTATACATGCGATTGTCACAAACCAATCATCGTTTCTATTCATCAAACAAAGTCAACATTCACTTTGTCCTTATCAATTCAACAATCGATTCAAGACAAAAACGATTGATACAAACATAAGCATAAAACGATTTGGAACATTCACTAAAGACAAAAACGTGATTCCAAGCATTAACCAACCTTATGAATCGATTCATTAATTCAACAATCAAAGGTTTTTGAAACGATTATGAGTTTAATCATCAAGCTTTCTTATCTCTAGGTTTTCAAGGTTTCAATCAATTTTACTCATTAAAATCGATTCATCAAACCAATAAACAACCTAGTATGATCCAAAAAGCAAAAACCTAACAACCTGGCTCTGATACCACTGAAGGATTATGTGTGTTCTTGGTGTAATTGTCAGGTTACAACCTAGCACATAATTATCTAGGATCTAGGTGATTTGCAGTTGAATCATAAACAGATCAGATTCATTACCTTATGTTGCAGCGGATTGATCGAGGGAATGAAGAGATCAGTTAGAGCTGATGATTACCGGCTCCTCCTCAGGTATCCACACGCTTACAAGCTATTGGATCAGGCTGCTAGACCAAGCTGGAATCAACAGAGAGAGAAGAAAAGAGAGGCAAAAATCGCAGACCACTAAAACCTTAGGGCTTCCTGCGCCACCTCCTTCCTTTATATGGGCCCAAGTAATTAAACTAATGGCTCATTAGGCTTTTGGGCCCAAGGCCCAAATCAGACAAAAGACTGTCTTTTGTCTGGCCCAATTCTCTGTACAAATACAGTAAATGCCTTGCATCTTACTGTATTAATTCCATTTTAACTTTCCCGTTAGCTATGGTGTGTGACCCTTAGGGATCATACAATACTGGTAATAAGTCCTAGACTTATAGATCATGAGCGGGCTCTAGCAAGTCATCATGATCACCCAGTATTTATGACTTATGTCTGATCTCGACACTTATCATACTTTCTAGAGATAGTACGGTAGATTTCAGGACATTCCCAACAGGCAGTATGCCGAGTAGAGATTACAAGGATATATTCTCCTCGGATGGCGCGTTGCAGAGAATTTTTTTGCTCGGCAAGTGAACATCGCGGTCGTGCGCTGAGCAGAGATCGCTTGTCCGAGCAACAATCAATATGCAGAAGAGGATTACTGGGCAGCTTCAGTTCAGCTCCCAAGTTGTGCCGAGCTATCCCAAGTATATGGTGGAAAGCAAGACAAAGGAAAATGTCTTGCTTGAAACACTTCGTTCTCGAAAAATGTGTGTACTTTTTGTTGGGCTCGCCAAAGATGTGGAGCATGTCTTTGTGCCGAGCAGCTTATCATAATGCGCCGAGCGTAACTTTGCTCGCAGATAACTTGTTCGGGTATCCAAATTGTGCTTGAAAATATCATGGATCGCTCCGTCACCATCCGAATAGAACAAGTTGTGATTTGTTTGTGCTTGGCTTCGTCCATGGTTCTGCTCAGATGCGGATTTGTGCTTAGTGAATTAAGTATGAAATCATTGTCAGCTCGGAAAACGATGATCCTTCTTTTTCTTCTTCTTCTCCTTTTTTTTTCTTTGCTCGGATGAAGATGAGGCTTAATTAATTAAGTGACCATCATTCTTCTTCGAGCTGATTGTTTTTTTTTTTGTCGAGATGAAATCTTTTTTTTTTATGCTAGGAGAATGTGCAGCATTCATTCAGCTCAGACCTTAATTATAATTAAGTGAGAGCCATGTCCAGCGTCAGCTCGGATCTGCCCTCGTTTTTTTCTTTTTTCGAGCTGGGCTTTTCCTTTTGCCCGAGCTGTAATTTTTTTAGTTTTTTTGTCTTCTCCGAGCTGGCTGCTCGTCTTGGCCGAGTTGATTTTTTTTTTTCTTCTTTCCAGCTCGGGATTGTCCGAGCAGCTTCCTTCCGAGCTGAATATATTTATTTTCTCTCCGAGTTGAACTGTTCACTTTATCCGAGCTACCTGTTTTTTAGCTCGAAAAAAATGAGTTGAGCTCGGAATTTTCGAGCTGATATGCATGCTCGGGGTTTCCGAGCGTTCTCCGAGTTGCGAATTCTGCGCGAGTTGCCGAGAATATTGTGCGATTTGCTGAGAATGTTGTGCGAGTTGCCGAGCATGCTGCGCGAGTTGCCGATCAAGCTGTGCGAGTTGCCGAGCAAGCTGCGTGAGTTGCCGAGCATGCTGTGCGAGCTGTCGAGCATGTTGCGCGAGTTGCCGAGCATGCTGCGCGAAAGGATCGTATGACAACCTGTCCGAGCAGGCTCATCGTGTGGATAGCCTTGCCGCGGTACGTCCGAGCTTGTTTGGTCGTGGCCGTTCGATCAGGATGTTACGACCGTAGATGCTGAACGGTTCGACTGCGGACAAGCCGAGTGAAATATGATCAGCAAGACGCATCATGTTGTGTACTAATTTTATTCGCAGGTGAGAGTCATGTCCAGCAGGTTGTTCTCCCCGCGGGACCTTTTGTGGTCCGAGCAAGGCCTTTGCCCGAGTTTGGTAGTCAGCGTTGAACCATAGAGACATGCAGTCGATCGTTCACGGACAGACAATGTTGGACCTATCAGGTCGCGAATTGGTCGTTAAACCGAACTGACCACGAAAGTATCAAGCCGAGCATGAAATCATGTTATCCGAGAAGGACGTTAACGAACATACGGTTTGGCGAGCTGCACTGCTTGGACGTTTCGATTACGCTCACGATCAGCTATTTTATTCGGATAGATATCGGATTTGTACATGGATGGTTGAGAAGCTTGACGTCGGGATGGCTGAGAACAGTAGCCGGTGTCACGGAGGGGCATCGACGACGATCGGCCAGGGGCAGCTTGACTCGGCTGCAATGTGAAGGTGTAGCAGCGTACCGAAGCGGATTTGCTGAGCCGTTTGATCCTGGTACGATTGTTGGTTGTTTGGCTACTTGGCGTCGTGTCTGGATCTGCAAATAAGAAAATTCGGAGACTCGTCCGATAATGAAAATTGGTTAAGCTCTGATCAAGATGTATAACCGCAAATTCCTAAATCAAGATGCTCAACATATCAAAGAGCAATAGAATTTACGTTGAATATACGAAAAGGTTTGACGAGACATTTACGATTTCGATCAAGAGTTTATCATGTTAATTTCTATGTAAGTTAGATATATTAGTAATTCCTATCATCATAAAGCATTGAAAACGGAAAACTTTCGATAAAACTAAAATCGATAAGCTACAAAGAAGTTGAATAGATCGGCAATTGATGATGAGAAGGCAAATTAGAATTTTAGGTACTTATCTTGATAATCGGAGAGATCGTAAAGATATTTACGACGAAGACGATTTTAGAACACCAAAGAAATGTTTTTTTTCGGTTTCCATAAATTCCGATCCAATCTTGGTATCCTTGTTACGATTCTTTTTCGTTTTAGGTTGCATCTAGGAAATCTTCTCCGTCAACGTCGATAGTCGTCGCGATCCTTCTTGGTCGGATTAGTGGTGATAGATATGTTGTGTTAGAACTGACCGCAAGAGAGGTTTGCTTGTTTTCAAGTTGTGGATGATGTATCATAATGTTTCTCCTTGAACCGTAAGGCGTTGAGAAGTCAAGTCACCTATGCTTGGTCGTTCCAAAGTTCACCGCCTAAGTGCTCCTTCGTCTTCTGTCTCAAGCCGTTTCGTTTTCTCGATGAGCATGCTATTTGCCTTCTCCCGATACTGAGTTTTTGCATCAATACGGCTGTCGTCTCCTTTAAATCGGACAGTGCTGCATCGGCTGTCCTTGCATTTGTTGCGGCTGCGTCTATTGCAGCGTGTGTTGTGTGATGCGGCTACGTCTGCTGCCGCGTTGATCGCCAATGGATGATTTGTTCTTTCTCTGTCTATGTCTCCGTTGGTGGCCATATCTACGGATCTGCTAGTCGGTGGTTTCTAAGTGTAAGAAACTTTTATTCCCCACGAACAGCGCCAAACTGTGAGAGTCAAAACTCGCACTGTCAAAACTTGTAGAGCTAAACTTATAGGGAGCAGAAATTTCAAGAGTAAACACACCAAAATTGAAAACCCAGATGATATTTTATTAAAGAGAGATCGGAAAAAGAGTACAAAGAATAAAAGATTAAGATGTTTACAGCTGAACCTTATGAAAGGCTGCCTACGTACCCTTAAGAAAGGAATCAAGTCATTCATAGTTCTAATTCTAGATTCTAGGGTTTTTTGAGATATCTAAGTCGTAGGAAGTCCATCTCCTTATATAGCTGCGGCAAGTCGGCTTCAAGAATCTTCGTTTGCAAGATATTCAGAAATCTTCTTGTTATCGTCTTCTTCCATTTCCGTTAAGATTTACATTTTCAGCTCGGATTTTTCTCTTCTGCTCGGAGTATCCTCTTCTTCCCTTCTTGGAGTTTATCTCTTCTTTTGGCGATCATGTCTCTGTGGCTTAACCTATTTTGTCGAATGGGCCGAGAACGGATGATCCAAGTCCGTTTGAGCATAGACTTCTTAATTCGGCCCAAAGTCTCAGAAGTATGAATTTCGTGGGCTGAGCCTAAACTCGTATTTCGTATGACTTTATCTGACAATTCTTGTTAACGGTTAAGAATGTATACATTGATGTTCCGAAGATGGGTTGCGGCTAGTTGCACGTCCAGAGAAGAAGATATCGGCAAATGATCGAACGTATGATCTAAGTGGAATATCCGTTCGGAAGGTTTGATAAGTAAATCCAGCTCGGAAGTTTCAAAGGAATGCATTCAGCTCGAAACTTCCTAAAGAATGGATTGTGCTCGGAAAAGGAGATGTTCGGATCCGAGCTAGTTCAGCTCGGAAGTTCCGAGCTGGTTTAGCTCGGATCCAAGCTGGTTTAGCTCGGAATTACCCTGTTCGGATATTTCTGCCTATCCGTAGGTCTTGTCGAGTGATTCGTTTGTCTGATTGATCCGTTCGGATGTTTTGTTGAATAGTTTTGTCCGTTTCGTATGAAATGTTATCCGTTTGAAGCTTTTCGTATAAAATCTTGTTCATATGAAACATCATCGATACGAAGTGCTTTGTATAAAATATTAACTATACGAAGCTCCTTTCATACGAAATACGATGATCGTCCGTATCCGATTGCTTAACTATGCTTTTCGGCTATTATTTTCGCCAAGGGGATTTTGACCCCAACAATTATAATGGTATGGAGAAAGAACGCGAAAGTGATGAAGATCGACAGGGATATTTTTAGTCTCAAAACTCCGGCAACGGTCTGCGACGCCACGAAAGAATATATTGGCTTCGTCCTGTTAGACTATGAGTCTGTGAAACGATTTGGAATTCGCGCCAAGCGGCTTGAGCCGAATCACATCTTAATGTCTGACAAGACTTATTTTCTAGTGGGGCTGCCAAATGATACTAGGATTTTAACCTAAAGAAAGAGGTATCAATTCTCTTACTTATCGTGTAGTAAGAGTATCGAACCAAATCCGAGACGGGATTAAACCAACGAGAATACACAAAACCCTATTAGATAAGCAATTTTCAAATTCAAATAAGGATTCTAATAGTTCTAGGTGCAATTAACACTAAACAAACAAGCAAATTGGAACAAGATAGAACTAAACAAGAAGACTTAAACAAGACAATCAAATACTAGAGATAAGGTTTATGAGCATATGTCAATGGAATGGGAGACTTGGGATGATCTTGGGATGCTAATCAAGCTTCAAACAAGCTAACCTCCTAGCAAGGAATACAATAAGTTAATTAGCCTAATCTCTTAGAGCTAATCTCTTTCCTTAATCCTAATCCAAGAACAAATTCTCATTTGTGAATTAAGATCAAGCAAGCATTCAATCAAGTTCCAAATAGCTAACAATCACTCTAGACATCCACTTTCATGAGCTAGAATGTGAAAGTCCTATCAAAGCTAAAACTGGCATTTCATCGAACACATGGTGAGCATGAAATCCTAAACATTCTAATCAACTTGATCAAGGCTAAATAGGCATTAAGATCACTAAGATAGAAGATATATAAGAAAGATAAACATTAGACATCCCTTAATCATCCCTAATCAACCCAATCCTACCTAACCCATAAACCCTATGAGTAACTACTCACTAATCATCATGTGATCAATAAAACCCAAAGAGATGGTGTTAATCATTGGTGATTAGAGAAAATAGAAAGATTGAAAGAAGGAATCTCAAAAGAAGTACTTAGATTTAATCAAGGATCAAACTTGTTCTTACAAAAGAGGTTTAGAATCAAAAACAAGCTTAAGAGACAACAAAAATCAGGTTTTTGACTTTAAATAGTAAAGGGGGACGAACCGGGTCAACCGGAACAAACCGGGTATTGACCCGGATCCATGGTGGAAATCTGGGATTCGTATCGGCCAGCCAAACCGATATGATGGCCGATATTGATCTTCGGATTTTCTGGGCAACAAGCGTATCGGTTGGCTAAACCGATATGCCAACCGATATGCTTCCTATGATTTTAATCCGAGAGTTCATATCGGTTGGCCGGTCGATATTGAACCCGATATGGACCCTCGGATTTTTGCACGAAGAAGCGTATCGGCCCGTCTGGCCGATATGCGCACCGATATCCATCTTCTGCTGGGTCTTCCTTAGTCCTTTAAGCTCCAAACTCCACTTCCAAGCTCACCATTGCTCCTTTCACTCCAAATCACCTACAAAATCACAAGAAACACTCCAAATGCAAGTCTAGAATGCCTAAACCTATCTATGGATGATCGTACACTCTAAACATGCCAATAATTAAGGAAAAAAACTAAGAGGAGCTAAAAAGAACCAAAACATAAGCTAAACAACATCCTAATATGCAATGAAATACAAGTATATCAATTCCCCCAAACTTAAACCTTGCTTGTCCACAAGCAAGCATAAGATCATCAAGTCAAGTTGGGAGAAAGGTTTGAAAGCGGGGACTCAAAACCACAAGACTCACAACAAGATACAAGATCTTTCAAAGAAGTTACAAGTTGCTCTAATCACATTGACTATCCATGTACTTCCACATTACCGTTCCCTCAATCCCTACTCTAACTCCCGAGATCCTATAGAACACAAGCAATCATCAACTCAATTCCTTACATTCATTTAGAAGTTAAGTGCGATCTCACAAAGGGGCAATCAATCAATCCCAATCGGCAAGGTTCAAGAGAGGCTATTTGAGGTGGTTAAGA
This sequence comes from Orychophragmus violaceus, assembly GCA_030180135.1. Lineage (NCBI taxonomy): Eukaryota > Viridiplantae > Streptophyta > Magnoliopsida > Brassicales > Brassicaceae > Orychophragmus > Orychophragmus violaceus. The sequence continues at coordinate 51,843,857 of CM058240.1, read as the reverse complement.
AGGATTTATTTTTGGTGGTTAACTCTCAAGAACAGGAGGAATTGGCATTACACAAAATCTATCTAAGAAAGGGAACAATTCATGCATACAAAGTTCTTTCCTCATTGTTCTACCCAATCCCTAGAAGACTTTTCTAAATATTCCCACAATGAAAGACAAACACTCACCAAAACCCCCAATTCATTTACCAAAACACTCACCCTTTTAGCTCTTTTTCTCTCTTTTCTTTGTCACTAGGAAACACTTTAACTGATTTTTCTCTTTTTCAAACTTGAGCAAACTCTTTCATAACTTACCCCTCTTAACACTTGATTTTTCTTTCTTTTCTTTTTGATTCAATCTAGGGGACTTACTTCTCTTTCTTTTCTTTTGCATAATGCTCTCTTCTTAATTGGGTTCCTAGTGACTTCCTTTTTCTTTTGAACCTTATTCAACTCTTTTCATTTATCCTTTTCATTCCCAAAACAACTCTCATCTCTCCCCCAAACTTGTTTCCCATCCTAGTGCTAGACTATTATGGCAAATAGAGCTAGCTAAAATGAGAAAAGACCATTTGTCGTTCCCGATACTCTCAAGTTTTTGCACATGCCAAAAGTTATCAAGAACATGCCTCACTCACAAATCATTTTGGCTTCAAGGAAAGGTTTAGGGTCTTTGGGTAAGGGAAGCCATGATCATAAGATCAATGGTTGCCCGAGCGAATCAAGAGAGTGGTAAAAGGGAAAGCATAGCTCGGGCAAGGATCATGGGATTGCATTTCAAGCCCCTAATCAAGATATTTCAATAGTTAAATTAAGTCCAATATCAATGAATTGAGTTTAATTCATACAAGCTTCACAAGGATAGGGAATTTCGGAATCTCAAAGTCAAGCAATGGGTTTTCCTTTGTTTTGAAAATCGGTTAAAGCAACGAGCAACTTAATTGGTGAGCCTCTACAAGGCAAAATCATCATTGTCCCCAATGCATAAATCCTACAACACTAGCTAGACTCGATCCTACATGCTTTCTTTTTGTGAAAATTTTTCAAAATTTTTCAATTTTTTTGGTTTTTCTATGCCTTAGATGCAATGCATGAGACTCAAAGACAAAAATAAGATCAAAAGAAAACAAGATTAGTAACTGGTCTCTCCCCCAAACTTAAATCACACGGTCCCTTGTGTGATCTAAGAAGGAGAAAAGACCGAAAACACACAAAACGAAAACAAAGAAAGGAAAAGAAAAGAAGTATGTACAAAGTTGGAGTGTTTACCTGGCTAGTTGTTGAGTGATGGAGGTGATGAATCCCCCATGGAGTATGTCGGGTTGGATGAAGAGCAGGATGGTGTCCTCATGGCTCTTCTCTTTCGCCTTCTGTCTTCTCGTGCGGAGTGGCGGTGAGGCTCATAGTTGGAATTGGCAGCCATGCGTTCAGCTCCTCCCGTCTCATATCCAGCAACTGAGTATCTCCCCTGCTCTAACTCTGTCTGCTCAACTAGCTCATCGGCTTCACTGATCACTTCCTCAGTTACTGCCCGTAGCTCCTCATCCAAACCAGTCTGAGCCTCTCGGGATGTGGAAGTCTGTCCCGCAGCGCCACTCTTATCCTTCTTCCCTGCGATCATCTTTAGAACCTTTGTGACCTTCTTCAAGCAGGTAGCCAACTTCTTGATGTTCCTTCCGTGCCATTTACTCTGCCTTTGAAGGTCCCTGTTCTGGTCCCTCAGTGCACTGACCGTCTTGTTCGCGATCGGGTCATCCAATGGCTCTATATAGTACCTGTGCAGCCCATACACCCCAGCAGGTGCGTCGGAAGAATCTGAACCCGCTGCAGGTGCTCTCCGCGTCCGCGAGGCTCGAATTGGTGTTCCATAGCCGGGAGGAACCTCACCTTAGCCTGGTTTGTTGCAAGGCTTGTGATGGCGGGGTTCGGAAGCAGGTACTTCTCTTCCATTGGCGTATCTGAGCACATCCTGTAGATTTGGCGACCCGGAGGCGGTCTAGAACCGAGAATGTGGTACCTGATCAGCTGAGGCACGTCTAACCATCCCACCGGTGTAGGCTGTCCAAATGTCTTCTCTTCCACACTGCCTTCCAGTTTAATCTTCCTTGCCTTAAGTAAAGGCGTGATTAAACCATCCATGGTGAACTTGGGGTCAGAATCCTTGACGGAAGTTGCCCAGTCTCGGTGAACCCCAAACTGCTCAACTAGAATGGCTGTGAAGCTCGGTGGGCGCTCAACGGGTGGTATCGTCGAACCGTTGGGGAACGTGCGCAGAAGTGGTTGTAGTCCAATGTACAGAAGCTTCATCTCCAGTTCAGTGACTTGGCCTGTCTCCTTCCTAGCACACAGAGTGTGCGCTAATGCCTTGTGCACGTACCTAATAGCCGGGTGTCTGATCCTTGCAGATTTCATAGCTCCCAACTTGAATGGTCCATCGACTATCATGTGCCACAATCCCTCGAGGTATTCCTTTTCAATGGGAATGGAAGGGCCTAGTTGAGCACCATTCTCCTCAAAACCGAAGATGGAACTTATCTCCTCAAAAGTCATAGAGTACTTCTTCCTGCCCATCGAGAATTCTATCTTTCTGCGGCTCAACTCTCCTCTAAAGGCTGCCTTTCTCATGTTAATAGTTGCTTTCATAGTTGCAAGGAACTGGCAGGCTGAGCTCTGATATCCATCACTGGAGACGCTGAAGAAGGTCTTGAGCCCCATGTTTCCCACAATCTGATCGTAGTCTTCCAGCAATCCAAGATCTGTAAGGGTCGGGACGTGAGGATACCGTGTTGGCCAAAACTGAATCTTCTCCAGCTTGTCACTGATCTCAGAAGGAGTATACTGCAGTGGTGACGCACGAATCACCTTCCCTGTGATCTCTTGAGCTTCTTCCTCAACAGCGACTCCCTTTCCTTTCGAGGATGTTCCCGCATCTTGTTTCGGTGCCCTTGCTCGTGATCTCGGGTTGGCGGATGTGTTAGTCATTTTCCTACAAAAGATAACTCAAAGATAGAGTTAGCACACAATATAATCCACCAACACAAAATCAATAAGAGCTTGACACATCCATGATCAACAATTGTAAAAGCTTAACAATTGCATAATTTTCGTTTTCAATGGAGTAAACAAGCTAAAACCAACTCAACCATTCTCGTTTCAAGCTCATCAAGTGCAAAACTCACAAAGGATTCAATCACATTCATAAGCAACTCAAATTCTTGAACTAAAACTCCCAAATTTGCAATTTCAAAAATTTTGTGAAACAAAACTCAAGCAAATCAAGTAGTCTCACTCAAACTAGCCATAAACAACCTATTGCAACTATAGGAATCACCAAATTAACTTTCCCCCAATATTTCCGAAATTCCAATTTCTCAAGAACCCTAATTCACCAAAAATCAAATTCCTTCAATCATAGGGTGAAATTGGCTATGGGCATTCATGCAAACACATATGGGGAAGGTTTTCAAGCATTTTCAATCACTAACAACCAAAAAAATTCGACTTCAAAATTTCCGGGTTTTGCAATCCGAAAATTTCGTGAGTGTTTGAGAGTTTTACCTTGGATTGTGATGAAGGAGTGAAGATATAGCAAGAGAATGTGAAAGAGCCTTGAAAACCGCGAGTAAAGCACTTGAAATCGGAAGAATTGATGGAGAATTAAGAGAGATGGAAGGTTTTGAAGTTCTTGAAAGATTTTTGCCAAAATTTTCTCTTTGAAATCGCAAATGGGCAGAGATGGAGCGTGAAGGAGGAGAAAACAAGAAGAAATCGGGTCCCAGGCGGTTTAGACCGGTTTATTAAATCGATTTTTGGTCAAAATCTGGTCAAAGCCAGTTTGGAATCGGTTTAGAGTCGAGATGACTTACCCAGGCGAAGGGGCGTATCGGCCTGGCCAACCGATACGCCAGCTGATACATACTTTCAGATTTAAATTTTGCACCCTGTATCGTTCTGGCCAACCGATACAGTGACTGATATCGTTCTTCGCTGAAAATCCATATCGGCCTGGCCAACCGATACGGACGTCGATATCGACTCTCGGATTTTCTACTTGAAACTCCGTATCGGCCTGGCCAACCGATACGGACGTCGATATCGACTCTCGGATTATTTTTCGAATTTTCGTATCGGCCTGGCCACCGATATTCACGCCGATATCGACCCCATGTATCCCTTTCCTCCATTCCTATGGCCTTTGCTTAACCCCAATGAGTCCACAACTTCTCCTAAAGACCAAAACCTGATAAAACTCAAGCAAAACATCAAAAATAACAAGAAAAACATCATATGTACATGGATAAACATGGGAATTGAAGGAATTTCTTTTCCGGTTCTAATCAGGATTAGCAACCCTAGTCTGAATTCCGAGCCTAGGATCTAAGGTTCATGTAATTGAATCTATTGGGATCTCAAATTTACCTGAAGATTAGCAGCGGAAGTATTTGCAGATAATCGAGATCACGAAGCGCCTCAAGTGCTGCGCCTCTACTGGTATCCACACGCACACAAACTGGACCGCAGGGATGCTAGTGCCTTACGGAGATCTGATCTCCAGAGAGGTTTATTTCCGTGTTCTGGTGGCTGTGAATTAGGTTAGGGATGAGTTTAGGTCGACCATATATCTTATATATGTCGGCTTAAACCACAACGGAATTAACCAACGATTAAACCGAATTAATCTGATTAATCCGCGAGTGCATCGATCGATGCACTAACTGCAACGATCGACACTCCCCAGAACATTGATATCGAATGCACATCAAATATGCATTCATTGGATCATTACATTAATGATCAACCTCGTCTATGACGCCCAGTTTTCTTAGGTGTGTGACCCTGTAGGATCATATAACACTAGCAATGAGTTCTTAACTCACTGATCATAAGTGGCTTCTAGCAAAGCGTTATGACTACCTAGTGTTATGTGATTGTCTCATCTCGACTATACGACTTTCACTTAGAGCAAGTACAGTAGATTTCAGGACATTCCCAACAATCTCCCACTTGTACTGGAATCATCTATTCCTTTAATCCCTTTGTAGCTATATCTCAATCTAGCATAAGGCAAGCACTGTGTCATCCTTATTCAACCAGATTATGTTTATCGAATACCGATTTGTACTGATGAAAAACAAACGACTGACAATCACCTCGTTTGAGCGCGGCCACGCATTTCCAGTATCAAATCTTCGATAGGCCCAGAGATATTTAACTCCTGTTATATAGGAGGTACAAATCCCATCTTGTCCCATCCATGTCTCTTTCATATTTCATGATACGCCTAATCAGTGTCTTTATAATCACCAGTTACGGCTGACGTTTGACAAAGTCAAGACGAACCAATCCATATGAGAGAGAACATGATGAACTCAGGTCTTAGGACTAAACTCTTTTGTCGTAATGAGAAACTCTTATGACACTAATATAACATCTTGTAGAGTTCTCATTGACGGGTCAAGTCCGATCATGTGTTCTCTAACACATATCTATGTGATTGACTTTAATACACTTATTAATGACTCCATGAAACATGGTCATCAGTCACCTCACATACTAGTCTCACGTGGTTGTTAATGTCCCACGTTAACAACCTTGACCAGGGACCATTATAATTTTTGTCATTTATTGCTTATAGGGTTTCATGATCAAGTCACATACTTGATGGCCTATAAAATGTCATAAATTACTTTGGGACATTATATACATTTAATCAACACAATTAAATAATGCTGAAACAATTTCATTAAAATAACATAACTATTATGTCTTTGTGAACATCATGTCATAACTAAAACAAACACAACTCCCACTGAAATCAAGATCATATCTTAAGAAATCTAATGCCTATAGCAGTGGTATGAAACTCGTGCTTAGGCCTTGGGAGAGGCTTGGTCAGTGGATCAGCAACATTCTCATCCGTCGGGACTCTGCTGATCTTCACATCTCCTCTATTCACAATATCACGTATAAGGTGATATCTCCTTTCTATGTGTTTGGATTTCTGGTGTGATCTAGGTTCCTTTGCTTGCGCAATGGCTCCATTGTTGTCACAATACAGAGCCACTGGCTCAGAAATACTAGGAATCACACCAAGTTCAGTGATGAACTTCTTGATCCAAACAGCCTCCTTTGCCGCTTCAGAAGCAGCGAGGTACTCAACTTCAGTTGTGGAATCTGCTACAGTGTCCTGCTTGGAACTCTTCCAGCTGACTGCACCGCCATTCAGGCAGAAGATGTAACCAGATTGCGATCGGAAATCATCTTTGTATGTCTGAAAACTTGCGTCTGTGTAACCACTTACTACCAGCTCATCACTTCCTCCATACACCAAGAATTTATCCTTAGTATTTCTCAAATACTTCAGAATATTCTTGACTGCTGTCCAGTGACTTTCACCTGGATCCGATTGGTATCTACTCGTCATGCTTAAAGCACAAGCAACATCTGGACGAGTACAGAGCATGGCATACATGATGGATCCCAACGCCGAGGCATAGGGAATCCGACTCATGCGATCTCGCTCAGCAGGTGTCTCAGGACACTGCTTCTTGCTGAGACTTATGCCATAAGACATTGGTATGAAGCCCTTCTTGGAATCTTGCATTCTGAACCTGTGTAAGACCTTATCGATATAAGTGTCTTGACACAGTCCAATCAACTTGTTTGATCTATCTCTATAGATTCTTATTCCAAGAATATACGCGGCTTCTCCCATGTCTTTCATTGAAAAACAACTTCCGAGCCAAGTCTTAACAGACTGTAACAACGGGATGTCATTTCCGAGAAGGAGTATGTCATCTACATACAACACGAGAAATGCAACTGCGCTCCCACTAGTCTTCTTGTAAACACATGGTTCTTCTTCGCTTCTGATGAAATCAAACTTTCTGACTGCTTCATCAAAACGAAGATTCCAACTCCGAGATGCTTGCTTCAATCCATAAATGGATCGATGAAGTTTGCATACTTTCCTAGCTGCATTTGGATCGATGAAACCTTCGGGTTGTGTCATGTACACATCCTCTTCCAGAATTCCATTAAGGAAAGCTGTTTTCACGTCCATCTGCCAGATCTCATAATCATAATGAGCAGCTGTTGCTAGGAGAATCCGAATGGATTTAAGCATGGCGACAGGTGAATAGGTTTCTGTCGGAATGTTTAGAAGAATCCTGATTCAATTCTCTGATTCAGATTATCCTAAACATGCGGATCTAGGTTCTCTTGATTAGAAACAATTGTTGATCTCACCTTATACCTGTTTATGCAGCGGAAAGGGATGGTATGGTCAGAGATCAGAGAGCCACCGAGAGATAACTCCTCCAGAGGTTCACACACGCACACCAAGCAGGAAGAGAGGCTGCTAGACCGAGCTGAGGAGGCGTCGCAGGAGAGAGAGAGTTGGCGGCTGGGTTAGGGTAGGAGAGGAAAACAGACTCGAGTTTTATTTATAAAACTCGTCCGGTTCCTCTTGGGCCATTTGGCCCAAATACCAAATAACTCGAAGGCGTCCGCGCACTGTGTCGATCGACACACCTTGTGCATCGATCGACACACAGTGGCCAAACCCTTTTATTCTCTCTAAGTACAGTAAATGCCTAGCACTTTTACCGTACTTCTGCTAAGCCGTTCCTATACCTTTCCTGTTAGCTTAGGCGTGTGACCCATATGGGATCATATAATAAAGGCAATAAGTCCAAGACTTATAGATCATGAGCGGACTCTAGCAAGCCATCATGACCCCCAGTATTATATGACTTATGTCTGATCATTGACATACTCTTACTTTCTAGAGACAGTACCGAGATTACTGGACACAATTCCAACAATCTCCCACTTGTACTGGAATCTCTGTATTCATAATCCTTTTGTCACAATATCTCGATTAGTCATAAGGCAAGATTGGTGTCATCCTTATAAAGCCTAATCTTGTTCATCGGACTCTGATTCGATACTGACAATCCAAACGACTCGGGACAGTCCGTTTGAGCATGGCCATGCATTTTCCAGTATTCAAATCTCCGATTGGCCTAGAGATATTCACTCCATTTATATTGGAGGGACAAATTCCGTCTTATTCCATCACTGTAAACTACTCATTTCATAATGTACCCAAACAAGGTCCTTATAACTATCGCAGAACGATAGCGTTAGACAATGATCAAAGTGCATCAGTCCATGTGCAGTCACATGCATGCGAACTCAGGTCTAAGGACTATACTCTATAGTCGTAGTGAGAATCTCTTATGACACAGATATAAATATCCTGAAGAGTTCTCATAATCGGGTCTTGTCCGGTCGTATGTTCCCAACATACACCTATGTATTGACTTTGATGCCGCGCATCTATGACACACTGAGACTTTGTCATAAGTCACATACCAATCCAGTCTCTCACGGTTGTTGGTGTTCCAATTTCAACAACCTTCGACTAGGGACATGATGGTTCCTTTGCCTGAGCTATAGCACCATTGTTGTCACAAAACAGTGCCAGAGGCTCAGCCGCATCTGGTATCACACCTAGTTCAATAATGAACTTTCGTATCCAAACAGCTTCCTTCGCAGCTTCTGAGGCGGCGATATATTCAGCTTCTGTAGTGGAATCAGCAACGGTGTCTTGCTTGGAGCTTCTCCAACTGGTTGCACCGCCATTCAGACAAAAGATATAACCGGACTGTGACCGGAAATCATCTTGGTCTGTCTGGAAACTTGCGTCCGTGAATCCACTGACTTTAAGCACATCACTTCCACCGTACACTAAGAACTTATCCTTAGTATGTCTTAGATACTTCAAGATATTCTTTACGGCAATCCAATGGTTTTCACCTGGATTTGACTGGTATCTACTCGTCATGCTCAATGCATAAGCAACATCAGGACGAGTACAGATCATGGCATACATGATAGATCCTATTGCAGATGCATAAGGAATATTCTTCATGCGCTCAAGCTCAGCAGCCGTCGTAGGGCTCTGCTTCTTGCTTAGCGTTGTGCCATGTACCATTGGCGTGAAGCCCTTCTTGGAATCCTTCATGCTGAATCTTTGCAGGACTTTGTCAATGTATGAATCTTGACACAAGCCTATCAGCCTTCTAGATCTATCCCGGTAGATCCTGATTCCAAGAACGTATGCGGCTTCACCCATGTCTTTCATGGAAAAACAACTTCCAAGCTAGTCCTTTACGGACTTCAGCATTGGAATGTCGTTTCCGAGAAGCAGTATGTCATCGACATACAGAATAAGAAATACTATCTTGCTCCCACTAGTTTTCTTATACACGCATTGTTCTTCTTCGTTTCTGATGAAGTCAAATTGCTTGATCGCTTCATCAAAACGAAGATTCCAGCTCCTCGATGCTTGCTTCAATCCATAAATGGATTTATGAAGCTTGCATACTTTCCCAGCATTCTTTGGATCTATGTAACCGTCAGGTTGTGTCATATACTCATCCTCTTCCAGAATACCATTCAGGAAGCCGGTTTTCACGTCCATCTGCCAAATTTCATAATCATGAAAAGCTGCAGTTGCTAGTAGAATCCGAATAGATTTCATCATAGCCACTGGTGAATAGGTTTCATCGTAATCCACACCGTGAACTTGTCTGAAACCTTTTGCCACCAACCTGGCTTTATAAATCTGGACATTTCCATCCACGTCAATCTTCTTCTTGAAGATCCATTTGCACTCGATGGCTTTTACACCAGCGGGTAAGTCAACCAACGAAAACACTTGGTTGACCGACATGGAGTCCATTTCGGAATCAGTGGCCTTGCGCCACTTTGAGGAATCTGGGCCCATCATGGCTTGATTGAAGTTCGATGGTTCATCACCATCAATGATCAGAAGATCATGACAGTCAGTCACGAGGAATCCTTGATATCTCTCGGGTTCGTGACGGATCCTCCCGGATCTTCGAACTTCAGGTACTACAGGTTCAGGCTCTACAATTTCTTGTAGGTCCTCCTGCTGCTCTTCCTCATTAGGTTGAGCAGTATCCTGTTCATCTTGAATTTCTTCAAGCAAAACCTTACTCCCACTGTCTTTCTTAGAGAGAAACTCCCTCTCAAGAAAGTTACAATCCCGGGCAACAAAGATCTTGTTCTCGGAACGTAGATAGAAGTAATAAGCCTTGGTTTCCCGTGGATAACCAATGAAGTAGCATTTGTCAGATTTTGGTGTAAGCTTGTCTGAGATCAATCTCTTGACATAGGCTTCACAACCCCAAATTCTGAGATAAGACAGCACTGGAGCTTCTCCAGTCCATAATTCATATGGTGTCTTTGCTACTGCTTTCGATGGCGCTCTATTTAGAGTGAACACTGCTGTTAGCAGAGCATATCCCCAAAGGGATATTGGAAGGTCTGTGTGACTCATCATAGATCGAACCATATCCAATAAGGTCCGATTTCTCCTCTCAGACACACCATTCCATTGAGGTGTTCCGGGAGGAGTGAGTTGGGATACGATCCCACACTCTCTTAGATGATCACTGAATTCTTGGCTTAAGTATTCTCCTCCTCGGTCGGACCGAAGAGCCTTAATGCTTTTACCAAGTTGGTTCTGTACTTCATTTTGGAATTCTCTGAACTTCTCAAAAGATTCAGACTTATGTTTCATTAAATAAACATATCCATACCTACTGAAATCATCAGTAAAGGTAATGAAGTACTGATAGTTTCCTCTTGCATTTGTGGACATTGGGCCACACACGTCAGTGTGTATCAGGCCCAATAAGTCACTGGCCCTCTCGTTAGGTTTATTAAAGGGGGCCCGCGTCATTTTGCCCATTATGCAGGATTCGCATTTCTCACATGAGTCAAAGTCAAATGAGCCAAGAAGTCCATTCGAATGGAGCCTCTTGATGCGTTTCTCGCTGATGTGCCCTAAACGACAATGCCATAGAAACGTTCGGTTCTCCTCATTAGGTTTGAACCGTTTGGTATTAATGTTATAAACTGGCGCGGATTGATCGAGTATGTAAAGCCCATTCGTAAGAGGGGCAGAACCATAGAACAAATTGTTGCGATTGAAGGAACATAATTTATTCTTAACTGAAAAATCATAACCTTCTAAATCCAACAAAGAAATTGAAATAATATTCCTGCTTATAGCAGGTACAAAATAACAATTATTGAGTTCTAAAATCAATCCCGAAGGTAAAGACAACAAGTATGTGCCTACAGCTAGTGCTGGAACTTTCGCTCCATTCCCAACTCGTAGCTCCACTTGTCCTTGCTTCAGCCTTCTACTGTTGCTGAGTGCCTGCATATTAGTACAAATATGAGCCCCACAACCAGTATCCATAACCCATGAGGTATTATCAGAAGTAGTTGTATTAACTTCTATAACAAAAATACCTGTCGAAGAAGTCTCGAGAGTCTTCTTCTTCAATTCCTTTAGACCTTCTTGGAATTTCTTACATTCTCTCCTCCAATGCCCTGGTTCTTTACAGAACCTGCATATGTCAGTTGGCCCAGCCTTGGACTTGGGCTTGGGCTTTGGCGTGTCCTTGTCCGCGACTTGGACAGCCTTGGCCTTTCCCTTATCCTTAGCAGAGGATTTCTTAAACCCCTTGCCCTTTTGCACCATAAGCACATTGGGGTCCTTGGCGGTTTTCCTCAAGTTGGGCTCTGCAGTCTTGAGCATTCCGTGAAGCTCAGGCAATGTCTTACTCAAGCCATGCATGTTAAAGTTCAGAATGAACTGATCATAGCTTGCAGGTAATGACTGCAGAATGATGTCGCAGGCAAGTTCTTGGCTGATAGGACAGTCGAGTTTCTGAAGATGATCGAGATAACCCATCATCTTCAAGACATGAGGACTCACTGCCGCATTCGCAGCCAACTTACAGTCTAAGAGGTTCTTAACAGTCTGAAACCTCTCAGTCCTTGCTTGCTCCTGAAAAAGCGATTTCAGGCTTGCCATTATCTCAATTGGTGACAACACACTCTCGAACTGCATTTGCAGCTCTCCAGTCATTGTCGCCAACATAAGGCAATACACATCATTTTCATCTGACGAATGCTTTTCCCAAGCATTATGCAGAGTCCTGGCGGCATTGTTAGCAGGCCTCTCGGGGAGAGGATCACGAAGGACATAATCCTTCTTCTCCTGCTTGAGGACCAGCCTCAAGTTCCTTGACCACGTCAGGAAGTTCGTTCCAGTCAGCTTCTCCTTCTCGAGAACAGACCGGATTGAGAATGTGTTTTGTGTGCTTGTAGTAGTCATAGCTGAAATATATAAGATAAAAAGGTTATTAGTTATTATGTTCAATATGATTAATCTCGTATTATATTTAATATGATTAATCACGCATTATATTCAATAACATAAGTTACCCTCAATAGAATATAATGATTCCAAGATCCACATATAACTAAGATTAAAGTGGGCCACTGGCCGTCACCAAACCTCAGCTTATATCGGTAAGCCCTATGTAGGCTAATTATATCCGTGATATAACTCTTGGTTGTGAATCTGGGCCCGAGGCCCAATCCACTCTGATGTCTCAAGGCCCGGGACTCCCGATGGCCTAGTCAAGAAAACCAGACTATACAGTCATGTAATCATTAATGTCTGGGACTCCCAATGACATTTATGAATCACAAACCGTCTTATCCACGCAAAAGTAGACACCCTCACACTGTAAGGCCATGAATACAATTGAATGGGCTTCGACAGCTGACATAGACTGGGCAAGACATCCAACGCTTGATATTATTTGAGGTTCGTAGGTTTATTAAAATTTCATTCCCAAAATAGAAGATTACTATTTCGGGAAACTTTCTATTTTTGGAAACCTACTATTTTAGGAAACTTTCTAAAATTGGAAACTTTCTAAAACCGGAAACTTTCTAACTTTAGAAATTTCTTTAAAATCCAAAACCCGCAAATCTAGAAACTTCTATTTTAAGAAACTTTCTAATTTCAAAATTTCGGAAACTTTAATTTTAAATCGACTTTATAATTTTATAAAATAAATTTTAAATTAATCTGAAGAAAGACTCAAATAATTGGCCCAATTGTTTCAACTTCTTGGCCCGAGGCCCAAGAATTGGTCCATGTCCAAGACATGACCCAATTGTCCAATTAAATGACATAACCGGTCTGGTTCATTAAAATTGGTCTAACCAAATTTTAATTACTACGATGACCACAATTGTCAACCGGTTATTTACTAAACCGGATTTTCTCAATTTATTTGGTCCAACCAAATCAAATTAGAAAATCCTGGTTTAGGCACAAAATCCAACTTTCGACTTTGGATTTCTTATCCCGGTTTAACCAGAACTTAATAAATTTATTAAGTCTGTTTATTAAACCGTGACGTTTTTAAGTTTTAATTAAATTAAACCGAGCCAAAACCCTAACCGCATCGATCGACGCTCTCAGCATCGATCCTGCATCGATCGTGCATCGATCCTGCATCGATCGATGCTCTCACGCGTGCACGAACGGTTAACAGATTTGGCCGAGAGATTCTCGCGAGATCCATGCGATCGTTTGATCGATCCATGCGATCGTGGTCAATCTCTCGCGGTTGCAACGATCGATCCATGCATTGCATCGATCGATGCAATGCGATCTCAGTCGATGCAAAAATCAGTTTAGGTCGCATACCAAATCAATATAGCTTGGTCATGCGATTTTTCAACTGTTTGTTTAGGATTCAATTCTTGTTTCTTAAGTGTTTTAATCTTATCAGTAGATTGATTCAAAAACACCTCTTTAAACAATCCTAAACATGAATCTAAACAAGAAAAACCAGAACCAATAGCTCTGATACCACTGTCGGAATGTTTAGAAGAATCCTGATTCAATTCTCTGATTCAGATTATCCTAAACATGCGGATCTAGGTTCTCTTGATTAGAAACAATTGTTGATCTCACCTTATACCTGTTTATGCAGCGGAAAGGGATGGTATGGTCAGAGATCAGAGAGCCACCGAGAGATAACTCCTCCAGAGGTTCACACACGCACACCAAGCAGGAAGAGAGGCTGCTAGACCGAGCTGAGGAGGCGTCGCAGGAGAGAGAGAGTTGGCGGCTGGGTTAGGGTAGGAGAGGAAAACAGACTCGAGTTTTATTTATAAAACTCGTCCGGTTCCTCTTGGGCCATTTGGCCCAAATACCAAATAACTCGAAGGCGTTCGCGCACTGTGTCGATCGACACACCTTGTGCATCGATCGACACACAGTGGCCAAACCCTTTTATTCTCTCTAAGTACAGTAAATGCCTAGCACTTTTACCGTACTTCTGCTAAGCCGTTCCTATACCTTTCCTGTTAGCTTAGGCGTGTGACCCATATGGGATCATATAATAAAGGCAATAAGTCCAAGACTTATAGATCATGAGCGGACTCTAGCAAGCCATCATGACCCCCAGTATTATATGACTTATGTCTGATCATTGACATACTCTTACTTTCTAGAGACAGTACCGAGATTACTGGACACAATTCCAACAGTTTCTTCATAGTCAATACCATGAATTTGTTTGAAACCTTTCGCCACAAGCCTTGCTTTATATATCTGAATATTTCCATCCACATCAATTTTCTTCTTGAAAATCCATTTACACTCAATGGGTCTCGCACCATCGGGTAAATCAACCAAAGTCCATACTTGGTTCTGTGTCATGGATCCCATTTCGGATTCAGCGGCTTTCAGCCACTTTGCGGAGTCAGGGCTCATCATTGCTTCTTCGAAATTCGATGGCTCGTCACTGTCAATGATTAACAAATCATGACAATTGGTTACGAGAAATCCATATCTCTCGGGTTCGTGACGGATCCTTTCGGATCGGCGAATTTCAGGCTCCACAGGCGCGGGTTCTACAACTCTTTGTAGATCCAACTGTTGCTCTTCCTCTACAGGTTGAGCATTTTCCTGCGGTTCTCGAACTTCTTCGAGTTGTACTTTACTCCCACTGTTTCTCTTGGAAAGAAACTCTCTCTCAAGAAAAACGCAGTTCCGAGCAACAAACACTTTGTTCTCGGATTGGTTGTAAAAGTAGTATGCCTTGGTTTCCTTAGGATAACCAACGAAGTAGCACTTGTCTGATTTGGGTTCGAGCTTATCTGTAATTAATCGCTTAACATAAGCTTCACAACCCCAAATCTTCAGGAAAGACACACTCGGAACATTTCCAGTCCACATCTCATGTGGTGTCTTTGCAACTGATTTTGACGGAACCCTATTAAGTGTAAACGCAGACGTTTCTAGAGCGTATCCCCAAAAGGATAATGGAAGAGTTGAGAGACTCATCATTGACCGAACCATATCTAATAAAGTCTGATTTCTCCTCTCAGACACGCCATTCCATTGGGGTGTTCCAGGAGGAGTGAGTTGTGAGACAATTCCACAATCTCTCAAATGATCACTGAATTCTTGGCTTAAGTATTCTCCTCCACGATCTGATCGAAGAGCCTTAATACTTTTGCCAAGTTGATTTTGTACTTCATTTTGGAATTCTTTGAACCTTTCAAAAGATTCCGACTTATGTCTCATTAAATAGACATAGCCATACCTGCTGAAATCATCAGTGAAGGTAATGAAGTATCGAAAATTTCCTCTGGCACTTGTGCTCATTGGACCGCATACATCTGTATGTATAAGGCCCAATAGGTCAATGGCCCTCTCATTTACTTTGTTGAAAGGGGCCTTAGTCATTTTGCCTAGTAAACAAGATTTACATTTCTCACATGATTCATAATCAAATGAGCCCAAAAGCCCATCACTATGGAGCTTTTGAATCCGTTTCTCGTTTATGTGGCCCAAACGACAATGCCATAGAAAAGTCTAATTCGTGTCATTTGATTTGAATCTCTTGGTGTTAATGTTATAGATTGGTGCAGTCTGGTTTAAAACATAAAGCCCATTCTCTAATGGGCTGCTACCATAAAATATATCATTGTAATCAAAAGAACAACATTTATTCTTAATTGAAAACTGATATCCTTCCACATCCAAAATAGGAATGGAAATAATATTTCTGCTTATAGCAGGTACATAGTAGCAATTATTAAGCTTTAAAACCAAACCAGAAGGTAAAGACAAGTTATATGTTCCTACGGCTAATGCAGCAACTCTTGCTCCATTCCCAACGCGCAGGTCCACTTGTCCCTTTTCCAACTTCCTACTGTTGCTTAGGCCCTGCATATTTGTACAAATATGAGCACCACAGCCGGTATCCAATACCCAAGAAGTAGAACCAGAAGTAGTAACATTTACTTCTATAACATAAATACCTGAAGATGAAGTCTCGAAAGTCTTCTTCTTCTTCTTCTTCTCTTCCAAGAATTTATTGCAATTTCTCTTCCAATGCCCAGGCTCTTTACAGTAATGGCACTTATCAGTCTCAGATGGGCCCGGCTTGGGCTTTGGGCTGGCGTCGGCGTGTCCTGGTTCTCAACCGGGACTGCCTTGCCCTTTCCCTTACCTTTGCCAAGTTTCTTAAACTTCTTACCCCCTTGTACCATAAGTACATTAGAGTGCCCTTCTTGATATTTGGCTCAGCTGTCTTGAGCATGCCATGCAGCTCAGTCAATGTCTTTGTCAGGTTATTCATGTTATAGTTCATAACAAACTGATCATAACTTGACGGCAGTGACTGCAGAATGATGTCAGTAGCCAACTCTTGGCTAATGGGACAATCCAGCTTCCCCAGGTTATCAATATAACCCATCATCTTAATGACATGAGGACTGACTGGACTGTCCTTTGGTAGCTTGCATTCAATGAGATATTTAACCGTCTGGTATCTCTCAGTTCGTACTTGCTCCTGAAACATACTTTTCAGGCTAGTGATCATCTCCACGGGCAACTCCACGTTCTCGTATTGCTTCTGCAAATCCGAGTTCATGGTAGCCAACATGAGACAATTCACATCGACCACATCATTAGAATGCTTATCCCAAGCATTCCTTTCTGCATGTGGAGCATTGGCTCTCGGTTTTTCAGGGAGAACATTTTCAAGGACATAGTCCCGCTTCTCCTGCTTGAGAACAATTCTCAAGTTCCGATACCATTCGAGAAAATTCGATCCATATAACTTGTCCTTCTCAAGGACGGATCGCAGGGAGAAAGAATTATTATGAGTAGTAGTCATAGCTGAGAACATAGAAAAGAAAAAGGTTTAGTTATGATGTTCAAGAAATGAGAAATCTTAACTTTTAAGAAAACTCGCATTATATTCAATCAATGCTTCCTCAGATGAATATAATGATCCAAGATCCATATTTTACTAAATTCAAGTGAGCCACTGGCTATCACTCAACTTTAGCTATTTAGGTAAGCAACAACCTTGCTAGTTATATCCAATATAACTCTTGGTTGTGGATCGACATCTTATGTCCAATCCACCTGATGTCTTTGAGCACAAAACGATTTTGATGGCCCAGTCAAGTAAACCAATCTCTTCAGTCACGTAATTGTCGATGTCTTGCACTGCAAGTCCATCAACATGATTACCTCTGCCTTACTCATGAAATTGTGGACATCTTGCACTGCAAGTCTATCACACAACTAAATGGGTCTTGACAGTTGACAAGATTGGAAAGACATCAAGTATCACTTGATATTTGGTTGAGGAACGGAACCATTTAAAACGTTCAGTTTTACTATGTTTTAATTCTTATAATTAATCCGCGATGACCGATCAATCCAATTGATCCGGTTTTGAATACAGGTCAGCGTCGATCGATGCTACATTAGCATCGGTCGATGCCAACCTAATCAAACCAATCGCATTTAAACCATTCATAGTGTTCGACCATTGTTAACCAAGCTCGATAACCGGTCCAATCCAATTGAACCGATCCAACAATCTCGCGAGGTTGTGTCGATCGGTGCAACAATTGCATCGATCGTCACTAGGCGAAAACTAGGCTTATTCGGGTTTTCGCCCTGCATCGATCGATGCCGGATTGGCATCGATCGACACCATGCGAAAAACCCTAAAATTTATTCGGGTTTTTCGCCCTGCATCGATCGATGCCGGATTGGCATCGATCGACACCATGCGAGAAAACCCATAAACGTTTTCGATCAGAACCCTAAACTTGGTTTTCAGGAAAACGAATTTTAGCATGCTTGTATCATTTATACAAAGATCTAGATTCAACTAGTCTAATCATCATGCTACAGATTCAATGGAACCCTAAAGCTCTGATACCACTGAAGGAATTTCTTTTCCAGTTCTAATCAGGATTAGCAACCCTAGTCTGAATTCCGAGCCTAGGATCTAAGGTTCATGTAATTGAATCTATTGGGATCTCAGATTTACCTGAAGATTAGCAGCGGAAGTATTTGCAGATAATCGAGATCACGAAGCGCCTCAAGTGCTGCGCCTCTACTGGTATCCACACGCACACAAACTGGACCGCAGGGATGCTAGTACCTTACGGAGATCTGATCTCCAGAGAGGTTTCTTTCCGTGTTCTGGTGGCTGTGAATTAGGTTAGGGACGAGTTTAGGTCGACCATATATCTTATATATGTCGGCTTAAACCACAACGGAATTAACCAACGATTAAACCGAATTAATCTGATTAATCCGCGAGTGCATCGATCGATGCACTAACTGCAACGATCGACACTCCCCAGAACATTGATATCGAATGCACATCAAATATGCATTCATTGGATCATTACATTAATGATCAACCTCGTCTATGACGCCCAGTTTGCTTAGGTGTGTGACCCTGTAGGATCATATAACACTAGCAATGAGTTCTTAACTCACTGATCATAAGTGGCTTCTAGCAAAGCCTTATGACTACCTAGTGTTATGTGATTGTCTCATCTCGACTATACGACTTTCACTTAGAGCAAGTACAGTAGATTTCAGGACATTCCCAACAGGAATGTCTCCCAAGTGCGCTTTTGTTTAAAGTCGTTAAGCTCGACTTTTGCAAACCGTGATTTTAAGCTGAGGGAGGGTTAGAGAGTGGAATCAAAGTCCCTTCCTCTATAGCTTCTGAAGCTGAGTAGTGCTTGAGTCTTTGACCATTAACCGTGAACTCCTCATCGGATTTGCCCCAAAGCACGACAGCTCCATACGGCCTCACTTCCTTCACCTTGAACGGACCTGACCATCTAGACTTGAGCTTCCCGGGAAAAAGCTTCAACCGGGAGTTGAACAGCAACACAAGATCTCCTGCTTTAAACTCCTTCTTCTGGATCAGCTTATCATGAAAAAGCTTGGTCCTCTCCTTATAGTCTTTGAGCTCTCAAAAGCCTCAAGCCTTATCTCGTCAAGTTCATTCAGCTGAATCAATCTCTTCTCAGTCGCGGTCTTGATGTCAAAGTTCAGCAACTTGACAGCCCACATAGCCTTGTATTCCACCTCAACCGGTAAGTGACAAGACTTCCCGTATAGCATATTGAAGGGAGTGGTTCCAAGGGGAGTCTTGAATGCCGTCCTATAATCCCATAGTGCATCATCGAGCTTCTTAGACCAATCCTTTCTAGAAGCTCCCACAGTCTTTTCCAAGATGGCCTTGATTTGCCGGTTGGACACTTCCACTTGCCCGCTCGACCAACCAACCCAAGACTTTGAGGGTGATATGGGGTTGCTACCTTGTGCTTAACTCCATACTTCTTCAAGAGGCTTTCAAAAAGTTTGTTGATGAAGTGGGAGCCTCCATCACTAATCACAATCCTCGGGATTCCAAACCTTGGGAAGATGATGCTCTTGAATAGCTTTATCACAACCTTGGCATCATTCGTCGGGCTCGCCACTGCTTCTACCCATTTAGACACATAATCCACAGCCACTAGGATGTAACTATTCCCATAAGAGGATGGGAAAGGTCCCATGAAGTCAATGCCCCAAACATCAAACACTTCACCTTCAAGAATGGGGTTTCGAGGCATCTCATTCTTTCTACTGATGTTCCCCTTTCTTTGACAAGGATCACACTTGGAGATGAACTCTTGGGCATCTTTAAACATTGTAGGCCACCAAAACCCGGCTTGTAGAGCTTTTTGAACCGTCTTGAAGGTAGCAAAGGGACCACCATAAACTGACCCATGACAATGTAGAAGAATACCTCCTACTTCTTCATCAGCTATGCACCTTCTATACAGTTGATCCTTACACAAAGTGTAGAGGTAAGGCTCGTCCCAATAGTACCGATTGACATCTCTAAATAACTTCTTCCTTTGGTAGCTATCAAGACTTGGTGGTTCCTTTCCGGCTGCCAAGTAGTTCACTATATCCGCATACCACGGCTCCTTGTCCTCAATGGAACCAATCTCCTCCAGCTTTCTACTTGTGTTATGAGCTTCCTTGACTGCTTTGACAGCCATGAGTTGTTCCTCCGGAAGAGAGTCATCTAGAGGAACATCATCTTCAATTCTCAACCTTGACAAGTGATCCGCCACTCCATTCTCAATGCCTTTCTTATCTTTGATTTCCAAATCAAACTCTTGTAGCAGCAAGATCCATCTTAGAAGCCTTGTCTTGGCATCTTTCTTGGCAAGTAGATATCTCAACGCAGCATGATCCGTGTACACAACAACCTTGGATCCAACCAAGTATGATCTGAACTTCTCAAAGGCAAACACCACAGCTAGAAGCTCCTTCTCAGTTATTGCATACTTCACTTGAGCATCATCCAATGTCCTACTAGCAAAGTATATGACATGGAGTTTCTTGTCTTTCCTCTGTCCAAGGACTGCTCTAACTGCATAGTCACTCACATCACACATAATCTCGAAAGGTAATTCCCAGTCAGGAGCTTGTACAATCGGAGCACTAATCAAAGCTTCTTTAATCCAGTGAAACGCAGTCAAACACTCCTCATCAAACACAAAGTCGGTTTCCTTACACAGTAGACGAGTGAGCGGTCTAGTGATCTTAGAGAAGTCTTTGATAAACCGTCTGTAGAACCCGGCATGACCCAAGAAGCTTCGGATCCCTTTCACTGAGTTCGGCGGCTGAAGACTTGTCATCACCTCTATCTTAGCCTTATCCACTTCAATGCCATTCTCTGAAATCTTGTGACCCAACACAATCCCCTCTGTTACCATGAAGTGGCATTTTTCCCAATTGAGCACGAGGTTCGTCTCTTCACATCTCCTTAAGACCATGCACAAGTTCAGAAAACAGGAAGAGAAGGAAGAGCCATACACAGAGAAATCATCCATGAAAACTTCTACGATATCCTCGATAAGATCCGAGAAAATAGACATCATGCACCGCTGAAAGGTAGCCGGCGCATTACACAAGCCAAATGGCATCCTCCGATAAGCAAAGGTGCCATAAGGACAAGTGAATGTCGTTTTCTCTTGATCATTTGGATGTATCGGGATCTGAAAGAACCCACTGTATCCGTCGAGAAAGCAATAAAAAGGATGGTTAGCAAGACGCTCAAGCATTTGATCAATGAACGGAAGTGGAAAGTGATCTTTTCTAGATGCTGCATTTAACTTTCTATAATCTATACACATCCTATGCCCGGTGATAGTCCTAGTTAGGATTAATTCATTGTTATCATTTTTAACTACCGTAATCCCCCCTTTCTTCGGGACACAGTGCACGGGAGAAACCCAAGTGCTGTCCGAGATAAGGTAGATTATCCCTGCATCAAGCAATTTAAGAATCTCTTTCTTGACTACCTCCTCAAGATTAGGATTCAATCTTCTTTGATGCTCAATAGAAGACATGGATTCGTTTTCAAGGTGGATCCTATGAGTGCATAAACTAGGTGACAATCCTTTTATATCATCAAGTGAATAGCCTATTGCTTTTCTAAACTTTTTCAATTCAGTAGTTAAAGCAATCAACTCATCATCACTCAGCAACTCATTCACAATGACAGGATAGGTAGAGTTAGGGCCAAGAAATGCATACCGAAGCCCCCGCGGAAGGGGCTTTAACTCAACCTTTGGCGCTTTGAGCTCGCTCCAATCATCAGCTACAAGCTGCTCCTTGCACAGCTCAACTCCCTTGGCGCCATCAGCCTTCATACCCATAGCAAAGACCTCTATCTCCTTACCCACTGAATCTGATCCAAGCTCCAAGTATTCAACCTCTCCTAGCAAAGGCTTGTGTGAATCAAGTGCTTTCATGTAAGCCCAGCTCTCATCGCGAAGATATCCATACTCCCCACAGTCTTTTGTCAAAGCAACTTCCAAGGGGTCACTCATGTTTAACTCTTCCAGGAGTTCATCAGCTAGCTCCTCCATAGTCTTAATATAGAACATCTGCCCTTGTATGGTTGGCTTCTTCATTGCCTTGTTGATGTCAAAGTTGAGCACTATGTCTTTACCAAGGTTGAGAGATCTTTCCTCTCTTGACATCTATAATTGCACCAGCTGTGGCAAGAAATGGCCTCCCAAGAATTAAAGGATCCTTCGGTTCTTCATCCATCTCCAATACAATAAAATCTGTCGGGACTTCAAATCCTCCTATTTTCACCGGAAGATCTTCTAGGAGACCAATTAGATACCTCACTGATCTATCTGCTAGGACTAAAGAGATCCTAGAAGCTTTGTAGGTGGAGAAGCCTAGCCTTTTAGCAACTGAAAATGTCATCAAACTTGCGCTTTCTCCAAGATCACATAAGCAACTCTCAAATCGAAAATGACCAATAGCACATGGTAGAGTAAAACTGCTCGGATCCTCAAGCTTCCTTGGTACAATAGTCCTTTGAATGAATGCACTACACTCATGGGAAATCATGACCATTCCTTGTACCTCTTTAGTCCTTTCCTTAATAGCATCCTTTAAGAACTTGTTGTATTGAGGAACAAGTAGGAATGCATCTATCAAAGGCATTGTGAGCTCAACATTCTTCATTTTCTTTTCGAAAAGGGCTTTATACTTCTCTAGCAGTTGCTTCTTGAATCTGCCCAGAAAGGGTAGCTTAGGCTCATAAGGTGGTGGCACAAACACACCATCCTTCTTCTTGAGTGTGTCCTCTACTACTTCTTCAACTACAGCCTTTCCTTTCCTCTTAGCAATCTCGCTATCACTCTCCTTGTTTAGAGCAGAATTTTCAGAATTCTCCTCCCCTTCTTGAACTTCAATGTCCTCATTGAGTGAAGTAAGCACCTTAGGTTTGGGTACTTGATGATGTTGCAGCTCCTTACCAATTCTCAATGTGATAGCGTAGATATACTCCTTTGAGTTTTGCTCATATTTTCCGGGTAAAGTACCTTGAGTGCGGGATGTAGAGGCATTTCTGTTTTCCATGTTTGTGACCCTTGAAGTCAAATTCTGAAGCTCACTCTTGAGATCCCGTACTTCCATAGCTCCTGAGGCTTTCCCTTGAAGAAGTTGCTGCATCATACCCTTTAACTCATTATCCAAACCCGATGAAGAGGAAGCTTGGGGCTGTTGTTGTCCAAAACCGGGTGGGTATTGTTGCTTTGGAGCATAGCTTTGTTGCCCTTGAAACTGAGGCTTATTGCCAAACCCTTGTTGGTTAGTGTAAGGGACAAAAGGCTTTTGTTGTTGAGCTTGTGTGAAGCCTTGTTGCCCTTGTTGTTGATCTTGTCCTTGGGGTTGGGCTTGTGGATAAACCTGATCTTGTGGGTTCGCCACATTGGGGTTTCGATAAGAGAAGTTAGGATGGTTTCTATAGTTTGGGTTGAAACCCTTGTTGAAACCTCCTTGGCCCGAGATGAAGTTTATCTCTTCTTGGGTCATATCTCCTTCAAGACTAAAGAGGACGGGTGGGGAGTCGTCATAGTTGTCCACAAAGCTTATTTGCTTTTGGCTTGATGAGATCATCTTGTCTTTCTTGTCATTTAGAGATTTTATTTCCTTCTCGTACTTCTCATATGTAGAAGATGATCCTCTAGTAATCCGCTCATAATCCTCATTGTAGTTCTCGTCGCTTGTAGCAAGGTTTTCTATTAATTCCATGGCCTCATCAACTCCCTTACCTAGGAAGTGTCCATTGCTACAAGAGTCTAGCATCGCTCTTATTCTAGGAAGCACTCCGCGATAGAGGTTACTGAGTAGTGTCTCCTTGGTGAAACCGTGGTGTGAGCACTGAGTAGTTAGCATATTGAACCTTTCCCAAGCTTCAGAAAAGCTCTCGTTGTTGCGTTGCACAAACCCGGATAGCTCATTGCAAAAACGGGCAGTCCTAGTAGGTGAGAAAAACTTCTTCAAGAAAGCCTTCTTAAGGTCTCCCCAAGTAGTAATGGATCCCGGAAGGATGGTGCTTTCCCAATCCTTAGCTTTATCCGCCAAGGAGAAAAAGAATAGGCGCATTTTCAAGCCATCATCAGTCACGTCATTTAGCCTTGTTGTAGCACAGATTTTATCGAATGTATCCAAGTGCTGCAACGGATCTTCAGATGGGAGTTCATGAAATTGGTTATTTTGCACCATGTTCATCACCATAGCCTGGATCTCAAAGTTGTTGTTGTTAACCGGTGGTGGAATAATCCCTTGCCGGTTTGCATTTGTATCCGGTGCATCTCCATCACCAATGGCCCTAGCTGGCCTCTCGGGATGAACCGGTATCCTGTGTCCCTGTCCATCTATAGCATCATCATCATGATGATGCTGCTGCTCCTGATGTCCCTGTTGGTCATGTTGACCATCTAGATCCATAACTGGCTGCTCTATAGGCTCAAACTGAGGCTGAACCACTTCTTCTTGTTCCAACCCGAGTCTTTCCAAGTGCACAGCTCTCTCTAAAGAACGTCGTTCCCTTGCTAACTGTCTCTCAAGTGCCTTGATGTCTGTAACCCGTGCAACTAAGTTTGTTGGTCCTCTGCTGCGTAGGTTCATGCACCTGTCATCAAAGCAAGACGAAGAAAACAAGATTAGTAACCAAAGACTTAAACTAAAAAGGAATTGAAATCGAGTTGATCAATCCTAAGTCCCAAATCGGCAATGGCGCCAAAATGATACTAGGATTTTATCCTAAAGAAAGAGGTATCAATTCTCTTACTTATCGTGTAGTAAGAGTATCGAACCAAATCCGGGACGGGATTAAACCAACGAGAATACACAAAACCCTATTAGATAAGCAATTTTCAAATTCAAATAAGGATTCTAATAGTTCTAGGTGAAATTAACACTAAACAAACAAGCAAATTGGAACAAGATAGAACTAAACAAGAAGACTTAAACAATACAATCAAATACTAGAGATAAGGTTTATGAGCATAGGTCAATGGAATGGGAGACTTGGGATGATCTTGGGATGCTAATCAAGCTTCAAACAATCTAACCTCCTAGCAAGGAACACAATAAGTTAATTAGCCTAATCTCTTAGAGCTAATCTCTTTCCTTAATCCTAATCCAAGAACAAATCCTCATTTGTGAATTAAGATCAAGCAAGCATTCAATCAAGTTCCAAATAGCTAACAATCTCTCTAGACATCCATTTTAATGAGCTAGAATGTGAAAGTCCTATCAAATCTAAAACTGGCATTTCATCGAACACATGGTGAGCATGAAATCCTAAACATCCTAATCAACTTGATCAAGGCTAAATAGGCATTAAGATCACTAAGATAGAAGAGATATAAGAAAGATAAACATTAGACATCCCTTAATCATCCCTAATCAACCCAATCCTACCTAACCCATAAACCCTATGAGTAACTACACACTAATCATCATGGGATCAACAAAACCCAAAGAGATGGTGTTAATCATTGGTGATTAGAGAAAATATAAAGATTGAAAGAAGGAATCTCAAAAGAAGTACTTAGATTTAATCAAGGATCAAACTTGTTCTTACAAAAGAGGTTTAGAATCAAAAACAAGCTTAAGAGACAACAAAAATCAGGTTTTTGACTTTAAATAGTAAAGGGGGACGAACCGGGTCAACCCGGAACAAACCGGGTATTGACCCGGATCCATGGTGGAAATCTGGGATTCGTATCGGCCAGCCAAACCGATATGCTGGCCGATATTGATCTTCGGATTTTCTGGGCAACAAGCGTATCGGTTGGCTAAACCGATATGCCAACCGATATGCTTCCTATGATTTTAATCCGAGAGTTCATATCGGTTGGCCGGTCGATATTGAACCTGATATGGACCCTCTGATTTTTGCACGAAGAAGCGTATCTGCCCGTCTGGCCGATATGCACACCGATATCCGTCTTCTGCTGGGTCTTCCTTAGTCCTTTAAGCTCCAAACTCCACTTCCAAGCTCACCATTGCTCCTTGCACTCCAAATCACCTACAAAAGCACAAGAAACACTCCAAATGCAAGTCTAGAATGCCTAAACCTATCTATGGATGATCGTACACTCTAAACATGCCAATAATTAAGGAAAAGAACTAAGAGGAGCTAAAAAGAACCAAAACATAAGCTAAACAACATCCTAATATGCAATGAAATACAAGTATATCACCAAACCTTCCTCTTGAGACGGCGGTGGAGGAAGGGGATAAGAGGAATAAGCTTTTGTACCAGAGTGTTATGTCCGATATACATGTTGGCGCCAAGGAGCGTCTGGAAATGCTAATGCTTTCTTGAAGGACAGTTTCTGACGTCACTATTGCTAGATTTGACGGCGGAGATGGGCTTGGGCCTTGAAAGACGAGGGTGAGACTTAGGCTCTCTCGATCTCAGATCATGAAGTTAATGGGAGAGAGCCATGATGCATCGGAAGTCACGAAAAGAATTATTTCACTCTACCGAGAGAGTTCCGGTGAGGTACAAGGCGGCTGAGAAACTGGGAGTTGAAGATTTGAAGAAAAATTACAAGGCCCGAGAGATAACTTTTAGATTTATTTCAAACTCATTGATTTACAAACTATTTGTTTGTTCCCTATTTGATGTTTGTAAACAATATTTGTCATCTTCGATCTTTAAACAGAACAATAAAAGGTTATATAAATATATAGGTTATAACGGCTGTCAACGCTGTATTGCTTTAGTTGTCAACCATTATTGGGGGCTTTCCTGTGTCCTAACCAATTGTCCTGCAATTTAAATAAATAGTCCATGTAATATGAATAATATGAGGAGGGATATAGACGTGTTTGTAATGTATATTTAGTGGGGGATGCTCTTCCCCCCCCCCCCCCATGTATGTCAAAAGGGTGAAGTTTTTTCGGTTGTGTTACATGTTAATGGGGGTAGATCCTTGAGAGCCTCATTGTATATAATGTTACACACAATTGCCCTTCTTTTGTGTACTTGATGTGTCCAAGATTGCTAGCCCTTTAGGGGAAGTAGCGCGTGATAACGCCACATATAGTTGTCCATGTGTGAATACTGGGTTTGGGAGATACAATGAAACCTTCTTCAAGGTTTGACCTTGTCTTTTATTGATTTTCATTGCATACAAAAGCCTTATTGGGAACTGTCGCCGTTTAAGAGTGAAAGGGTGACATGTTTCTTTAGGTGAGAGTATTATCCGTGGTATTAGTATTTTCTAGCGTTGTTCATCGTGACTTAGAAACTCTGCTTCGATGACTTTATCCCCCATGTGAGTGACAATTAGCCACGTCCCATTGCACAATCCTTCTCTCGGGTTCAGATTCCTTATCAACATAATTGGGGCACGAATCTTAAGGCACAATTTATGTGCTGATATTTCTTGGGAACTCAAGGCTATTTAGAAACTCCAATGGGTAAGACATGTCTAGTCCTTCTTCGTTTGGTTCACCTGGACCAATGCTATCACCACTGAGGTATTCCTTCGGCATTCCTGGCAGTTTGGATAGCATAAAATTGTTGATTTCGTCCACTGTTTCGTTCCTTGGTGTTATGATCGCTGACACCCTGAGTGTAGTTCGATCCTCAAACATGTGTTGGAGGTTTGGATAAACAGAGTTCCTTACAACTTCTAGAGGTTGGTATGTTACTGAAAGCAGCAACGACTCATCTACCTTTATGTTGTCTTCATCACGAAAATTTTCCTTCTCGTTCTCTATCTTTTGGGCAATGCCATCTCATACTTTCAATATCCAATCAGAAATTTTGATCTCATCGGGGTCTAGCCTCATGTTTTGTGAGAGGGAGTATTTCTTGCATGAATACCAAAGATATGAACGGTTTGGCGCCGCTCTGATGGTGTCTTGCCTTGTCCCATGTTGTATAACTGGAAAAATTTGCCTAAAATCGCTACCTAGCAGAACTGTTTTCCCACCGAAAGGCTTCGTAGCCGCCGATTCACCGACTTGTGATAGAATATCTCGCATAGAACGGTCCACGGCTTTGAAAGTATGATGGTGTGCCATTGGCGCTTCATCCCATATGATTAGATCCACCAATGTTAATAAATTTGCCAGCATTGACCCAAATGTAATATAACATAAAGATTCCTCGTGCACATCGATTGGTATTTTAAACCTTGAATGTGTAGTACGGCCTCCAGGTAATAGCAGAGCGGCTATATCTGAAGACGCCACAACCATAACATGCTTCCCTATTGATCTAATAGCAGAGATGATTGTTCTGTAAAAAAATGTCTTTCCCTACCTCCCGCTCCATACACGAAGAACAAATTCCCTTCTTTTTCTTCCACAAAGGATATGACTTTCTCATATATACCATGTTGTTCTTCGTTTAGCTTTGAGTGGAGAGCATCATGCAACTCCTTCTCATCTTTTACGTTGTACTGTGTCGGTTTAGGATTGAGTTGTTAAGTGCGTCTAGAATAACCTTATTTTGTTTTGGCATGTCCTCAAAATCTGCCAAGAATTTGTCATGTAGACGAAGCAGTTTCTCGACCTCAATCAACGTATATCCCTTAAGCTCCTCTGGTGAGAGTTCCAGGGTAGGGAAATCTAGTAATATTCTTTGCTTCTTGAGTTGATATTCAGACATGTATTGCTAACAATGGTCCCATAGCTTACATGGTTTTGAAACCTCACAGTAAATCAATAGTAGGACGAAGAGGCCATGTAGAAAATAGGGTGAAGCCCACTGTGATGCTTCGTCCATCGTGTCATACCATTCTTTGTCATCTTCTAACAACCCTCTTGCGTATCATGCCGCTTTTTAAATCTCTTGTACTACTCCACCAACAGTTTTAAAATCGTCGAAGCTTCTTGGGCCTCTTGATATGTTGACCAGTATTCGTAGGTAATATTTATCCCCAGCGGTGGAATGGACGTTTACGACTCGACCAACACTGATCAACGCTTTCTGTTTTCTCCTTGAATACACCTTCTGTGTGTGGCTCCATGTGAAGTATTTTTGCAGATCAATATAGCGCATCTTTAATATGTCTTCATACATTTTGTTTAGCTTAAACCACTTTGTAAGCATAGTCTTACCGTGCCTGTAACGATACTCGACGCTTTCTAGGTCTCGTCCAGCACAAAAATCGTTGTTTGCTCTCCTGGAAGATAGATTGGTATTTTCTATACTGTCGGACTGTGATGGTGTATACCAAATTTGTAGATCTTATACATTGACTCACATGCAGATAAATATCGGCAGTCTAGGTATTCAGATATCTCGTCCATTCTTTTATTCCATATACTTCTTCCTACCTCCTACCCAACCCATGGTCGCCCTTCTGAATAATAATGGTTGCCCTATCCACTTCTTTGGTAATGTACTTGAACAGATAATTTATAGCGCTTGACTTGTTGCACCACTCGACATTGATGTGCGCTTTGTATTTCTTCAAAATCGTTAAATTGTGGGGGACAATGAATTTGTTATCTAGACTTGTTTGACCTTTCAAAATAATTCTTCCATCGTCACGCCTCCTATACTGCATAAAGCATGCATCTTACGTGGTGGTGTTTGGTACGAAAGGCATGGGGAACTTTTTAAGTCATTTCCCTTTCTCCCTACAAGGTGATGAAGGCCCATCATGAACTGCTCCACAAGAGTGTATCCTTCTCCGTTGGTTTCTTTGTTAGGTATCTCTGCCGAAATCATTTTGTCAATCTCTTCTGGCGTAGGCTTTGCACTGGACCTTGGCATCCAGAGAAGTATGTGTGCGTGCGGGAGTCCCATTTTCTGGAATTCTATAGTGTATACAATTGTTTGAGGAAAATGATTGGCATTGTATGAGGGGGATTTTTGCTTTTGGGGGAAATTGAATAGGTTAGTTGTGGTATACCCAGTACTTGCAACAGGTTTCTTGAAAAACCTCCCTTTGTTGATATCTGCCAACAGCTCCTCCAATTTTATTTTGCATACTATGCACTCTAGGTCAGGTCTGTCGTTGGCAATGTCTTTCCCATACATGGATAAGTGGTTAGAAATTTTGCCCCACTTCGGGTTCGCCGTCATTGTTATGAACAAATTTGGATTACAAAACCATTGGCAAAATGGCCATTGCATCATGGTATTTTTATACCATGTATCTAAGGCTTCATGTGTAAGTTGCTGGAAGTATGACCCTCCTCCCTATCGACTTATCGTCTTTGTCTCATCTCCTAACTTCATCTCGGATGCTGTTGTACAATTCGGTTCTTAGTTTCTTCTGGTTGTTGCGATGCCACCGTAATTGTTCTTGATCGATAGATATGTATGCGTCTACGATATATTGGTGGAGCAAACGTTTGGACCGGACAATCTTCCCTCTGTCAGCATAGTCTGTATTTAGTAAGCATAGTACTCTGCTTTGTAACAAAATTTGTTTGTCGGGCTGACCGTTCAGAACCCCGCACTGATATACCCTTATGGTATCATGTTTCCCCGTAGGGGAAAAGTATGGGGTATTGCAACGCCATGTAAAGAGAGTTAACATCGCTTAGCTGTTGTAGTACATATGACTTGAGGCTAACAATTATTTCCCTCTCCACTGTATTTCTATCAATGTCCCCTACAATTAAGAAACCAATCTCGTCCGTGGATGGCATATCGTACTGACGTCCTCTTTTTTGGCCTATTAGACATATCTTCAATTCAGTCGCACCTCCCTCTTCATGCTTGTCCCTTGCTTTCCTAAATACTTTGGCCAACATATTGTGGGTGTCCACCATTGTCATTAACTCCTTCACTAAGGTAGCATCGAGGTCTCCAGCAGTTGTTGTGCGATTAACCACTCAGAGCATGTTGTCCAACTCATTCGCTGTATCGAAGATGTACAGCTGCATGTATTTAGGGGGTTTCCTTCAGGGGGCAATAAGGGACCAATTCTATGGTAGTTTTGGCCATGGATCCTATATGTAAAGGGTCTGACACTCTTATATTCACAGCGTGGTCTAACTTCGCGCCCTCTGAACTGAAAGCAAATAGTGAGTTCAAGATCCGAATATTTCTTTGGTAGTGGCGGAAGCTAAGTAGCACTGATACGGGTACTGGTACAAAAAACGGGTACAGAAGCGGGGACGGGAAACGGCAAAGTAAAAAAATTATGGGTACGGATACGGCGCGGATACGTTAAGAAATATATAAAAATATACATATACATATAGTTATAAAGAAAATCACATTTAAATTTCAACATAACAAAATAGAAGGTGGTTTAGTTTTACGTAAAACATCAATTTTAAAACTTAATTGTATTAAAAAGTGTTCTAAAATTTCATTTTACTGATTTTTGATCATTTTTTCTATCTTAATTTTTTCGGAGAAGTTTCCGAGCTGTCCCCGAGTTTCCGAGTTTCCAAAACGTTTCCGGTAC
This sequence comes from Orychophragmus violaceus, assembly GCA_030180135.1. Classification (NCBI taxonomy): domain Eukaryota; kingdom Viridiplantae; phylum Streptophyta; class Magnoliopsida; order Brassicales; family Brassicaceae; genus Orychophragmus; species Orychophragmus violaceus. Next base: position 51,812,349 of record CM058240.1, on the reverse strand, counting down.
GGGGACGGCATGCATTTAGAAGTATCCGTGCATCATAGGGCGGAAGCTAAGTAGCACTGATACGGGTACCGGTACAAAAAACGGGTACAAAAGCGGGGACGGGAAACGGCAAAGTAAAAAAATTATGGGTACGGATACGGCGCGGATACGTTAAGAAATATATAAAAATATACATATACATATAGTTATAAAGAAAATCACATTTAAATTTCAACATAACAAAATAGAAGGTGGTTTAGTTTTACGTAAAACATCAATTTTAAAACTTAATTGTATTAAAAAGTGTTCTAAAATTTCATTTTACTGATTTTTTATCATTTTTTCTATCTTAATTTTTTCGGAGAAGTTTCCGAGCTGTCCCCGAGTTTCCGAGTTTCCAAAACGTTTCCGGTACGGGGACGACATGCATTTAGAAGTATCCGTGCATCATAGGGCGGAAGTTGTTAGCAGCTTTTTTAGAGCTAGTGTGGCTATGGCTCCGGATAGCCTAACGCAGCTTTGTTGACAACATATCGTAAACATGGGGATTTTTTGGGCCTTTTGAACCCATCTTCTCTTGGATCCATACCAAAACATCGCACGAAGGACAATTCAATATTCCAGTGATTGGTTTGTATTTATTTTTATCCGGGTCTTCCGCTCTTGCGGTTCCTATGAAGAGCGGGGTATAAATTTTTTTTCAAGCTGACGAACATACTAGATCGTGTGGTTTCTAAATTTTTAAAAAAACATACAAATTGTTGAGAATGGCTACCTCTCCTTTGCCGTTTGCTCTTTTGGCAACGATGATATGGCGGCGTATTAATCTGGCTTTCCTCTGTTGAACTGCTCCTATTGGATCAATCCCTTCCGCTTGATGTTGTTGACTACTATGGGTCCCTATTTTAAATTAAAATGTGTCACAGGATTCTACATTTTTGGGCGTGTAAAGGTTCCATTAAAAATGGACGGTGTAGGACTCTTACGATTCCGATTAAATTTTTTTACATCTTTTACTACTTCTCGTCCCTTTATCTGCAAAATGTTTTACTCTGCCCTGGTATTTTAAAAAATTTAGTTTCAGTACGACGGTTTACTAAAGATAATTCATGTTTTGTTGAATTTGATCCTTTCGGGTTTTGTCAAGGATTTTTAAACCCGGGTGCCAATAGTGCGATGTGATAGTGCTGGACCTCTATACTCCATCAAACCATCATCCTCTCACCATCCGTGATAGGGTCAGGTTTTAATCTTATTTTGACAGCAAGTGCACATATATGCAATCGTAGTATATAGGGTATCGAAATCCACAGAGACTCTGGTCTCGATAGATCAAGAACAGTCAAGATTTAAACTAGGAGAAAGCAATGTGAATAGAAACTAAAAACAATGTGAGAAAGTAAACAAGTAGCAGGTTCGGTTTGTAAACAATAAACTAAGGGCGCTAAGTCTAGGGCGTTCTCAGGAAATCAGTGAAGCAGATAAATCATTCAGTCAGGATCTAACTAAGCTCAGTTCTAGAACCAAACACGAATATAGAATTAACCAACTGTCGTTGCGAGAATTCTCTAAGTCTAAGTGCAGCAATCCAAATTCCTTTGTAATTACTAACAGATTAAACCATCTTTAATTACAAGTTCGATATGTTCACAATCTAATTAAACCAAATTTCTTTGCGAGTAATTAAATTGCTCAACCTAAATAGTTCAGATTCTAAACCACAATGGCGTGTCAATTTAACAACCTAAGATCTAGATTCTAAGTGATCAGGATAGAACTAGCATTAAACACAATTTAGATCGAAGAACATTCTATCGATGTGAATCCTTAACTGAATTAATTATATCTAGCAAGTCATGAAATCCCTATGAGAAACCCTAAACCTAACTATGAATCTACTCAGACATGGAATATGAAGACATAATCAATGAAATAATAGATATCATAAAAGAGATTAGAATAAGAAAAGGGGTTTGAAATCTTCTCCAAGAACAAAGTGTAGTACAGGATCAGATCAGCCCTAAAAGCTCTAAAAACTCTCTGCTCTAAGTTATGATAGCGTATGTAAAACAAAACTCAAAAACCTAATTAAATAGCTAAATCACGTCTTGGGGCTTCTGTGTAAATATCTGGAACTTCTGGGCAACTTTGCAATATCATCATTCTTCATTAAACCGCCGAGATTTGGCCCAACTCGCTGTGCATCGATCGATTCTGATGTGCGTCGATCGACACACTCCTCTGTTTCGGACAGTGAGCACAAACTCTTGGGTCAAAACTCCAAAATGCTCCATTTAGCTCCATAATCTCCAAATCCACTCCAAACGTGCGTGTACCTAATAACACCTGTAAAAGACTCTAAAAGAACACCAAAAGACTCTAAAACATACTTATATCATGGCATAAAACCGGTAAAAACCATGATATATCAACTCCCCCACACTTAGCCTTTGCTTGCCCTCAAGCAAAACAGAGAACTAAAACATGGTGAAGAGGTTTGAAAACTTTCAGAAACTCTTTTTGTCCTAGAAGCAACAACACTCAGATTCCCCTTAGTAAACCACTGAAAGAATCAACCGCAAGATATCAAGACCAACATGTACTTCCCCCACACTTAGCAACTGTCCTAAGTAAACTCCACAATCAATCCAAGCAATTCAAATTCACCCTACTGACTTCTTAAGCATATTAAGTGCGGTCTCACCTAAGGATTATTGATCAAAGGGCACATGGATTCTTACTTTGCCAGCTCTAGACCACCATACTATCTTTTTCTGGTTCTTTTTCTTCTCTTTTCCCTTCCTTAGCATTGTAATTTTTCCCCATTGGGTATCATTTTATTTTTTTTATCAGTGCTCTTCCCGTTAAGGGGTGTACTTTGGACACATTCTATGGATGCACAGGAGATGATAGTTGTAGCTACCACTCCCATAGACCACTTCGTAGTTACTAACTCATCCTCAGTTTATTACTTTTTTTTTATGGAAGGGGAGAAGGGAACCATACTCGGACAGGTTTACAAGATGTGTCAGAACTAGCAAAGGAGTCCGACTCAAGGTATACCAAGCCCTTAGGTGAGAAAATTAAAGTCAGGATTAAGGGTGAATCCAGTAAAAGGATTCTCTGAATACCTGAATTGATATGGGTGTCCTTAGTAGGTTGATCCGTGTTGGGTTTTCTAATAGTCATAGATTGATCTTTCAGCTTCATCCCAATGGTTACTTAAGTTCCTGCAAGATATTGTTAACTTTTCCGAAATTCACTGTTTCTTACTTAAACTGGTTTTGACTCAATAAAACGAATTTTTTTGAAAACTGGACTGACTCTTAAGAAAACAGAAAGATAAAGTCTGTATCTACCTCCCCCACAGTTGAAACACACTGTCCCCAATATTGTTAAGCTAAGGGTTGGTAAAAGAAAGCAAAAATGTTATGGATGTGTTGAGTTCTGTCTGATTTTTACCTCTGTCGCATATGCATCGATCGTTATATAAATGTAATGATCATTGCTAGGCGATTTTTCGTCATGTGTCGATCGTTGCTCAGGACCGCAACGATCGCTGCAATGCGATTACTCGTGTTGTGACGATCGACACAAGGTTGTGTCGATCGACGCATTGCGAAATTCAGGAACTGTCAGCAAGTTGGCAGGTTAGTCCGTGAGAGATCATGAAATTTCAAACCTGCAAGCTGAAAATCACTGAAAACAGATAAAAATCAAAGCAACAGATAGTCTCAAACCAATCACAGCATCCAAACATAAAAATCCTAAGAAAATCAAGAAAAATGCAAAAGAAAAGTGAAAAAGAAATACAAAGAACCGCAGTCTAGAGAAGCCGATACTCAATCACTCGTCCTCCATCCCATCAATGCGATCAGTACCACTCGAAGAACCGGGAGTCGGAGATCGCCGTCTACGTCGAGAAGGTGCTGGATGGTGTATCTGCTCTGCAAGTGTAGGTACGCATGAAGTTCCAGATGCCCCGTAGAATGCCATCCTCGCGCTCTCTCCACTCTGCCTCAGACATATCACCAAAAGGCATCGAAGGCTCGGGATAAGGGCCAACATCATCGACAGGGGCAGCAGGTGCAGTCGCAGAGGAAGTAGAAGCTCGTGTAGAAGGCTCTCCCAGCGGATGAGCCATAGAAGGAACTCTGCGCTGATCGCTCGTAGGGGGCTGGAATCTCAAGGCATCTAGCGTATCGATATGTGTCAAACCAGCAGCAGGAAGATCCACGCCATGCTTCTCAGTGGTAGGGTCATAATAGACCCATACACGTCCCTCCTTCAGCCATGTAGCACTCTGCAGATGGCTAAAATCAAGGAACTCCACGCTGTCATTACGCTCCGTACCCTCTAAGGGAATCCTGCAATGCTTGAAAATGGGAGTAAGCAGACTCCCTACTGTCTCAGTGCCCTTACCATCAAATGGCTTCTTCTGCAGCTCGCATAAATGATGCGCAAAAACAGCCCCCAAGTTGAGTCCTCTAGTGGGATCTCTCATAACAGTATCCTCAAACTGGTCCCTCAGTCCAATGAACAGCGTCTCCATCTCGTTCTTACGCATCTTGTTGGCTTCATATTTGCACAACAGAGTACATCCCAAGATGCGCAAGACGTATCTAAGAACAGGATGCCTAACCTGAATCACCCCCGTGGTCCTCGAGTTATACCGACCATTGCAGATACAGTCCCAGAAATACTGAGCTTCCTCCACATCCCGCTCCAGAGTCATACCAATACGCGTCGGCTCAGTGCTGATTCCATAAATCCTGCAGATATCGAGAAGGCGAATCCGATACCTGGCTCCTAAGCACATGAAGATAAAGAAACCTCTTGAAGCTCTCATGCTCTCTGGGTCAGGGTATATCACTCTGCAAGTGGCTAGCAGCTGTCTCACCAACTCAGGGTACATCTCGTAAGGCTGCATTGACATTGTCCCCAGACCAATGCCCTTACACAATGCAAGAACCTGCTCATCGATGCCTAGACTCTTACAAGTCGAATAATCTGCAAACTTGGTCGGCTTAAGCGTCATGCCACACCAACCATTGTAGAGCAATGTGTCATACTCATCCCAATGGTCAAGCAATGGCCTCTCTGTGAACGTATCAGTCTTGAGCAACTCATCTATCTCCATGCCCCAGACCTTGTCTGTCGGAATCAGCTGCTTATCTGCTCTAGGCTAAGGTGGCTGTATCTCTTCCTGATCTCTCTGATAGTCCTCAGGATGTGGTGATTCTCGATGGAACTACTCAACCGGTGGAGCATGATGCGCTGTAGCTGCTGTGGTGGTTCTACGCTTACGAGCTTGTCGAGGAGGCATCTGCAAGGAAATCAAATAAATCATATAAGTCTTGGCAGAAAACTCTGTGTGAAATCGCAATGCAACGATCGTTGCACGAGTGTGTCTATCGTTGCAGGGCGATTTCACAGCCGACAGCAAATCCTAAAAATCGTTTCTAAATCTGTTCAAAACCACACAACAGCCTAATATCATCACCAATCATCCCTAATCATGTCTAATCAGTGCGGAATCATTAATTTCAAGCCTAAAAATCCCTAATTTCTAAACCCTAGAACTGATTCTGAAAATGATGAAAATGAGAGTTCTTACCTTGGAATCACTACAATTGGGTTAGAGAAATAGATAGTGGATGTTAAAACAAGTAGAATCAAGCTTTGAATCAGAGAAAATGATGAATAAATGAGAGATTTAGGGTTTGGAACTTGCGGTTGTACGGACGGCGAAATGGGGAAGAAGAGAAGAGAAAAGGGTTTAAGGCACTTACCTGAGTCGTGGGAGCAACGATCGATGCATAGGTGCAACGATCGACGCTGTTGAACCAGATTAATTCCGGTTTAGCACGCGTACCTTAATTTTGCAATTAAACCAGTTGCAACGACCGTTGCACAGGACCGCAACGATCGTCACAAGGCGATCCCATCTCTTCGTCAAATCTCCCTGCAATGACCATTGCACATATAGCAACGATCGTCACACATCTCCAGACAGTGTTCTGTATCAAAAACTTAGCAAAAATAAATAAAAACGTGAAATCCTAAGAAAAACACCAAAAATAAGAAAGAAAAACACTAAAACCTATCAGTGGGTTGCCTCCCACTCAGCGCTTGTTTAAGGTCATTAGCTTGACCGGACGAACAAGATCAGTTTGCTGGTGATCCTGACAGAGACTGTGATTGCCTATGTGCAAGTCTCCTCATCCAAGGCTGAGAGTAAGCATCATCAGTGTGAACGCGTCCAAGAAAAGAATGAGTGAAATGCTCCCCAGGATCCAAAACCGTAGTGTGACTTGGCTGCTCTTCATTTCCATCCATAATGGTGAAGGTCTCCCCATTAATCAATGGCTTGCGCAGCATGTCCATCTCAAAGTGTAGCGGCTCATCTCCCAGATGGAGATCTATCAAACTGTGCCTCACATCTATCACTGCTCCAGCTGTGGCCAAGAATGGTCTACCCAGTATCAAAGCATCATCCTGCTCACTGTGGTACTTAAGAACCAAGAAATCTATCGGAACCAAGTAGTTTCCAACTCTCACTGGAACGTCCTCAAGAACTCCTTCAGGAATCCTTATTGACTGATCAGCTAGGACAAGAGAGGTCCTAGTGGGTGAAAAATCCATCATACCCAGCTTCTCCGCCACAGAGTATGGCATGAGACTTCCAGCAGCTCCTAAATCACACAGAGAGCGCTTGAAACCATCCTCAAAGATAGAACAACTCAGCACAAAAATCCCAGGATCAGGCAGCTTCTTAGGAATTTTAGTCAATAGCACATGACTTTTATGCTGAGGAACAACTATTACCCAATCTTTCAGCTCTTCATCCAAAGGCAACATCTTACCCAAGTATCTCTGCACACAAGGGTGATAAGGTGGATCATCAGATGGTGGAATTTCTTCCAACTCTTCACCAATCTCTTCCAAACGCTTAAGCTCATCAATCTATTGTTTAATCACCTCAGACACTTTAGGATATAATCGAATAGATTGTGCATAAATCTCCTGTTGAGTTATTTCAGACACTCCAGGAAATAAACGGTTAAGCTCTTGATTTGTCTCTGCATCAATGTCATAAGAATCCTATGAATCTGTCTGTCCACGCCATGCAACGATCGACGCTAAGGGTGCATCGATCGATGCAGTCAAGTTTTCACAGATTCCACCCGAGAGATTTTCCTCAAAATGCAAAATTTCAGCTTCTTCAACCAGTTCAGCTGTATTCAGCTCAAATCTTTCACCTAGGTGTGATCCATCATCAATGTACACTGGCCAGGCCTTAATATGGGTGTCTACAATACTCTTTCCCTTGATGGAGCTTGAAATTTGGCTCACCTGAGTGTCCAATTGTTTCACATGAGTTCTTAGAGACTCAAACTTCCCATTGAGATCCTCATAAACAGCATCTAACTTCTTGTTGCAGTCCACAACAATCTTAGTCTGTCCTTCCAGCAGCTGCTCCATCATTGCCTCCATCTTACTCTCATGAGTAATAGCCACAGGAGGTGCTTGGTAAGAAGAAGATCCATAAGTCCTCTGATTACCTTGTTGATAAGGTTTCTGAAAACCAGCATTTTGTCCAAAGCCAGAAGAGTTTTGATTGCTTGTGAAAGCACTCTTCTGACCACTGAAAAATCTATTACCCTGCTGTCCTCCAAACCTGTTTCCTTGGAAACCAGATCCTCCGATGTAGTTCACATCCTCTTCCTGACCATCTTCTTCAGCATTGATCATCTCAACATCTTGAGCAAAAAGGACAGCTTTCTTCCTAGCTAGAAGATTGCAAACAGTGTCCAACTTAGATCTAATATCAGCTATCTCTGAATTCTCCATCTTCCCACCGGACTTCTTCCTTCTCTCATCAGTAGTCTTGCAGCTATTACTGCTTATTAAATTATCTATTAGCTGCTTAGCTTGAGCAGGATTCCTAGTGTTAAAGTTGGCATTGCTGGAATTATCCAACGCAGTCTGATATGGAAGATCTATTCCTCTAAAGAAGATACCTAATAGTGTTACCTTAGTGAATCCATGATGCGGGCAGTCATGTTGGTTCTTCTTAAACCTCATCCAGGCTGTCTTAAGAGGCTCTATCGGACCTTGGGTGAAGGTGAGAATGTCCTGTCTGGACTGATCGGAGCGAGCATCATCATAGAAAATGTCGCAGAAACTCACTCTTCAGAGCGGCCCAAGTATCAAACGTTCCAGGTGGAAGTTGTTTCAGCCAGGCTGCAGCATCTCCAGCGAGAGAGTAGAGGAAAAGCTTGAGGAACAAATAGTCCTGGCACACTCCATCATACTTTATTCCGGTGACTATGTCCTCAAACTCATCTATGTGATCCATCGGCTGCTCACTTGGAGAGCCATGGAAGGCTTTCTGCCTCAGGAGAGAGTAGTAGATGGTTTTGATTTCAAAATCATTCCTCTCAAATTCAGGAGGTACAAGAGCTGACCGGTTAGCATGAAACTCATCCGGACGGTTATAGTCAGCTAAAGTCCTCTCATGAACAACCATATGTCTACCTTGGGCATGTCCTTGGCCTTGGTTCTGCTCATGTTGCGGTTGATCAGGAGGATCAGGGATAACATTCCCTTCAGCATCAATTCGTTCTCCAGCAGTATTGTACGAATTGTTTTGTCGGTCCCTCAGGGTACCTTGAGCATCAAGCATTATGATCACACGTTCAACAACCATCCTTGCTCTTTGAACTCTTCTGTTAGTCCTCTCTAGTCTAGCAAGTTCTTCAAGTTGGAGGTTTACGAGATAAGTGTTCGGATTACTTCTGGTATCACGCGTCTGCATAAACCGTCTGTAATCGCCAAGCAATGATCGATGCTAGCAGTGCAACGATCGATACAACTCCAATCGCCTAGTAACGATCGACACAGAAGGTGCAACAGTCGATGCTATGCGATTCTGAAACCTGCGACAGAGAGAAAACAGAGAAAAATCAGTAACCAAAAATAAAAATAAAAATCCTAGTAAAAACCCTAAGTTCGAAACTATCGAAGACTCCAAAGAGTCCCCGGCAACGGCGCCAAAAACTTGATAGGTTTAGGTTTTAATCCTATTTTAACTGCAAGTGCACATATATGCAATCGTAGTATATAGGGTATCGAAATCCACAGAGACTCTGGTCTCGATAGATCAAGAACTGTCAAGATTTAAACTAGGAGAAAGCAATGTGAATAGAAACTAAAAACAATGTGAGAAATTAAACAAGTAGCAGGTTCGGTTTGTAAACAATAAACTAAGGGAGCTAAGTCTAGGGCGTTTTCAGAAAATCAGTCAAGCAGATAAATCATTCAGTCAGGATCTAACTAAGCTCAGTTCTAGAACTCAAACACGAATATAGAATTAACCAACTGTCGTTGCGAGAATTCTCTAAGTCTAAGTGCAGCAATCCAAATTCCTTTGTAATTACTAACAGATTAAACCATCTTTAATTCCAAGTTCGATATGTTCACAATCTAATTAAACCAAATTCATTTGCGAGTAATTAAATTTCTCAACCTAAATAGTTCAGATTCTAAACCACACTGTCGTGTCAATTTAACAACCTAAGATATAGATTCTAAGTGATCAGGTTAGAACTAGCATTAAACACAATTTAGATCGAAGAACATTCTATCGATGTGAATCCTTAACTGAATTAATTATATCTAGCAAGTCATGAAATCCCTATGAGAAACCCTAAACCTAACTATAAATCTACTCAGACATGGAATATGAAGACATAATCAATGAAATAATAGATATCATAAAAGAGATTAGAATAAGAAAAGGGGTTCGAAATCTTCTTCAAGAACAAAGTGTAGTACAGGATCAGATCAGCCCCAAAAGCTCTAAAAACTCTCTGCTCTAAGTTATGATAGCGTATGTAAAACAAAACTCAAAAACCTAATTAAATAGCTAAATCACGTCTTAGGGCTTCTATGTAAATATCTGGAACTTCTGGGCAACTTTGCAATATCATCATTCTTCATTAAACCGCCGAGATCTGGCCCAACTCGCTGTGCATCGATCGATGCTGATGTGCGTCGATCGACACACTCCTCTGTTTCGGACAGTGAGCACAAACTCTCGGGTCAAAACTCCAAAATGCTCCATTTAGCTCCATAATCTCCAAATCCACTCCAAACGTGCGTGTACCTAATAACACCTGTAAAATACTCTAAAAGAACACCAAAAGACTCTAAAACATACTTATATCATGGCATAAAACCGGTAAAAAGCATGATATATCAATCCGCAAGCTCATGTTTCTACTACTACTGCTTCTCTTTGGCATCGCCGACTCGGACATCCCGGGAATGCAACTCTCAAATTGTTAATTTCTTCTGGTTTTCTAAATTGTTCAAAAGCATGTAAGCTTCCCTTATGTCATGATTGTCAAATTGGAAAACATACACGGCAACCTTTTTATTACTCAACTTCATTAGCTCATTCTTCATTTGATATTGTTCACTCTGACATATGGACCTCTCCTGTCCCTAGTGTCAGTGGAATTCGCTATTATGTTATTTTTTTGGATCAATATAACCATTTTCTTTGGGTCTATCCTTTACGACAAAAGAATGAAGTTTTCACAAAGTTTTTGTATTTTTTAAAACTCGTTCAAACTCAGTTTCAAAAACAAATCAAAGCTTTTCAATGTGACAATGACGGTGAATATACTAGCCGAGAATTTCAAAATTATATTTCTGCCCATGGTATTCAATCTCATTTTTCTTATCCTCACACCTCCCAACAAAATGGACGTGCTGAGCAAACTCTTCGAATCCTCAACAATATGGTTCGTGTTCTGCTTCCTCAAGCATATATGCCACCGTCATATTGGGTTGAAGCCCTGGACATGGCAACTCGTCTTTTCAACATTCTCCCCTCTCGTGCTATTAACAATGACATACCGTACACTCCTCTCTTTCACAAACCCGTTTCTTATGATCATCTTCGCCTTTTCGGATGTCTTTGTTACCCCAACCTCCTTCCCACTACAAACACAAACTTGCTCCTCGGTCCACCAGATGTGTTTTCCTAGGACACCCGACATCTCATCGAGGGTATCGTTGCCTTGATATTCAAACTAAACGCATTATTATCTTGTCATGTCATATTTGATGAATCGTCTTTCCCGTTTCAAAATATTACTCATGACAGTTCTTCTTCATCAACATCTTACCACACGTATTTCCATCCTCTTCTCACGATCTTCAAACACCACCTCCTTCTGCGCCTCTAATCATCCCAGCACTAACTCATACTCGTTCTGATCCATCATCATCCTCTGTTTCACAACCTTCTCAACACGCTCCTCTCATACAAAACTCAGTCTATAAGACCTCTCAGCCATCTTCTCAAACACAAAACACAGCCTCTACGTCTCTTCCCTCGGCCCCGGCTCAACCTGTGGTCGATGATCTTCAACCGGCTCCTATCCCTACGTCTCAACCGATTTCAGCGGAATCTTCCCGTATCCAAACTCGCAGCCATAGTTGAATCGTCAAGAAGAAGAAAATAATTTCTCTTCATACTGACACAATTTCTCCTCTTCCTCTATCTCATGTTCAAGCAACCAATTACCCTAATTGGAAAAAAGCTATGCAAGATGAATATAATGCTCAGATTATGAGTGGTACGTGGACAATAGTTCCACGGCCATCTAATGCTAACATTGTTCGTTCTATGTGGATTTTTCATCATAAGTTTGATGCAGGTGGTCAACTATCTAGATACAAAGCACATCTCGTCGCTAATGGAAAATCACAACAAGTATGTCGATTTCGATGAACATTCAGCCCTGTCGTCAAACCATCCACAATCCGCACCGTACTCCGTCTCTCTATATCTCGACAATGGCCAATACGACAACTATACGTCAAAAATACATTCCTTCACGGGAACCTAGATGAAGTTGTCTACATGCATCAACCTCCCAGCTTTGTCGACCCCACTAAACCGAACCATGTATGTCTTCTCCACAAGTCTCTGTACGGCCTAAAACAAGCGCCAAGAGCTTGGTACCAACGTTTTGCCCACTATGCATCCAAAATTAGTTTCAAGCAAAGCAAATCAGACGCCTCTCTATTCATCTATTGCAAAGGAAACGAATTGGCTTATCTCCTTCTCTACGTCGAAGATACCGGTCTCACTGCTTCCACACCATCTCTATTACGGTCGATCATAACATCTCTAAACTCTGGATTTTTGATGACCGATTTAGGCGATCTTCACTATTTTCTTGGTATTGCTATACACAGGAACAAAGACGGGATGTTCCTGAACCAACACAATTACGCAGCTGATATCATTCATCGAGCAGGAATGACGGCATGCAATCCTTGCTCAACTGCGGTTGATACTTCTTCCAAGCTGGCTGCAGATGTAGGCTCACCAGTCGCTGATCCAACCATGTATCGGAGTCTAGCAGGAGCTCTACAATACTTAGCATTTACATGCCCGGATATAGCCTATGCAGTCCATCAAATATGTCTTCATATGCATGATCCTCGCGAGCCCCACCTCAATGCCCTTAAGCGAATCATTCATTACGTCAAAGGCACGATCACCCATGGACTTCATATGACATCTACGAACACATCTACAATCACTGCTTATACTGATGCGGACTGGGTTGGTTGCTCCACCATGCGAAGATCGACTTCAGGCTATTGTGTCTTCTTAAGGGACAACCTTATTTCGTGGTCGTCAAAACGTCAAGCAACTGTATCCCGCAGCAGTGCTGAAGCAGAATGTAGAGGAGTCGCTAATGCGGTAGCCGAAGCTGCTAGGCTACGCAACCTGCTCATTGAGCTACACTGTCCTATCAAGACTGCAACTATTGTTTACTGCGACAATGTAAGTGCATTATATCTCTCCACCAATCCGGTTCAGCACCAACGCACAAAACATGTCGAAATCAATTTACACTTCGTGCATGAACGAGTATCCCTTGGTCAAGTAAGAGTTCTTCATGTTCCCTCAAGCCACCAATACTCAGACATCTTCACCAAAGGACTACCAACAACTTTGTTCACTTCTTTCCGATCCAGTCTTCGTGTTCACCCACCTCACGCTACGACTGCGAGGGAGTGATAGTTGAGGAAACTCGATACATTAGGAATACAGTATATTTTGTAATTATGACTCAACCGTTGTATTGTATTTTTATATACTCTCAATAGTATACAGCAAACCACACATTGAGTGGCTTACCATAATCCAGCATGCCATACCTTGGACTATAAGTAATGCGTGAATGTCTTCACCGGCTACGTACACTTCACCTTCGCCGTAAACTTTTGGTGTTACTGCCGTACTTAAGTAGGCGATTAACTTGATTGATGTTTGGTATGTTTGTAGCGAAATTGTATCGGTGTTGTGAAACTTACCGCACATGACGCCGGCCTCCGTCCCCGCATCGGCGATGTCTTTTCTACTTCTTTTCCTGTCTCGGCCGACTGCCCCGTGCTCGGGTTTTCTTTTGCCAGCTGTCTTACCACGCATTTCGGTATGTCTGTTGTAGGCTCCACCTGCTGGGTTGTGTTCGCCGTGAGGATCCTTTGCCAAATTAGTCTCTAATAATTTCTGCAATGTTTGAAAGAAATGCAGGTTGGTTGTGATAGGTTTGGTGTAAGCTAACCCATTGTATGTTTGAGTTGTGAGGTGTGGAAATGAAATCGTAACGGTTTCTATACATTTACCTCCCAAAAAATTACTTGACGGTCGTTTCTTGAAATTGTAACGGTTGCTATATAATGTTTATGGTTTTGTTGATATATTTAACTAATCATAGGTTCATTTGAAATTTCCCTCCTTCAAATATAGGAATTATTTGACATGAGTACAATATCTTATATTTTCAGCGATATATATTTACAGTAAATATATATTTTCAGCGATATTTTCGAAAAGAAAAGAAAAGAAAAGGAGAAAATATATTAATAGATGATAGATCTCGTGAAAATACTGTTGATATGATTAATAATATAATCATGTACATGAATGAAATCATTGATATTGATAAAGAAATATCGATTAACCATATCATTACAGGTAAAAAGATAGAACCAAAAACAAAATAATTGTCAACAATAAATGAGATAGCGTGCAATATTAATAATATAAATGAGGATCATAAATATACCTTTGTGAATGAGAGTAGAAAAATAAAGTATTTGCCAAAAGTAAAAAGAGACAATCAAGTCTATATTAAGATTGTACGAAAAACGAGAAATTTCTAGACCAGCAGTCCAAACTTCCAAATGATATAATTTTCTCCAAAAATGAGAAAATGACCTTACAATATGAAAAATAAAACGGCTTATTACAAGGTCACTGGAGAAATATTAGATGTAATGATTTTAGGACATTCAATATGTTTGATAGTTTATGAATGACTTGATTGCGCTTCAACATTATATAAAACTTTAGTAATTAATGATACTGAGAAAGTTATGTTTCCAGGAAATCGACTTGATCATAATTCCTAAAGAGTTATCACAAGTTATATAAGATATAAGAAATATTTTAGGATAAAAGTGTTGGAAGAAAAGTTGTCTTCAAATATTCTGAAATTGAACATATATTGAAAGAGGTGTTCTTTTCAAAACATCCCAGAATGATTTTACATTTCAACATTCACGAAATGATATTTGATCGTGAAATACTTTATCAATGAGCTTATGTGTCTTGCAAATCGTAATTTAGCTTTATTACTAATTTATTTGCAATATACAACTCATCTCCTAAACACGGACTTTGAAACATAATAAAGCATATATTCCATTACTTCCAAGGTATGATTGAGTTGGATTATTTTATTATATAAACCACGAGATTGGTCTAGTTGATTTTGCATATTCTGAATATTTATTAAATAGGCACAAAGCTCCATCATAAGTCGGATACGTTTCCACAATTGGCAGAACTGTGTTCTCTTGTTGTTCCCAAAATAGACACTGGTTGCAACTTTCTCAAATCATGCATAAACTATTACGTTTCATGCATCATGTAGAGAATGTGTATATCTTAGATCTATAACTCATCATATATAAGAAACAAGCGAAATACTAACAAAAAGGAGCTCACAAATATGTGTAAAGACAATTATGCAAGTGTCGCCCAACTCAAAGAAGGTTATATCAAGAGCGATAGAAAAAAAAGCATATTCCCCCAAGATATTTTTCCTACATTCAAGAACTCGAGAGAAACCAAGAAGCCGATATCTAATACATTTGTTCATGTGACTATGCAACATATCTCTTTGCGAAGATGCTTTCCAATACAACATTCAGAAAGTATATTCAAAATATCGGAAAGTATCATTTATGAGACTGATGAAGAGAAGATCATCTACATCTTTCAGACGAAGTTACGTAACTGTACTATTTCTTCTTATTATGGTTTTTACCCCAGTGAATTTTTTCATAGTAATGTTTTTACCGAGACAATACGTTATACGGCATTGATAAATAATCAAGGAGGAGTATTATATATGTAAATGGTGATTAACCATCACATACACTTGTCTTAGTCTTTGTTAGACTGAGACTCATCATATGCCACATGCTTTTTTGGTTATTGAATTAGTGATTAGTCGTCAATAAATGTAACCATTTTGTTTTGTAGAACTCCATATATATAAAGGTTGTTTTGTTGGATGATAAGACATAAAAAATAAGAAAGAAATAAATTATCACCGTGTTGTAACACATGATTATGATTTTATAAATAGTTTTATTATTTTACTTTTAATAAAATAATCATTGTAAAAGTTATATCATGTAAGTTTAATTTGTATTGTATTGATCTAAAATATTTATATTTTCTTATAGATAACATATGTTTATATATTTAATTTTTGTTTTAATATTTAATAATTAAATTTATATTTATATATATAATTATAGATTTATGAGAGTTGAAATAAGTACTCCGTCCATTTAACCTATTTATCATTAGTTTAAGTTCATCTTTATGTTTTTATAATGAAAATGTGAATCCATTCTTTTAAACAGACTCGTAGTAGTATACATATTTTGCATGTATAATAAAGATTTTGGCAAAAAAATTCAATCGTAAAAATATTAAATGTATTACAACTTATCATATATTTAAATAATATAAATATTGATTAATTATTTTAATTTTGTTAAATTAAATGTATTGTTTATCATTTTATAAACTAATGATTAATTAATATTAAATTGAATAATTGTTTTAATAATATTAATTTAAAAATATTGAAGTATGTGAAAAATACATGAATTATCTTTTTATGTGTATACTTAATTAAATTTGATTTTATAATTTATCATATATCTTCAAGAGCTGGAGGCAGTACGGTTCAAAAGGGGCAATGGTGTTTTGTTGATGGATCATATAAAGAAGGAGATATGTTTTCGGGACAAGGTTGGTATAGTTGTTATAAGGAAGGTGTAAATGTTTTGATGATTCGATGAATATTATGACAAGTTTGTCTCCTCTTCATGTAGAATTTAAAGCCTTGATTTGAGCAATGAAATGCATGAAGTTCTTCAAACAAGCACATATAACATTTGCAACAGATTGTTAGAAATGGTGAAGATTGTGTCTAAACCAGAAGGCTGACCAGCTTTCTCAATTCATTTGGAGGAGTTCAAACGAAGAAATAAGTTCATTACGACATTTGACATCAAGCATATACCTCGCACAAGCAATCTGACTGCGGATAGACTAGCACGGAGTGTTCGCATCAGACAGTCAAGCAGTGTTCATATTACTCTGGAACCACCAACATGGATGATTGAAAAATAAGGTTCTATTCACATTTGTTGTCAAAAAAAATATAATATAATATCATATGGTTTTCATTTATTTTGTTTTATATATCAAAATTTAACTAAAATTAATTTACAATAATGTTTTATTAATTATTACGAATTTACTAAAGTATTTTTTTTTAAATTAAAGAAATTAATTTTTATATAAAATTATGCTATAATAGAAAATTAAATATACATTTATAATTAAAATAAAAATATTATAAACAAATGAGTTAGAAATTGGTTTGAGATTATTATTCTTAGTGAAATTCAAAAGCTTTCATTAATTTATAATGATATATTTTATAAGTAATACCTTGCATAATGTTTAACTACGTATTATACTTCTAAATTAATAGAATAAATCATGAGTAATACTTGGGTTCACCCCTAGAGGTGAACCTTTTTGTTCACCTCCACCTTTTCTAACCAATCAAATAATTCCACATAATCAAATATTAAAAATAACTAAAATTTTAAAAATATTTTTAAAATAAAAATAAAATAAAAAACGAAAATAAAAGAAAAGAAAATATATTTTATTTTGGACAAAACTTAAAAATAAAATTTTATAAAAAATACTAAAACCTAAATCTTAATCTCTAAACCCTAAATTCTAAACCCTAAACCCTAAACGATAATTTGAACCTAAAATATAAAAATTAAAACTAAATTCTAATCCCTAAACCCAATATGTAAATCTTAAAAAATAAAAAACTAAACCCTAATCCCTAAACCCTAAACCCTAATCCAAAGAGCTTAAACCCTAATCCATAAACCCTAAACCCAAAGAGCTTAAACCCTATACCATAAACCCTAATCCCTAAACTCAACATGTAAATTTTAAAAAATAAAAAACTAAACCCTAATCCCTAAACCCTAAACCCTAACCCAAAGAGTTTAAATCCTAAATCCAAAGAGCTTAAACCATATACCATAAACCCTAATCCCTAAACCTTAAACCCCAAAGGTTTACATTCAAAGGGTTCTTAAAATATTTGAATGTCTTTAATTCTTTAATTTTAATTTTATAATTTTATTTAAAAATAATATTACATGTCATATTTTTATTGGTTAAAAAAAGAGAGGAAACAAATGGGTTCACCTCTCACTCATTTCTCTCTCATTTACCAATAGATTATTACCACCTTTCCACATTTTATATTATACAAAATATAATATACCCGCAACACACACATATCTCACTTATATATAATAATTACTTATAATAGTTAGGAGACTCCATTTTATTTAGGCAATATATATAGTTTTTGTCATAGACACTATTTTTTGGAAAAAAGTCAAAGTAAACACTTTTTTTTATCAAGTCAAAGTAAACACTATGGTCGTGAATGTTTAGCGTGTCTTCAGTGCCGTACAAGATTTTTGAACTATATGTACCATTCATTAAAGTAAATAGTGTATAGGATATAACAATTAGTAATACCTCACTTAAATTTTTTTTGGTTTGTTCTGATTGTTATGTTTACCACACATACTTCAAATGAGGTGTGGTTAGAGGTGCGTTTCTGATTATATATATATATATGGTGTGGTTAGAGGTGCGTTTCTGATTATATGTGTACATACATATATATATATATATATATATATATATATATATATATATAATGAGGTGTGGTTAGAGGTGCGTTTCTGATTATATATATATATGGTGTGGTTAGAGGTGCGTTTCTGATTATATGTGTACATACACACACACATATATATATATATATATATGTACACATATAATATATATAACATTTTAAGTTTAGAAAATTTTAAAACTAATTTTATATATTAATTTTATTATATAATATAAGTCTATTTAAAGAATAATAATAATTTAATTTTTAAAATATTATAAAAATAATTGTAATTAGAAATTTTAAAAATTTATCAATTGTTCCACACCGCAAGCTATTTTGTTACCATTCAGATTGTGAATGCATGCTGCAGAATACAAAATACAGACTGCGTATCAAAAGATATGTCACCATTCACGATATTTTTTAGTTACTGATTTTTGTTAAAAATTAAATAACAAATAAAAAGTAAAAAAATGCAGGATCAAGTTACTACTTGAACCATATTTAGTGTTTAAAGACACGTCTAGGGTGTGTTTCAAACACTATTGCAAGTTAAGTAATTTTTAAAAATATTGACTATATGGAATATATTATTTAGTTAAGATTGAATTTTGTTTTTTATTTTCAGTTATTATAATTTCAAATTATTTTAACAAATGATACAGTGACAACAAAATAAATTATAATATTTTTATATGTTATAGAAACTATAATTTTAGATTGATTATCCAAATGATAAAGATTTAAAAAGACTTATAATTTTACATAAATATTAAATAATAAAAAATAAATAATTTTAGAATTGAATCCCTGTTTAGTTTTTTTAGTTTTAATAATAATTTCGAAAGTTAAATTAAATTTTAAATTCAAAATAATTTTATTATTTTGTGATTCATAAAAAATATATGAAAAATATATTTCTAATTATTATATAAATTAAAAATTATAATTTTGAATTGTAATAGTAATATTTTTTATTTATATCAGTTTGAAAAAAAATATTTATTTATAATTCTATTCCGCACCGTTTATCAAATTTTCACAATTCAAATATTTATTTCACATAGCATATTCTTTTTATTACCATTCAAACTTTATTACACACCTTTTTTTTAACTGTTCTTGTTTCTTTCTTTTTTTTTGAATCTAATGTTAAATTATATTCAAGAAAAAAATATACTTTTTACAACTTTTATTGGACTGTTTTTAAACCGATAGAAGAAAATTTAAACTAAATCCTCTAAAAACCTCTTTGCTCGAACCAAATACGAAGACCCTCTTCGTATTTTTGGTTTCCTTGTCTTCTCATAGTTGAAAGCCTGTTCCTTACAGCAAGATCGATGAACTTAATTAGGTTTGTCAAACCTTGTGGATTTTCTCCATGCCGCCTATTATTCCTTTCACACCAAATCAAATAGATGGTAGCTTGGAACACATAGCGAACTAGGAATGTAAGCATCCTAGATGACGATGGTCTGCTTACAATGTCCATAATATCTTCCCATTTGCTTGTGTAGTCCACACCCATAATTCCCTTCGCAAGTTTGTCCCACACCTCCTTTGTATAAGAACATGAGAAGAAGAGGTGGTCACGTGTTTCCTTAGGTTCCGTACAAAAGGAGCATCCAAAGCTCTGTACCATTCTCCATCGCTCCATCTTATCACCCGTTGATAGCCTGTTCTTAGCAGCCAGCCAAGTAATGAAGGAAAATTTTGGGGTAGCGAAAGAGAACCATATACTCTGATGATGAGCCCAACGAGCATTTCAGTTTCGCAGCATTTCCCATGTCTCCTTCGAGCTAAACTTGTCTTTATAGACATTTTGACTTCCCAACCACAATGCTGTGTCCTCAACATTTCTTACTCGACGTGCTTTATGTTCAGCGATCTCCTTCTCTACTTGTATCAACAGAGGATATCTCTGCCTCCGCCTTCGCTCACATGACCTAACCTCACCAAGAGTCATACCAAGTGGTACACCAAGATCAATACACCCCCTTTGCCCAAAATGATCGCATAAGGGACCAATAGTGGACCAATTATCATACCAAAAGGATACACTGTCACCATTCTTTATATCTAGTTTATAGAACCTTTTGGCCATATCCCTGTACTTGAGCATTTTTCGCAAAATCCATGATCCGGACGAAGAAGCTTCAGGTATTGCCCAAAAGGAGTTGTCTCGAATCAAGAATCGATGAATCCAACTCACCCATAAAGTCCCCTTTGTAGATAAGAGTCTCCATATCAGTTTTAAGACACATACCTTGTTGACTTCCTCTAAAGATTTCAGCCCCAAACCGCCTTCTTCTTTTGGCGAACATACCACAGTCCATGATACTTTAGCCTTTTTGCTGTTTAAATCCGGACCTGACCATAAGAATGCTGCACACAAACTGTTCTTGTTTCGGAACCTATATTTTTGACAAATGTCAACGTAGACACTTAAAATTGCTTTCAACAGGCCTAACTAGTAATTGAAGAAAGACAATGACTCCTACAAATTTGGAATTCCATCATATTTGACTCATTAATTAGTCAATTTTTTACCTATCTCTACGTAACGTTAAAGTCTGAGCCTACTTTTCATCTGTTACAACCAACCACAGACATTAAAGTCTGATCCTACTTTTCATCTGTTACATCCAATCATAAACCTATTATTCCAACTCATTATTATTTTAATCCAAATTTATGTGATTGTTAAAACTGATTTATTTTTCACATATATAAAACTCTTTAATCTCGAAATTCTCTTAACAACAAAACATTCATTTCCTTTTCCCTGAAATAAAAACTCTCCACTCAAAAAAAGGAAGATCTACAATATTTCATTTAAAATTTACACAAAGAAAATGACTTCGCATGGTGAAGAAATCGAAGAAGAAGAAATATCAAGAATTGAGAAAGGCAAAGGCAAAGATTGCCATGGAGGAATCGAGACAGTCATTTGTACTTCTCCCAGCATTGTTTGCCTCACCCAAAAGGTTAATACAAAAACAACAAGCATTTGTTTTATAGCATAGTTATGATGATAATGAATATTTTGTTCAAATTGGTTTACGGATTTTTTTTTCTTCTCAATATTGATTATAGTTGATAGCAGAGATGATTGGGACATATTTCCTAATATTCGCTGGATGTGGAGTGGTGGTAGTGAATGCGTTATACGGTGGAACAGTGACGTTTCCAGGGGTATGTGTAACTTGGGGTCTCATTATTATGGTCATGATTTACTCTACCGGTCACATTTCCGGCGCACACTTTAATCCCGCTGTCACCGTCACATTTGCCATTTTCCGGCGGTTTCCCTGGTATCAGGTATAATGTTGAAACAAATGCAAGCAATCATAGTAATTATATTTGAATTTGAGTAATGAATATGATTGTACAATGTTTGGAGCAGGTACCATTGTATATAGGTGCACAACTTACGGGATCGTTACTAGGGAGTTTGACATTGAGGCTAATGTTCCATGTGACACCAGAAGCTTACTTCGGAACAACTCCGACCGATTCGTTTGGACGAGCTCTTGTAGCTGAGATCATTACTTCATTCCTCCTTATGTTTGTTATCTCCGGTGTTGCCACCGATAATCGTGCGGTTAGTGATTTTTTTATATCACCAGTTTTTTCGTTTAGTTATCCATAATACGTAGTTAGGTCATTCGATGGACTTATTGGATATATTATATGACATGATTTAATAAAAAGACAGTTGGGTATTGTTACTAATCATTGTAATTTTTCCTAATAACCTTTGATCAAGACATTATAACCTCTATAATTTAATATTCCACAAATTAATATATGGTAAAATAATATGATTTTTCTTTTCTAAATTAGGAGTTTGATCTAACTATTTTTTCAATAAATTTATTTTTTGATAAATTAACAAAATTATAGTTCTATCATGTTGGATTTTTTTTTTGCCTTGTTGGATTGTTCTAAAAATATTTTTATAGGTTGGAGAACTAGCTGGAATTGCGGTGGGGATGACTATAATGTTGAACGTCTTCGTGGCTGGGTAAAACTCTCTTTTTGTTTTCTTTTTCATTTTACAAAAAAAAACATGATTCGTATAGGAGTAGAAATCATAATTTGGGTTTTGATTATTAATATTAATATGCAAAATGATAGACCAATTTCGGGAGGATCCATGAATCCAGCAAGAAGTCTAGGACCAGCGATAGTGATGGGAGTGTATAAAGGACTTTGGATTTACATTGTTGGTCCTCTCGTCGGAATTATGGCCGGAGGTTTTGTTTACAACCTTATCAGATTTACTGATAAACCACTCCGGGAACTCACTAGGAACGGTTCTTTTCTCCGTTCCGTTTCTCCAAAACACAAAGCTTCTACTTCTAAAAGCTAATCTTTTGTATTCTCTGTCTTATTTTTTTGTGTGCCAATTTTCCCCTCTTGAATAGTTGTATACATTATTCATTCTTTATTAACTTAATTTTAGTTGAATCTAACCTAAGAAAAAGGGCACCTCCAGTTCTTGATTAAATTTCTAGAGAAAATAGTAAGTTATTAATTGGAGACGCGATGTAACGCACCGTCTACTTATGGGAGATGTATTTGACTAGGAATTTCAGTTTTATCTAAAATGGAAACTAACAAAATTTACCTTTTGAAGGTTTTTAACAAAAAAATACATTGAGTTCTGATTACGAATAGCAACGTAATAAACATGAAACAAAAACAGTTTCGGCCCCAATACGTTAGACTTTGGATGTTATCTCCCAACTTCTCAACACAGTTTTTTCTTCTCTCTCTTGGGAGTTTTATGGTTCTTAATCTGGTTTTGATGTACTTTAGTTTGCTGCGGTAGTTTGCTTTATTTTGTGTGATATTTTTTACGTCGTCTGTTGGCCTTATGGATTAACTTTCTTCCGCTGGCTTTTGGCTCCAGAAATGTTTGGAACTTGTCGGCTATCACTACAAGAAAACATCGTTTTTGCGATTATATTTTGCGATTATATTTGTAATCGTAAATTTTGTGATTATTCGGAGACTAGTTTACGACTGTATTGCGACTACCAATATATGGTCATATATTAGTCGCTAATTTACGAACAACAAAAGTAGTCGCCAATTTACGACTAACTTACGACTAGTGTCGAGACGGAATAAATTATTCATCAAGTAGTCGCTAGTTTTGCGATTAATTTAGCGACTATCTTTGTTGGTCATAAATTAGCGCCTAATATACAATCATATATTGCTAGTCGTAATACAGTCGTAAACTAGTCTCCGAGTAGTCTCAAAATTTACAACTAATTAACGACTATTGTCGAGACCGAAAACTTAGTCGCCAAGTAGTCGCTAGTCTCAAATCCTATACTCAAACCCTATACCCCAAACCATAAATCATACCCTAAACTTTACACTCTTTATCATAATTATAAAATCAAAATATAACTATTAATTACATATATACAACTAATATTTAAACCATTTACATACATACTTTACATAAAATAAATTAAAAATATTTTAAATTATAAATTAAGTCTAATAAATTTTTTTGAAATCTACTAATAGTTTAGTACTTGTAATAAATTAAATCCCTAAACCCTAAACAAACCCTAAAACCCTAAACAATAAAATCAAAAATCTAAAAGAATTATTATTCCTTAAACCCTAACCCTAAACCCTCCTAAAACCCTACTGTGTAAACAAAAATCTAAAAGAATTCTTATTTTTCATAACCATAAGATTGAACACTTATAAAAAGTTTATGATTTTCCAAATCTACTATTTTCAAACATTAACATAAAACTTTTAACATAACACTTCAAACTCTATACCTCAAACCATAATTATACTCTAAACCTTAAACTATTAATCATAAAATATAAAATAAAAATATAACCAATAATGTATAACACTAATATTTAAATCATTTATAATCACTTATAAAAAGAATTCTTATTTTTCAAATCTAATATTTTCAAACAATAACTTAAAACCTTAGCATAATCTCTCAAACCCTATACCCTAAACCATAAATCATAAACTCTAAATCATAACTACTACAACATATTAAATAAACAAGATTCAATATCTACAAAAAATTAGTATTTTTCTAATATAATCTTTAAAAACTTTAACCTCACACGTAAACTTAAACCCCAATGATATACCCCAAACTTCAAACCCTAATTTTTTTAACTTTCAACATTAAACTTTAAAATTTTAATCTTTAAATTATATAATGAACATCCAAAGTCTTAAATAATAATTTAGTTATGATATACTTATATCTAAACACTAAATTCTTAACTTATCATAGAAATTTAATCATGATGTATATGTCCAAAATATACGACCATTACTTATTTATATTCAAATATAAAAATTAAATCTAAATTTTACACTTAAACAAAATCTAAACCCCCATTCCTAAATAAATACAAAACTTAATTACCAGATTAATAAAATATAAAATCTAATTCATTCACGCCAGACATTTACTAGAGCAATAGAATTGTTATGTAGTATTAATGCAATTTTTTTTTTAAAATAACAAAAAATTGTATTAGTTTAGACAACCCCACACGAATAACAAATTGCAACTGTTGATTAAAATAAATCAATGGTTCATAACACTCCTCTTCTCTCTCTCTCTCTCTCTCTCTCTCTCTCTCTCTCTCTCTCTCTCTCTCTCTCTCTCTCTCTCTCTCTCTCTCTCTCTCTCTCTCAACACTTCATCTTCCGAGATAGATCCTTCATCTAGTCTTTTTCTGGTATTTCTTCCTCTGCTTCTGCCGACCCTCGTTCTCTGCTTGTCCTCGTTCTCGGTCTATGTTGGATATGGGTTTAGCACCCATCCATAAGCCCATTAGAAATCTTGCCACCTCAACAAAAGCACCTCGGCCCAAATAAACAAGCCCGCTAAAGAGTCAAATGGTCCAACATAAAGTCTGACCTTTTACAATAAAAATAGACCATTCACTCTTCATTTTGAGACATCTTGTAATTTTGGGAAGGTTTCTAGCTACATTATATTGCTACGAGCCCAAACAACATTTAGGGAGCACGTCATTCGACGGGCTTCCACCTCGTCCATCATGTTCATTGTTCGGCTTCGGCCTTAATATTAATAGAATAGTTTCCGACCTCACTTAAAGTTTATTTCTCACCTCGTAGTTCAGACTTCTTTGATCGTAACCCGAGTTATTCAGACCAGATCGAAATTCCGTAACAAAATTTGGCGCCGTCTGTGAGGACCTTCGAGAAACTCTTCTACACTCTAAGACAAAGCCGAAATGACAGGACCACTCTCAGTCAGCGATAGCTCGAAGAAGACGCCGGACCCAATACCTCCAAACTCGACCAAGGAAACGAACTCGCCGTCATTGCCAGTCGACACCCCGAATACCCAAAATCCAAACCCTCACGCTCCCTCCAATGCCACCGAGCCCAGCGCCGCGCTAGCCCGCATGAATATGTCAATGGTCAATAGCCCGGTCAATCATACCATGACAACAGACACACACGAAGACGTCGAACTGACGCATCAGCCTTTGAACGCTCCGACCCCGAACCAGAAAGACATCTCTTCCCTGGTGAGGATCTTGATGATACAGGTTGACGAGCTGACACGATGCAATAACAACTGTTTCGAACAGCTCGCAAACGCACAAAACGTATGTCGGTAGAAAATAACGATCTTCAGACAACCGAACACCATGCATCTCACGATACGGAAGACCTCACCTCGCATCCCCAAAGAGCCCAGACCAACGCATTACCTAACCTAACCCAGGGATCGCACGAACGACCATCCATACCTCTCACACCATTGCAAACCAAACCTGGAACGAACTAAACGACATATATTGAACTAAATGACAGCATCGAGATCGAGCTATTAAGAGCGCAACTGGACCGCATGATGTCAAAAGTCCACAAAGTGACCAGCTCGGCTCCCGAGGTTGGCTGAGTCCTAAGGGAGACGCAAAATACACCATTTACGAACAAGATAACATGAACATCAGTCCGACACCCGGGAAAGATCAAATTACCTAACTAGGATGGGAGCTCGGTTCCTCGACAGTACCTGACAATCTTCAGCATCGCAATGGGACGAGCCTAGTTCTCCCCCGAGGAACGCGACGCCGGCTTCTGCCAACTTTTTGTCGGGAATTTAAATGGTGCCGCCCTGAACTGGTTCTCGCGATTGGAGGCACACTCCATCGACAACTACCACCAATTAAAGACCACCTTCCTCAAACATTACTCAATGTTCATCCAAGAAGGGGCGTCAAGTGCCGACTTCAGGGCAATCAGCAATGGACCAAGGAAATCCCTTAGGTCATACATCGACAGATTCAAAGGCATCGTCTCCAAGATCTCAGTGACCGATAACGAGGGACTCCCAGCACTACAAAATTGACTTTGGTATGAATCACCATTCCGCAACGAGCTGGCCTTAAATAAATGATAAAGTCTTGAGGACGCCCTTCATCGCTCGGCCGTCTTCATCGAAATAGAGGAAGAGAAGGAACTACTTGCAAAAAAATTCGGAACAGAAAAACCTCCAAAAGGAAAAGAATCGACACCAAAATACGTCGAGCCACAACAACATTACGACCATGAGTACATGAACTCGAAAAAGAAGGAAAGAAAACAGCGGCCTACTACGTCAACGAGCACGACCAGCCAAACAACCTGCACAGGCGACAAGAAACAAGAACGCCAACACAGGCGACAAAGAAAAATCCTTCTGCACATACCACCAAAGGTTGGGACACGACACCAACGGCTGCCGCCACTTGCAAAACCTCCTGCTCGGAGAATACCAGAAAGGAGACACGAATATAAAAAATCGAAACATGCAAACAATACCCACCAAAAACCAAGCAACGCAGCACCAATCGAGAGACATCAGCAGTCGAGCCCGGCTCGTCAGAGGAAAAAGAAGAAAGCAAGGAAACGCACAACATGCAGAATTAAACGACACTGACGCAGAGTCGCACAAACGAGCTTGAGGCAACAAAAAAGAAGGGGCACCCCCACCAAGGAAGCGCATCAATGTGATAATCAGAGGACCTCCCGACTACAAAAACTCAACACGCTTCACAGCAGCACCTAGCCAAGAGACAAGCGCCCAACCAGAATGGGAAGGAAGTCACACCGAAAAGCTAGGCAACGGAGGAAAAATCACCTTCACCACAAATCACGAAGGAAAGCTGGGAAGGCTGCACAATGACCTACTCGTCATTAAGCTCTGGATAGGTCATCTTCACCGATACGGCTAAAGCATTGGTCGACACCGAAGTTTAGGTAAACCTCATCTTCAGGGCAACCTTGCAATGAATGAAACTCGAAAAACACATGGTAAAGCGGCCAAAGAGGATCCTCACCAGCTTCGAACAGCGAAACGACGACCACAGTCGGAACTATTAAGCTGCCAGTACGCACTGGGCAAGTCACCAAAATTACCACCTTCCTCCTCGTCATAGATCGACCCGTTACCTACAATGCGATTCTGGAAACCCCATAGATCCACGCAATGAAAGCAGTCGCTTCGACTTATCATCAGTGCACAAAATTCCGACCTCAGAAGGAACCTTCATGATCTGGGGAAAACAAAAGACCCCAGAAGCCGACTCTTAAAACATGCACAAATCACTGGAGACCCCCAACGACACCCATAGTCTGAGCGACCGAACGAGATGCTAGCCCCCCCCCCCCGAGCCCGCCAGCAAAGCTAAGTCCCAGCCCCAAAAGCAGCAGCAACTAAAGGTCTGACCCTAGGACCTCCTCTCGTTCTTATATATATAAAAAGGAAGAAAGAATAGATCCGGATCTAAAACTTGTAAAAGCAAAAAGAACTACGCTCGACTTGATCTCTCTTTCGAGAGTACGTAGGCAGCCCTTACAAGGCCCAATCACTTTTATATGTCAAAATTAAGCATATTTGCTTTCAAGAACATACTCGAATTCCCCGAGATGTTGACATCGAGATTCTGGCCAAATAATTGATCTAACTAAACGTGTCCCAAGACGCAGTGGCATCGCGCCACGCTGACAAATTTGACAACCTCAAAGCCGGGGCCAGACCTGCACAAGTCCTTTAGAATAGGTTGAATAAGCTGAACCCCCTTCGCACAACCAAATTCAAAGACTTCACAGGATAAGCCGAGCAAGTACTCGCGCCTAAAACTAACAAATGACAGGATAAGTAAAGTCCAAGCCCGCCCCTTCAAACATTTGTATAAAAGACGAACACAGCTTCGTACTTAAAAATTGCAAACGGGATAAGCCAAGACCAAACTTTCCCCTAGTAAACATTCGCAAAGCCGAGCTCCGCTTCGCACAAAAAAACAAAAAAAAAGGGGATAAGCCCAAGACCAAACTTGCCCCTAATAACATTCGCAAAATCCAAGCTACGCTTCACACAAAAAAATGGGACGAGGCAATGTCAGGCTCAACCCTGATAGCATTACAAAAATGAACACAACCCCGCGCCCGCATGGACAAAGAAAATCCGAACACAACTTCGCATCAATAGCAAAAAAAGAAGGGGGGGGGGATGGGAACGAAACAAAACTAGAGCTCGCGCCAGCAAAAATTGAGCCTGAAGCCTGCACCCCAAACATCCAAAAAAGGCAAAATACGTCAAATGAAACATTCACTCACATAAACATGCTACCTTCAAGATCCTTGCAAAAGGAGGGAAGGAAGAGAAAACTGTTGGGAATGTCCTGAAATCTACTGTACTATCTCTAGAAAGTATGATAAATGTCGAGATCAGACATAAGTCATAAATACTGGGTGATCATGATGACTTGCTAGAGCCCGCTCTTGATCTATAAGTTTAGGACTTATTACCAGTATTGTATGATCCCGAAGGGTCACACACCATAGCTAACGGGAAAGTTAAATGGAATAAATACGGTAAGATGCAGTGGCATTTACTGTATTGGATCAGAGAATTGGGCCAGACAAAATGCAGGCTTTTGCCTGATTTGTGTCTTGGGCCCAAATGATTAATGAGCCATTAGTCAAATGACTTGGGCCCATTAATGAGAGAGGAAGAAATCGAAACCCTAAGGATTAGTCCAGGGCTTGCGATTTCTTTTGGGGAAGCCGCAAGTTTATGTCTCTCTCTCTAACTCTCTCTTTCTGATCTGATCCATCTCTTTGGTCTAGCAGCCATCCCGGCTTGTAAGAGTGTGGATACCAAAGGAGGAGCAGGTTGTTCATCTGTTCTAACTGATCTCATCATTACCATCAATTATCCGCTGCAATCTGAAAGGTAATGATCCAGGTTTGGTTGGTTTTATGATTCGTTTTGCAAGAACCTAGATCTGTTAAGATTATGTGTTAGGTTGAAATATGGGAATTAAACCTTGAACAAACACCATAATCCTTCAGTGGTATCAGAGCCAAGGTTTTAGGTTTATTGTAAAATTGGATCATAGATTGTTTAATAGTTTTTGAATCGATTTAATGATGTAAAATTGATTAAAGCTATCTAAACCCTAATCACCATATGATAATGATCACGGCTTGGATCATGTGATCGACCGTGGTATTATTATTGGGGTTGTGATCATTATGCCCTAATCGCATGATATGGTCTTGTATTGATCAAAAGGCTTTAGCCGCCGATCGATGTTGTTTTAATTGATCGATCGATAAAGCTTATGATCGATCGCTTTCGATCGATAATTTTTTATCGAACCAATCGTATCGATGGCATAGGCATGTGATCGTGTTATGATCAGCCGTATGACATTGCCCTAGATCGATCAATCAATGATCGCATGATCGTGTGGAACGATCGATCTTGCATGGGCCGCGTGATGTCGAGTATGTGATCGATCATGCGTGATGCGTGATGGGCCTAGGGTTGGATCGTGGGTCCATGATCCGATCATGGATCGATCATGGTCATGGATCCGATCGTTTGGCCCATTAAAATTTTACGTCCCGCGAATAGTCAATCGGTTAAACCGAGCTTTGCGGTTCGTTGCCCAAAACCACACCGATTTAACCGGTCCATTTAATTGGCGATTAATCGTGTGTTTAAAGCCTTAAACCGCAAGTTAAATCAAATTGGCTAAAACACTAGGTGTTTCTTCCCGGTTTTGGATTTAACTGAACCGATCCAATTTAATTGGTGGTTCAAGCGGTTAACCCAAATCGCGGTTTGCTGGAAATTATTTAATACATGGTATTATTTAATTTCTGGTTAAACCGGATTGAAATTCAAAAAAAAATTGAATTTTAACCTAAACCGAAGGCTGGTCTAAGTTTGATTTGGTTGGACCAAATAATTTAGAGCTGGTCTGGTTTAGTAAATAACCGATGGTTTTGATAGTTAATTTGGTCTTGGACCAGAATTAATAAACCGTATCGGTTATGTCAAATTATTGGGCCAACTGGAATTCTATGGTCTTGGGCCAAGAATTGGGCCTATAATTTGTGACCCAACCCAAAATATTTAATAAAATATTAAATTAGAAATTTCTATTTTTAGTATGTTGCTAAATTGAGAAAATTTCTAAAAGAAGTAAGTTTCCCAAAATAGTAATCTTCTATTTTTGGAAATAAAACTTAAAAATCCTCAAAAACAATATCAAGCTTGGATGTCTTTCCAATCTTGTCAGCTACTTAACGCTTATTCGATTACAGATATGGCTTACAGTGTGAGGTGTCTGTTTTCGCATAAGTAAAGTAGTATATAGTCACTAATTTCATTGGGAGTCCCAGACTTTAGTGATTATTTGACTGTAAGAGATTGGTTTCCTTGACTGGGCCATCGGGAGTCCCGGGCCTTGAGACATCTGGTGAATTTGGGCCTCGGGTCCAATTCACAACCGAGAGTTATATGAGATATAACTAGCTGTGTGTATGCTTACCAAGTAAAGCTAATTCCGGGTGACGGACAGTGGCCCACTTTGGATTTAGCTGAACATGGATCTCGGAATCATTGCATTCTTTTGAGGTTAAACAAAGAAATTATGAATGCAATGCGAGTTTTCTTATAAGTTGTTAAGATTGCTCTTTTATGAACTTAATAACTAAATCTCTATTGTCTCATATTTTCAGCTATGTCAAGCACAACAACACAAAACACTTTCTCGATCCTGTCTGCCCTTGAGAAGGACAAACTGAACGGATCAAACTTCCTGAACTGGTCCAGGAACCTGAGACTTGTGCTTAGGCAGGAGAAGAAGGCTTATGTCCTTGAAAGAGCTCTCTCTCCTAGACCTGCGAATAATGCCGCACAAGCTGTGAAAAATGCTTGGGATACGCATTCTTCAGATGCTAATGACGTGATTTGCCTGATGTTGGCGACAATGGCTCCCGAACTGCAGATGCAGTGGGAAGGCCTGACTTGTCCCATGGAGCTGATGGCAAATCTGAAAGCGTTGTTTTAGGAGCAGGCTCGTACAGAGAGATTCCAAACTGTTAAGAATCTCTTGGACTGTAAAATGGCTAAGGATGCAGCAGTGAGTCCACATGTTCTGAAAATGATGGGTTATCTCGATCATTTGACTAGGCTCGACTGTCCTATAAGCCAAGAGCTTGCTTGTGATATCGTTCTGCAGTCTCTTACTCCTGCATATGACCAGTTCATCTTGAACTATAATATGCATGGGTTGATAAAGACTTTGCCTGAGCTACATGGTATGCTCAAGACTGCAGAACCTAATCTGAAGAAAGCCAAGGAGTCGTCTGTACTCATGGTGCAGAAGGGCAAGGGTTTTAAGAAATCCGCTGCAGACAAGGGAAAGGGCAAGTTAGTCAGCAATGAAAAGGCCAAGCCCAAGCCCGTGTCCAAAGCTGGGCCTTCTGACATCTGTCACTTTTGTAAAGAGGCAGGGCATTACCGCAGGGACTGTAAGAAATACCAGGAAAGTCTGAAGAAGAAGAAGTCCTTGGAGACTAAATCTTCAGGTATTTTTGTTATTGAAGTAAATACTACTACTTCTGATAATACCACTTGGGTATTAGATACTGGATGTGGGGCTCATATTTGTACTAATATGCAGGCGCTCAGCAACAGTAGAAGGTTGAAGCAAGGGCAAGTAGAGTTGCGGGTTGGCAATGGAGCGAAGGTTCCAGCACTGGCCGTTGGCACTTACTTGTTGTCTTTACCTTCTGGATTGATTTTAGAACTTGAGAATTGTTATTTTGTACCTGCTATAAGCAGAAATATCATTTCAGTTTCATTGTTGGATTTGCAAGGATTTGATTTTTCTATTAAGAATAAATTGTGTTCCTTTAATCTCAATGATATGTTCTATGGATGTGCCCCTCTTATAAATGGGCTGTACATGCTGGATCAATCTGCTCCAGTATATAACATAAATACAAAACGGTTCAAATCTAACGAAGAAAATGAAACGGCCAGTGAACTATTGGGCCTGATACATACTGACGTGTGTTGTCCAATGTCCACAAGTGCTAGAGGAAACTTTCAGTACGTCATTACATTCACTGATGATTTCAGTAGATATGGATATGTCTACTTGATGAAACATAAGTCGGAAACCTTTGAAAAGTTCAAAGAATTCCAGAATGAAGTACAGAACCAGCTTGGTAAAAGTATTAAGGCTCTTCGGTCGGACCGAGGAGGAGAATACTTGAGCCAGGAATT
Source organism: Orychophragmus violaceus (assembly GCA_030180135.1). Taxonomy (NCBI): domain Eukaryota; kingdom Viridiplantae; phylum Streptophyta; class Magnoliopsida; order Brassicales; family Brassicaceae; genus Orychophragmus; species Orychophragmus violaceus. The sequence continues at coordinate 51,779,325 of CM058240.1, read as the reverse complement.
TCGTGATCATCTGAGTGAGTGTGGGATTATCTCCCAACTCACACCTCCTGGAACACCTCAGTGGAATGGTGTGTCTGAGAGAAGGAATCGGACATTGTTAGATATGGTCCGATCCATGATGAGTCACACAGACCTTCATATATCCCTTTGGGGATATGCTTTGCTCACCGCAACGTTCACACTGAACAGAGTGCCATCAAAGGCAGTAGCAAAGACACCATATGAGATATGGACTGGAAAAGCTCCAGCAATGTCTTTTCTCAGAATTTGGGGTTGTGAAGCCTATGTCAAAAGATTAATCTCAGACAAGCTTACACCAAAATCTGACAAATGCTACTTCATTGGGTATCCTAGGGATACCAAGGCTTATTACTTCTATCTGCGATCCGAGAACAAAATCTTTGTTGCTCGGGATTGTACTTTTCTTGAAAGAGAGTTTCTCTCTAGAAAAGATAGTGGGAGTAAGGTACAACTTGATGAAATTCAAGAAGGACAGGAACCTGTTCAACCTAATGAGGAAGAACAGCAGGATGAATTACATGAAGTTGTAATAGAACCTGAACCTGCAGTACCTGAAGTTCGAAGATCCGGAAGGATCCGTCACGAACCTGATAGATATCAGGGATTCCTCGTGACTAATTGCCATGATCTTTTGATCATTGACGGTGATGAACCCTCTAACTTTGCAGAAGCCATGATGGGCCCTGACTCCTTAAAGTGGCGTGAAGCCACAGAATCCGAGATGGACTCCATGTCTGCTAACCGAGTGTTTTCACTGGTTGATTTACCTGCTGGTGCAAAAGCCATCGAGTGTAAATGGATCTTCAAGAAGAAGATTGACATGGATGGAAATGTCCAGATTTACAAGGCCAGGTTGGTGGCAAAAGGTTTCAAGCAAATTCATGGTATAGACTATGATGAAACCTATTCACCAGTGGCAATGATGAAATCAATTCGGATTCTCCTAGCGACTGCCGCTTATTATGACTATGAGATTTGGCAGATGGATGTGAAAACCGCCTTCCTGAATGGAATCTTGGAGGAGGATGTGTATATGACAAAACCTGACGGTTACATTGATCCTAAGAATGCTGGGAAAGTATGCAAGCTTCACAAATCCATTTATGGATTGAAGCAAGCATCGAGGAGTTGGAATCTTCGTTTTGATGAAGCAATAAAGAACTTTGACTTCATCAGAAACCAAGAGGAACAATGTGTGTATAAGAAAACTAGTGGGAGAAAAGTGGCGTTTCTTATCCTATATGTCGATGACATATTGCTTCTTGGAAATGATATTCCAATGCTGAAGTCTGTTAAAGACTGGCTGGGAAGTTGTTTTTCCATGAAGGACATGGGTGAAGCCGCGTATGTTCTTGGAATCTGAATCTTTAGAGACAGATCTAAAAAGCTGATTGGACTTTGTCAAGATGCTTATATAGATAAAGTCCTGCATCGATTCGGAATGGATAAATCCAAGAAGGGGTTCACGCCAATGATACATGGTGCTACACTAAGCAAGGATCAGTGTCCTAAGACACCTGATGAGCTTAAGCGCATGAGTAGGATTCCTTATGCTTCGGCTATAGGATCTATCATGTATGCCATGATCTGTACTCGTCCTGATGTTGCTTATGCACTAAGCATGACCAGTAGGTACCAGTCTAATCCAGGTGAGAGTCACTGGATTGCCGTAAAGAATATCCTGAAGTATTTGAGGAATACTAAGGATAAGTTCTTGGTTTACGGAGGAAGTGAAGTGCTTGAAATCAGTGGATTCACGGATGCAAGTTTTCAGACAGATAAAGATGATTTCCGGTCACAGTCTAGCTACATCTTCTGTCTGAATGGCGGTGCAGTAAGTTGGAAGAGCTCCAAGCAGAGCACCGTGGCAGATTCCACAACTGAAGCTGAATACATCGCTGCTTCGGAAGCTGCGAAGGAAGGAGTTTGGATAAGGAACTTCTTGATTGAACTCGGTGTATTCCCAAATGCCACTGAGCCTCTAGCACTGTATTGTGACAACAATGGTGCAATTGCTCAAGCCAAGGAACCGAGACATCATCAGAAATCCAAACACATTATGAGAAGGTATCACCTGATTCGTGATATAGTGAATAGAGGTGAAGTGATGGTCAGCAGAGTTCCCACTGATGAGAACGTGGCTGACCCGTTGACAAAGCCACTCCCGAGACCTAAGCACGAGTTGCATACTGCTGCTGTAGGAATTAGAGATATTCAAATGTAATCTCTTTTTGAGTGGGAGTTGTGAGGGCTTTTGTTTTAGTTATTTTGATTGGTTCATGTAAACATTTTATATGTTAATGAAATTTTATTTCTGGATTATTTTTAACTGGGATATAAAATAATCGTTCCAAAATGATTCATGTCATTATATATGGGTCATCGAAGTACATGAGTTGACTTGATCCTGAAACCCCATATTTAACGAAGTGACATAAATCATAGTGTCCATAGTCGAAGGTTGTTGAATTGGAACACCAACAACCACTTGAGACTAGATTGTGTTGAGACTTATGACCAAGTTTCGAGGGGTCATAGATGCGCGGCATCAAAGTCGACACATAGGTATATGTAGGGGAGCATATGACCGGACATGGCCCGCTGATGAGAACTCTACAAGATATTAATATCTGTGTCATAAGAGGTTCTCATATACGACTATAGAGTATAGTCCTTAGACCTGAGTTCGCATGCATGTGGCTGCACATGGAGTAATACGCTTTGATCATTGTCTAACGCTGTTTCGTAACTGGGAGCTATACGGACCTTGGTTGGGTGTATTATGAATTGTGTAGTTCATAGTGATGGAACAAGATGGGATTTGTCCCTGCCGTTTAACGGAGGTAATATCTCTAGGCCAATCGGAGATTTGATAGCTGGTAAGAGAATGGCCATTCCCAAACGGACTTGCCCAAGTCGTTTGCATTGTCAGTATCAAATCTGGTCCGATGAACATGGTCTGGCTATATAAGGATGACACACATCTTGCCTTATGCCAGATCGAGATATTGAGACAAAAGGACTAGGGAATGTAGGATTCCAGTACAAGTGGGAGATTGTTGGGAATGTCCTGAAATCTACTGTACTATCTCTAGAAAGTATGATAAATGTCGAGATCAGACATAAGTCATAAATACTGGGTGATCATGATGACTTGCTAGAGCCCGCTCTTGATCTATAAGTTTAGGACTTATTACCAGTATTGTATGATCCCGAAGGGTCACACACCATAGCTAACGGGAAAGTTAAATGGAATAAATACGGTAAGATGCAGTGGCATTTACTGTATTGGATCAGAGAATTGGGCCAGACAAAATGCAGGCTTTTGCCTGATTTGTGTCTTGGGCCCAAATGATTAATGAGCCATTAGTCAAATGACTTGGGCCCATTAATGAGAGAGGAAGAAATCGAAACCCTAAGGATTAGTCCAGGGCTTGCGATTTCTTTTGGGGAAGCCGCGAGTTTTTGTCTCTCTCTCTAACTCTCTCTTTCTGATCTGATCCATCTCTTTGGTCTAGCAGCCATCCCGGCTTGTAAGAGTGTGGATACCAAAGGAGGAGCAGGTTGTTCATCTGTTCTAACTGATCTCATCATTACCATCAATTATCCGCTGCAATCTGAAAGGTAATGATCCAGGTTTGGTTGGTTTTATGATTCGTTTTGCAAGAACCTAGATCTGTTAAGATTATGTGTTAGGTTGAAATATGGGAATTAAACCTTGAACAAACACCATAATCCTTCAAAAACAGCCCAACAAAAGAAGAGAGGCTGGGGGAAGAGAGGAAACACACAATCCAAGCACAGCGAAATCAAAAGAACTCTTTTTATTCATTCTTCGCTAATATACGTAAGGAGATACAACATAAAAAGGAGAGAAAAACAGACAAAGATCTGATTTCTTGAAAGACGATCTCGCAGACACCGCGAATCTTTGTTGAACTCCACCAGAGAAGAGACCAGACAACCTCCCTCCTCACCAAAGAAGCGGGGAAGAACTTCGTGATATCCATAAAATATCGCCGAAATCCGTGGCACGAGAACATTACGTGACCTGCCTAAAAGCGTAAGCCAAATCACGGCATCCAAGGCAAGGCCCGCCGGAGGCAACTAACAGTCTCCCTACAAAGAAAAAACAAAAAGGAAAAGGGTCAAACCAACAAATTCCGAACAAGGGGCAACTCAAGAAAAAACACTTACATACAAAGCAGCGCCCACGCCAACGGAAAAGCCGGGCATACGATACTGAAACCAGCGACGTATCACATCCACCCAAATGAGGAGCCCGCACACCTAAACACCAAACGGACCAACAAGGCCCCTCAAACAAGCAGCCATACCAACAAGGCCGATCAACTCCCGATCTCACGCCTACTACAGTACCTAGAGATTTCCCCAAGAAAGGAAATAAACTGAGAAAAAACAAGAGGAGAAAGGCTACGCTTATAACAAGGAAAAAGCAGCAGTTACCGAGAAAGCGATAAATGTGTTACACCAACCAACAAGGAAACATTAAAAAGACGGTTTCTTTTCCAAGGAAAAGGCTGAACAACTGTCAAAGCAACAACACTACAAGGTCATCGAAATGTTTTCAAACAACAAAACGAGGTAAGCAGAAGCACGAACAGAACATTCGATGAGCCCGGATCCTCTCTTTTTTCTTCTTAAAAAATGGGGGGAGGGGGAGGAAAGGAATACTTAACTAAGAAAAGAATAAAGGATGAGCTAAAACAAAGTCCCAAAGACCGACCACGACGGTGAAACATGTTTACAAAAAGAAAACAAGAAAAAGAAAACAACACAACGCAATAAAAACACAAAGTCATTTGGAGATCCCAAGAGCTCGTAAACCCGCAGCCACCTCGGTGGTAATAAGCACGGCATTCACCCCCCCCGGGCAATCCACCAACTCTTCGGAATACACATCATCATACTCCGGGTCGTTAAGCGGGGTCATAAAAAACCATCCTTCTTAAGTTCAGGAGCGCCCAAAGTAGCCAGTTCAGCCCGCAAGCGGGTATCATAGTCTTTGAGCTGGTCAAAACGAGCATAAGGAATCCCAATCCCCTCCTCTACAAGACTCTGAAAAGCACCAAGCACAACAACAGCTTGATGCAACTCCAGCAACTTGTTCATCACCGGGATATCCTCCTTCCTCTCCAACCTGATCTTGTAAAGACGCTCGGAAGCCTTCTCATGCATCCTCCGCCTCTCGGCAAGGACAGTTTCTTCGTTCAAAGACTGAATCCGGACGCACTCGGACTTGAGAGACTCGATCTCGGACCTCAGAGAACTAACCACCTCCCTGCTCTCTTCCTCGGATTTTTGCCGTTCTTCCTCAATCCCGAAAATCCGCCTCTTGAGCTCGACATTCACAATCTCGACTTCAACAAGCTTCCTTTGCACATCCTTGAGCCCCCGCAAGGACTGTCGCAAACCCGCAACCTTCTCCTTAAGATCCTCATCTCTGGTCCTGACCGCTCGGAGCTCCGCCGCATAAGATCCTCTGAGACGATTAAGATCAGCAAAATCCTGGCAAAGGGAAATCAACATAAGAAAAGGCACCCAACGAGCCGCATAAAACGAGTCAACAAGGACACTCACCATTGCAAAATGCGGACTCATATCTTGCTGAACCCCCGGCTCGTGCATCTGGTCAACAATAACTAAAGCAGGACGAGGTCCTAGACTCAGATGATGGAAGAAATTTATACAAAAAGCCTATCACGGAAATCAAATCCGGTCTATTATGACGGTATGTGAATGAACCATCCACTGCTTTCGAGCTACCTCCCGCCAACAAATTTTTCACTCGACTGTCCGCGGCACGATCAAGGGCCATCTGAACACATAAATCAGTACGACCTCCCACACGATCCAGCACCTCGGGGGATATATCAAATCCAGAAAATCATCAGATATCGACACCAGAATCCTCATCCGCTTCCTCGGAAGAACCGGTATTATCGGAAACAAACTCCTCGCCATAGCCAACCTCGTCTTCTTCGTCACCAACCTCACCTTCTTCATCACCAACCTTATCCATACTGACAATCTGATTCTCCTGAGAGACTGTCTTCTCCTTCTCAACTTGAGGAGAGGGAGTCGACAGTCTACCAATCATCTGTTCGACCGGTTCAACAACACGAACATCCTCAGCCAAAGCGGGGACCGGAGGATTATTGGGTACAGTATCAAGAACCTTCTGGATGTAATCTGGCAACTCAACCCTCATCCGACTCATTTTTTAAACCTTAAAAGAAAAAGGTGGGAACAAAACAGTTGCTAAAAAAGTTTAAAGAAATCTCTTCAAATACAGATCGTCGAAAAATTCCGGAAGAAGAAAAACAAATTCCGACATAAAACAAGACATACCTATTCAGGGAGCGAGTCGCAAGCAAGAGCACAAACCCAACCCCCGATTCCCAGTGACAAAGCAACGAACGACGAAACCGAGGACCCAAATCAAAGGGAAGGACACTAGAAACTGTAGGAATATTTAGTCTCTTGGTTTAATTATTTCAGTTAAACCTACTAACATATTCATCTAAGATCTAGGTGATTTGCATATGAATCATAAACGGATCGAGATCATTACCTTAATATTAAGTGCAGCGGATTGGTGGTAATGAAGAGATCACTGAGAGCTGATAGAAACCGGCTCCTCCTAGGTATCCACACGCTTACAAGCTACTGGATCAGGCTGCTAGACCAAGCTGGAACAACAGAGAAACAAGGAGGGCGGCTAGGGTAGAAATCGCAGAAGCTTAGCCTAAAATTCGTCCCCTCCTTGGCTATATATAGGTCCATTAAATGACCTTACAGCCTATTGGGCTTTTGGGTCCAAAGCCCAAATCAGACAAAAGACTGTATTTTGTCTGGCCCAATTCTCTGTACAAATACAGTAAATGTCTTGCATCTTACTGTATTAATTCCTTTTAACTTTCCTGTTAGCTATGGTGTGTGACCCTTTGGGATCATACAATACTGGTAATAAGTCCTAAACTTATAGATCAAGAGCGGGCTCTAGCAAGTCATCATGATCACCCAGTATTTATGACTTATGTCTGATCTCGACACTTATCATACTTTCTAGAGATAGTACAGTAGATTTCAGGACATTCCCAACAATCTCCCACTTGTACTGGAATTCTACATTCCCTAATCCTTTTGTCTCAATAACTCGATCTGGCATAAGGCAAGATGTGTGTCATCCTTATATAGCCAAGATCATGTTCATCGGACCAGAATTGATACTGACAATGCAAACGACTTGGGCAAGTCCGTTTGGGTGTGGCCACACTCTTACCAGCTATCAAGTCTCCGATTGGCCTAGAGATATTACCTCCATTAACAGGAGGGACAAATCCCATCTTGTTCCATCACTATGAACTACTCACTTTATAATACACCCAACCAAGGTCCTTATTGCTCCCAGTAACGAAACAGCGTTAGACAGTGATCAAAGTGCATCAATCCATGTGCAGCCACATGCATGCGAACTCAGGTCTAAGGACTATACTCTATAGTCGTAGATGAGAACCTCTTATGACACAGACATTAATATCTTGTAGAGTTCTCATCAGCGGGTCATGTCCTGGTCATATGCTCCCCTACATATACCTATGTGTCGACTTTGATGCCGCGCATCTATGACCCATGAAACTTGGTCATAAGTCTCAACACACTCTAGTCTCAAGTGGTTGTTGGTGTTCCAATTTCAACAACCTTCGACTATGGACACTCTGATTTATGTCATTTTGTTAAATATAGGGTTTCATGATCAAGTCTTTCTCATGTACTTCGATGGCCTATATATAATGACATGAATCATTTTGGAACGATTATTTATATCACAGTTAAAATAATCCAGAAATCATAAATTTCATAAACATAAAATATTATGTTTACATGAACCTTTCAAAACAACTAAATAAAGCCCTTTACAAACTCCCACTGAAATTAAGACTACATCTTAATTTCACTTATCCTACAGCTACAGTCCGCGACTCGTGCTTAGGCCTAAGGAGTGTCTTCGTTAATAGATTAGCAACGTTCTTATTCGTTGAAACTTGCTGATCTACTTAACACCTCTGTCATTTATCTCACGGAATAGGTTATACCTACCCTCAAGGTGTTTGGACCTCTGATGTGCAGCTAGCCTCATCTTTGCTAGGAATCACATCAAGTTCAGTGATGAATTCTTCTTTCCAAACAACCTCTTTCGCCGCTACCCAAGCTGCGAAATGTTCAGCTTAAGTCATGGAGTCAGCAACAGTGCCTTGCACCGCCAGACAGACATAAGATATAACCGGACTGTGACCGGAAATCATCTTTATCTGTTGGAAACTTGCCTTTCAGACTCTACCGACTTCTAGCACCTCACTTTCTCCGTAAATCAAGAACTTATCCTAAGTGTTTTCCAAATACTTGAGGATATTCATTACGTCTATCCAGTGATTCTTTGCTGGATTTGACTGGTCTTTACTTGTCTTGCTTAATATTAAAGCAACATCAAAACAAGTACATGTCATGGCATACATGATAGATCCAATTGCCGACGCATATGGAATCTCATCCATGCATTCAAGCTCAGCAGATATCGTAGGACACTGTATCTTGCTTAACGTAATGCCATGTGACATTGGCATAAAACCCTTCTTGGAATGCTGAAAACGTGTAGGACTTTGTCAATATAAGAATCCTGACTTTGTCCTATCAGCTCTTTTGGATCTTTATCTTTAGATCCAAAATCCAAGAACAAATGTGGCTTTACCCATGTCAATCATAAAAACAACTCCCAAGCCAGTCCTTTACCGACTGCAGCATTGGAACGTTATTTCCGAGAATCAGTATGTCATCGACATACACTATGAGAAATGCAACATCGCTCCCACTTATCTATTAGTAAACGCACAGTTCCACTTCGTTCCTGTTCAAGTCAAAACCTTGACTACTTCAACATAACGAAGATTCCAACTCCGATATGCTTGCTTCTATCCATGAATGGATCGATGAAGCTAACTTACATACAGTATAATTTTTCGGAGTCCGGGCTCACTTTCGCTTCTTTGAATTTCGCAGGTTCGTCACTTTCAATGATCATCAGATCATGGCAATTAATCACGAGAAATCACTCTCGGATTAGTGACGGATTCATTCAGATCTGCAAACTTCAGGCTCTACAGGTGTAGATTCTACAGAAATCTGTAAATCCATCCGCTGCTCTCCCTCAACAGGTTGAGCAGCCTCCTGTATTTCTCGAATTTCTTCGAGTTATACTTTTACTCCCACTGTTATTCTTGGAAAGAAACTTTCCTTTTAGAAAACAGAATTCCGAACAACCTAACTTCGTTTTCGGAATGGACGTAAAAAGTAACAAGCCTTGGTTTCCCTAGGACAACCAGCGAAGTAGCACAACTACAAATACTCAGTAAAGACGAATTTGGATCATTTCCAGTCCACATTTATGTGGTGTCTTTCAACTGATATTGGTGGAACTATTTCAGCGTAAACTTAGATATTTCTAGAGCGTTATTCTTAAAGAATATCATGGAAGATTCGTGTGACTCATCTTTAATCATTTCTAATAAGATCTGATTCTTTCTCACAGAAACACCTCCAGGTTTTCAGGAGAAATGAGCTGTGACACGACTTCACACTCATTCAGATGATCACACCATCAATGACTTAAGTATTCTCACTCGTGATATAATCCAGAGTCTCAATACTTCTGTCACTCAGATTCTATACCTCATTCTGGAACTCTTTCGACCATTTCAAAGAATTCCGACTCGTGTCTCATCAAATGAACACAGTCATACTCACTGAAGTAATCAGTAAAGATAACGAAGTACAGGAAATTTTCTCTGGCATTACTGCTCATCGGGCCACATACATGAGTATGTTCAAGGTCCAATAAGCCTTTGGGCCTTTCTCTAGCTCGGCTAAGATGGGCCCTTTGTCTTTTGGTCCAGTAAGCAGAATTCAAGTCTCATAAGATATCCGATCAAATGAGCCCAAAAGTCCATAACTATGGGATTTCTGAATCCGACTCACTCTATGTGACCAAAACATTTACGCCAAGAAAAATCAGGTTTAATTCATCAGATTTAAACCAATTCGGTATTTATGTTACATTTAGGCACTCTTTGGTTTAAGATATAAAACCCATTCCTTGAATAGGGTGCTACAATTAATATTTCATTAAGATCAAAAGAACAAAACTTGTCTTTTATCAAAACAAAACTTGTCTTTTATCAAAATGAAAAACATTCAAATTCTTACAAGAAAATGAAAGACAACTCTGCTTAAAGCAGGTACATTGTAGCAATTACTTAATACAAAACCAAGCCTCAAAGACATCTACAAGTGAAAACCCTACGGCTGAGGCAGCATCCATAGCTCCTTCCAGACACGCAGTTCCACTTGTCCTTCCTTCAACGTACTACTGTTGCTTAGGCTCTGCATATTATAACAAATATCAGTGCCACAACCAGTATCCAATACCTATAAAGTAGAACTTGAAGTAATAACATGAATACCTGAGGAAGCAGTCTCATACATCATCTTCAACTCCTCATAATCTTCCATGAATTTAATGCAATCTCTCTTCCAATGCCCAGTCTCTTTACAGTAGCAGCACTTACCAACGTAAGATGTATCTGACTCGGGCTCAGAAGACACAAGCTTGCCATGATTCAAAATCTGGACAACTTTGTCTTCACCCTTGTCAGCACTAGGTTTAGTAAACCTACCCTTCTCCATTATGAGATTATACAGGGTACTCTTCACGTTTGGCTCAACTGTCTTGAGCATATCATGCAGTTCAGTCAGCGTCTTCGTTAAGCCTTTCTTGATATAGTTCCTTTTGAACTTATCATAGCTTGACGGCAGTGACTGCAGAATGATCTCAGTTGCCAATTCTTGGCTAACTGGATAATCCAGTTTCCTCAGGTTATCAATGTAACCCATCATTTTACTGACATGAGGACTCACTAGATGATCATTTGGTAGCTTGCAGCTAGTGAGAGACTTAACCAACTGGTATCTCTCCACTCTTACCTGCTCCTGAAATTTCAATTTCAGGCTGCTGATCATCTCTATTGGCGACTCCATGTTCTCATATTGCTTCAGCAAATCTGAGTCCATGGTAGCCAACATCAGACCATGCACATCTACCGCATCATTATAATTCTTATTCCAAGCATCATATACTGCATGAGAGGCATTGGACCCGATCCTCTCGGGGAGAGCTCTCTCAAGGACATAGTCCTTTCTCTCTTGCCTGAGGACTAGCCTCAGGTTCCGCGACCAAGTCAAGAAATTTGATCAGTTCAGTTTGTCCATCTCAAGGACAGACCGGATCGAGAAAGTGTTTTGATTGTTTGTGCTAGTCATAACTGAAATTTAGAGATAAATAGAGTTTTGGTTATTTAGTTCATAAAAGAGTAATCTTAACAACTTATAAGAAAACTCGCATTGTATTCAAAATTTATTTGTTTATCCTCATAAGAATACAATGATTCCGAGATCCATGTTAAACTAAAACCAAAGTGGGCCACTGGCCGTCACCCAGAATTAGCTAACTAGGTAAGCATATACATAGCTAGTTACAACTCATATAACTCTCGGTTGTGAATTGGACCCGAGGCCCAAATTCACCAGATGTCTCAAGGCCCGGGACTCCCGATGGCCCAATCAAGGAAACCAATCTCTTACAGCCAAATAATCATTAAAGTCTGGGACTCCCAATGACAGTAATGACTATGTACTACTTTACTTACGCAAAAACAGACACCTCACACTGTAAGCCATATCTGTAATTGAATAAGCGTTAAGTAGCTGACAAGATTGGGCAAGACATCCAAGCTTGATATTTGTTTTGAGGATTTTTAGGTTTTCCTTCCAAAAATAGAAGATTACTATTTTGGGAAACTTTCCATTTCAGGAAACTTACTAAATTTGGAAACTTTCTATTTTGGAAAACCTACTTATTTTAGAAACTTTCTAAATCTGGAAACTTTTTATATCTAGAAATTTCTTATTTTCCAAAACATTCTTAATCTAGAAATTTCTAAACTTAGAAACTTTTTAATTTAGATTTTGGAAATAATTAGATATTTTTATTAAAATTTTCGGTTGGGTCACAAATTATAGGCTCAATTCTTGGCCCAAGACCATAGAATTCCAATTAGCCCAATAATTTGACATAACCAAGTCGGTTCATTAATTCTGGTCCAAGACCAAATTAATTACTTAATCCAACTGGTTATTTACTAAACTAGACCAGCTCTAAATTATTTGGTCCACCCAAATCAAACTTAGACCAGCCTTCGGTTTAGGTTAAAATTCAATTTTGAATTTAAATCCGGTTTAACCAGAAATTAAATAATACCAATGTATTAAATAATTTCCAGCAAACCGCGATTTGGTTAACCGCTTGAACCACCAATTAAATTGGATCGGTTCGGTTAAGTCCAAAACCGGGAAGAAACGCCTTGCGTTTTAGCCAATTTTGACCTAACTTGCGGGATAAGGCAAAACCAACGACGAACCGCAATGGCCCAATGGCACGATTGGTTCGCGTCTCGGGTTAGGTGGGACGAACCGCGAGGCTCGGCTTAAGCGAATGGCTACTCGCGGGTCGTGATGCTCTCTCGCTGGATGCTCGCGTCATGCTCGACTGATCGGATCACATCGAGACACAGCGGGACGCGGAGCGGGACGGCTTGAGGCGATGAGCCGGGCCGATCAGCACATGCGATGTGCCCGATCGATTCACGCGACCACCTCGAACTCGTCACGCATACTGTCACGATCCATCCGGATCGATATGCGAAACGAGACAGCCGGGAGAGCTGATGCGCTGAAGGTGACCCGGGAGTCGATCGTGATACGATCATATCGATCGATACACGCATCGATCCCGCGATCGGTCTGCGCATCCGGACATGCGATCGATTCGACGCATCGCAGTCCGACGCATGCCGATCAACGGATCCGGCTATGCGATTTAGTTTTGTTAGGTTTTTTAAAGTTTTCTTAATCAAATTTACATTCAAATTCGATTCTACAAACATTAAAACAACCTATATGATCCAAACATGCAAAACCTAACGACCTAGGCTCTGATACCACTGTAGGAATATTTAGTCTCTTGGTTTAATTCTTTCAGTTAAACCTACTAACATATTCATCTAAGATCTAGGTGATTTGCATATGAATCATAAACGGATCGAGATCATTACCTTAATATTAAGTGCAGCGGATTGGTGGTAATGAAGAGATCACTGAGAGCTGATAGAAACCGGCTCCTCCTAGGTATCCACACGCTTACAAGCTACTGGATCAGGCTGCTAGACCAAGCTGGAACAACAGAGAAACAAGGAGGGCGGCTAGGGTAGAAATCGCAGAAACTTAGCCTAAAATTCGTCCCCTCCTTGGCTATATATAGGTCCATTAAATGACCTAACAGCCTATTGGGCTTTTGGGTCCAAAGCCCAAATCAGACAAAAGACTGTATTTTGTCTGGCCCAATTCTCTGTACAAATACAGTAAATGCCTTGCATCTTACTGTATTAATTCCTTTTAACTTTCCCGTTAGCTATGGTGTGTGACCCTTTGGGATCATACAATACTGGTAATAAGTCCTAAACTTATAGATCAAGAGCGGGCTCTAGCAAGTCATCATGATCACCCAGTATTTATGACTTATGTCTGATCTCGACACTTATCATACTTTCTAGAGATAGTACTGTAGATTTCAGGACATTCCCAACAGAAACAGCGATTCGGAAAAAAGGATACGAAGCAAAATCTGCAGAGGAAAACAATTACCTGAGAAAGACAACGGGAAATGAAAAGACGAAGCCTCAAAAAAGGGGGTTTTTTATAGAAACACGCAAAATTGCGCCTTTCGTGGCTCGCGTCCTTTCGTTCCCCTAAAGCCACGAAAGAATTCAACGGTCTAGATAGTGCCGATCGAAGCCAGCCAAGCCGACCAAGTTTCCGCCTAACTTATATGCTCGAAGAAATTCGTCGACTCCGAACCGAACCGAAGACCGCCGAAATGGGGGAGGGGACTAATTGTTGGATATGGGTTTATCACCCATCCATAAGCCCATTAGAAATCTTGCTACCTCAACAAAAGCACCTCGGCCCAAATAAACAAGCCCACTAAAGAGTCAAACGGCCCAACAGAAAGTCTGACATTTTACGCTATAAATAGACCCTTCGCTCTTCATTTTGAGACATCTTGTTATTTTGGGAAGGGTCCGAGCTACATTATAAAGCTACGAGCCCTAACAACATTTAGGGAGCAGCTCAATCGACGGACTCCCACTAGTAAAAAAAATGCATATAGCCACGTTTTATTTCGTGACTATACCTAATATTTCGTGGCTATAAGTGGTTTTAGTCACAAAAAGTTACGGAAAAAAACATGGCTATATGATCGTGACTATTTATTTTCGTGTCCAAATCGTGACAAAAAAGCCACGTTTTGTCACGACATAACCATGGCTATAGCATTAAATAATTTTAAAATCAAAGTATTTATATTTATAATATTAATTGAAATAAAATTTAAAATTTCTTTTAAAAAATACAAAAAGAGAAATACAAGAATAAAATAAAAATCAGATTAAAACATTGAATATATTTATTAATTAATTTTAGGAAAATTACAAAACCAAACAAAACCAAACACCAAAAACCAAAATCAAAATCGAAACACTTATCTAATTTAAACCCGGTTAAGTACAACCCAAAACAAAATAAACCCTAATCTAATTTCTTCAACCATCACCTCCGCCGTCGTACTTCTTCGAGCACAACATCCACCGTGGTGTTTCCCGGCGATCTAATGAAGAAACGTTCTTTGGTCGGCGTCACCACCACCGCCGTCTGCTCCGTCGACACCACCATCATCTCCGTAGACCACGCCGTCAGCTCCGACGACCACCGCTTCGTCTTCTATCTGCAACCTTCGTCATCATTTTCTTGCCACTGTTGACCATCGCTTCGTCTTTGTCCTCCAGAGTGGCCTCCGTCTTTGTCCTGCGACGAGATATGTCGTTCTGAATCGGTCGTCTCTCATATTTCCACCATCAACCTCTTGGCTTCTCTCTCAAACAAACTGGATTCACAGATTAACAATTAGAAAACAAGACGAAGATAAGGCGAGGAGAGGAGAGAAGACGAGATGTGAAGAGATGAGAAGAGGTGAGAAGAGAAGAGATGAGAAAAATCGCTAAGGGGAGAAGAAGAGATGAGGAGAGGAGATGGGTGAGAAGGATAAACAAAATGAATACGGCGCATGTGTTGATGGATGGTTAACTAATTAGGTTAAGGAGGATTGATATTGTCCATTAGATTTAAGTTAATCAATGGTTGATATTAAATGAGATCATAATTCTTGTCTTCCTCTAGTAACCAATAGGAATTAAGTTATTTGTAAAATCATTTTAAAATAAATAAGAAATAATTTTATGTTTAAATGTAAGATATAGGGATTAAAATCTAAAATATCAAACTAATTTAGTGTCTAATGATTATATTTTGGTTTTTGATATATATATATATATATATATATATATATATATATATAATAATTTGGTTTTGATTTTTTGTTTACTTCATTTTCAATGTTTTAAATTCTAGTTATGATTATATAATACTTAAATTATTGTTTAAGACTTCGTTTCTTTTTAATATTAAAACATTAGATTTGAAAAAAAAAAATTCTTTTTATAATTAAT
This sequence comes from Orychophragmus violaceus, assembly GCA_030180135.1. Taxonomy (NCBI): domain Eukaryota; kingdom Viridiplantae; phylum Streptophyta; class Magnoliopsida; order Brassicales; family Brassicaceae; genus Orychophragmus; species Orychophragmus violaceus. The sequence goes on along the minus strand of CM058240.1, from coordinate 51,763,546 downwards.
GTTAATATTTTGATTTTATAGTTGATGTTTAAGAGTAAAGTTTATAGTATGATTATGGTTTAGGGTATAGGGTTTGGAGGGTAAGGTTTTAAATTAAGGTTTGAAATTTTAGATTTGGAAATAATAATTCATTTTATAATTAATTTTTATATTTTTATTTAATAGTTTATGATTAAGAGTATGGTTTATAGTAAGATAATGGTTTAGGGTTTAGGGTTTGGAGGGTAAGGTTTGAAAATTCTAGATTTAGAAATAATAAATTTTTATAATTAGTGTTTATATTTTGATTTAGTAGTTTATGATTAAGAGTATGGTTTATAGTATGATAATGGTTTAGGGTTTGGAGGGTAAGGTTTGAAAATTTTAGATTTAGAAATAATAATTTTTATAATTAATGTTTATATTTTGATTTAATAGTTTATGATTATGAGTATGGTTTATAGTATGATAATGGTTTAGGGTTTAGGGTTTGGAGGGTAAGGTTTGAAACTTTAGATTTAGAAATAATAATAATTAATGTTTATATTTTGATTTAATAGTTTATGATTAAAAGTATGATTTATAATATGATAATGGTTTAGGGTTTAGGGTTTGGAGGGTAAGGTTTGAAACTTTAGATTTAGAAATAATAATAATTAATGTTTATATTTTGATTTAATAGTTTATGATTAAGAGTATGATTTATAATATGATAATGGTTTAGGGTTTAGGGTTTGGAGGGTAAGATTTGAAAATTTTAGATTGGACAAACCTTGGTCACGAAATATATGTGTCTAAATCGTGACGCTATTTTACGTGGATATGTTTGCCACGAATATTTCGTGACAAAACGTGGCTATATTAAGTCACGATTTATATCGTGACTATAACGTGACTAATTGCCACGTTTTTGACACGATTTAGACACGTTTGTTTGTCACGTGACTAAATAGAAAAAAGCCACGATTTGGTCGTGACAAAAACGTGGCTATAGCGCAAAATTCTACTACTGTCCCACCTCGTTCATCTTGTTCATTGTTCGGCTTCGGCCTTAATATTAATAGAACAGTTTCCGACCTCACTTAAAGTTTATTTCTCACCTCGTAGTTCAGACTTCTTTGATCGTAACCCGAGTTATTCGGACCATATCGAAATTCCGTAACAACAGTCTACTAGCCAGATCTCCTGCATCTCCAATTAGCATCACATCTTTGAATGGATTTTGTTGTGGAGGAGACGAGAGACTCCTCGTTTCTGAGTTTATGCCTTTCAAAACTCTCTCTAAGCATCACTTCCACTGGAGGAGACGAGAGACAGCTCGGTTGATTTTTGTTTGCCTAGTCATAGTGCTTCTGAGTTCTAACACACTATTTAGGAGTTTTAGTTGGAAATTTCGTTTGATATCTCTTTTTTTATTGTGATTAGATTTCATGTTTCTGTTTTATTTATGAGATGGTATTGGAGCTTTGATATAATTTGCGGTTTAGGAACTTTGATCATGTTTTATAATCTGATTTACAAGATGGTAAACAGAGATTATCTTGCTTTGGTCTTATGAAGAAACAAATATGGCTTTCACACCTCCTGAGTATCTAAGAACAAGTTAGTTTTTTGAACCTTCTCATTGATGTTGAAGCTTGTCACTGTTGTGATACTTTATAGTACTCTATGGTCGTAACAATAATAAAAAGCTAATATTATTCACTAACTTCTGTTTTCGTGAACCATTTTTGGTGTTGAAGCTTGAGAAGTTTCTTATTCGTGTGTTCTAGCAATGGAGATATGAGTTTTTCGTCTAGGACTAGCCATTGTTATGTGTTTTGTTTGCTGTTGATTGTGTTTTTTCTTTAACAATTATGGTGTTGAAGCTTTTGAGGTTTTCTCATTAGTGGATTCTTCAAACTGTTTAATGTTTGTGACTCTCATATTATAAACTCTTCCTTAATCATGCTTTCTAATGCTTCTTGTATTTCGATCTTGCTCCATTGCTATTGCTAATTGGAGAAACTGCAACTGTTTACACGACAGCAAAAATGGAGTACCTGACTGCAGAAGTTTTAGAGTTGGCTGGTCACGAGCAAGGACCTAAAGGTGAAACATATCTCCCCAATGCACTTGAAGCTTGCGATTCGTGGAGATGAAGAGCTCGATACTCTCATCAAAGGAACTAAAGCTGGTGGTGGTGTCATCCCTCACATCTACAAGTCTCTCATAAAAGACCCCGCCAAGGAATAGATTCACCTTTTGAGGAATTTCCCTGAAGATGCCATGGATCATGATACTTTGCTTCCATTGGCATACTCCATCAAGGTTCTGTCTTTCTTACTCAAAGACTAAAAATATATCTCTGTTATGAATTGAATTAATGGGTTGTGTAAACCCAAACGAAATGCTTGAAATTTAATCTGTTTGGAGTCTATATTCTGAATGTCTAGGTAGAAAAGCGTTTGGAAGAAATGAAACAAGATCGTGAGAAGGCCATAGCTAAACAGGCTCAAACGGCCAACCCGATTCAACTATAGTGTTTGATAATCTTGGTGCACCATGGTATCTAATTGTGGATTTCTTTTTGTGCAACTCATGTGTGACGAAAGTATAGTAGTTCGATTCCAAGACAATCAACTTTCTAGTTTCTCCTTTCTTTTCTATAACTTCTGATCTGAGGTTAATCAAACTAGCTTGTAATTTTTATTTATTTAGGCATTGTAATTTAATTTTTAATAAAAGATCATATCAAACTAAATTATAATTTTTTGTTTTCATTTTTATAGTCACTAAATAGTCACTAAATTTTACGACTATTTGGTGACTACATTTGTTCGACGGCATCTAGACCCAGTCTTTAGTCGCTTAATAGTCGCCAATATAGTTGTAAATTAGTCACTAAATATTATGACTATGCTACGACTATCCTACTACTACCCATGTTAGTCGTTAAAATAGTCGTAAATTGGCGACTATTTTTACGACTATGCAATTCAGCGAATAAAGATTTACAACTACTAGATTTTGATCGCTATTTAGTCGTAAAACCTCGTTTAGCTACTATTTAGGACTAATAGCGCAGTTTTCTTGTAGTGTATGTTTCCAGTTTGTGTAATATCTGAAGTTGCAACAAAATATTTTAGTGAAAAGTGTATATAGTAATACTGTACAGTAGTTTGGCTGCCTTTGAGGAGCATACCTGATATAGGAATTTTTAAGTTTCTTAAAATCAATTACTCAACCTACAAGACAAATGTCATTGCAGTATATATTGAGGTCAAGTCCAAATGGTTAAGTCTAATGCACCAAGAATGCATACACTTCCTAATCTAAGCCAAGTAAGTAAAGTTTTTAAAGCTAACAATCCTAAGTGAAATGAAAGCAAAAGAGATTAAACAAGCATTGAAGAATTCGAAACTTGCAACAAAGAAAAAGAATAAGCAGCGAAAAAGATAAGACAATGATTAAAACAAGGTCCTAGGATGAGGTCAATGAATTAAAACTAGCTAGAGATGATCATGAGTGCTTATTAAACAATCGCACATGCAAAAGATGGCTAAATATACTTAGAGTGGCTAATCATATTTCCATGCATCTTAAACCTATGCTAATCATGCAACAATCCATTTCACAATTTCAAATCGCACTTTAGCATGCAATGCAATCAATCAAAACACCATCAAGCTGAAGGAATTTCTAGCAGATCCTAATCCAATTAGGCAATCCTGGTCTGAATTCCAAGCCTAGGATCTAGGGTTCATGTAATTGAATCATTGGGATCTCAGAATTACCTGGTGATTAGCAGCGGAAGATTTGCAGATAATCGAGATCTAAAGCGCCTCAAGTGCTGCGCCTCTACTGGTATCCACACGCACACAAACTGAACAGCAGGGATGCTAGTGCCTATAGAGATCCAATCTCTTCAGAGGTTTCTATTCAAGTTCTGGTGGCTGTGAATCAGGTTAGCCATCAGTTTAGGTCGACCATATATCTTATATATGTCGACTTAAACCATAACGGAATTAACCAACGATTAAACCGAATTAATCTGGTAATCCGCGAGTTGCATCGATCGACACTGCCCCAAAATATTGATATCGAATGCATATCAAATATGCATTCACCAGATCATTACATTAATGATCAACCTCGTCTTTAACGTCCAGTTGGCTTAGGTGTGTGACCCTGTAGGATCATATAACACTAGCAATGAGTTCTAAACTCATTGTTCATAAGTGGCTTCTAGCAAAGCATTATGACTACCTAGTGTCATATGATTGTCTCATCTCGACAATACGACTTTCACTTGGAGTAAGTATAATAGATTTCAGGACATTCCCAACAATCTCCCACTTGTACTGGAATCATCTATTCCTTCAATCCCTTCGTCACTATATCTCGATCTGGCATAAGGCAAGATCTGTGTCACCCTTATTTAGCCAAGATCATGTTCATCGAACTCCGATTTATACTGACAAGACAAACGACTGACAATCACCTCGCTTGAGTGTGGCCACACATTTCTCAGTATCAAATCTTCGATGGGCCCTGAGATATTTATCTCCTGTTATATAGGAGGGACAAATCCCATCTTGTTCCATCCCTGTCTCTTCACACGCTTCATGATACGCCCAATCAATGCCTTTATAGTCACCAGTTACGGCTGACGTTTGACAAGGTTAAAGCGGACCAATTCACATGTAAGAAAACATGATGAACTCAGGTCTAAGGACTATACTCTATAGTCGTAATGAAAACTCTCATGACACTTATATAACTATCACGTAGAGTTCTCATCAGTGGGTCATGCCCGATCCTGTGTTCTCCAACACATATCTATGTGATTGACATTAATACTCTTATTAATGACTCCATGAAACTTAGTCATCAGTCACCTCACATACTAGTCTCACGCGGTTGTTAATGTTCCACGTTAACAACCTCGACCAGGGACCAACATAATTTATGTCATTTATTATCTATAGGGTTTCATGATCAAGTCACATACTTGATGACCTATAAAATGTCATAAATTACTTTGGGACTATTATTTAATAACCATTATTAAATAATACAGATGTCAGATTTCAATAACATAATCAAATTATGTTTATACGAACATCATATCATAACTAAAATTAATAACAATGACTCCCACTAAAATTAAGATCATATCTTAAGACATCTAATGCCTTTAGCAGTAGCCTGACCCTCGTTCGCCCTTGCTCAGCGTGTGTCGAAAGACACTGCGTCTTGCTAAGAGTAATACCAAGAGTCATTTGCACGAAGCCCTTCTTGGAATCCTGCATTTTGGACATGTGCAAGGCCTTATCACTATAAGTATCTTGACACAATCCAATTAGCTTATCCAATCTATCTCTATAGATTCTTATTCCAAGAATGTATACGGTTTCTCCCATAATTTTATCGAAAAACAAATTTCGAATCAAGTCTTAACAGACTGAAACAATGGAACTTCATTTCCGAGAAGTGGTATGTTATCAACATATAATACTAGAAATGCAATTGCGCTCCCACTAGTCCTCTTGTAAACACACGGTTCCTCTTCATTCATGACGAAGTCAAACCTTTTGACTGCTTTATCAAAACGAAGATTTCAACTCCGAGATGCTTGCTTCAATCCATAAATGGTTTGATGAAGCTTGCATATATTCCTAGCTTCATTAGGATCAATGAAAAACTTCAGGTTGTGTCATGTACACATCCTTTTTCCAGAATTCCATTAAGGAAAACTGTTTTCACATCCATCTGCCAGATCTCATAACCATTATGAGTGGCGGTTGCTAGGAGAATCCGAATGGACATTAGCACGGTGTCTGGGATTAGGTTTCTTCACAGTCAATACCATGAATTTACTTGAAACCTTTTTGCCACCAACCTAGCTTTGTACATCTGAATATAACCATCCATGTCATCTCTTCTTCTTGAAAATCCATTTACTCACAATGGCTTCTACACCATCGGGTAAATCAACCCAAGTCATACTTGGTTCTGTGACATGGATCCCATTTCGGATTCAGCGGCTTTCAGCCATTTTCGGAGTCAAGGCCCATCATTGCTTTTTCAAAATTCGCAGGCCCGTCACTTTCAATGATCAGTAGATCACGGCAATTGGTTACGAGAAATCCATATTTCTCGGGTTCGTGACGGATCCTTTCGGATCTGCGGGCTTCTGTTTTCTGTAAAATTCACGCACACATATCTCATATGTATACTTTTACCACGACCTAATTAACCAAGCTTTAAAACGTAGTTAATTAAGTCATAAACCAAAATCAATATTTGGTTCGCGATCTGTGTCGATCGATGCAACTTTTGTGTCGATCGACACTTCTTCAGAAACTCGCCATTTAAATGTATATCGAATATACATTCAACAGATCCTTTATAAACTCTAGGCACCACAGGTGCAGGTTCTACAACTCTTTGTAGATCCAACTGCTGCTCTTCCTCATCAGGTTGAGCAGTCTCCTGTGATTTTCGAATTTCTTCGAGTTGTACTTTTACTCCCACTGTTCTTCTTGGAAAGAAAGTCTTTCTCAAGAAAACATAGTTCCGAGCAACAAACAATTTGTTCTCGAACTGGTTGTAAAAGTAACATGCCTTGGTTTTGTTAGGACAACCAATGAAGTAGCACTTATCAGATTTGGGTGCGAGCTTATCAGAGATTAAATGTTTTATATAAGTCTCGCAACTCCAAATCTCCATGATGGATAAATCAGAAACATTTACATTCCACATCTCATGTGGTATCTCTGTAACTGATTTTGATGGAACTCTATTTAAAGTAAACTCAGACATTTCTAGAGCGTATTCTTAGAAGGATAATGGAAGATCTAAGTGACTCATCATTGATCGAACCATATCTAATAAAGTCCGATACAGGAGGAGTGAATTGTGAAACACTTTCACAATCTCTCAGATGATCACTAAATTCTTGACCTAAGTATTCATCTCCATGATCTCATCGTAGAGGTTTAATACCTTTGCCAAATTGATTTTGTACTTCATTTTTGGAACTCTTTGAACTTTTTAAAGATTCTGACTTATGCCTTATAAACAAGGCATAACCGTACCTTCTGAAAATATCAGTAAAGGTAATGAAGTACTGAAATTTTCCTCTAGCACTAGTGCTCATCGGCCCATATACATCCGTATGTATAAAGCCCAATAAGCCTCTGGCCCTTTCATTTTGTTCGTTCGCAACCTGTATCGACCGACACATCGTTTGTGTCGATCGATGCTACCTTTGCTGAAAGGGGCCTTCGTCATTTTACCCAATAAACAAGATTCACTTTACTCATTATGATTCATAATCAGATGAGCCCAAAAGCCCATCACTATGGAGCTTATGAATCTATTTCTCATTTATGTGGCCCAAAACGACAATGCCAGAGAGAAGTTTGATTCGTATCATTTGATATGAATCTCTTGGTATTAATGTTATAGTTAGGCACATTCTGGTTTAGAACATAAAGTCCATTCTCTAATGGATTGCTACTATAAAATATATCACTGTAATCAAATGAATAACATTTATTCTTAATTTGAAAACTGATATCCTTCCATATCCAAACAAGGATTAGAAATAATCTGTCTGCTCATAGCAGGTACATAGTAGCAGTTTTAAGTTCAAAACATGCCATAAAAGAAAACAAATGAAATACTCCTACGGCTAATGCAGCAACTCTTGCTCCATTTCCATGCGTAGATCCACTTGTCCTTTCTCCATAATCCTACTTTTGCTCAGGCCCTGCACATTTTCACAAAATATGAGTACCACAGCTGGTATCAAATACCCAATAAGTAGGACTATAAGAAGTAACATTTACTTCTATAACATAATACCTGAAGAAGAAGTCTCGTACGTCTTCTTCAGCTTCTCATAATCTTCCAAGAATTTATTGCAGTTTCTTTTCAAATGCCCATAACCGTTACAATAACGGCACTTAACATCTTTAGAAGGACTGGTTTTAACCTTAGGAGCATGGCCAGACTCGCTTGGATTCACAATCGAGCTCGTCTTGCCATCACCTTTGTTCTTACCAAGTTTCTCAAACTTTTTACCCTTTTGTACCATAAGGACATCTGGGGTATCCTTCTTGATGTTAGGTTCAGCAGTCTTAAGCATCCCATGCAATTCAGTCAACGTCTTCGTCAATTTGTTCATGTTATAGTTCATAACAAATTGATCATAGCTTGACGGCAGTGACTGTAGAATGATGTCAGTAGCCAACTCTTGGCTAATGGGACAATCCAGTTTCCCCAGGTTATCAATATAACCCATCATCTTAATGACATGAGGACTAACTGCTTCGCCCTTTGGTAGCTTGCACTCAATCAGAGACCTAACCGTCTTGTATCTCTGAGTTCGTGCCTGCTCCTGAAACATACTTTTCAGGCCAGTGACCATCTCTATTGGCGACTCCACGTACTCATATTACTTCTGCAATTCCGAGTTCATGGTAGCCAACATGAGACAACTCACATCCACCGCATCATTAGAATGCTTATCCTAAGCATCCTTATCTGACTGCCAGGCATTGGTTCGGTACTTCTTGGGGAGAACTTTCTCAAGGACATAGTCCTTTTTCTCCTGTTTGAGAACAATTCTCAAGTTCTGATACCATTCAAGAAAGTTGGATCCATTTAACTTGTCCTTCTCAAGGACGGATCGCAGGGAGAAATTGTTACGATGGTTTGTGCTAGACATAGCTGAAAAACAAGGGAGGTTTTAGTTATGATGTTCAAGAAATGAGAAGTCTTAACTATTAAGAAAACTCGCATTATATTCAAACAATATTTCCTCAGATGAATATAATGATCCAAGACCCTTACTTCACTAGACTTGAGTGAGCCACTGGCTATCACCCAAATTTTAGCTATCTAGGTAAGCAACTCTTTGCTAGTTATATCCAATATAACTCTTGGTTGTGGATTCACATCTCATGTCCAATCCACCTGATGTCTCTGAGCCCAAAACGATTTTGATGGCCCATTCAAGTAAACCAATCTCTTCAGTCATGTAATTGTTGATGTCTTGCACTGCAAGTCCATCAACACGATTACCTTCTGTCTTACTCATGAAATTGTGGACATCTTGCACTGCAAGTCTATCGCACAATTAGATGGGTCTTGACAGTTGACAAGATTGGAAAGACATCAAGTATCACTTGATATTTGGTTGAGGAACGGAACCATTTAAAACGTTTAGTTTTATTATGTTTTAATTCTTCTAATTAAATGATTTGTCTTGGTTTGGTTCTGTGGTTTCAGGTTCCATAACCTAAACCATCGAATCTTGTGTCGACCGACACTACTTTAGTGTCGATCGATGCTGATTAACCAAAACCAATCTGCGATAACCGATCAATCCAATTGATCCGGGTTTGAGTACCGGTCAGTGTCGATCGATGCTACATTAGCATCGGTCGATACCAACCCAATCGCAATAAACCATTCATAGCGTTTAACCATCATTAACCAAGCTCGATAACTGGTCCAATCCAATTGAACCGATTCATCAATCTCGCGAGGTTTGCGTCGACCGACACAACTTTTGTGTCGATCGACACTAGGCGAAACATAAGTTTAATTCGGGTTTTTGCCCTGTGTCGATCGATGCCGGATTGGCATCGATCGACACCATGCGAAAAACCCTAAATTTTATTCGGGTGTTCGCTCTGTGTCGATCGATGTCGGATTGGCATCGATCGACACCATGCGAAAAACCCTAAAACGTTTTACGAACAAAACCCTAAACTAGGTTAATTTGATCAAAACGAGTTTTAGCATGCTTTATCAATCATACAGAGATCCAGATTCAACCAATCTAATCAACATGCTACAGATTCAATGGAACCCTAAAGCTCTGATACCACTGAAGGAATTTCTAGCAGATCCTAATCCAATTAGGCAATCCTGGTCTGAATTCCAAGCCTAGGATCTAGGGTTCATGTAATTGAATCATTGGGATCTCAGAATTACCTGGTGATTAGCAGCGGAAGATTTGCAGATAATCGAGATCTAAAGCGCCTCAAGTGCTGCGCCTCTACTGGTATCCACACGCACACAAACTGAACAGCAGGGATGCTAGTGCCTATAGAGATCCAATCTCTTCAGAGGTTTCTATTCAAGTTCTGGTGGCTGTGAATCAGGTTAGCCATCAGTTTAGGTCGACCATATATCTTATATATGTTGACTTAAACCATAACGGAATTAACCAACGATTAAACCGAATTAATCTGGTAATCCGCGAGTTGCATCGATCGATGCACTATCTGCATCGATCGACACTTCCCCAGAATATTGATATCGAATGCATATCAAATATGCATTCACCAGATCATTACATTAATGATCAACCTCGTATTTAACGTCCAGTTTGCTTAGGTGTGTGACCCTGTAGGATCATATAACACTAGCAATGAGTTCTAAACTCATTGATCATAAGTGGCTTCTAGCAAAGCATTATGACTACCTAGTGTCATATGATTGTCTCATCTCGACAATACGACTTTCACTTGGAGTAAGTACAATAGATTTCAGGACATTCCCAACACAAGCAAGCTTAATCCTTTAGTCAAACACAAGTTTAGATCAATCATATTCTTAGGCACTAATCCCTATAATCAAATCCTAATCAAGAACAAACTCTCATTTGTGATTAATAACTAATCAAGCATGCAAAAAAAGTTCGTATGACTATTAAATACCTTAGACATTATTTTCCATTGGCTAAACATGGAAAATCCCTAATTAGGTTCATTCAAGCATTTCATCGAACACCTTCCGGGAAACAAAAAGCCTATAGTCTAAATCAATAATTCCTTGAAAATCTAGCCTAGACATCAACCTAATAGAGAAGGATTAACCTTAATTAAACACTAAGCACCCTACATCATCCATAATCTAACCCTAATCTAACTCATCCTAAAGACCCAAAGTGACTACTCACTAATCATAGTAATTCCATCAAAACCCATAGAGATAGTAATAGAGATCATGACTAGGAAGATAAATAGAGAAGATTATAAAAAGAAAATAAGAATAACTTGCTTAAAATCATAACTTTAGTTACAAAGTGTTAAGAACCATAAAAGGGGCAAAGAAAAGACTTAAGTAAAGAGAGATATCCCAAAAATTAGGTCTAAACATATTTATAAGCATGAGAGTCCAAAATGGCATTTTTTTAATTATAAGATCGGAGGGGAGGTGGCATCGAACGGCTGCATAGGTCGTGGTCTGGTTGATGGCCAATCAACGGTCACGCTTTGGCCGAGACAGAGGAGCTTATGGGTTTCCATCGAGCTAGTCTTGTCCAAGGTGCTGGCACAAGGATTCTCCTGTCTGGTTTCAAGTTCCGGACAAGTGAGCTGCATCAGCGCGTCTAGGACGATGCTCACGGAAATATGGTCGTCCATCAGGTGCAGTTGAGCTGAGGGTTTTGGCCACAGAAGTCTCTGTCTGAATCGAGGCTTGGACGAGGAAGGTGCATTGGCTGAGCGTGGCCGATGTAGCTGGTCCGATGGAATAGCATCGGATGTTGTGGTATGATGGGTCGAATCCGAGGAAGTCTCTGAGGCTTGGACGTGGAGATTACATCAGGAAATGATGAGCCGATGGAGACGGTCTGATGGGAAAGTATCGGCCTGGCTTGCCCGATGGCTCGTGGCCAATGGCTGAGCCATTTCCTTCTTCATTTTTTCAATCTTTTTGCGCTCCAAACTCCCTAAGAAGCTCCAATAACTCTCCAATAATCCAAAATAACCTAGAAAGACTCAAGAAATGACCAAAACATGCAAAATCTAATCCTAAGCACTATAATTCCTAAATGAATGAATTCCTAATGAAATGATTAGAACTTAATGTAATATGAATGAAAACTATGTAAATTAGTTTGTTAAAATAGACTAAACTAAGGACTCATCAATTCCCCTAAAATTATCTTTTGCTTGTCCCCAAGCAAATAAACAAATACAAGGATGAAAGAAAGGTTTGAAGGTGAGAGCTCAAAGCTTCCAAAAGTAATCATCAAGCAAAAATGGAAACAAAGTCTAGACATGCAACCAAATGCTACAATCAAGCTCACTCTACTCCAAAAGAGTTAGCCATGCTCGCTACATGCATCAAGTCTAAATCTTAACCTACACATGAATTCCTATCCTTAATCCCTTTATTAATAATTAAGTAATAGTAAATCATGATTGTACAAATCAAATGAACACATTTGGCTAAGGGTTTAAGGTCTTGAGATCAAAATGATCTCAGATGATTTGTGGTTTTTTAAAAAGAAGGATCACTCAAAGGATGGATGAACTTATGCAAAATACTAAGAGTAAAGAACAACATATGCGTACAAGGATAAACTTCCATCTACCAAATATACAAGATGATCCTACTCAAAGTTATAAGTTCCCATCCTAGTCTACCCTTTCATAAGACCATTTACCTTCTTAGAACCAAAAATCAATCCGTTTTCTTTTAATCACTTAGGAGACTTCCTTTTCAAATATTTATCTATGGTTGGTCTAAACCTTTTTTATTTCACTATAACTATTTCTATCTAGTCTCTTTTCTTTTTGTTTGAGCCTTTGACTTCTTTTCTTTTCCTTTTTTAGAGACTTTATTTTTCTTTTCACTTAGAGCTATTTCAGCTTTTCTTTTGCCCAACAATTCAATCTTTTGCTTTTTCCTGTTATTTCCCAAACTTTACAAATGGTTTCCATTTCTCCCCCCTAAACTTCTTTCATATCCCATTCTTAACTTACATGATGCAAGGCTAGCTTCTACATGGAATAATACCCTTGTCGTTCTAAACTCAACACTTTTTGCCTATTTGATCCGAAAGAGACCTCACAACTCTCAATAATGTGTTTAAGGCTTGAATGGCGGATTAGTTTAAGGTGTGGAAGCTAACTAGACTAACACAAGAGTGGTAAGAAGGGAGAAGATAGTCCAAATATGTATTAAGTATCCATGAAAAAACTTTTCAAAGAACACATGATAATTCAAGTCAATATTAGTTGTTCAAATATATAAGGAAAGATTCAAATCACAAAGTGCTTCAATCAAGACAAGAAAATCAATGCATGAGATCCAAGATAAGCTGCCTAATAGCATCATGGCATAGGTCAAAGGGAAGGAGGAGGCAAGCCCCGTCCTATGCATAGTCAGTACTATAGCCCCAATCATGGATTGAACTACTGAATAAGAGAAGCATTGTGATTTCCTTGATTTAAGGACTTTAGCGTCTCATTGCGGGAGCAGAAGTTCGTTTTAGGTAGGGGGTTTTCGTCTTATTCTTATGAGTGGCCCAACATTCTAAAAAAGATATTAATTGATATCGGTAGTTGTCCGGTCGTACCCAAACAATAATATTCCAGAGGAAAATGCATCGTGACATTTTTTCTTTCATTCAAGTAGCCCGGTCTGGTAAGTTGGATGCGGGATCTACTCCACGAGGAGCGGTACGGACGTAGATGATATCATCACGACCCGCAGCAAACTCGCAGGCAGGAGACCTTGAGTCCAGGCTCAGGAATCGACGGGTTCCGAGCGGACTCGGGCAGCTGCTGCTTTTAGGAAAATGTAGAAGAATACACCTACCGAGACGAAAGCCAAAGGTGGCTCTCTTCGGTTAAGGTGTCCACAATACGAATACCTCTTTCCTCTAAATATTTACATTTCCCAGTCACCTCCGTATAAGTGCTGCGTACAAGTTCCGGCCAGGATAATTGGGAAATATCAAACCCGGAAGAACATTCCATCGGTATGCTCCCAAGTACCTATAATTGTGATCCATTTGCCAGAACCAAGGGGTATAGAAGTAGGGCTAGACGCGCCGGAGGAACCCCTTCTGCTCGAGCTCGATCACGGCTTCCGACACTGCATTCATCTAGACAAGCCAAGGAAGGTACTGGGAAGGAGAGCCATCCATCTCTTCTTGATAACTCAGGCATAAGGCCTACGGGTCCTTCTTTTCCCAGAGAGAAGAGACTCCTCCTACACCTCCCCGCGAGTATAGCATGATGAGCCCAAGTTAAGAATAGTTCTTCCTTAACTTCAAGATCACTAGATGCATCAAACAACCACATGCTAGCATAATAAACCAAATCACATGAAAGTTCTTTACAAGGAACACATGTCTTACCTCTCAAATGTAAATGAATACAATACTAAATGACTCTAGACACAATCCTAAAGGTGTAAATACAACTATATGCTCTCTTTTTGAGTGAAAAGTTTTCAAAAAATTCAATTTTTATGTTTTTTCTATGCCTTAGATGAATGAATGAGACTCAATAGATGAAAAAGAAAAAATAAGATCACACAAAGCAATATTAGAATCAAGTCTCCTCCTCTAAACTTAAATTACACAGTCCCTTGTGTGATAAAAGTAAGAGAATATAGACTTAGGACAAAGAAAAATGCAAAAAGAAACAAAGATATGAACATGAGATTAGAGTTTGTTACTTGGAGATGTAGTGTTTGAGCAATATGATGGAGGAATGGGAGGTGGAGGCTAGAGGTTCCCCCAAACTTGGGTCATTGCATGGTATTCTCTTCTTTGGGTTTGGCGTTTGGTGCCTCAGCATCGGACTGCTCTCTCCCGTGACTCCATGACTGATGGGATGAAATGAAATGGACGGGTGCAGACATAGGACGGCTCCACCTAATGCACGTGATTTATACTCTGGCCTCAGGCCGTTCTGTCTGATACACCACGACCGGGGTGTCTTCTGGACAGTTTTGGTAGTGAGCCATCGGTCTGGCCGGACCGATGCTCCAATGTTGCCGCACGAGCCATGGCCCATTCTGTCTGAGGCGGTGTGTCCGATGTTGCTGGCCGGATTTTGCCGTGACCTCCGTTCTTTCTTTTGATTAACCCATCTTCTCATTACCAGTAAATACTCAAAAGAAGCATCAACATTGACTAACAAAGTTAAATAAACTTAAAGCAATATATACAATAGATGGACTTGGGTCTTTCTCCAAAGTGAGCTTGTTTTGAGTCACTAAGCTTAAATACGTTTTCATTTTAGTGAGAATATGGAGATGGCTTGACAATTTTGATTGATGGTTAATACTGCGGTAAGATGTTCTTGGAGCTTGACTGGATCCGCTTGGAGCTCGGGTGTGATAATGGTTCTAGCTCTTCAGAACGGCTTGCACATTCTTTTGAATTTCACCTTAAACTTAATTGCCACATACTTGAGCTTCAAAGGGTAGAAAGTGAGAGTATTTGGAGCTTGAGATGTCTTGGAGTTTTTGGGTGATATGCCCTTCTTCTTCTTGCTCATAAGAGGAACTTGTTGAAACGCCATATCTCGGCCATATGGCCTAGGAGGTTTTCTCATATTCTACCCGTTCCTGAAATCCGTCCTATTTAAAATTTTCCCTTAGGAACAAGTATTCCTCGGATCTTCCTGTTGACTTCCTTATTCTTTTCTAGTATTAGATCTTTCATACTTAACAATACGCAGCGAAAATCCTTTTCTAAATTTGAATATGTTTCTCTAAACAAGTATCCATCCGTGAACGTCCTGAGTTCTTAATTTATTTCCTTAAAACTCTTTTCGAGGTTCCAATCCTATCTATCTATTCTAACCACCTAAGTCTTACTTAGATAGTTCCATTCGCCTATTCCATTCCAAACTATTACTTAGAATATTATTTGGCTACTTAACGTGTACCTTAGCCTTTGTAGTGAATCGGTATGAAGCCAGTTCCACGTCCTGCTTTATTTGTCCTTGTGTTTACTTTCACTGTCTCAGCTCATTCATTGATAAACCCTAGTAACATATCCCCCTTGTACTTAGTCATTCAACCAACCATCCCCACATGACCAAGAACAAGAGAGATCTTCAAGTTCCTTTGATTTGACCCCCATACACTCTTGCTCATTCCTTTGTTTCCCTTTATCATTTGTCCCCTTGACTGAACCGTGTTTGTTTCCTTGGGTTTGATCCTCTATGTAGAATCCATCTGTTCTGATCGATGGACAATGGAGTGGTCCGATCCATCAGATCTATTCACTCGTCCCGTCGTGAACTCCTCTATCAGACTTATGCTAGTCCATTTGCTAACCATCTGACCTGATCACGTTCTGATCAGATCAGTTCACTAATCACGTTCTCTTCCTTCTCCCTTAGAGAAACCGGCCAAAATCATTTGTTCCCCATTCTTCCCTTACGATTTCTTTGAATAATCTTCCTCTCATCCTTTCCATCTTATCCACCTCTATCTCCTTGGTTAACCGGCTGGTATTTCCTCATGTTTCTGGTGTCTCTAGAAACCGCCAAGACCCTTCCTTAGACCTGCCAAGACCCTGCCAAGACCCTTCTTTAGACGTGCCAAGACCCTTCCTTAGAACCCCCCAACACCTTTCTTAGAACTGCTGATAATCCTTTTAGATTTCCAGCTCGGAACCCTTGCTCTCTTGCCTTGAATCCGCACCGGTTTCCTTAACCAACTCTGGGATTATTGGGCGTGTGTGTCCCTGTTCTGTGTATGTGTGTGTTGATCCAGAATTTCCCATATAACCGCCCCAAAATTTCCTCTTAATCAGCCCACATCTTCCCTAGAAGATCCCAGACATATCTTTTGCTTTCTTTGCATAAAAGGGTTGTGATTTCTTCCTGAACATTGATGAGATTTCCTCTAAGTTTGGTGGAGTATTCCCAGGCGTGTGGTGATGGTTTCCTTGAGGAAAACCGCCTCCAATATGCTCTCTAACAGCCAGCCAATCCCCTTTAGGATTCTGGCAAAATTCCTTGATCTTTGCCTTCAAGGCTGCACGGTTTTGATCAAGGGTTTTCTGGATTTTTCTGTGTTTTCGTGAGTGTGGAGCTGAATAAAATCATCCATGGCCTCCCCTTTTATTGTCCAAATAACCACCTTGGCCTAATGGGTGCCAATGGTTGGTGAATGTATGCCAAGCCATTAGTGACCCTTCGTCCATAACCACCCATGGTCAGCTAGTGTCACTAGCTGACCTTAGACCACCAGCTGACCCAAGTGGGTGACACTAGGACTTGCTGAGTTGAGCTGGTTGCCAGCTGACCCAGCTGACCAGCTCGACCATCAAGCTCATTTGAGCTGAACACTCACGGTTCAGCTCTCTTCTCCTTAACCAAGCTTTTGTCCAGCTCAAGCTGGCCTTCCTTATGACCATGGAACACTCCTTATTGTCTTCCTTGACCGTCTGTTCATCCTTCCGGTCCCATAGTTAGTCAAAACGACCCATAGGCAGGGTCGGAGATGCTACAAGTCTTCTCCCCTTGAAAGGAATTCGTCCCCGAATCCGACTCAAGATGTTTACCCCGTTGAAACTCAATGAGCCATTCGGGACTATTAACATCCGAATGCATTAGTAAAACATCCGTTCTAAGGTTCTCTAATGGGTCATTATCCTCACGGTAGGCAGCCTTAGACTTAGTTAGGACCCGGATTGTCCCTTGATCAGTGTATGTACGACCCACCGTCCATATAAGACCATGGCATGGTCGACCACGATTGTGCCGATCGCCCCCAAACCGCCCACGGTAATACCGCATGTACCCACTCGCTTGGTCCGACCATGTACAGTCTGTCAGCCTGATACGTCCCACGCCTGATGCCAACACGCCTTCCGTTGTTCTTCAGTATTGTCCCATGGACATACTGAGAAACGTCCTTTTGCCCATTCGCACACCGACCTTTATCCAATCGCTACCCGACCAGCATACAATACACGCCCATGACCGGTCATTTGGCAGATCATTAGTTCCCCTTAAATCCGACCATCTTCCCTATTTCCAACATTTCCTATTTTCCGGTTCTATATCCAAGAGAGAGAATTTTTCCAATCAGTACCCACCAACCGTCGACCATACGACCTTGGCGTGGTTGCGGTTCAGTTGGGTATCTGGTATGCACCTTGGTTGTTCTGGTTGCCTTGCTAGATTCCTTAGTTGTTGAGGGATTCATCCCTGATCCTCGTAACGCTCCTTTCGTCCTCAAGCTCCCCTTAAGCCAAATAGGCCCCATGTAGTATTTTCAGGACGGGGATGCTACAGGTCTCCCCCACCAATTGGGAATTCGTCCTAGAATTCGGGGGTGGTTAACTTTTGAGTTTGCTCCCTCTGCCTCAGCCTGATAAGCCTTTACTCACTTTGATCCCATTGACCTTGGTCCATCAAGATGTAATCCTTTCCTAGATTTTTGTGTTGCTTTGGACTTTGTCAAATCCTACTCACAATCCTTAAGGACTTGATCTACACTTGATCCTTTTCCACCTCGGACTTGATCTTAGTTTTCCGATCTTAGTAAGTCTCTTACTAGATCATAATCAGGCCCTGGTCCCCTACTCGACCTTTATCAATCATCTATGGACTCACAATACTATGTGTAGTCCCCAGAGTTAACCAATTCGTTTGTCTCCCCACTAATGGTTACGGTCCTTACTCATGCACAATGTTAAGCGACCAAACCCTTTTCCAACCAATAATGGGCAGCTTGTCCTGATCCTTCTTGGACTCGCCCCTTTCCCCAATACCATGGGAAGATTGGCCCGATCTTTTTTGGACTCGGCCTTTCCAATCATTCCAAGCTCACAAAAACTATGTGTAGCCCCGAAATCAATAGAGCGTACTCTTCGGTACCTCCAATGGTTACGGTTACCTAGACATTTTGACCTAACCCTTTCCCCCTTTGCAATGCCACACATAACAATTAAAAAAGTGGGGGTTTAGTGACAGACCAATAATTGCATTATAGTAGCCGGCCACGCCAGTGTCCTTAACCAGTTTGTAAACCCGATGTGTTCCAGTCTTTCCCTTATCCTTTGCCGTTCGACTTTGATTCCCATGGTTTACTTCTGGTCTCTGTTTTTCTTATAGCAGCTTTGGGCATTCACCCATGTGATGCCCGGCCTTTTCCCAATGGAAGCATATCATTGGTATTTCATTTGTCACTCTTTCTTGCCACTTATTTTGCTGACAGCTTAGGATCCTGTGGTCCCTGCTTCCGCAATTCGCACATACTCTCCTTGCTTTACAACACTTCCCAAAGTGTGCTTCCATTGTTTCTGCAAGTGGTACTTTTGGTGCGGTTTCCAGAGGATGGCGATCAGCCCCTACTCAATCCCATTTTCCTCTTTATTTTGAGGACAATATCGGATCCCTTGGTCCTTACTGCCGCCTTCGCACATACTTTGGAGTTGATTTCTAGAGGTCTGGTAACCATCCACCTGGTCCCATTTTCCCTCCAGGTCCCACCCGGTTTGGCTATCCACCTTTTTCCCGTTACTGTGCCCTCATCCGGTTCACCTCTGCACAGTCTTGCGACCATGAACCAAGTCAAGGAAATAATCTTCCGACTAATCCCATACTCGGCTGGAAAATACGACCTTACAACTGATCCCATACTCAGCTAGAAAGTACTTCCTATTGGACTTGATCTCAAATCCTGCCCAAGACTCGGTGCGTCCTTGGTGCACTTGTCTCCGCAAGCCACAAGTTATGCGTGTCCCCTTCCATGAAGTGAACCACATCGTCCTAGAAACATCTCCGCTCTGATACCAACTTGAAACGCCATAACCCGGCCATAGGGCCTAGGAGGTTGTCTCATATTCTACTTGTTCCTGAAATCCGTGTTATTTAAAATTTACCCTTAGGAACATGTATTCCTTGGATCTTCCTATTGACTTCCTTATTCCTTTCTAGTCTTAGATTCTTCATACTTATCAATATGCAGTGGAAATCCTTTTCTAACTTTGAATCCGTTCCTCTAAAGAACTATCCATCCGCATCCGTGAAACTCCTGAGTTCTTAATTTGTTTCCTTAAAATTATTTTCGAGGTTCCAATCCTATCTATCCATTCTAACCACCTAAGTCTTACTTAGATAGTTCCATTCGCCTATTTCATTCTCAACTATTACTTAGAATATTATTTGGCTACTTAACGTGTACCTTAGCCTTTGTAGCGAATCGGTATGAAGCCAGTTCCACGTCCTGCTTCCCTTGTCTTTGTATTTTCTTTCACCGTCTCAGATCATTCATTCATAAAACTCTTATAACATATCTCCCTTGTACTTAGTCATTCAACCAACCATCCCCCCCATGACCAATCACAAGAGAGATCTTCAAGTTCCTTTGATTTGACCACCAGACACTCTTCCTCACTCCTTTTTTTCCCTTTATCATTTGTCCCCTGGACTAAACCGTTTTCATTTCCTTGGGTTTGATCCTCTCTGTAGAATCCAAATTTTCTGATCGATGGACAATGGAGTGGTCCGATCGATCAGATCTATTCACTCGTCTCGTCTTGAACTCCTCTATCCGACTTAGGCTAGTCCATTTGCTAACCACCTGACCTGATCACATTCTTATCAGATATGTTCACTCAACACGTTCTCTTCCTTCTCCCTTTGAGAAACCGACCACACTCATTTGTCCCCATTGTTCCCTTACGATTTCTTTGAAGAATCTGCCTCTCATCCTTTTCATCTTATCCGCCTCTATCTCCTTGGTTAACCGCCTGGTATTTCCTCATGCTCGTGGTGTCTCTAGAATCCGCCAAGACCTTTCCTTACCTGCCACGACCCTGCCACGACCCTGCCAAGACCATGGAACACTCCTTATTGTCTTCCTTGATCGTCTGTTTATCCTTCTGGTCCCATAGTCAGTCCCAACGACCCATAAGCAGGGTCGCGGATGCTACACTTCTTTGGCTCCACTCACCTCCTCCAATTGAGAACTTTATGAGTGCTCTCTAATCAGCTCTTCACCTGTCTCTCCAACCAAAGAATCTTTCACAACTTTGTCAATCTTTTAAGAGTGCACCATCTCAACCTTTTCAACTTGTGTCTCATCAGTACTCAACTTCCTCGAGGAAATGGATCCACAATACTCTATCTTGCCAATAATAGCAAAAGCCCTTTCCTCCTCAAGATCAAAGTCGCTAGTGATTGTTCCACAAGTGTTGATGGAGTAAGGCTTCATAGGGTAGAATACTTTGTCACTCACCTTTGTGAGTACTACCCTTTTGTTGTTGAAATCCATTGTAGCTCTGGTAGTATTGAGGAAGTCTGTGCATAGGAGGAGAGGAAGCTTCTTACCTTACTTCATTTTCATAACAATGAAGTCCGTTGGGATAGCACAATTCTCAATCATTACCGGGTAATCTTTGAGCTCTCTATGGGGAGCTTTTGTTGAAGAATCTCCAAATGTGAGAACATATATGTATCTCTTTATAATCTTGATTCCCAATAGCTCAACCATCTCTAGATTCATGACACTCACATTGGAGCTGATGTCACAGAAAGCATCATCAATCTTCAAGTGAACAATGCAAGATAATGAGAGATTTCTGGGAGCTCCTAGCCTAGGTAGAGAGGTTGGTGTGGTCTTGATAGTGGATACATCTTCCTCGTGGAGTCCATCACTCAACATGTCATCACAATTACCAATAAGAAACTCAATAATGGATTTCTCATCTAATCTACCATTCTTTTACTTATCAAGTGGAGAACCATAGATAAGGGCTTCAATTTCAGCTATTGCTCTTTCATTTTCGGCATTGAAGTGGATGGTGTTGCAATCTTTTTGGTGAGTATAGTCGTCTTTGCCTTTGAGTTTCTCCATTTGTCTCACTCTTGAAGTCAAGGTATTGAGCTTGGAGGTGATATCCTTGAAGTTTCCATCAACCTTATTGTTAATACTAACCATCTTCTTGCTCAAGTTCATTGCCCCCATTTGCTTGTCCCTGTAGAAGTTGTTGAAGAATTATCTTTTTCGAGATCTTGGACCGAGGAGGTAGAAGCTTGAGCTTGAGAGTTGAAAGGAAGCTTAGGTTGTAAACCTCCTTGTTGGCTTTTGTATTTTGGCCTAGGAGCATATCCTTGTTGTTGATTGAAATGCACTAAGTCTTGTTTAGATGTATAGACTTGGCTCCTATTGTTGTTTTAGCCACCTTGAAAGTTTCCTTAATTCCTCAAGTAAATGACTTCCTCCTGAGTCATTTGATCAACTTCTTGAAAAGCTTGATTGGGTCATTGCTTTCAATGAAGTGGTTCTCCTTCTTCTCACTATCTAGGATGAACTTCTCTAGCTTTTCATTCAAGGCTTTAGTTTCCTTTCTAGTGGTATTCTCTACAGCCTTAACTCCCATAGGAGCTCTATCATAGTTCTCATTGTAGTTGCCATCACTCAAGACAAGATTCTGCACTACCTCCATTCCATCTTCTATATCCTTTCCTAGGAAGTGCCCATTGCTAGCGGTGTCTATGAGCATCCTATCTTTGGTAAGACACCACGGTAGAGAGTACTAAGGATATACGTTTTTGAGAAACCATGGTGTAGACATTGGTTGGTTTAGCTCTTGAACCACTCCCAAGCCTCACAAAAGGTCTAATTATTGTGTTGATCAAAAGCTGTGATATCGTCCCTAAACCGAGCAGTCCTTAAGCTAGAGAAGACTTGGATAGGAAGACTTTCTTCCCAAGATGTTATTGAGTCTTGAGGAAGTTTCATTTCCCATTGGTGTGCCTTATCCCTGAGAGAGAAGGGAAAAAGCCTTAGATTTAAGCTATCTTCAGATACTCCATCAGTCTTCACCATCCCACAAATCCTATGAAATTGTTCCAAGTGTTATAGGGGATCTTCAACAGAAATACTATTGAACCTATTGCCTTGAACCATTGATATTAGGGTTGCCTTGATCTAAAAATGGTTGTTTTGAACGGGAGGAGGAAATATTTCCTGTCGGTTTTGGTGAGTGTTTGGAGAATCACCCGCTCCAATGAGTCTACCTCTCCTAGGTTGTTATTGTTGGTGTGGAGGAGGAAGGAGGTTCTCAGCTCGATTAACACCATTCCCTTGGCCACCATGGCCTACATTCTCAACTTTCTCATTAGATAGTGGATCCATAATGTGTCCCAACCTTTCCAAATGAGCTAGTCTCTCTTGCTCTCCTCTTTCTATAACTATTTCCCTTTTCAAAGCCTTTATGTCTTCAACCCTTTGCACTAATTTTGTAGGACCTCGGCTTCTAAGGATCATTCACCTTGCAAGGAAAATGGGAGGAGAAGAGATAATTAGTTACCAAAAGAAGAAAAATTGTTAGTCTCAAAAAGAAGTAAAATCCTAATGACTAAACCTAAACTCAATCGGCAATAGAGCCAAATTGATATAGGAATTTTTAAAGTTCTTAAGGTCAATTACTCAACCTACAATAAAAATATCGTTGTAGTATAGTTTGAGGTCCAAATGGGTTAAGTCTAGAGCACCAAGAATGCATACACTTCTTAATCTAAGCCAAGGAAAGAATGTTTTTAAAGCTAACAATCTTAAGTGAGAAATGAAAGCAAAAGACATTAAACAAGCAATGAAGA
This sequence comes from Orychophragmus violaceus, assembly GCA_030180135.1. Classification (NCBI taxonomy): domain Eukaryota; kingdom Viridiplantae; phylum Streptophyta; class Magnoliopsida; order Brassicales; family Brassicaceae; genus Orychophragmus; species Orychophragmus violaceus. The sequence continues at coordinate 51,740,186 of CM058240.1, read as the reverse complement.
ATTCGAAACTTGCAAGAAAGAACAAGAATGAGCATTGAACAAGATAAGACAATGATTAAAAGAAGGTCCTAGGATGAGGTCAATGAATCGAAAACTAGCTAGATATGATCATAAGTGCTTATTAAACAATCACACATGCAAAAGATGGCTAAATGAAACTTAGAGTGGCTAATCACATTTCCATGCATCTTAACCCTATGATAATCATGCAATAATTTATTTTCCAATTTAAAATCACGTGCTAACATGCAATGCAATCAATCACAACACCATAAACCAAGCTTAATCCCTTATTCAAGGACACATGTTTAGATCAATCATATTCCTAGGCACTAATCCCTTTAATAAACTCTTAATCAAGAAAAAATTCCCATTTGTGATTAAGAACTAATCAAGTATGCAAAACAAGTTCATATGACTATAAAACACCTTAGAAATCAATTTTCATTGGGTAAGCATGAAAAATCTCTAATTAGGTTCATTCAAGAATTTCATCGAACATCTTTCGAGCAACAAAAATCCTATAGTCTGAATCAACAATTCCCTGCAAATATACAATAGATATCAACCTAATAGAGAAGGATTAACATTAATTAAGCATTAAGTACTCTATATCATTACTAATCAAACCCTATTCTACCTCATCCTAAGTGATTACTCATTAATCATAGTGATTCCTTCAAAACCCATAGAGATAATGATAGAGATCATGATTAGGAAGATAAATAGAGAGGAGACTAAATAATATAATAAGAAATACTTCCTTAAAATCATAAAATTTAGTTACAAATTTTTAAGAACCCTAAAAGGGGAAAAGAAAAAACATATTTATGGGCTTGGAGGGAAGATGGCATCGGACAGCTTCATTGGGTGGAGCCGATGGGTTTCCATCGGGTGAGACTTTTCTGAGGTGCTGGCACCACTACAAGAAAAACTGTTTTTAGCCACGAACGAGCCACGAACAGTTCGTGGCTAAGAATTTTCCAGCCACGAATAGCTACGAACCAGCCACAACTGCAAAAAAAATAAGATTCGTGGCTAATTCGGAGATATTCGTGGCTATTTAGCCACGAAAAAAACATTTGTGGCTATCTGTGGATAATTAGCCACAAATAGCCACGAATTAGTTGTGGAAGAGCATAGTCACAACTAGCCACGAAGATATTTGTGGCTACCTAGCCACGATATGAAATCGTAGCTATTTGTGGCTAATTTAGCCACGAATAGCCATGATATTATCGTGGAAGAGATTAGCCACGAAATAGCCACGATTTTATTCGTGGCTATTTCAAACCCTAAACCCTAAATATACCCTAAAACCCCAAACTCTAAACCTTAAACTCTTAATCATAAACTATAAAAATCAAAATACAATCTTTTAATTATGTATACATAAAACTATTATTCAATATCACAATATATATAAGATGTATATATAAAACCTAAACCCTAACCCTAAATAAACCCCAAACCCCTAAAATATAACATTCCCATTACTATAACCTATCCAAAAATAAGATTATTAATTAGTATAAACAAAACAAAACAAAACTAAATACTTAAAACTCTAAACCCTAAACAAACCCAAAAACTCTAAAAACATAACCAAAACTCTTATTAATAATATTTTAAATACTATAACATGTTCAAAATTAATATTCAACTCTTATAAACCTTCAAACCCTACACTCTTAATCATAAACTATAAAATTAAAATATAAATCACTAATTATATATACATAAAACTATTATTTTCAAATCCAATACCACATTATTCATATCCTAAACAAACCATATATATATATATAACCCTAAAATATAAACAAAAATTCAACACTTAGATTTTATAAGACTCCAATTATTATAACATATATAAAACTAAAATTCATCACTTATAAAAGATTTTTTTTAAAACCTAATATTTTAAAAATTAACATAAAATTTAAAACATACCTTCAAACCCTATATATATTCAAATAAAATTAACATTTTAATAAAAGTCATAATCCAAAATAAATATCAGATTTAATCATTCTTATTAATCAAAATCAAATAAATTTAGAGAATTGGGTAAAAATAACAAAACTATAACTCACAAAATAACCAGAACCTAATGTCATAATTGATTTTATAATTTTAAAACATCAAATAATTCTATTGGTTAAAAAAATTTCACATGGATCACAACAAACACCATTGATTAACATTAGAGAACATACATCTTCCTCTCTCTCTGTCTCGTACCCAGTACGCTTCATCCCTTCATCTTCACCTTCTTTTTTTTTTTTGATAACTCATCTTCACTCTTCACCACACAAATTCAGATCTTCTTTAGTATCAAGCAGTCTTCGATCTCATGAAAGCAGAGATCCACGCAGCCAAGCCTCCGCTCATCTACCGTCCGTCACTCCCACGCCGCCAAGCCTCCGTTCTTCGTCACCACTCCTCGCAATCTCCGTCAAGCAAGTCACCGAGGAGCAGTGACAAACCATCACCGAGCAACAGAAAAGGGACCACCGGAGAAGATGTGCTCCGCCGGAGAAGAAGACACACGGACTCCGGAGCGTTTTGAAGCCACCGTAGCTTCACTGCTCGCTGAGGTTGAAGACGAAGCAGTAAGCCATCAGCCGCGATATGAGACCACCGGAGAAGATGTGCTCCGCCGGAGATGAAGACACATGGACTCCGCCGGAGAAGACGAAGCGACGGCGGTGTGGAGCAGTCCGATCTTCTTCTTCTTTTTTTAGATTTATGTATATTTATGTATATTTATATTTATTAAATTTATGTATTTAAATTTTGTATATTAGTTTTATTTAATTTGTAAATTTTTTTTTAATAATTTAAATTATACTAATTTTTTTTTTGTATTTTTTTTTAAGAAAGCCACGAATAATTTCTTGTTGTTCGTCGCTATTTAGCCACGAATTATTCGTGGCTGTCCGTGGAAGGCTAGCCACAAATTGCCACAAATTGCCACGAAAGGCAGATAGCAACGAGCCCGTAGCCATAAATTTGTTTCGTGGCTATTCGTAGCTAAACTGAAAATAGCCACGAAATAAGCTCCATAACCACGAAAAAAATCCGTGGCTATGGGGCAGTTTTCTTGTAGTGCACAAGCATTCTTCTGTCCGGTTTCAAGTTCGGGACGAGTAAGCTTCATCGGCCTCAGCTTGGCCAATGCTCACGGAAAGATGGGCATCCATCGGTTGCAGTGAGCCGGGGGGTTTTGGCCGAAGAAGTCTCTGTCCGGATCAAGTCTTGGACGAGGAAGGTGCATCGGCCGAGCATGGCCGGTGTAGCTGGTGTGATGGAATATAATCATATGTTGTGGTTTTATGGGTCGAGTCCGAGGAAGTCTCTGGGGATTGGACATGGAGATTACATCGGGAAATGCTGAGCCGATGGAGACTGTCCGATGGGGAAGTATCGGCCTGGCTTGCTCGATGGCTCGTGGTCGAGCCTTTCCCTTCTTCATTTTCTTCAATATTTTTGCTCTTAAAACCACTCCAAACTTCCTAAGCAGCTCCAAGAACTCTCCAATACTCCAAAACCACTTAGAAAGACTCAAGAAATAACAAAAACATGCAAAATATAATCCTAAACACTCTAAGTTCTAAACTAATGAATTCCTAATGAAAATGATTAGAAATGAATGTAATATGCAAGAAAACTATGCAAATTAGTATTTTAAAATAGACTAAAAGAAGGACTCATCAATACCTCCAACGAAAAAGACAAATACATAACAACTAAAGCAGAGGAAGCTTGTGGCACACATCCTGCTTTGTGGTTCATCTACAGTTTATTATTTTGGAATGGAATAAGGTGATAGACTTCCCATCCTTGTCCCGTAGGTTAGGAATTCTTTTTATTTCCTCCGACATGACATTCAACAACTTCTGTAAAGCTCGTAATATCATGTTTTCAGCGAAGATTCTTCTCAATTCCTCTGGGTTGGGTAGTGGTGGAGGCGGAAATGTCTTTTCGAGGACTTTCTTATGTCCTTTGTTTTCATTGTTTTTCTTCTGTTGTTGTGTGTTTGCCTTGTATCTCATCTTTGAGGCCTTTATGTCTCTATTTTCGGATTTCAGGGGGGTTCATGCCCTCTAATCTATCTTCCTGTTTTAAATTTCATCGACAAGAATACCCACTCCTTATATCGTTGAATTTTTTATGATATTTTTTTCTTCTAGGAGAAAAATCTCCTAAAAACGAGCAAAGAAGTCACAGTAAAGAAAACAAGATGGTGGGGTGTTTTCCGACAGCTCTCTGATGCCTAAGTTAAAAAATGATAGAGAGAAAGATGACAGTGTGTTGATTACAAGAAGAGAGTAAGAAAAAGGAAAAGAAGAAAGTGTTTAGTGCATACATTTGGACCGAAAGGAAGGTGAATCCACATTTTTGCTTTTAGCTAGTGGGTTTGAGTTGGAAAAAGAGAGAGAAAATAAGAGTTAGGAGAGAAGGACGGTTAAGGAATAATTGGGTGAGTGATCTTACAAAGGTCGGAAATGAGATAAGAAGTATCTGAAGGAAGAAACAATATTCTTATAAGTGTTTGGAGAGTTTCAAAGGTTTTCTGTTTCTGTCGAAGATTTAGCGCGTCGACATAACGCGCGTCTCCCGTTTCTCTCTCTTTCTCCAGCCGAACTTTCACGCCGCCGTCGTGTGTCTCGCCTCTCCGGCGTTTGGCTTCCGCCGGCGTCGTGAGAGGGCCATGATTTCTCGAGTGAGCTCCTATAGTCCAACGCGTGTGACGATTCGGAGCAGATCTAAGCTTCCTCCCGGTTCTCTCCTCAGCTTTGCGGTGAAGCTCCTAGCTACGGCAAACAGCGGCGGTCCCTAGCGGTTTGAGTGGCGGCGTGCGGCTCTTCCTTTGCGTTCGGTTTCCTGCTCGGGGACGGTGGGTCGAGCGTCGGAGGTGGTCGTCGTCGCCTTCACGAAGGATTCTCAGATCCGTAATCTCCAGCCTCTGTGGTGGCTTCGGCGGTGGCGTGAGGAATCCGGGAGTCACGGAGGCGGCGCAGCGACGACTGCGGTTCTGTCATTGTCCTCTTCCGGGGTCTCGGGTTTTTGGCGGCGAAGATTTGTCTCTGTCTCTGCTTCTGGTTCGTTTCTCCAGATCCTCATCTTCGTGCGAGGATTCTGGCCTGTCGGAGTTGGGCCTTCGTCTGCATCGTGCGGCGACCCTGCTTCTCTCCGGCTTCGTGTTCGTGAAGGCGATGACTCGCGTTGAAGTATCGAGAAATTTAGGTCTTGGTTAATAGCGGGTTTGTTCGGCTAAATCCATTCCTTGGTAAAGCTTTTAAGCTCGGTTTAGCAAGCCGAGTTGCTATTGCTTATCCACCCTTCTCCCTAAACCGGTGATGTGCGATGATTGGCTAGTTTGGTTGTGACCTTGAAGCTTGTGGTTAATCTGTTGCTTGGTTTAGGCATCTCGGGTTAGTACGGTCTCGTTTTTCAGGTTTAGGAGGATGTAGTAAGGCTTCGGAGTGGTGATGTGTGGTCTCTTTTCTAGCCGACCTCGGGGAAGTAGCTTGGTAGATCGAGCAGCCGCTATTAAGCTCCGTAAGTTAGTGTAATCCTAGGGGAGAATCGGATCTAGGTGTGTTAGTGAGCGTCGATCCGATGATGTGGAGGACAGTCGGTGATCGGGCCTCTCTGCCATCGTTGAGGAATGGCTCTTTTCCTATGTTACCGGATGAAACAGCTTCCTACAACTTGTTTTGCGTGTGTTGTCTTCTCGGGGTTGTTCTTTGTCCGAGTGCGATCTCAGCTGCGTTTGTTTCAGGTCTTCTCAGTCGGTTATCACTATTTTGTTTCCTATGCTACCAAGCAAAAGTTTCAAAATACTGAATGTTTTTGCTTTCATGTTTTTTAAACTTTTTTTGCCTTGGGACCAACACCTTAGGTGTTACAACTTGTTAATTTATATTGTAATGCTGGAACCTTCATTATTTATAATGATATTTACCATTTCGCAAAAAAAATAAGTGTTTGGAGAGTTACGAGAGAGAAAACAAAGAGTAGAGAGAAGAAGGGAAATAAACTAGTTAAATGAGTCTAAGTGTATGAACCCCTCTTCTTTGAAGGGATAGTTATATTTATAAAGTTTATCTATCCCGAATTGGATACCGGGTCGGATCCATGGATATTGGGTGGTGTTGGATATGTTTAATGGGTCTTGGTTAGTGTACTTTATTGATTTCATGCATATATTTCTTGGCTGCATTTGCCAACTGCTTAGCTAAACTTGTATGTGCTTTGATCGCTTCCAGTATATGAACCAGAAGCAACAGATTATGTGATGCATGGGCCCATTTCACACTTGTGTCCTTCTTTGTCTCAACAAGTTTTCATTTTCACCTATCACATGCAAACATAAGACAAACATAAGACATTTAAAACTTGAGCAGTCCATCACATTTAATATCGCCACAACTTTGAATAAGTTTTGATTATATATTGGTGTAGAGGTTTAAAGATTTTATCATGCCTAAATGAGCTACATAACTGGCTCGATTCCCTCAATATTGGGAATCAGACTGTTAGGGTTGTTTTTTTGCTGCCTTATTACCTAGTCGTCGGGTTGTCTGTTACCTTGCTATCTTTCAACCTATGCGGACCCACTTTCCTCCCACTCTTCCCTACTCTAGATCACTGACACGAGTATAAGACTAGCTAGTTGTGGTCTCTCTTTTCATGACCACTCAGTGCCTAGATCAAGGTGACCTAAACTTTGAAATAGTCTGGTCCTAGGTTTTTAAGACTAAGTTCAAGTTTTGACCCGGGAAATCACATCCGCAGTAAAGCCTTCAAACACGTAGGCCGACCATATAGGAGATATTATTTTATTTTTTCTAACACTAGTTTATTATTATATTATATATTACTAGGTGTGGTGCCCGCACCCTGTGCGGACATAAAATATTTTGGTTAGTATGATTATATTCATAAACTTATGTTTTCGGTCTTTCATTAGAGCAACAATAGGTTTTTTGCTTCTAGCAAGTCCGGTCCACAAATACTTAACGGGTTAGCTCGGAAACTACCTCATGACAATGGCTTGTTGAGAAAGTTTTCATCAGATTACCAAGTTTATCTCTGAACCATATTTTCGTAATGTTTTGTTAATGGGCTAGCTCGGAAACTACCTCATGACAACTGGTGTTAGTCATCCACCTTCACACTTTATCGATAATAAAAGCATATGTTTTGATTGCTTCTCCTCTTTCCCTAAATGACAACAATTCCATTGGCATGTTCTGCAAACTTTACATGCACCCAATAATCAATTGATAGGCTTGTATTGGTTCTCCTCTAGCCTTAAACGACAGCCAATTTCATTGGCCCATTGAGCCAACTTTTCATGCATCCAATAATCAAGTGATAGGCTTCTATTGTGGCATTTTCAATAGTTGTTTGTGTTTGTTGTCTTTAGCTCGAATTTTGAGCAAATGAATGCCTTGCAATTGCTTTTTAGCTGGTTGCTTGATGTCGGCACTTGCTTTATATACTCTACATGCAATGGAACTTCAGACGTTTCCTGGTTATGACACAAAAATGCATGTAGCTTCAGATGGCATGTCTCATACTTTCAACTAACCGAAAAAGTTTTCTCGTGATGCTTAAGATGCATCTTTCATTTTGATTTGTCTAATTCTTTGATAGCTTCCAGTTTCTTTGATAGTACTAAACAATTAAGGCCTAATCGTACACCATTTCATTAAAAGCAAATGAATCATTGTTGAAAATATAGACTTATTTTGAGTTTCTAAAACATGTTATAGTGTAAAATCTAGGCATTTCTTTATAACTACTAATTTATGTCCTCAAATAAGAAAGCATAACTACATCTTATAGTAAAATCTCAAAGTTTGAGTTTTGGTCTAAGAAATTAATGACACCAAGAATTCTTGAGGAGGATCAAGCAATCGAAAATAAACTCTCACCCAAGTCACCGTTTGATAGACCAATATCCTATTACCATTCTTTTCGACCATAGGACCAAAATAAATAAGTGACATATTTAGAGACCCTAGAAAGTTAACACCAAAAATACAAGTAGACTATGATAAAAGCATGTGGCATTGATGATAGTATCTGACATCTTTTGCACAAGTTATGACACAAAGAATGCATGTGGAGAACCAAGCACACTCTCTTTATTATCTATGAATATTTCGCATACAACAAATAACAATGAAAGGTAGATGAGTAAAAATAATCTTCTATAAATATCAAAGTCTTGACCTACCAATCTTACACTCAATTTGGTGTATTCTTCATCTTACATAGTTTGTATCTCTCTTTCTTCTTCTTCGTAGCTCTCACATTCATCCATATTCTTTTAGTTGAATGTAACTCCACTAACTCGACAGATTGACCAGTTTCACAATTCTGTAGACTACCTTGCATTAGTGTTAGGAAACCATTGTGACAAAGATAGACATGCAACATGGTTTTACCCAACATTAATGCAAGGTAGGTTTGCATATTTGTAACTACAAATCTTGAAAAAAGATAGAAGAAATTATTCATAATCCTTTAACATAGTTCTCTATCTATTAGATGTGTGAAATTCTCTTGGTCATCCATTATTTTCGTCAAGTACACAGTGTCAGTATTCGGCGGCTTCCATGTATAAATGTTAGGAAAACCGTTGTGTTTAAGTATCAAACAAAATATGGTTTTCCCTTCATATTTATGCATGGCAAGTCAGCCGAATACTGCCACTGCTTAGATTGACTGTGAGTTAAGGTCATTATTTGTTCCGCGGAGGTGAGTTATAATAATTTGTTTCGTTCTTATTAAGGTAAGTAACTTTTTTTGTCATTTTAAATTTTTTTTTTTTTGGGAACCATATAATGATATGACGGCCACATGTATGTGTACCGGTTCAGTACGTGAGATTCATGTATGGAAAAGACAAAATATTATGTATCTTTTGTTTTATGATACATGTTCAAAGAAATACTGTTGACATAAAAATGTAGCTTTAGTTTAAGATTACATGATTGTTATATGTATATTGAAGCATTGAGATGACTTTCTTTTGTTTTGTGTAAACTGAGATTTTAAAGAAGAAGGAAGCCTTTATTTTAATTTAGATAATAGTCAGTTTAAATATAAATAATGATTAAAAACAACCTACTTTAGAATTTTTAAAGCTGAAATTAAGCAAATTTTAACTAATGTTAGAGTTCCATAACTACTTGGTTTTTGGTTTTTTTCTTGGAACATTAGAGTTATCGTCTTGATCCTCTTCATTGTACTCTTCTTCAACCTCTTTATCATCTTTTTCACCATCTTTTTCAACTTCTTTGTTTTCTTCTTCTTCCTCATCTTCTTCATTGTAAGAATACCTGTAAAAACCTGTGCAATCTTTATTAATACTCGAGTTTTATATTTCTGGTGACAAAATAATTAATGGATAGACTCTTATAAGTATTTACCACTATGTATATCCGGTTGGTTCTTTTGTTCGATGTAGTATATTTCCCCCAGATGTAACCTCAATCTCGATATCGCTGTCAGATGTGTAATTGTTTTTGTTGTTTCCACTACTATCATCGTCTGTACCACCATTCAAGTAGGATTCGTAATATAATTCATCAAAGATCACAACTCCTGTAAAAAGTATAAAAAGAAAACTGTTTTTTAGAGTTAAACGATGAGATTGTATGTAGAAGAAGAATATCCTTTGGACCTCGTATATCATATAGGTATCAAAAATTACCTGGATTAGAATAGTCTTTCTTGTTCTCGGCCATGACTCACATAATTTTTTGAGTAGGGTTGATATAGGAAGTTATTATTTGCTAAAAACTCTAGCCGTTTTGATTATGAGTAGAGGTTTGATACAATGTTTATATATATACACATGACACAAGTAATTAGATTCATTAGGCTAATTATGTTTTGGCAATAATGTGGTAAATAAATTACATGAATCCGGCATATTTACTTTTTGCATTTATCTCTTTCTATTTTCGTAGTTCTATGTGAATATTTATAAACGTCGATTATGTTAAGAATTGTTGATGATAACTATTATTTGTTAATTTTAACTATGTAAACTTTGATTTAGTCAATGAGTTTAATTTTAGTTTGGTTGGTTTTTTTTTTGGGCAAATAAGTTTTGTTTGATTGATTATTATATTCAAATAAGTTTAGTTTGATTGGTTGTATTCTAATATTATGTAGTATTTTAAATTCAGTTATTATCAAAAACATGAAATTTCTTTAAAATATTTTAAAGATAACTACTATATATTTGATAAGTATTTTAAACTTTTATTATTTCCATATTGGGAAATTGACCTTTTTATATAATGGAGATAATTACTATATTTGATAAGCAATCTAAAAATCAAGCATTATCATTTACAAAAGTGTTTGTATAATTACAATATCTAAAGTAGAAATTTGCCTCAAAATAAAAAGAATAAAACTATTGTATATTTGTTAAGTATTTTTAAATTGAATCATAAACATATTGGGAAGTTTACATTTAAATATAATGGAGATAATTTCTTAAAATTGTATTTTATGGAGATAATTAAGGATGTAAACAATATAAGATTGACATATATCCTACTTAAAGTTAGTGGTGACAATAGGCTACATACTTGACCATTTTCGTCTGACCATATTTACTTGACCATATTTACCTGACCATATGGTCAACCCGATATTGTCAAATTGTTATGGTCAGCGAACAACTTTGGATCTTTTTCTGAAGAATTGAAGAAGCAGTTGCATGTTTTGATACTACGAATTTGTCATGTACTATTGCTATGACTTTGTTCCATTATGTGTCTAATTTAATGGTAAATAAGAAATAAATAGATTGAATTATGTAAATACCATTCATAATACATAATAGATATCATATAATTATTTTTATTTATATCTTAGATATTTTATTGAAAACAATAATGCTAAAACAAACTAAGATAGAATTAAAAAAGAAAGGAAAATTAGGAAAGTCTTGTGAATTTTTAAATTCCAAAACTATTTGTTCCTAGGTTTTTTCTTCGATGCATTAGAGTTTTCTTCCTCATCATCATCATCATCATCATCATCATCATCTTCATCTTCTTCTTCTTCTTCTTCTTCTTCTTCTTCTTCTTCTTCTTCTTCTTCTTCTTCTTCTTCTTCTTCTTCTTCTTCTTCTTCTTCTTCTTCTTCTTCTTCTTCTTCTTCTTCTTCTTCTTCTTCTTGTAGTCTGGATCGTCATGATCGTCTGCATCAGAATTATCTTGATCACTATCTTCGGTATCATTCTTTTCATCGTCAGAATACCTGTTAAAATTAATTAACTCTGTATTAGTAGTCGAGTTGTATATCTGGTCAAACAATTATGGATAGAGTTTAAGTTCGACATACCAATAAGTATATCCGCTAAATCCTTTTGTTCGATGTAATCTTTTTCCACCCGGTGTAACCTCAATTTCTATATCACTTTCAGATGTGTCGCTGTCGCTGTTACCACTACTATCATCGTCTGTTCCGCCGATCATGTTTAATTCGTATTCCACTTCATCGAAGATCACAACACCTGTTCAAGAGTAAAAGAGGATCCATCGTTTAGATTAAAACTATTAGATTGGTTGTTGAAGTGAACTATTCTCAGGGATTCGTATATCGTAATTATAATAAAAGAAATTACCTTGATTGTCACTGAGTTCTTTGATTATGGCCATAACTCGTGTAAAATCACTGAAGTTATGTTGATATATGAATTTTCTTGATATAGAAGATAATTGTTTTGATTGAATTTAGAGTTTCAATACATATGTTATATATATACATGAGATAAGTAAATCGAGTCATTAGGTTAATTAATTTTTCCATTCCTTTTATAGATATTTGCTATTTTTTTGTGTGTATCTCTTGAGTATTTTTAATGGAAATATATCAGTTGTTCTTGGTTAAAGGAATATTACCTATCTATTGTTAATAAGATTTATTCATTCTTTTTTAATGTTTCTTTTTTGGTTAAATCGAGTCATAAGTATAACTATGTTTAATTTTTTTTAGTTATTTTATATTATTTTGTTATTATGTTCAAATATTAGGAATTTTGTCAAATTCTGTTTTTTTTTAATTTTGAAACAGGAATTTTCATCAAAATATTAGGAAGATAACCACTATTTTTTTATTATTTAAAAGTTATGTCATTATCATATTGTGAAGTTTTGCTTTAAATATAATGGAGATAATTTCTATATTTGATTAGTATCTAAAAAATCGTTTAAAATCATATATATAAGATTTCGTATAACTTAGTAGATACTACATACCTTTTAAAAATATGAAATCATATGAACTCATAGGATATTAACAAAATACTAAAAAATGGAAAATGTACATAAATTTTAATTATCTACCTTAAATCTCCTATATTAAATATGGAAGTTTGTGTTAAATACGCACCTTGTGCGTGCGGATATGTATAATTGAAAATAACTTCTATTTTGTTTAAGATTGAATATGGAAGTTTGTGTACTTGTTTAGTTGTTTTGGGTTGTTTTCTCTCTTTATATTTCGTTTGTTAAATTATGCAACCTTCAATCGGATATGTATAAACCCATACCGTCCTATGTATTCCATTTATTAATATAGAGTGTATCAAGTGAATCCCATAGACCAAATTAATCAGAATATAAAAGTTTTCTATAGCGTTATCAATAATGTATGTAATATAAATATCTCATAATATTAAGTAATATATCGTTCTAAAAATATTAAAACCAAAGACCAGAACTTGTTAATATAATAAACGAAATCTAATTCATAAAGGAAGAATGTTTTGAAAACTGATGAATTGCTTTGTATTCAAAGATGCAGTGACCCGTTGCACAGTCCTTCATTCCTGTTCATTAAAAAACTTTTAGCTTAAAGACACGATGATTATAGTAAAAGATGTTTTGAAGCCACGATGGTATCTTAGTAAACGTACATTTTAGCTATATAGTTTTTATCTATTTACATGTCATATTCTTTTGAAGACCTCGGTGTAGACAACATTTGTTGTTTGTTTCACTGGTTGTCCTTCACTATATGTTATCAAAATCTTTAGACCTGATCTTGAAGTCACTCTTGAAAGAGCAACATACAATTGACCGTGTGTAAACACGGGCCTTGGAAGATAGATACCAACATCCTGTAATGTTTGACCTTGACTCTTGTTGATCGTCATTGCAAAAGCTAGAGATACTGGGAATTGTTTTCTTTTCATTCTGAACGGGAATCTCATGTCTGGTGGGCAAACATGTAACCTTGGAATCAATACTATCTCCCCAACATTATCTCCAGACAATTTTCTTCCTTGTATGAGATCAGGTGTGAACTGAGATATAAGTATTCTTGTTCCGTTGCACAATCCATTTTTCGGATCAACGTTTCTCAACAACATAATAGGTGCTCCAACTTTTAGCTTTAGCTTGTGATTTGGAAGGCCCGACACTTTGATACTATTTAGAAACTCTTGTGAGTAAACCGGTGCGTAAGTTTTGGTCGGATTAGGTATAGGCTGTTCGTTAATGTTGTCGTTAATATCGGTTTTATCAGAAGCTTCAAGTGTATCCGCACTCAGATAAACCATACTGTCTCCTATAAACACAAGTAGAAAGTGTTAAAGTACGCTATGTTGGGAAAATAAACTTGAACAATATGTTATTTAGAAATATACCTTCTAGCTGGGATAGCATGAAGTCATTAATCATATCTACATCTTGATTCCTCGGACTTAATATTGCTCGTTTCTGATAGAAACATGGATCCGTATTTGTTCGATAGTTTGTTCCATAAACAGCATTGACGATAGCATGCATAGGTTCTCCTTTATCAGTTATCAGCAAATCTTCAGGTATTTCTATGTTAGCTTCCCCATCTACTGACTCACCGATCTTCCCTTCTCCAATATCCAGAAGCCATTTCGAAAACGATGCTATCTCTTGCGAGAGCACATCCGAAGAACTTGTACGGAGCCTCATATTTTGGGTTAGGGTCAAAACTTTACATTTATTCCAAAGATTAGAAGAGTTAATAGTCGCCATGATGATCTCAGACCGAGTTCCATTTGTGATTACCAGTAGTATTTGCCTAAAATATCCTCCAAAGACTATTGTCTTTCCTCCGAATGGTTTGTTAGAATGCAATAGATCTCTCATTGTTCTATCGAGGGTTTCAAAGCAATGCTTTTGCATCATAGGAGCCTCATCCCAAATAATGAGTTTTGTCTTCTCGATAAGCTGGGCTAGATGAGAACCTGGTTTTATTGCACATGTGGAATACTCATCTACTTGAATAGGTATGGTGAATCTTGAGTGAGTTGTTCGTCCGCCTTGCAACAACAACGCAGCTATTCCACTGGATGCGACGTTAAGTACAATCAAACCTTCTGATCTTAGAGCTGCGCCTAATAAACTCCAAATATATGTCTTTCCAGTCCCGCCAAAACCGTAAACGAAGAACATGCCACCAACTCCACTCCGGACAGCATTCATGATTTCGTCGTATATTTGTTTTTGCTCGTCAGTTATGGTCTGAATCAATTCCGAATATTTTTTACGTAGATATTGTCGATCGTAGCTCTCTTCTTCTTGAATCAATGGGTTTTTATCAGAATCATGTATGCTCATATCGGGATGAGGCATGCCGTCGATATCGAACAGAGAACCACCATTGAAGCGCATATTACTTTTTATATCGTAAAGTGCAAGATCGATTATCTGATCTTTGGATAATACCAGTCCTGAGTAGATAAAACATTTATACTATGAGAAAATCATAGACAAACATGTGATTTTTTGCACTCATTTTAATAATTACCTGGTTTTTTCTTCTTTTTCCTTTGCTCATACAGAATATCCTCACACACATACTCCACTGTTGCATTCCATAGTACTAATGGAGATTGTACACTTCCTGATGTCAACAACAGGGCGAACAACCTTCGTATTTGTTTGCCCGATGAAATAAAACTGGCCTCCTTGATAGATTCTATATACTCGTTGTCGTTATCCAGTAGCTTTAATGCTTCGCAAGCGTCTTGGAATCTTTCGTAGACAACGTCGTTAACTGTTTTAATTTCATCGAAACTTCTCGCGCCTTTGACAACATTGAGCAACATCCGCAAGTAATAAACCTCTTTGTTTTTAGTATTCGGAGGGACATATGTTATCCTACCGATTGCTCGTCCGATACGACGCTCTCTTTTTTTCCAAGATCTTGTTTTTAGAACCCAAACAAATGCTCTAGGAAAATCACCATAAGTGTATTTTCTAGCCTCGACATTAGTAGCATTACATGCCATCCAACCTAGCAGTTTTGATTGCCCAACGGATCTTCGTTTTAGAACCTCTTCAACTGGATCATCTTCATTGTAGACGACTTGTTCTTGACCCGGCATATGAAAAAGAAGTTTCTCGACCGAGGTAGTTCTATATTGCGTAGGAAAAGCTAATATTCGCCACGTTGCTTCATAGGCAGATATGTACCTAAGGATTACCACATGACAAATTCGATTTTAAATCCAAAATAGATTATACAGATGATATGAATAACAATTCGATCATAATAAAATACAACTTTCAAGTATGACTATCATATTGTACCCATCAAAGAGTCGAAGAATGCTAGTGAGCTTTAAAGTAATAAAGGACAAATCAAAAATATTCACTAACATATTATATTCAATGTCAAATATCGTACCTGCAACTCAAATGTTCTTCTACCTCATTTTTCTCGGTGTTTTCGATATTTGCACTCACGTATGCTGGACCTTTGTGAATATATTTGAAAAGATACTTGATTGACCGAGATTGATTGCACCACTCAACATTCATGTGAGCTCGATACCTTAATAATAGCTGGGGATTATACGGAACCACGTATCTATTATCACAATCGATATTGTTCTTCCGAATTGTTCTTCGGTCATCTCTTCTTCTGTAAAGAGGGTATCCACAATCATCTATGGTTGTGTTTCTGCTGAAAGATTTTGGAAAATATTTCGTGCACTTTCCATTTTGCATGCATACGCTCTCTCTGTTAAGAGGACCGCAAGGACCATGTATCATAAAATCTCCAACTACCTCGTACAGATGTGGGTCAATGTCTTTGTCAGGAATCTCGGCGCTTATCAAGTTGTCTATAAAATCTCCGGATGGTAGTTTAGAACCCTTATCGAGGAATAATACCATGTGTGCATGTGGAAGTCCACGTTTTTGAAACTCTATTGTGTATATTACTGCCAAATATAATAAGTTTTAAACCACCAATGAGATAGAAAACAATAGTAACGTTTAGAGAAAAAAAACATAATTAAATTTACTTACTTGATCTTACAACACCGAGAATGCTATCTGTTGTTAAATCATTGATGAGATTATCGAGTTTCATCTTGAATACTCTGCAACATATATCGGGCCTATCTTCTGTTCTTAGTCCATATCTAGCTGGATATCTTGTGATCTCGGGCCACTTTGGATTGCAAGTAATTGTAATGAAAAGATCGGGAATCCAAAATATCTGCATGTTGCCATCACATCAAGGTAATGCTGTGTCATAAAACGTTGACCTCCTGTAAATGATGATGGTATATAAATCCGATTGCCTTGTTTAGATAGATAACATTCACCCTGATTTGCTTTCTCGGCTAGAACACCATAGCTATCAACCTGGAGTTTATCTTGATTTAAAGACACATAGCGTAACCGATTTGCCTCTATCATCGTGTATACATCAACTAAATATTGCTGAAATAGCTTTCCGGACATGAGAATTGTTGGTGACTCGTTATGCCTCTCATGTATACGGAATGCGAAATACTCGCGCATAGTAACATTTTTCCTCTTTCGCCAGCAGTGTCTATGAAACCAATATCAATTCCGAGTCTAAAGCCGTCTTCTCCATATGGGAAAAGCAGTGGATACTGAAGTGGTAAATAAGACGGATGTAATTCACTAATTTGCTTTAGATGTCCTGATTTTTCCTCGATAATAATATCGCGAGGATTACTATCTAGCTGAAAATCATCTGGAATAAGACCGGCGACCTCGTCTACTGTTGGAAGATTATGGGTACGGCCATCAGTTGATCGATCAGCAACCAAACACAATCTGAAATTTTGGGATCCGGCTGCTGTTGTCATTTTATCCTTGGCAAATCTAAATGCTTTTACATGTGGATTGTGCAAGTCCAACATTTTTTTAATACCTGTAACAATGGTAGGTTGGATCTTCTCGATGGAGCCCGTCGTACTTGAGTTGTTAAATGAGATTAATCAGTATATCAATAACGATTTAAATTCTTAAAGAGATAAATAGGTGAATGTACGTACCCATATGCTTTGATCCGATTATGCACTTCATTATCTGGGTCATGGATATATAACTGTAAAAATGCTGGGAAAGAACCATCAATAGGTAATAGATCACCTATATAATGGTGATTGGCACCACTCAACCGGTAAACATATGGGCCTTTTCCGTTATTAATCGCATGATTAATCTTGCCACCCATAGAAGTGAAAGCAAACATCATATTGTATGCTCGTATATGTTCCCGGTAATTTATGCTTGCATCGTCCATATTAAATAGCAATGCTGCTAGTGTCTTAGGCGGTTTCTGTATAAGCGGTAACTTGACTTTGCCATGGTGACAACACCTTGCAAATATCGGCACCACCCTTTTAAATATTCTGTTTAGGCGCTCTCCATACCACATATATGCATCACAGTGTAGACAATTAAATGTTGGGTCTCCATCATCATTATAACCTATAAAGAATAGAAATACAAACTAATAAACAACTTCTGTATTTCTTATACTGTTTGATAAACCTTATGATTTGATAATTATAATAACCTTTTGCAGTAAGTTCTGTAGTAATGGTCTCTTCTATATTTGTTCCCGGCAGTCTTCTTTTCATATTGCTTTTCTTTCCGGAACTTCTTCGTGGAATCGAGACCATTTGGTGTTCATCATCGGATTCATCTTCTGATTCATGCTCGGAATCGGTTGCAATAAAGCACACAAAGTCTTCCGTGTTATATGCAGGTAAATCTAGACATGAGGATTGACGAATTAGACCAAAGTATATTAATAAAAGCAATTAAAAAACAAATGAATACATAAGAAGATAGACTCACGTCTTTGTTTTTTCTGTTTGCGTATAAGTATTTTCTCTTTTAAGATAGCCATTCTATTCATGCGGTTCTCTTTCTTTTGTATCTTTCTTCTAACTCCAGTAAGATCAAAAAATTTAACTTTCTGATACTCAATCGAGTCGAGAGCACTCGGTTGTTGCCTCATGTCTGTCGTTTAGGTTGTTATTATGATAATACGAATTCGATAGACCAATATATATATATATACCAATTTCGAAATTTAGTGTATAGGCGTATTTGCTAAAAATTATAATACTAAATCATTATCATCAAATTTTTTGTTTGTTTTTTGGGAGTTATCCATTTATTTGATTGATTAAGAATTTCCTATGTTTTTAATTTGTTATTTATCTTTTATGTGTCCTTTCTTTTCGGAACTTTAATTTTGTATTGACTTTTTTAATCAACAATTTCCAATGTTTGTAATTTGGTCATATTCCTTTTATTTGTTTATGTTTTCTTCCAATCATAAAGTTTCCATTTCAATTTATAAAATTCCTATGTTTTTATTTGGTTATATTCCTTTTTATATATTTTGAGAATATTATATAGTCCATTTTTAAAATAACAATTGCGAAAACGTTTTAATTTGTTTAAATATCTTAGAAATCTTATATTTCTGGGAATAAAGACCAGTAGGAAAAAACTATTGAATAAGTATGTATAACCAATTTTAGGAAATCCCTAATGCATAAGTATGACTTATCTACTCTATATTTTGCAACATGTTTCCGAATATTATCTCAAACCGATCAAACATTATGTTATAATAAAATAAATAAATGTAAAACATAGATATTTATTGGATGTGTAAAGTAAGAAATTTCGAGTAACTTAATTGTACAATATTTCGAGTTACTTAATTATACAATGTTTTATATATTTGGAGATTGTAAGTTAGTTTATCCATTCATATTTGTTACTTTCATATGCACCCAACGAAAAAGTGAATAATAAATTTTAAATATCAATGGTAAAAGTTAAAACCAACATTACATAGTAGATAAATTTATCGAAAAAACAAACACCAAAAATCCTGAGGAATAATAATTATTATAAAAACACCATAAGCTAAAATATGTAGAATCTCTAACAAATTCTACGGTTTAGATCTTTTAGTTGTGCTAGGCCTTCCATTGTTCAAGTCATTGCCGCAATCCTTAATATCCCTTTTTTGTGGAGTATTCAAAGATGGGGTATCTTCTGTCGATCCAGAAACATCACTAATGGCTGAATATTCTAGGGGCTGAAAAAATGGAAAATCACAAAACTTTTTAAAAGAATATGGAACAAAAATACGATCATTGTAAAACGTACCGCTGGTTCCATGGTCATCATGAACTCGTCGATATGGTCGTCGCGGAAATCTATTTTTTCGGCGACATAAGAAGAATTCTTGAATTTGAGATTGTCTTCGTTAATAGCTATCTTGAAAAGGAGGAGACGACCAACCAATTCTAGGAGTGCAGGCGGTAGTGTGGTCGGATCGTCCTATATATTTCAAATGTAATTACACATTCGTACAAATAAAGTAGAAAATTAAATGAAAACCACGTACCTCATCATAAAGAGCAGCTAACTCAGAAGCTGGTTTACCAATTAAAAGTTGTGCATTATGATCAAATAACAAAAACTTTGCTTGCTCACCGGATTTATCTGAAACACGAACAATGATGAAATACCTAGGAAAAAAAACAGCTATTATTAATAAGAGATAATGTACAATGAAAATCTATGTACAAATACTAAAGTAAATTATATCAAGTTTCGGAGAGAATACCTAGATGTAACATCTGTTACATCTTCGTTGCATACTCGGCATAAGTATTTACGGGGCTCAGGGTCTTTTGGATCATCCGGTTTGGGATATGGCATAACCTTTTTCTTACAAACGTTGCAAGAATCATAACACCATAACTTGCCCTGGTCCACAGCATCAATATTTGCACAGGTGACACATTTTCCGACCTCGATAGAATTAACTATTCCAGATATTGTTTTCCTGGCATTCAACTCAAAGAATTCTTGATATAATGTCGGACCACCATCCGTAAGTTGCCCACTTCCATTGTTAGTACCATTAGATAATTCAATCGGAGGCCTATATCAATTTGGTAGTCCACGATTAGAATATTAATCAGGATTAGAATATTAATCAAAAAATATAATAAGTACTCTAAGTTTTGCTGATACTTACAGTGCTTTTAACTTCTCATTGTCATTAGTATTAGCATCAAACACAATCTCAATAGAGTTGAAAGTATTCGAAATTGTAACCTTCTCTGTGGATCATGGAACATTGTAAAATTAAGAAACTCGAAATTTAAACAATGGTTATCAAACGATTACATGATTTCGAATTTACCTTGCCAAATACGAATAGAAACAAACTTGAATAGGCAAATTGCAGGTCCTTCGGTTTTTTGTTCAACATACTTGGACATCCTTTTAGCGTAATCACCCCAAAGTGTGAATTTGATCCTCTCGTCACTAATATATATATACGAAACTTGAACGCATTAGATTACAATATATTTAACGAATATAAAAACAATTTATTGCGGTTGATACTTACTTAACATCACAGATGTAAAATTGCAATTTATGATTATGTTTCCCCTTAGTAATCAACTCTTCAAGTAATCCAATTTCAGTCACTTGACCGAAAACATCTGATATTAAAATAGTAAGACAAAGTATAAGATGACGTAACCATACATTGAAGAAAAACGATTTGTCTAAAAAAAAGAAATCGGGATGATTACGCTTACGAACCTATCAAGATGTTTTGGTCCAATTTTCCAGCAACGATATCTTGGAAATCTTTCAAGTAGAGTTGAGGGATTTGTGCACTAAAATCATTAGAGGGTTTGATTGCAGTGGTATGCATGATGGAGATTTTAAAGCCCAAATCACTGGTACGGTAATCTCCACGATACTCGGAGACGGTGAAAGTGTCAATCACTTTGCATTCACCTTGTACTAATTTTCCAAGAAATTTCGAAGCACACTCTTGTTCTACAGATGCCTGCATTCTAAAACCCTACAAAAATAGAGAATATTAAGTGTTTATATATTAGTGATGTTAAATTCAATCTTAAATTCATAACAATAGATAGAAGGCATACCTCAATATCAGCAAAAACCATCTCGATGGAGTTGAGTGCACCATTCTTGTATGTCTTCCACAAGCGAACTATATGAATTTGAATCTTCACACGGCCATGCATGGGAGTGAGCTTCTTAAGAGGTACAAAGGCAGTGTTTTTTCACCATATTCAAACGCTTAGGAAAGTTTGATTATGATAGTTTAATGGTATAATAAGATATTAGTTTTTGTTCGACTTAGTTAGGAGGTAATTGCTTAAGTTACTTATATAGGACCCTTAAGAGGGTATGCATCCGATTTTTTGGTTTTTTTTTGTGGAATATTACCTAGATAAGTCTTACATATTTACTTTTAATATAAATCTTATTTTTTTTTTTGCATGGAAAATTAGCTAGATAAATCCAACATATTTACTTTTAAGATAGATTTTCTTTTTTTTTTGAAAACCATAAAGAATATTTGTTAAGTTTATTTATCATGATAAATACTATATTTGTTTAGTTTGATTATGTGAATTTATCATGATTATCATGAATTCTAAGTTTTTACTTTTTAGAAAATCCTAATTTTTCTTAAAGATACAAATAGGAAACGTATTAGGGTATTTATTGGAATTTTAACATTTTTCGTGGAATATAAGTTTGATAAATTTGATATATTTATTTTTTTAGATAAAAATTACTTTTTCCGAAAATACATATAGAATATTTTTTGATTTATTGTTACTTAAAACATGCATATTTACTTTTCAACATTTAGCAATTATCAAAATTAGCTAATGTCCTAAGTTAAATTTCAATATAGGAAAATTTCTAAGTTACATTATAGCTATTGCTAAATTTCTCAATTCGATTATATAATAGCTAATGTTTGTTTTCCTATATCGAAATTAGATTACTACTATATATTTGATAGGTATTTTAAATTGCTAAAATGATCATATTGGGAAGTTCATAGATAATAAATTTATAATTCATAAACAATATGTTCTAATAACTTTAAAGTATTTCATAAACATAGGTAATTACTTTATATATGAACCCAACCATGATATTAAAATTTAAAATATTAAATTTATTCACATTCAAGTTCAATATAAAATAGAAACAAATATTGATGAATGAGAAATAAAGTAAATGGTGTGTTTATAGATGTTGCATGGTTTACTTCATCTATTTGTCATTGTGTAAGTCATTGGTTACTTCATCACCCCTAAAAGACAATCACTCACATGTTTTTATAGATGTTGCATTGGTTACTTCACCTATTTGCTATTGGGTCTCCACCCCCTAATGACAAACACCTCTCCATTCTCCCAATAGTCAAGCGATAGGGTTGCATTGCTTACCCTCCATCGATTTTACCAACCTCAACCAAGTGTACTATGTCCTATAAATACAAACATGTAAAGCTATCTTTCCATCATTCAAAGTTCTAGCTCTTTCTCCACCAAATGTTTTTTTTACAATCAAGCAATATCTCTAAATCTTTCAATTTCTCTTCATCCAACTTGCATATATTGATTTTTTTGCGGATTACCTGGCGCAAGCATTAAGAAAACCATTGTCACAAAGATACATCCCTAATGTGGTTTTCTCTTAATGCTTGCGCCAGCTAGATCCGCAAAATGGTACATGCACATATACAGACGTTTCCTCGTCATGTTAATGCAAGGGAAGTCATTAGCTTCTCGTTCTGTGGTCATTACATGATCATTATCAAGTATTAATTTATTTATTAACCGAATTTTATACAATACATAAACATTATCAAGTACTCATTTATTTATTTTGCATAAAATTTGTATCGATTTAACCCAAAATTAATAATCTAATTTTGTATTTTGAGTTGGGTTAATAACCGTGTCTTTGTATTTTATTAATCCCAAAAAACTATGAGTTATATTTGATTGTATTCATATCTCCTTCTCTCTTTGGTTCGATTGTTAAAATTTGTATTGATTCAAAAGAAGGTCGGAAAGCAAGTATCCAGAAGCTAAAGCTCATACTCTTTGGTTCGATTGTTAAAATTTGTATCAATGCAAAAGAATGTTGGAAAGCAAGAATCCAGAAGCTAAAGCTCATACATTGGAGGTTGTTATTAAATTAATCAAATATATAATTAGAAACCAAAAGGAGAACATATGAAGTAAAATATGTAAAACCTAAACACACATTGTTAAAACAATCTAAGACCTACACTAACACAAAACTCGAATCAAAGCAGTCGAACTCATCACATGTACATGCATCCTCGTTTGTATCATCATCTGAATCACTATATAAAATACGAATTAATATTTATCAAGAGTAAAGCAAACAATGTAATTTATGATAAAAATCAAATTAAAAATAGTTAAAGCAAAAGATGTTAAAACCAAAACACAGTCTCCAGAAGGATTCGATCACCTACACTAAACCAAAATCCGAATCAGAGCAGTCGATCGCATCACACCTAGTTCCATACTCGTTTGTATCATCATCTGAATCACTGCATATTTACATTAAAGCAAATTAGAAACCACGAATATTAGTATGATATAAAGTAAAGTAATGATCAATATACCTGTATTCCGTAGTGTTCTTAGCGAAATTCGATCCTCGTATTGTATTCAACGTATTGCTAGCTTCTTGGAACGTTTCGCAGGCAATATCATCAACGGTGTGAATCTCTTTGTAACTTGACGGACGTTTAATAATATTAAGCAAAATCCTCAAGCAGTAGATCTCATAGTTTTTAATAGACGGAGGTACATGTGATATACAACCAATTGCACGTCGTTCTCTTATATTCCAAGACCTCTTTTTCAAAACCGAGACAAATTCTCTTG
The DNA here is from genome assembly GCA_030180135.1 of Orychophragmus violaceus. Lineage (NCBI taxonomy): Eukaryota > Viridiplantae > Streptophyta > Magnoliopsida > Brassicales > Brassicaceae > Orychophragmus > Orychophragmus violaceus. Next base: position 51,716,065 of record CM058240.1, on the reverse strand, counting down.
GAAAATCAGAGTAATTGTATTTCCTAGCTTCGACATCAATAACGTTACATGCCATCCAATGCAGCATTTTAGAAGGTACGACGGAGGGAGGTGAATCAAAGTCGCATAGGAAGGGTAGGAGATTAGGAGATAATTTAGACGGCTCCATGCTAGGAGATTAGGTTTAAAGCTTGGAGAGATTAGCTCAAAGTCTTTGAGAAGAGGTTTGATTCTTGAAAGAATAGAGACGGCTACTTAAGTATATTTATACATGAGAGATTAGGTCAAATTAGGTTAGACTTTTTGAGGTGGGGTTTCGAATTTTTAAGAATAGAGGCGGCTAATACACGGCTTAACCTAATAACAAACGATTTTAGAAGATGTAATGGGCGATTTAAAGGCATATTTACATATAAAATAAGTCATTAAATTTAATGGACGATTTAAAGGGAATTTTACATTTAATATTTGTCATTAGATTGTCATTAGATTTTCATTAAGGGTATCTTTGTAATCAACCTCGTGAGAGTGAACGTGGTGCGTTTTCACTTCTCAATTATATAATTAGATTATGAGAACGACGAAGGACAATTTTTATCGTCTTATAAAAATCCATGTTTGACAGTTTTACATGTCCTCTACCTTCTTCACATATGATCGCCTTATGAAGTTCCATGTCTGACGATTGCATCTGCACCACGTTAAAGACCTCGTGTAACATTATCTCCATTAGTCTACATTAATAGATAAATCGCATTTTCTGAGTTTCGAACTCAAATATCCTGGTGTAAAAGCATTAATGAACTCTTAGTTAAACCATTGAAACAAGAAGGTTATTTATCACAAACAATATTAAACATTAAAAATAATATTTTTACACAAAAAAAAATAATAATTATGTTATATTAGTTTTAGTAATGTTATTATATTTTTATATTCTTTTCTAGATAAATTATTATTATTATTATTATTATTATTATTATTATTAATCAGAAAAATCACATAGCTAAATCTAATGATCTAATCCTTCGAGATCCATAGAAAATTTGGGGGGGGGGGGGGGGGGGAGAGGGGGGGGATGTTACCGAAATCATTTACCAAAAATTATTGAAATCACAATGGGATGGCTTGAAATCTGTATCAATTTTAGATGTATTCTTGTTTTAGAGGTACTAATGTCGATCCTACTTGCATGTTCTGTTGAGAGGAGGCGGAGAGCATCACCCACACGTTCTTCACTTGCAGCTTCGTGGGAGAGGTGTGGGATATGGCCCAGGTTCCATTGCTACTATCAGGTTTTTCACCAACAAGTGTTCCTCGACAACTATTACTTGGTGGCCTGCAGCAAGAAAATTAAAATTGTAGAGAATACATATTGACTTTTCCCTTGATTTTGTGGCAAATCTGGAAGGCGAATGCCTTAGCGTTTGAACATACTCGTCTCGTGCCTGGGTCGGTACGGTGTTCAACAAAGCTATTGAGGATGTAGAGATCTAGTCCATCGTCAAGGACCCCTTAGTATGTGCCTCCTGAAAATGCAGGCAACGAGCAGGGCCGATTTAGGTAGGAGGCGGTCAGTACAATCATCCCGAGGTCCACACCAAATATTTTTTTTAATGAGTTTTTAAGGTCCAAATTTAATAATATAAAAGTTTGAGGTTTTTGTCAAAAAAAAGTTTGGAGATTATTTTTACACTGATATATAACTTCATGGTTCAAAATAATTAAGTTTCAGGACTCAAATTTAATAATAAAAGATTTTTATGTTTACTTTTTTACACTACAGGTCAATGGGGTTTGCTCGTCAGTATTGTGTTGTTTTTTTGTTTGTTATAGATAGATTTTAGAGTATAATCTCTTATAATTATTATAATATAGCTAATTTAATATATATTTTTTTTGTTTACAACAATATTATATATCATATGGAAAAATATAGTTTCATACAATTTTCAGACCAATTCTTTTTTAAAAATAAAAATTGTATTACTTAATCACTACAAGAAAATTGGGCCATAGCTACGAATTTTTTCGTAGCTATACCATATTTTTGTAGCTATTTTGGACATAGCTACGAATAGGTACGACTCGTCCCCGCATTTAAACATTCGTAGCTATTGAGCTTTCGCAAGGTGTATGTGGAATAGCTACAAAAATATTTGTAGCTAATAGCAATGGATATCTACGATCCGTGTTCGTAGCTATTTTCCATACCAATTTAATAAAGTATGAAAAACTAAAATTATTTTATTTAAATTCATGTTTTTAATATAATAACTAATTAAACAATTAATTTTTAAAAACAAAAAATACAGGAAAAGCAAAATAAATACGGAAAATAAATACACAAAGCATGAAACAATTAGTCTTCCTCTTCGTCTCCGGTGACGACACGGTGGCTCCCGTGACGACACGGCGACTTCCATGACAACACGGCGGCTCCGGCAATGAAAGTAGTGGAGGAGAACGGGTGAAACACAGCCTCTTCTATCTTCGGTAGAGTTGTCATCTCTTCGTCTTCGGCAGAGAGCAATCCAGCGATGGAGGTGCGAGAGCTGCGGAGGAGAACATGCTTCGGCGACATCTTCGTCTCTCTCACAGCGGCTCCGGCGATAAGATCGGTGACGATTCGCCTTCATCCTCGTCTTCTTCCCAACCGATTCACCCTTCATCTACGATTTCTTCTGCGTTGATGTCGAGACAATATGATACAAAAAAAACAAAATTGTAGAAGAAAAGTCGTGAGATGATACAGACTCTTATGATGTGGAATCATGAAGGAGAAGACGAAGGAGAAGGATGAATGCTGGATTTGATGGTGGTGATGTTAATAGATTAGCCTTCATCTTTTTCTTTCAATTCTCTTAACGATTTGATACAGAAAAAAAAATGAACATGAAGCTTGTAGACAGCGCATGAAGGAAGAGGTGATGACAAATTAATTAATTAGGTTAAATATATCAATGGTTGGGATTTAAAAGAGCTGGAGATCTAACGGTTGACAAAGGTGATCTGGTGCTTTACTGAAATCAATCTGAACAGTTGATATATTTTAATCAACGGTTCACAAGCGTGATCCGTGTGACACACATCTAGCCAATAAAAAAAATTTAGAGTATAACTAATATATAATAATCAGAAAATAATTTAAAAATAACAAATGGTTAATATAATATTTTTTAAAAAAATAAATTAAAAGTGTAAGATATAAAACTTTTAAAAATGTTAAATTTTATAAATTATTTAAAAATAATAAAATAAGTATATATAATAACTAAAAATGATTAAATTTTATTTTAATTTTTTTACATTACTTTTATTTATTTTAAAAGTGTTAAATTTTTTTGAGTATATATAATAATTAAATTGTTGTTTAAGACTTTTAGTTTATTATTAGTATTAAAAAAATAAGTATATTTAAAAAAACATTAGAATTTTAATGTATTTTTTAAATTAATTTTTTGTAAAGTATATAATTAAATGGTTTTAATATTAGTTTTATTTATATATAAATAGTTTTTATATTTTAATTTTATAGTTATGATTAAGAGTAAGGTTTATAGTATGATTAGGGTTTATGATAGAGGGTTTGAAGGGTTGTGTTTGGGGTTATAAGTTAATGTTTGAAAATAGTATATTTAGAAAATCTTTTTTTTTATAAATGTTGAATATTGGTTTTGGATATATTATAGTAATTGGAATCTTATTAATTAGAGTTTTGTTCTTTAGAGTTTTAGGGTTTGTTTAGGGTTTAGGGTTTTATGTATTAGTTTTATGTATTATTTTTGTTTATACTATAGATTTTTAATATTAGTTATATATATATAATTAATTTTTATATTTTGATTTTAGAGTTTATGAAAAGTTAGGTTTAGTGTATAGGGTTTAAAGAGTTGTGTTTATGGTTATAAGTTAATGTTTGGAAATATTAGATTTGGATGATATTTTTCTTTTATAAGTGTTGGAATATTAGTTTTGGATATGTTATGGTAATTGAACTATTAATTAGAGTTTAAGGGTTTGTTTAGAGTTTAGGGTTTTGAATAGCTATGGATAAATCCGTAGCTATCTGTGGCTATATCATAAAGCCACGGATAACTAAGAAAAAATCATAGTTATACCATATATATATATTTAAATATTCGTTAGATATAGCTACGAATAGCCACGAAAATATATCGTAGCTATATTTCCGTGTTTTTGTCGTAGATATTCATAGCTATATGTTTTCATGAACATGCTGTAGCTATCCGTAACTAATTCGCTACGCATAGCTACGAATTTATTTTGTAGCTATATAGCTACGAATAGCTATGGATTTTGTTTTTCCAGTCGTAGCTAATCATTAGCTATTGGTACCTTGAAAAAATAGTTACGGAAAATCCATAGCTAAGCCGTAGCAATCCGACAATTTTCTTGTAGTGAATAGCCTATTATACTTACATTAAAGACGGAAATAATAGTATCTACTCTATTATTTATTACATCATGTACTATTAAACTATAGTAAATTTTGTCTATAGTTAAAATTAAATGGCTTAAAATAACAATTTTAAGAAATAATCATATTTTCAATAGTATCTTTCTTTTGACTATGATGGACAACTGTATTTTTTATTTAGAATTTCTAATGAATTAATGTACAACTTCTTATTATTGTGTTTTATAATGCAATCTATGAATCCATAATGTTCTTATTACTAATGATGCAAATTTTCATAATATATTAATGCAATTTTTAAAATTGATTATGAAATTTTGACATAAATTTTTTTACTACAAAAAAAATAAATTAGTGTTCATTTTATCAATTTAAGTTTGCTTAGATTTCTACATTCACAAATACTTTCAAAAATTAATTGTAAACATTTTTTTAAATAGTAAAACCTTTTTAATTTTCCTATTCAAATTTAGTTGTAGCTTTAATTAAACAATTTAACATTTTATACATTGTGACTATTTATGATTTTTTTATGATTGTTTTGTTTAGAGATGTAAATGGTAAATTAAATTTAAGTTAGGTTAATGATTTTATTATATTAATTTAGTTGGACATCTTATAAGAAAAATAAGTCCAATTTCATAGTATTTTCTTTATAGCCCTATTTTTGTTTAATGAGAAATTATATTTTTATTGAGAAATTTAATGAGAAATACATTATTTAGTTTAAAATTATAAAATGCACTTATAGTAATATTAAATATTTTTATAATAAAAATTTATAAACAATTTAACATTTTATATATTTTTACTATTTTGTTTGAAAATTACTATTTGAAATTAAATTAAATTATTATTACCAACAAGTCATTTTATATTATGTTGTTTAATATTTTCCCTCGAACTATTTAAATTACAAAAATTTCAGTATACTATTTTTCTTAATTTTCCATTTAAATATTTTAATTACTGTTATTCTCTTTCTTCTTTAAATAATTTTTCATTTTATTTCAGTTATATAAATTATATTTATGAAATGTAGCTATATACATGTATTTAATGATATACTAGGTGATGGCTTGCACATGCGTGCAAGAATGATACTCTTTCAAATTTGATCTAAGTTATATATTCAGTTTTTGAGTTAAAATATATGCATGGTCGTCTAGGTGATTGCTCCGCACGGATGTGCTGGCATGAAACTTTTGATAAAACTATGTTAATTGTAATTTTAGATATTAATTGGTTTGTTTGCTACTTCCCCAACAAATATTATGCTTGTTACCTCCCTAGTAAACATTATGTTTATAGACGTTTGCATTTTTAGCATTTATCAATAATCAAAAAAATTATTTTAGATTCCTTCTTACCGTTTTGTGCCACGTGCAACACTTTAAATAAAAAATAATTTAATATGTATAACAACCGTAATTAAAGGAATGAAAATTTCAATTAATAAAAAATAATGAATTCATACATGGATTGATATGAAAGTTCCATAAATAAGTGCATTTTTATTTTTCATAATTCTAATACGGTTAATTAAAAAAATTTAGGAGAATATTAAAGAAGTGAGATTTATTAAATTTAAATGTAATTCAAAATTTTTTTTGTTGAGCTTAAACTTATAAAATGAGAGATTTAGGGAATTTTAAAATCAAGGTATATCCTTTCCGTAAAATAAAAATAAAATGAATTAAATAAATCAAAATAACTCAAAAATATATCATTTTCTCATCATTGGTAACAAAAACAATGTATACTTAATGTTTATACGGAAGAATAATCGAATTAAAACAGATTCGGTTATAAAAAAATAAACAATAATATTTAAAACATGATTTATATTAAAAATATTATATTGTATTTTATTTTACTAATAAATAGATCAAATGAATATTTTCATAACTATATTCAAATGTAAAAACGAATCAAATTATAAAGAAAGATTAGGTCATCTTTATAAAATTTAAAATATAGTATTAATGTTTAAACTGGATAAAAATTAAATTAAAATATTCATATAAAGAAAAATAATAAAAAAATAATTTAACACATGATTATACTGGAAAGATTTTATTTGATTCTACTCTACTAATCAATATATCCGATAAAATGAAAATATCAACGAAATTTTTAACATGTATAACAACCGTAATTAAAGGAATGGGAAAATTAATTAATACAAAATAATTAATTCATAAATGGATTGATACGAAAGTTTCATAAATAAAAGAATTTTATTTTCCATAATTCTGATATGGTTAATATTTAAAAATATTGAGGAGAATATTAAAAAGTGTGATTTATTAAAATTAATTGTAATTCAAAATTGATTTTTTTGTTAAGCTTAAAATTAGGAAATGAGAGATTTAGGCGATTTTAAAATTAAGATATAGCATTTCCATAAAAGAATGTTGAATTAAATAAATCAAAACACTCAAAAATATATATCATTTTATAATCGTTGGCACCAAAAATAATGTATATTTAGTATTTATATGGAAAATATTCAAATTAAAATCAGATTAAGTTATAAGGAAAATAAATAATAATAATTAAAGTATAATTTATATTAGAAATATTATATTTGATTTTATTTTACTAATAAATAGATTAAATAAATCTTTAATAATTAAACTCAAATATACAAACAAATCATTTAAAGAAATATTATGATCATCTTTTTAAAATTTAAAAATTGTAGTATTAATGTTTAAACAAGATAGAAATCGAATTAAAAGCTTATTCGTATAAAGAAAAATAATAAAATAATTTTTATTTGTGATTAGAATGTAAATATTTTATTTATTTCTATTTTACTAATCAATATATCCGAGGAAATCAAAGTATTAACGAATTTTTTAACATGTATAACAACCGTAATTTAAGAAATAGAAAAATTAATTAATAAAAAATAATTAGTTTACAAATGAATTAATATTAAAGTTCCATAAATAAAAAATATTTATTTTTATAATTCTGATATGGATAAGATTTAGAAAAAAATGAGGAAAATATTAAAGAAGTGTTAGATAAATATATCTGAAATAATTTGGTGAAGGGAACAATCTATTATGGAACTTTTTTGACATTAAATTAACAATAAAAATTCAAACATGTTCGGTATAAATATTGAAAATGTTTTTATCGAACACTTCTTTACTTTAAAAATGTGATATAGTTGTTTGTATTGAAATATGTTGATCTTACTTTGTTTATATAAAAGCACCGTTGGATATATTAATTACAAACATTCGAAAGAAGCACAATATTTGACTATTTGTCAAACGTGTGTGATTATATGAAATATGAGCTTAAGTAAATCTCTTAAATATGATTATATTTCAACTTTAGGATCTAGTGAATCTTTATACAAATAAAGAGTAGTTATTTGCTTTGGGTTTTTTTATCATATTTATAAAATCCATCTTTCCAAACCCAACTAAATAGTAATTAACAACTTTTTCGGACTATTGAGACTTATGAGATAAACTGAACGTCGTGGCAAAAACCTTTACTCGAACTTTTCGGATTCATAGATTAAACCGGGAAATTTCTAAACAAAGAGTAGTTACTTGTTTTGTGCATGTCTACCATATTTATGAAATCCATCGTTCCAAATTCATCTATATAGTAATTTACAAACCTTATTCAGACTATCGGGACTCATGAGATTAACCGTACGTCGTGGAAACAACCAATGCTCGGACTTTTCAGACTCAAGGATTCAACCGGAAATATTAGAGAAAATCGCAAAAAAAATTATTAGTTCACTTCACAACATTGACAAAACTTGAGATTATCGAGCTTCTTTTTCATGCGACTAAGAATAAAGCTAACTAAAAAGCAAACATAAAAATGTATTATGGATTGAGAAGAAGAAAATAATCGAAATGATAACGGATCATCCTTTTAATCTCTTAATCATCTGAAACATATACTGCCAACGAATAGGAAAAAAAAACATAGATGAAACTTCTTGAAAAATGGATGCAAACGATTAGGTTTTTAGACCACTAAGGCAAGCTTATATAGGATTTCGTTTGATACTAACAAAATTCTTTTGGAAGATTGAAATATTCTATAGTATATTTCAATAAATCGCTAACTAAGATATTCAATAAGATAGTGTGATATCTTTTCGGAAACTTAATAAATGCCCCAGAATTTTAAATGCATAATGACATTCACCGTAAATAACTCCAAATTTAAACCCATTAATTTCTATATTTTTAGACTCCCCATGTCATCATTCCACGTCACAATTTTTCTCTCCAAACTCACTTTCGTGATAACACCTCAAATTTTGTCTAAAAATCACTTCATTTATATGTATAGATTTTAAATAGATTTTAATGTTAAGTGTCTTTTAAGATCCAAATGGTTGTCTTCTTAGAGGACCAAAGTTTAGTTGAATAGATTAGTATACTGAGTTACTTTAAAATTTATCCATTGTTATTTTTTAAATTTTTTTGTGGGATATTGTGGGGCCAATATTTTAAGTGGAAAAATAAAAAAAATTGTTGGTATTTATTCCTCTCCTCTTAGGAAAGATGAAAACTTGAGTGTAACTTGAATTCAACTAACTTAATTTCATCAATCTTTATTTTATTTATTCCACTCATCTACTGTTATATATAAGACTAGTATATAATTAGAGATAAAAATAAAAGATTGCCCAAGGGCCCCTACCAACAATGAACAGGCGCTGGCAACCAGGTGAACACACGTAGCTGGTTCAAACTGCTAGATAACCGTGTAAAATGCAACATTGGTGTATCATGGCTGAATGCTTCAGTGAATTGTGGCGATTCGTGAATCCTTGGGAACAAACACGGGCACACCCTGTCTCATGGCAGAAGAGCCTTCTCACGTTGTGTGTCACATACCGAGGCTGAACTCCTAGCTATATTCTGGGCTGTCGAAAGCATGTACAATATGCGTGTAAATCACGTCATCTTCAAGTCTCCTTTCGGCTTGGCAAGATCGGCGTTTATGCAACCTCAATTCTTCCCTGAGCATTATGGCCTCATATCCAACATCTTCGCTCTTCTGCACCATGTTGTCTCATGGAGGTTTTCCTATGCTCCGCCAGAGAAAAAACTCTATGGCAGATGCTATTGCGATTGAGTGTAACAAGAGACACCAATGCCAATCTTATACTGCGAGTGGTGATCATGTGTGGTTGCAGTCTTAGCATTAGAGGTGGGGGCAGGCTGAATGGTGTATATACTGTTTGATAAACCTTATGATTTGATAATTATAATAACCTTTTGCAGTAAGTTCTGTAGTAATGGTCTCTTCTATATTTGTTCCCGGCAGTCTTCTTTTCATATTGCTTTTCTTTCCGGAACTTCTTCGTGGAATCGAGACCATTTGGTGTTCGTCATCGGATTCATCTTCTGATTCATGCTCGGAATCGGTTGCAATAAAGCACACAAAGTCTTCCGTGTTATATGCAGGTAAATCTAGACATGAGGATTGACGAATTAGACCAAAGTATATTAATAAAAGCAATTAAAAAACAAATGAATACATAAGAAGATAGACTCACGTCTTTGTTTTTTCTGTTTGCGTATAAGTATTTTCTCTTTTAAGATAGCCATTCTATTCATGCGGTTCTCTTTCTTTTGTATCTTTCTTCTAACTCCAGTAAGATCAAAAAAATTAACTTTCTGATACTCAATCGAGTCGAGAGCACTCGGTTGTTGCCTCATGTCTGTCGTTTAGGTTGTTATTATGATAATACGAATTCGATAGACCAATATATATATATATATATACCAATTTCGAAATTTAGTGTATAGGCGTATTTGCTAAAAATTATAATACTAAATCATTATCATCAATTTTTTTGTTTGTTTTTTGGGAGTTATCCATTTATTTGATTGATTAAGAATTTCCTATGTTTTTAATTTGTTATTTATCTTTTATGTGTCCTTTCTTTTCGGAACTTTAATTTTGTATTGACTTTTTTAATCAACAATTTCCAATGTTTGTAATTTGGTCATATTCCTTTTATTTGTTTATGTTTTCTTCCAATCATAAAGTTTCCATTTCAATTTATAAAATTCCTATGTTTTTATTTGGTTATATTCCTTTTTATATATTTTGAGAATATTATATAGTCCATTTTTAAAATAACAATTGCGAAAACGTTTTAATTTGTTTAAATATCTTAGAAATCTTATATTTCTGGGAATAAAGAGCAGTAGGAAAAAACTATTGAATAAGTATGTATAACCAATTTTAGGAAATCCCTAATGCATAAGTATGACTTATCTACTCTATATTTTGCAACATGTTTCCGAATATTATCTCAAACCGATCAAACATTATGTTATAATAAAATAAATAAATGTAAAACATAGATATTTATTGGATGTGTAAAGTAAGAAATTTCGAGTAACTTAATTGTACAATATTTCGAGTTACTTAATTATACAATGTTTTATATATTTGGAGATTGTAAGTTAGTTTATCCATTCATATTTGTTACTTTCATATGCACCCAACGAAAAAGTGAATAATAAATTTTAAATATCAATGGTAAAAGTTAAAACCAACATTACATAGTAGATAAATTTATCGAAAAAACAAACACCAAAAATCCTGAGGAATAATAATTATTATAAAAACACCATAAGCTAAAATATGTAGAATCTCTAACAAATTCTACGGTTTAGATCTTTTAGTTGTGCTAGGCCTTCCATTGTTCAAGTCATTGCCGCAATCCTTAATATCCCTTTTTTGTGGAGTATTCAAAGATGGGATATCTTCTGTCGATCCAGAAACATCACTAATGGCTGAATATTCTAGGGGCTGAAAAAATGGAAAATCACAAAACTTTTTAAAAGAATATGGAACAAAAATACGATCATTGTAAAACGTACCGCTGGTTCCATGGTCATCATGAACTCGTCGATATGGTCGTCGCGGAAATCTATTTTTTCGGCGACATAAGAAGAATTCTTGAATTTGAGATTGTCTTCGTTAATAGCTATCTTGAAAAGGAGGAGACGACCAACCAATTCTAGGAGTGCAGGCGGTAGTGTGGTCGGATCGTCCTATATATTTCAAATGTAATTACACATTCGTACAAATAAAGTAGAAAATTAAATGAAAACCACGTACCTCATCATAAAGAGCAGCTAACTCAGAAGCTGGTTTACCAATTAAAAGTTGTGCATTATGATCAAATAACAAAAACTTTGCTTGCTCACCGGATTTATCTGAAACACGAACAATGATGAAATACCTAGGAAAAAAACAGCTATTATTAATAAGAGATAATGTACAATGAAAATCTATGTACAAATACTAAAGTAAATTATATCAAGTTTCGGAGAGAATACCTAGATGTAACATCTGTTACATCTTCGTTGCATACTCGGCATAAGTATTTACGGGGCTCAGGGTCTTTTGGATCATCCGGTTTGGGATATGGCATAACCTTTTTCTTACAAACGTTGCAAGAATCATAACACCATAACTTTCCCTGGTCCACAGCATCAATATTTGCACAGGTGACACATTTTCCGACCTCGATAGAATTAACTATTCCAGATATTGTTTTCCTGGCATTCAACTCAAAGAATTCTTGATATAATGTCGGACCACCATCCGTAAGTTGCCCACTTCCATTGTTAGTACCATTAGATAATTCAATCGGAGGCCTATATCAATTTGGTAGTCCACGATTAGAATATTAATCAGGATTAGAATATTAATCAAAAAATATAATAAGTACTCTAAGTTTTGCTGATACTTACAGTGCTTTTAACTTCTCATTGTCATTAGTATTAGCATCAAACACAATCTCAATAGAGTTGAAAGTATTCGAAATTGTAACCTTCTCTGTGGATCATGGAACATTGTAAAATTAAGAAACTCGAAATTTAAACAATGGTTATCAAACGATTACATGATTTCGAATTTACCTTGCCAAATACGAATAGAAACAAACTTGAATAGGCAAATTGCAGGTCCTTCGGTTTTTTGTTCAACATACTTGGACATCCTTTTAGCGTAATCACCCCAAAGTGTGAATTTGATCCTCTCGTCACTAATATATATATACGAAACTTGAACGCATTAGATTACAATATATTTAACGAATATAAAAACAATTTATTGCGGTTGATACTTACTTAACATCACAGATGTAAAATTGCAATTTATGATTATGTTTCCCCTTAGTAATCAACTCTTCAAGTAATCCAATTTCAGTCACTTGACCGAAAACATCTGATATTAAAATAGTAAGACAAAGTATAAGATGACGTAACCATACATTGAAGAAAAACGATTTGTCTAAAAAAAAGAAATCGGGATGATTACGCTTACGAACCTATCAAGATGTTTTGGTCCAATTTTCCAGCAACGATATCTTGGAAATCTTTCAAGTAGAGTTGAGGGATTTGTGCACTAAAATCATTAGAGGGTTTGATTGCAGTGGTATGCATGATGGAGATTTTAAAGCCCAAATCACTGGTACGGTAATCTCCACGATACTCGGAGACGGTGAAAGTGTCAATCACTTTTCATTCACCTTGTACTAATTTTCCAAGAAATTTCGAAGCACACTCTTGTTCTACAGATGCCTGCATTCTAAAACCCTACAAAAATAGAGAATATTAAGTGTTTATATATTAGTGATGTTAAATTCAATCTTAAATTCATAACAATAGATAGAAGGCATACCTCAATATCAGCAAAAACCATCTCGATGGAGTTGAGTGCACCATTCTTGTATGTCTTCCACAAGCGAACTATATGAATTTGAATCTTCACACGGCCATGCATGGGAGTGAGCTTCTTAAGAGGTACAAAGGCAGTGTTTTTTCACCATATTCAAACGCTTAGGAAAGTTTGATTATGATAGTTTAATGGTATAATAAGATATTAGTTTTTGTTCGACTTAGTTAGGAGGTAATTGCTTAAGTTACTTATATAGGACCCTTAAGAGGGTATGCATCCGATTTTTTGGTTTTTTTTTGTGGAATATTACCTAGATAAGTCTTACATATTTACTTTTAATATAAATCTTACTTTTTTTTTGCATGGAAAATTAGCTAGATAAATCCAACATATTTACTTTTAAGATAGATTTTCTTTTTTTTTTGAAAACCATAAAGAATATTTGTTAAGTTTATTTATCATGATAAATACTATATTTGTTTAGTTTGATTATGTGAATTTATCATGATTATCATGAATTCTAAGTTTTTACTTTTTAGAAAATCCTAATTTTTCTTAAAGATACAAATAGGAAACGTATTAGGGTATTTATTGGAATTTTAACATTTTTCGTGGAATATAAGTTTGATAAATTTGATATATTTATTTTTTTAGATAAAAATTACTTTTTCCGAAAATACATATAGAATATTTTTTTATTTATTGTTACTTAAAACATGCATATTTACTTTTCAACATTTAGCAATTATCAAAATTAGCTAATGTCCTAAGTTAAATTTCAATATAGGAAAATTTCTAAGTTACATTATAGCTATTGCTAAATTTCTCAATTCGATTATATAATAGCTAATGTTTGTTTTCCTATATCGAAATTAGATTACTACTATATATTTGATAGGTATTTTAAATTGCTAAAATGATCATATTGGGAAGTTCATAGATAATAAATTTATAATTCATAAACAATATGTTCTAATAACTTTAAAGTATTTCATAAACATAGGTAATTACTTTATATATGAACCCAACCATGATATTAAAATTTAAAATATTAAATTTATTCACATTCAAGTTCAATATAAAATAGAAACAAATATTGATGAATGAGAAATAAAGTAAATGGTGTGTTTATAGATGTTGCATGGTTTACTTCATCTATTTGTCATTGTGTAAGTCATTGGTTACTTCATCACCCCTAAAAGACAATCACTCACATGTTTTTATAGATGTTGCATTGGTTACTTCACCTATTTGCTATTGGGTCTCCACCCCCTAATGACAAACACCTCTCCATTCTCCCAATAGTCAAGCGATAGGGTTGCATTGCTTACCCTCCATCGATTTTACCAACCTCAACCAAGTGTACTATGTCCTATAAATACAAACATGTAAAGCTATCTTTCCATCATTCAAAGTTCTAGCTCTTTCTCCACCAAATGTTTTTTTTACAATCAAGCAATATCTCTAAATCTTTCAATTTCTCTTCATCCAACTTGCATATATTGATTTTTTTGCGGATTACCTGGCGCAAGCATTAAGAAAACCATTGTCACAAAGATACATCCCTAATGTGGTTTTCTCTTAATGCTTGCGCCAGCTAGATCCGCAAAATGGTACATGCACATATACAGACGTTTCCTCGTCATGTTAATGCAAGGGAAGTCATTAGCTTCTCGTTCTGTGGTCATTACATGATCATTATCAAGTATTAATTTATTTATTAACCGAATTTTATACAATACATAAACATTATCAAGTACTCATTTATTTATTTTGCATAAAATTTGTATCGATTTAACCCAAAATTAATAATCTAATTTTGTATTTTGAGTTGGGTTAATAACCGTGTCTTTGTATTTTATTAATCCCAAAAAACTATGAGTTATATTTGATTGTATTCATATCTCCTTCTCTCTTTGGTTCGATTGTTAAAATTTGTATTGATTCAAAAGAAGGTCGGATAGCAAGTATCCAGAAGCTAAAGCTCATACTCTTTGGTTCGATTGTTAAAATTTGTATCAATGCAAAAGAATGTTGGAAAGCAAGAATCCAGAAGCTAAAGCTCATACATTGGAGGTTGTTATTAAATTAATCAAATATATAATTAGAAACCAAAAGGAGAACATATGAAGTAAAATATGTAAAACCTAAACACACATTGTTAAAACAATCTAAGACCTACACTAACACAAAACTCGAATCAAAGCAGTCGAACTCATCACATGTACATGCATCCTCGTTTGTATCATCATCTGAATCACTATATAAAATACGAATTAATATTTATCAAGAGTAAAGCAAACAATGTAATTTATGATAAAAATCAAATTAAAAATAGTTAAAGCAAAAGATGTTAAAACCAAAACACAGTCTCCAGAAGGATTCGATCACCTACACTAAACCAAAATCCGAATCAGAGCAGTCGATCGCATCACACCTAGTTCCATACTCGTTTGTATCATCATCTGAATCACTGCATATTTACATTAAAGCAAATTAGAAACCACGAATATTAGTATGATATAAAGTAAAGTAATGATCAATATACCTGTATTCCGTAGTGTTCTTAGCGAAATTCGATCCTCGTATTGTATTCAACGTATTGCTAGCTTCTTGGAACGTTTCGCAGGCAATATCATCAACGGTGTGAATC
The DNA here is from genome assembly GCA_030180135.1 of Orychophragmus violaceus. NCBI lineage: Eukaryota > Viridiplantae > Streptophyta > Magnoliopsida > Brassicales > Brassicaceae > Orychophragmus > Orychophragmus violaceus. The sequence continues at coordinate 51,700,289 of CM058240.1, read as the reverse complement.
TCTTTGTAACTTGACGGACGTTTAATAATATTAAGCAAAATCCTCAAGCAGTAGATCTCATAGTTTTTAATAGACGGAGGTACATGTGATATACAACCAATTGCACGTCGTTCTCTTATATTCCAAGACCTCTTTTTCAAAACCGAGACAAATTCTCTTGGAAAATCAGAGTAATTGTATTTCCTAGCTTCGACATCAATAACGTTACATGCCATCCAATGCAGCATTTTAGAAGGTACGACGGAGGGAGGTGAATCAAAGTCGCATAGGAAGGGTAGGAGATTAGGAGATAATTTAGACGGCTCCATGCTAGGAGATTAGGTTTAAAGCTTGGAGAGATTAGCTCAAAGTCTTTGAGAAGAGGTTTGATTCTTGAAAGAATAGAGACGGCTACTTAAGTATATTTATACATGAGAGATTAGGTCAAATTAGGTTAGACTTTTTGAGGTGGGGTTTCGAATTTTTAAGAATAGAGGCGGCTAATACACGGCTTAACCTAATAACAAACGATTTTAGAAGATGTAATGGGCGATTTAAAGGCATATTTACATATAAAATAAGTCATTAAATTTAATGGACGATTTAAAGGGAATTTTACATTTAATATTTGTCATTAGATTGTCATTAGATTTTCATTAAGGGTATCTTTGTAATCAACCTCGTGAGAGTGAACGTGGTGCGTTTTCACTTCTCAATTATATAATTAGATTATGAGAACGACGAAGGACAATTTTTATCGTCTTATAAAAATCCATGTTTGACAGTTTTACATGTCCTCTACCTTCTTCACATATGATCGCCTTATGAAGTTCCATGTCTGACGATTGCATCTGCACCACGTTAAAGACCTCGTGTAACATTATCTCCATTAGTCTACATTAATAGATAAATCGCATTTTCTGAGTTTCGAACTCAAATATCCTGGTGTAAAAGCATTAATGAACTCTTAGTTAAACCATTGAAACAAGAAGGTTATTTATCACAAACAATATTAAACATTAAAAATAATATTTTTACACAAAAAAAAATAATAATTATGTTATATTAGTTTTAGTAATGTTATTATATTTTTATATTCTTTTCTAGATAAATTATTATTATTATTATTATTATTATTATTAATCAGAAAAATCACATAGCTAAATCTAATGATCTAATCCTTCGAGATCCATAGAAAATTTGGGGGGGGGGGGGGGGAGAGGGGGGGATGTTACCGAAATCATTTACCAAAAATTATTGAAATCACAATGGGATGGCTTGAAATCTGTATCAATTTTAGATGTATTCTTGTTTTAGAGGTACTAATGTCGATCCTACTTGCATGTTCTGTTGAGAGGAGGCGGAGAGCATCACCCACACGTTCTTCACTTGCAGCTTCGTGGGAGAGGTGTGGGATATGGCCCAGGTTCCATTGCTACTATCAGGTTTTTCACCAACAAGTGTTCCTCGACAACTATTACTTGGTGGCCTGCAGCAAGAAAATTAAAATTGTAGAGAATACATATTGACTTTTCCCTTGATTTTGTGGCAAATCTTGTTGGAGTCGGTTTTAGCACCCCTCAAAATGGCCCATTCAGTTAATAGGATCGGCCCAAAATAGAAGGCATTTATTATGGATATTTACGATGTCGATAAAGATAAATGGCAATTTTCGAAGATAATCACAAAAGGAAAATATCTATTTTCCTTTGTGGAAAATATCTATTTCTTTTTAAGAAATATGACTTTTTATGCCGGCCTAAAACTCTATATAAGAGAAAGAGGGCATTCAGGCAAAGATCATCTCGAATAATCTATGGGAAATACATCTAAAAAGAATACAGACGACTCTTAAAAGCCGGCTTAAATCTCGACATGAGAGGATGAAGGTATTCAGGCTACAAGAGATTGATCTATAGACGACTCTGTAAGCCGACCTAAACCTCGACATGAGAGAATGAGGGTCTACAGGCTAAAAGAGATTGAAACATGCACAATTCAATAAGTCGCTAAGAGACGACTTAACTCCTAAAAGGAACTACGAATGGCTTGATCCCTTTCCGAAGGGTACGTAGGCAGCCTTTTATAAGGTTCAGCTATAAAACCTAATTCCCTTTATTCCGATATACCGGGAACGCCAATTTGGCCCTAAACTCGTCATCTCTGCCGAGCTAGCTTAAAAGACTTTGAAGAATCCCTTAAGAAAAACCCTAAAATTCTTGCTATCTTCGGATATGCAGAATTGAGATCTTACAATTGGCGCCGACTGTGGGGATTTCTTCGAAGATCTTTCATGACTTTTCTCAGCGATGACAAAAGCAATATAAATTCTATTGATCGTCTGCCGTTTTCACGCTTTGCTCACTTTTCATCTCTGGCTTCTTACGACGATCCCGTCCGCGTGAAAAGCTAAGTGTTTATTAATCATGTTCAATAAGTCATACATGAATTATTCAACGTAGCTCAATTAGGTCAATATTTGTTTAAATTATTCAACGTGAATGTTATATACATGAATCTATAGGATAATTTAATGTCTAATAAGATTTTCATGTTGAATATCAACAATGAATTTGCTACGACCATTGATTTATGAGTACACGCCATGAAACTTTTGTCATTATCACAATCATCATATTTTGTAAACTAATCAAGCATAACTAACTGTTTCGTGATAGGATGTACGGCAAAAGCCGACTATCTCAACTAACCACCGTTTCGCTTTGAGCGGCCATAGAAGGATTACATCTCTCCTCAAGCGGCTTGAGCAGGACCTCGCACCCGATTCTTCTATCTTCCCTAACAACATAGTTGGGAGTCACGTCCAGAACAAAAATAAAAGCTAAGTATATATATCCAAATTGCTATTTTTATTTTTACGATAAACTTTTTGACAACTATAATACCCATGGCTCACAACTCAGCATTCTCATGCCTTTGCCACTTAAATTTACAATCATAATTGCCGTCTAAATTGCTCACCTTGGTTGTTAACGTTTTGGTCAAATACTTTTTGAATAGTCACAAGATTTCCATGCTTTTCAATAATGGCTTAATATTATTTTCTTCTTTGAAACATGTTCATCGAAGTATACTCATGAGTGTTAAATTCTTTGACAAGGTATTAGAGCTCTCTTACGACAGAGAAGCAAGACAATAAACTCACACCTAACTTCTAGAAGATATAGGAAAAGCTCGATGATGAGCGTCTCAAATCAATCCTATGAGAGCTCGTCATCCGATTAGCTTGGTAGCCACCACTTCTACGAGCCCGTCAAAACGGCACCACCAGAGTCCACGGCATGAATCACTGCCACCGTTCTGTCCTCTGTTCACCGGAGAGCACACCATCATTGTTGTAGCCACCGTCGTCGTGATTCAAGCAATACCGTTGAAGCTTCGCCAACACTCGTTCCTCGTCGCGGTCCTTAAGCCGTGATCAAAACCGACCAAGATCGATCCACAAATCACATTTGAAGTCCATTGGAGCACTTGGAGTTCCTAAATTTCAGCTTACCAGGCTAAGATGGAGCTGACGACGACAATCTCAAACTCGGCAGCAGCTTGTGCTCATCAAGACGCGTCTCCGAATTGAGCATAAGCTCATGTCCGACTGTTAACAAATGTAATTTTGGTCTGTTTGTGAAGCTAGAATCGATGAGGCAAAAAGGGGGACAAGCTACGCCACGAGCTCTTCTACAAAGCACCTAAGAAAGAAGATGCTATGAACCCCCGATGCAAAACCACATGCTTCGTATAAAGGAAGTAGAAAATGGGAGAAGAGAGCATGTATCGCATAGCTCGTCTTCCATATAAAAGCTCACAAGCTCGTAGATCAAAAATTCAGAACGAGCTTATCTCTAACATCGGATATTTTCCGATCTCGTGTCGGCATCATTAGCTTGTGACGTTCACTCCTCTTGAGCTCGGCGATCTCTACCAAAACCGAAAGCTAAGTTTACGATATACTTGAATTGTTATTTTATTTCCTTCTGACCACTATAATATGTGCCTCATAAGTATAATTTATCACTATCATTAAACCTCATGCAACTCTTGCGGATTGAGCTCAATATTATTCTTTTCACATAAAGGACATGGATGTTCATCAACCTATGCTCACACGTTTTGATCTTTTTGTCAAGGGACTAAGCCTCTTATACAATAAAGGACAAGCAAAGCGGTTTTCTCAAAATCAGAATCAAAGAGCATACACACTTCCATGCACAAATCAGACTACGACGTTATAACGAGCTCCAGTCACCCCAAAAAGATAAGTTTGCTCTCTTATAATTAAAAGCACCACATTATTTAATAGTTGAATCAATACACGATTCATTAGATCGTGTATACCAATATATTCTAAATCAATCTGGAATTCAAGAGTCATGACACAAATAAAATATTGTTCATCGACTTACAATTTTAAATTTTCCTCGAACCTTTCTAGGATTCTTTACAAAGAGAAAGAAGCTGCTTGTGGAACAAGTAAACAAAAGCTTCTTAAAGTTCAAAATCAAGCTCGATAGCTCAGTGACTCAAGAAGTTAGCAGAGGCTCGTCAAAAACAAAAGGTGAAAAACACGAGCTCGTTGCACCAGACGGCATCAACATCAATCACCTAAAAAGAAATATATATACCTGACCAAGTAAGTATTTCATTATTATTATTATATTCAATCTAATTAACTTTATGCCGAGTTAATATTACGCCGAGTTATTATCCTCTGTTTAAACTTGTGCCGAGTTAAACTCTATGTTTAACCAAAGCCGAGTTCTAACTCGCAATCAAAGCCGAGCTTCTCAGCTCGCAAAAGTCGGGTCTAAGTAACTCGCAAAAAGCCGAGCTCCTTAGTTCGCAAAAGTCGGGTCTAAGTAACTCGCAAAAAGCCGAGCTCCTTAGTTCGCAAAAGTCGGGTCTAAGTAACTCGCAAAAGCCGAGCTCCTTAGTTCGCAAAAGTCGGGTCTAAGTAACTCGCAAAAAGCCGAGCTCCTTAGTTCGCAAAAGTCGGGTCTAAGTAACTCGCAAAAAGCCGAGCTCCTTAGTTCGCAAAAGTCGGGTCTAAGTAACTCGCAAAAAGCCGAGCTCCTTAGTTCGCAAAAGTCGGGTCTAAGTAACTCGCAAAAAGCCGAGCTCCATAGTTCGCAAAAGCCGAGTCTAAAAGAACTCGCACTAGCATCATGCTCCCTGGCCAGGAGTGTGGTCTTCCTTGCGCACGAGGTGCACATCGTGGTAAGGAAAAGCCGGGATCTGTCCCGCAAATTCTTCGCGGTGGGTGATAACAAATAAGTCGAGCAGAGCATCGCACATTCGCCCACCCTTAGAATAAAGCCGAGATTCGTCTCGCAATTATAGATACGGTGGGGCGTAAGCCTTAAAGTAAAGCAGTTCATCGCCGATCTACGTTTTAATCGTCGTTCGCCAAAGATCCATACAAACGGATCAAAGGACAGAACGACCCGATTAACTTAACTACGGAAAAGATTATTCTTCCACGACAAACATCCAAAGGAATACCGGAGATTCATGCCGATCTTTTATACTTCACGAACCGAAATATTTTCTATCACCGATCATCGCGCCAAACGCTCGAATCGCCGACTTGGGGGGGGACTTATTGTTGGAGTCGGTTTTAGCACCCCTCAAAATGGCCCATTCAGTTAATAGGATCGGCCCAAAATAGAAGGCATTTATTATGGATATTTACGATGTCGATAAAGATAAATGGCAATTTTCGAAGATAATCACAAAAGGAAAATATCTATTTTCCTTTGTGGAAAATATCTATTTCTTTTTAAGAAATATGACTTTTTATGCCGGCCTAAAACTCTATATAAGAGAAAGAGGGCATTCAGGCAAAGATCATCTCGAATAATCTATGGGAAATACATCTAAAAAGAATACAGACGACTCTTAAAAGCCGGCTTAAATCTCGACATGAGAGGATGAAGGTATTCAGGCTACAAGAGATTGATCTATAGACGACTCTGTAAGCCGACCTAAACCTCGACATGAGAGAATGAGGGTCTACAGGCTAAAAGAGATTGAAACATGCACAATTCAATAAGTCGCTAAGAGACGACTTAACTCCTAAAAGGAACTACGAATGGCTTGATCCCTTTCCGAAGGGTACGTAGGCAGCCTTTTATAAGGTTCAGCTATAAAACCTAATTCCCTTTATTCCGATATACCGGGAACGCCAATTTGGCCCTAAACTCGTCATCTCTGCCGAGCTAGCTTAAAAGACTTTGAAGAATCCCTTAAGAAAAACCCTAAAATTCTTGCTATCTTCGGATATGCAGAATTGAGATCTTACAAATCTGGAAGGCGAATGCCTTAGCGTTTGAACATACTCGTCTCGTGCCTGGGTCGGTACGGTGTTCAACAAAGCTATTGAGGATGTAGAGATCTAGTCCATCGTCAAGGACCCCTTAGTATGTGCCTCCTGAAAATGCAGGCAACGAGCAGGGCCGATTTAGGTAGGAGGCGGTCAGTACAATCATCCCGAGGTCCACACCAAATATTTTTTTTAATGAGTTTTTAAGGTCCAAATTTAATAATATAAAAGTTTGAGGTTTTTGTCAAAAAAAAGTTTGGAGATTATTTTTACACTGATATATAACTTCATGGTTCAAAATAATTAAGTTTCAGGACTCAAATTTAATAATAAAAGATTTTTATGTTTACTTTTTTACACTACAGGTCAATGGGGTTTGCTCGTCAGTATTGTGTTGTTTTTTTGTTTGTTATAGATAGATTTTAGAGTATAATCTCTTATAATTATTATAATATAGCTAATTTAATATATATTTTTTTTGTTTACAACAATATTATATATCATATGGAAAAATATAGTTTCATACAATTTTCAGACCAATTCTTTTTTAAAAATAAAAATTGTATTACTTAATCACTACAAGAAAATTGGGCCATAGCTACGAATTTTTTCGTAGCTATACCATATTTTTGTAGCTATTTTGGACATAGCTACGAATAGGTACGACTCGTCCCCGCATTTAAACATTCGTAGCTATTGAGCTTTCGCAAGGTGTATGTGGAATAGCTACAAAAATATTTGTAGCTAATAGAAATGGATATCTACGATCCGTGTTCGTAGCTATTTTCCATACCAATTTAATAAAGTATGAAAAACTAAAATTATTTTATTTAAATTCATGTTTTTAATATAATAACTAATTAAACAATTAATTTTTAAAAACAAAAAATACAGGAAAAGCAAAATAAATACGGAAAATAAATACACAAAGCATGAAACAATTAGTCTTCCTCTTCGTCTCCGGTGACGACACGGTGGCTCCCGTGACGACACGGCGACTTCCATGACAACACGGCGGCTCCGGCAATGAAAGTAGTGGAGGAGAACGGGTGAAACACAGCCTCTTCTATCTTCGGTAGAGTTGTCATCTCTTCGTCTTCGGCAGAGAGCAATCCAGCGATGGAGGTGCGAGAGCTGCGGAGGAGAACATGCTTCGGCGACATCTTCGTCTCTCTCACAGCGGCTCCGGCGATAAGATCGGTGACGATTCGCCTTCATCCTCGTCTTCTTCCCAACCGATTCACCCTTCATCTACGATTTCTTCTGCGTTGATGTCGAGACAATATGATACAAAAAAACAAAATTGTAGAAGAAAAGTCGTGAGATGATACAGACTCTTATGATGTGGAATCATGAAGGAGAAGACGAAGGAGAAGGATGAATGCTGGATTTGATGGTGGTGATGTTAATAGATTAGCCTTCATCTTTTTCTTTCAATTCTCTTAACGATTTGATACAGAAAAAAAAATGAACATGAAGCTTGTAGACAGCGCATGAAGGAAGAGGTGATGACAAATTAATTAATTAGGTTAAATATATCAATGGTTGGGATTTAAAAGAGCTGGAGATCTAACGGTTGACAAAGGTGATCTGGTGCTTTACTGAAATCAATCTGAACAGTTGATATATTTTAATCAACGGTTCACAAGCGTGATCCGTGTGACACACATCTAGCCAATAAAAAAAATTTAGAGTATAACTAATATATAATAATCAGAAAATAATTTAAAAATAACAAATGGTTAATATAATATTTTTTAAAAAAATAAATTAAAAGTGTAAGATATAAAACTTTAAAAAATGTTAAATTTTATAAATTATTTAAAAATAATAAAATAAGTATATATAATAACTAAAAATGATTAAATTTTATTTTAATTTTTTTACATTACTTTTATTTATTTTAAAAGTGTTAAATTTTTTTGAGTATATATAATAATTAAATTGTTGTTTAAGACTTTTAGTTTATTATTAGTATTAAAAAAATAAGTATATTTAAAAAAACATTAGAATTTTAATGTATTTTTTAAATTAATTTTTTGTAAAGTATATAATTAAATGGTTTTAATATTAGTTTTATTTATATATAAATAGTTTTTATATTTTAATTTTATAGTTATGATTAAGAGTAAGGTTTATAGTATGATTAGGGTTTATGATAGAGGGTTTGAAGGGTTGTGTTTGGGGTTATAAGTTAATGTTTGAAAATAGTATATTTAGAAAATCTTTTTTTTTATAAATGTTGAATATTGGTTTTGGATATATTATAGTAATTGGAATCTTATTAATTAGAGTTTTGTTCTTTAGAGTTTTAGGGTTTGTTTAGGGTTTAGGGTTTTATGTATTAGTTTTATGTATTATTTTTGTTTATACTATAGATTTTTAATATTAGTTATATATATATAATTAATTTTTATATTTTGATTTTAGAGTTTATGAAAAGTTAGGTTTAGTGTATAGGGTTTAAAGAGTTGTGTTTATGGTTATAAGTTAATGTTTGGAAATATTAGATTTGGATGATATTTTTCTTTTATAAGTGTTGGAATATTAGTTTTGGATATGTTATGGTAATTGAACTATTAATTAGAGTTTAAGGGTTTGTTTAGAGTTTAGGGTTTTGAATAGCTATGGATAAATCCGTAGCTATCTGTGGCTATATCATAAAGCCACGGATAACTAAGAAAAAATCATAGTTATACCATATATATATATTTAAATATTCGTTAGATATAGCTACGAATAGCCACGAAAATATATCGTAGCTATATTTCCGTGTTTTTGTCGTAGATATTCATAGCTATATGTTTTCATGAACGTGCTGTAGCTATCCGTAACTAATTCGCTACGCATAGCTACGAATTTATTTTGTAGCTATATAGCTACGAATAGCTATGGATTTTGTTTTTCCAGTCGTAGCTAATCATTAGCTATTGGTACCTTGAAAAAATAGTTACGGAAAATCCATAGCTAAGCCGTAGCAATCCGACAATTTTCTTGTAGTGAATAGCCTATTATACTTACATTAAAGACGGAAATAATAGTATCTACTCTATTATTTATTACATCATGTACTATTAAACTATAGTAAATTTTGTCTATAGTTAAAATTAAATGGCTTAAAATAACAATTTTAAGAAATAATCATATTTTCAATAGTATCTTTCTTTTGACTATGATGGACAACTGTATTTTTTATTTAGAATTTCTAATGAATTAATGTACAACTTCTTATTATTGTGTTTTATAATGCAATCTATGAATCCATAATGTTCTTATTACTAATGATGCAAATTTTCATAATATATTAATGCAATTTTTAAAATTGATTATGAAATTTTGACATAAATTTTTTTACTACAAAAAAAATAAATTAGTGTTCATTTTATCAATTTAAGTTTGCTTAGATTTCTACATTCACAAATACTTTCAAAAATTAATTGTAAACATTTTTTTAAATAGTAAAACCTTTTTAATTTTCCTATTCAAATTTAGTTGTAGATTTAATTAAACAATTTAACATTTTATACATTGTGACTATTTATGATTTTTTTATGATTGTTTTGTTTAGAGATGTAAATGGTAAATTAAATTTAAGTTAGGTTAATGATTTTATTATATTAATTTAGTTGGACATCTTATAAGAAAAATAAGTCCAATTTCATAGTATTTTCTTTATAGCCCTATTTTTGTTTAATGAGAAATTATATTTTTATTGAGAAATTTAATGAGAAATACATTATTTAGTTTAAAATTATAAAATGCACTTATAGTAATATTAAATATTTTTATAATAAAAATTTATAAACAATTTAACATTTTATATATTTTTACTATTTTTGTTTGAAAATTACTATTTGAAATTAAATTAAATTATTATTACCAACAAGTCATTTTATATTATTTTGTTTAATATTTTCCCTCGAACTATTTAAATTACAAAAATTTCAGTATACTATTTTTCTTAATTTTCCATTTAAATATTTTAATTACTGTTATTCTCTTTCTTCTTTAAATAATTTTTCATTTTATTTCAGTTATATAAATTATATTTATGAAATGTAGCTATATACATGTATTTAATGATATACTAGGTGATGGCTTGCACATGCGTGCAAGAATGATACTCTTTCAAATTTGATCTAAGTTATATATTCAGTTTTTGAGTTAAAATATATGCATGGTCGTCTAGGTGATTGCTCCGCACGGATGTGCTGGCATGAAACTTTTGATAAAACTATGTTAATTGTAATTTTAGATATTAATTGGTTTGTTTGCTACTTCCCCAACAAATATTATGCTTGTTACCTCCCTAGTAAACATTATGTTTATAGACGTTTGCATTTTTAGCATTTATCAATAATCAAAAAAATTATTTTAGATTCCTTCTTACCGTTTTGTGCCACGTGCAACACTTTAAATAAAAAATAATTTAATATGTATAACAACCGTAATTAAAGGAATGAAAATTTCAATTAATAAAAAATAATGAATTCATACATGGATTGATATGAAAGTTCCATAAATAAGTGCATTTTTATTTTTCATAATTCTAATACGGTTAATTAAAAAAATTTAGGAGAATATTAAAGAAGTGAGATTTATTAAATTTAAATGTAATTCAAAAATTTTTTTGTTGAGCTTAAACTTATAAAATGAGAGATTTAGGGAATTTTAAAATCAAGGTATATCCTTTCCGTAAAATAAAAATAAAATGAATTAAATAAATCAAAATAACTCAAAAATATATCATTTTCTCATCATTGGTAACAAAAACAATGTATACTTAATGTTTATACGGAAGAATAATCGAATTAAAACAGATTCGGTTATAAAAAAATAAACAATAATATTTAAAACATGATTTATATTAAAAATATTATATTGTATTTTATTTTACTAATAAATAGATCAAATGAATATTTTCATAACTATATTCAAATGTAAAAACGAATCAAATTATAAAGAAAGATTAGGTCATCTTTATAAAATTTAAAATATAGTATTAATGTTTAAACTGGATAAAAATTAAATTAAAATATTCATATAAAGAAAAATAATAAAAAATAATTTAACACATGATTATACTGGAAAGATTTTATTTGATTCTACTCTACTAATCAATATATCCGATAAAATGAAAATATCAACGAAATTTTTAACATGTATAACAACCGTAATTAAAGGAATGGGAAAATTAATTAATACAAAATAATTAATTCATAAATGGATTGATACGAAAGTTTCATAAATAAAAGAATTTTATTTTCCATAATTCTGATATGGTTAATATTTAAAAATATTGAGGAGAATATTAAAAAGTGTGATTTATTAAAATAATTGTAATTCAAAATTGATTTTTTTGTTAAGCTTAAAATTAGGAAATGAGAGATTTAGGCGATTTTAAAATTAAGATATAGCATTTCCATAAAAGAATGTTGAATTAAATAAATCAAAACACTCAAAAATATATATCATTTTATAATCGTTGGCACCAAAAATAATGTATATTTAGTATTTATATGGAAAATATTCAAATTAAAATCAGATTAAGTTATAAGGAAAATAAATAATAATAATTAAAGTATAATTTATATTAGAAATATTATATTTGATTTTATTTTACTAATAAATAGATTAAATAAATCTTTAATAATTAAACTCAAATATACAAACAAATCATTTAAAGAAATATTATGATCATCTTTTTAAAATTTAAAAATTGTAGTATTAATGTTTAAACAAGATAGAAATCGAATTAAAAGCTTATTCGTATAAAGAAAAATAATAAAATAATTTTTATTTGTGATTAGAATGTAAATATTTTATTTATTTCTATTTTACTAATCAATATATCCGAGGAAATCAAAGTATTAACGAATTTTTTAACATGTATAACAACCGTAATTTAAGAAATAGAAAAATTAATTAATAAAAAATAATTAGTTTACAAATGAATTAATATTAAAGTTCCATAAATAAAAAATATTTATTTTTATAATTCTGATATGGATAAGATTTAGAAAAAAATGAGGAAAATATTAAAGAAGTGTTAGATAAATATATCTGAAATAATTTGGTGAAGGGAACAATCTATTATGGAACTTTTTTGACATTAAATTAACAATAAAAATTCAAACATGTTCGGTATAAATATTGAAAATGTTTTTATCGAACACTTCTTTACTTTAAAAATGTGATATAGTTGTTTGTATTGAAATATGTTGATCTTACTTTGTTTATATAAAAGCACCGTTGGATATATTAATTACAAACATTCGAAAGAAGCACAATATTTGACTATTTGTCAAACGTGTGTGATTATATGAAATATGAGCTTAAGTAAATCTCTTAAATATGATTATATTTCAACTTTAGGATCTAGTGAATCTTTATACAAATAAAGAGTAGTTATTTGCTTTGGGTTTTTTTATCATATTTATAAAATCCATCTTTCCAAACCCAACTAAATAGTAATTAACAACTTTTTCGGACTATTGAGACTTATGAGATAAACTGAACGTCGTGGCAAAAACCTTTACTCGAACTTTTCGGATTCATAGATTAAACCGGGAAATTTCTAAACAAAGAGTAGTTACTTGTTTTGTGCATGTCTACCATATTTATGAAATCCATCGTTCCAAATTCATCTATATAGTAATTTACAAACCTTATTCAGACTATCGGGACTCATGAGATTAACCGTACGTCGTGGAAACAACCAATGCTCGGACTTTTCAGACTCAAGGATTCAACCGGAAATATTAGAGAAAATCGCAAAAAAAATTATTAGTTCACTTCACAACATTGACAAAACTTGAGATTATCGAGCTTCTTTTTCATGCGACTAAGAATAAAGCTAACTAAAAAGCAAACATAAAAATGTATTATGGATTGAGAAGAAGAAAATAATCGAAATGATAACGGATCATCCTTTTAATCTCTTAATCATCTGAAACATATACTGCCAACGAATAGGAAAAAAAAACATAGATGAAACTTCTTGAAAAATGGATGCAAACGATTAGGTTTTTAGACCACTAAGGCAAGCTTATATAGGATTTCGTTTGATACTAACAAAATTCTTTTGGAAGATTGAAATATTCTATAGTATATTTCAATAAATCGCTAACTAAGATATTCAATAAGATAGTGTGATATCTTTTCGGAAACTTAATAAATGCCCCAGAATTTTAAATGCATAATGACATTCACCGTAAATAACTCCAAATTTAAACCCATTAATGTCTATATTTTTAGACTCCCCATGTCATCATTCCACGTCACAATTTTTCTCTCCAAACTCACTTTCGTGATAACACCTCAAATTTTGTCTAAAAATCACTTCATTTATATGTATAGATTTTAAATAGATTTTAATGTTAAGTGTCTTTTAAGATCCAAATGGTTGTCTTCTTAGAGGACCAAAGTTTAGTTGAATAGATTAGTATACTGAGTTACTTTAAAATTTATCCATTGTTATTTTTTAAATTTTTTGTGGGATATTGTGGGGCCAATATTTTAAGTGGAAAAATAAAAAAAATTGTTGGTATTTATTCCTCTCCTCTTAGGAAAGATGAAAACTTGAGTGTAACTTGAATTCAACTAACTTAATTTCATCAATCTTTATTTTATTTATTCCACTCATCTACTGTTATATATAAGACTAGTATATAATTAGAGATAAAAATAAAAGATTGCCCAAGGGCCCCTACCAACAATGAACAGGCGCTGGCAACCAGGTGAACACACGTAGCTGGTTCAAACTGCTAGATAACCGTGTAAAATGCAACATTGGTGTATCATGGCTGAATGCTTCAGTGAATTGTGGCGATTCGTGAATCCTTGGGAACAAACACGGGCACACCCTGTCTCATGGCAGAAGAGCCTTCTCACGTTGTGTGTCACATACCGAGGCTGAACTCCTAGCTATATTCTGGGCTGTCGAAAGCATGTACAATATGCGTGTAAATCACGTCATCTTCAAGTCTCCTTTCGGCTTGGCAAGATCGGCGTTTATGCAACCTCAATTCTTCCCTGAGCATTATGGCCTCATATCCAACATCTTCGCTCTTCTGCACCATGTTGTCTCATGGAGGTTTTCCTATGCTCCGCCAGAGAAAAAACTCTATGGCAGATGCTATTGCGATTGAGTGTAACAAGAGACACCAATGCCAATCTTATACTGCGAGTGGTGATCATGTGTGGTTGCAGTCTTAGCATTAGAGGTGGGGGCAGGCTGAATGGTGTATACAAGCCATGGCGTAACCTTTCCTTTACCGTTGACATCTCCCCACATGGTCTTTTCTTGGTGGAGATTCTATATGTTCTTCCAATTTATTCTAGCGGTACCTACTGGTATCTTTAGTTATTGGCCAGTGTTTTTTATTCTGCTCTCGGTTTCGGATTTGTCTTTTGTTCCTTTGAACACTTCTTGAATAAAATTATCCAGCATTAAATTTTTTATTAAGGGTAATATTGTTAAACTAATTTTTAACTAATTTACTCATAATATCATTTAATATTTTTTTATTTAAATATAAATATATATTTCTTTTTTAACCATATAAAATCTAAGAAAATATTTTTTAAATGATTTCATTTTTAAAGAATTAATATAATTCGAAACTATAAATATTTTTTATATAAAACAAAATTCTATGATATGGTATAATGATAAATATATTTAAATAAATTAATACAATAATTATATTTATAAATTATAAAGTAAAATTTAAAAGTTGTAGGATTTTATTTTAAAAATAAAAAAATAATTTATAAACTACTTATTTTATCAAGTATATACATATTAAAATTTATATATTCTTAACATATTTTTTTCCAAAAAAATACATAAAAATATTCAAACTACGATTAATTAAAATTTAATTTATATATTAAAAAAATCTTTTATACTAAAATAGTCAAAAAATTAGATATATATATATATATAAGTTGATAGAAGTAAAATATCAAAAATTAGTAAGTATTTATATTATGTAAATATATGATTTGTGAGGCTGTACTTGATGATTATTTTTTGATAAAAGGCTGTTAAATTTGATGATTATACAATTTAAGTTTTTGGCGGGTTATTTATAGTTTTTATAAAATATGCAACTTACTACTAACTAACCTTTAATTTATATTAAAAAATTTAATCTAACATATTGAGAAATTATATATATAGAACAAATAAAAATATCAAAAAACTAATCAATATTTATATTATTTAAATACATAACGGATCGGACTATGTTGAAAATTATATAATTTCAGGTTTTGGTAGGCTGTTCGATAAAATATGAAAATATGTCAACTACTATAAGATGAACTAAAAACGGATTAGCAACTTTAGTCATTACAAGACGAGTTAAAAAGTAAAATTTTCATTCGGATTAAATTTCTGAACTCCTATATGAATATATATTATTTAAAATCTTTGATTCATAGCAAAATTCATTAAATACTAAAATATAAATAATTTTCTGTATAAGCATATGTTATATGTTTTTAGAATATTTTAGATCAACATATTATGGATGAAACCTATATATATAATTTACAGTGATTATTTATTAAAAATAAAAATATTTATAAATTCATAATTACACTTTAAAGTTATAATATTTTAAACAAACCATTATATAATTTGTTAAATCGAAAAACCTGGATAATTATTTTAAATTATATATTAGTAAGATTTTATTCTTTACAAATATTATTGATTTTAACAACTTTTCAATAGTGAAATCACGGGTGGAACAAAGTTAGAATTAATTTAAATAAAAATTGTCAAATACAATATATAAATATATTTGTGGTTTCAACGTGCTTTCACTGCAATGGTCAAAATTTAGAAAAAAATAGATTTATGTTCGACTTTCTTAAATCTATAATTATATAATATAAAAAATTATTTTAATTATTATATATTAAAAATATAATTAAATTCCATATATTAGTATATGACTGTAAAAAAAATCAACACAATATATACTTATATCACATAAGTTTTATAATTATCTTTTTATTAAAATAAAATTTTAAAATTATTTTCAAACAAAAAAACTTATCCAATGCATTCACGCATTACACACATAATCATTATAATATTCAATTAATTAAAATTGTGTTCTATTAACTAACAATCTTATTATAAAAAAATATTTTATTGCGCTTATTTAGCGCGGATCAAAATCTAGTCAATACTATTAAAAAATTAGAGTCAAAAGAAAACTAACTTTAACTTCATGTGTTATTTACAGGTTATGCCATTGCACTTTAATGATTTAATTAAATTTCATTAAGTATAATTTAGGAATACAACATTATCTCTACAATCCATGTTTCCAAACAAGACAATTACTAAACATGTAACCAAACAATCAAAATATAATGGGTCCCACTTTCCTAATTAATTAAAATTAAAATAAATATATATACAATAATACACTATTAAATCAATTGATAAATATAATTAAATAATTTATACATCAACTATTTTGTATATATAAGTTAATATTTTCTAATTTATGATTTAATTCAAAATATATTTTAATATTTTTTTTATTTTTGTTTCAAATATAAATATATACATATTACGATTGATGTTTTTACAATTACATTTTTTAGCGGGTCTTCCATCAAATTATAAAATATTTAAATAATTGAACATGTTGAAAAATAAATTAGCCTATTTAGATTATAAATTTTCTAAAAAAATCTTCGCATAAGTTTAAAATATATATATATATATTAAATAATTACAGATGATATATCTCCTCCCAAATAACACAATTCATTTTAAAAAAATCTAAATTATTAACTCACTTTTTATAATACAGGTTAAACAATTATAATCAAAATTAGATTATATAATTAAAAATCTAAATTACTACTAACAAAATAAATAAAATATAAAATTTGTAAAGAAAATAAATCCGCGCTTTATAAGCGCGGATCAAAATCTAGTTATACTTTATATTATATTCCGAATAAATATTGACCATATTAAAAAAGTTGGCTAGATTATACCGCCTAAAATACTAATTTCCTAAAACTAACTATTAACTTTGGACACTCCTACACAGATTTATGCCTACCTTTTTGCTATTCTGGTCAACTCCTACAATTTAGCTTAGTTGTCAATATAAACAGTTGGTTTCTTTTTCTAGATCGATAATATTTTTAGGTTCTAAAGACCTACGATCTAATTTTCTCCAACACAATAACAAGAAATAAGTTCTAAGCTAATAATATCTTATAAACAATAGCCCCGAAAGGCACTCTCGATCAATCATGACATCTACTCTTTCTAAATCTTCCACTCGTGTTTCATTGAGCCCGTACGCTCACACTCATAGTCCTACTCCCGCCACATGGCGCGTGATTCACTCCCCCATAATCAGTGCATCTCAGGTAACCATCAGAGGGTTTGTCATGCCTTCCCCAACGAAAGAACACGCACGGCACACCCTCGTCTTGTGTCCTGCAAACAAATATCCCTTACGGGAATCTTGTATGTCTATAACACACATAGCCATCAATCACAATCAACTTTTTTGGTTTAGTGATAACCTACGTTTCTAGGTGTTTTCAATCGCATCACCACAAATTAACAACAATATCTGAACTATCTAAGAAATACACGATTAACAAATGACTCATATCCTGATATTGAGAAAACGTAAGGTAGAGATCATGACCGGTCCTCACCTTAGCTTAAACAGAAACAGTTTAGAGAGAGAGAGAGAGAGAGAGAGAGAGAGAGAGAGAGAGAGAGAGAGAGAGAGAGAGAGAGAGAGAGAGAGAGAGAGAGAGAGAGAGAGAGAGAGAGAGAGAGAGAGAGAGAGAGAGAGAGACGGGAACAGTTTATGACAAACGGAGATCGGATTAAATCAGATCTAGAGTCAAATATCATAATAGATCTGAGATCTAGAGTTCTAACCTTAAAACAAAAAGAACAGAAAATGGAAACATGGCAAAGATTCCCGCGGATGGCAGTTTTCTGTCAAACTTTTCAGGCAGCGGCGGTGGTTTTCTGGAGACGGCGAGTGGTGGAGGCTAACGGCAGAAGATGGAGGTAGATGACCGGCGTCGGTGGCGAACGGCAGCGGAGAACGGCAGGCTCCGACGATCTCTGGCAGTCGGCAGTCATCTTTGCCGTTCGTCTCTGATGGCTGGTAGGCGGCGATCGGCTGGTCTCCGGTAACGATCAATGGCTCGGGATACCGACAGGGCTTCGCTGCTTTCTACAAAATTGATTTCTCCAAAGAATGCACCTCTTTTTATAGGGGAAGGAAGTTGGGGACCTAGGGTTTGTAGAATAGGCTTCGGGCTTATTTCACCAAATTCCATGAGCTTTAGGATTGGGTTTTTATAGTAAAATTATATTAATTTATTAAATATTAATTTTAGAGGTTATATTGTAAGTTTTATTAAATTGATATGGAGGACTCTTTCGAATCAGAAATCTCTTTGTGTACAATGGATTAAATGTAATTTATTGCAAGGAGACTCATTCTGGTCAGTAAAAGGCATGAACAACGCCGGTTTTGGATGTTGAAATAGCTACTGAAACTTCGTGATTTTGCAAAAACTTTCCACAAATTTGAGATTAGAAATGGATGCAATTCTTCTTTTTCGATGGATGACTGGTCATCAATGGGTAAACTTCATGACATCACCGGAAACAAAGGATACATTGATCTAGGAATACCGGTAAATGCCACTATGGAGGATGCCATAAAGAAGCACATCAAAAGGAGGCATATAGCAGATTATTTAAACTAAATCAAAGCAGGGATCAAAAACATGAAAAAGGGCAAAGACAAGGGGATGATATCTCGTTATGGAGAGTATATACATATAAGTATAAAATGAAGTTTCCCACAAAAATTACATGGAATCAGATAAGGATTTAAATCCAACAATATCTTGGCATCTAGGAATCTGGTTTAGACATGCAACACCTAAATAATATTTTGTAGCTTGGCTCACATGTTTAAATCGATTATATATGGTTGATGACAAGAGATCAAAAGCTATGGAAAGTATTATGTATTATTATGAGACTCTAAGGTCTTATTTATAGGATTTACAAAGTAGAGGATAAGTTCGAACTTTAAGATAATCACATCCTATTCCTATGATAATCACATATGTCATGTTTATCACTTAAGATAATGTATATCTCCTAATACCCCCCTCAAGTTGGAGCGTACAAGTATTGCATTCCCAAATTGTCAAGAAATGAATCGAACTCTTTGCTGCCGAGTGCTTTTGTTAAGATATCAGCTAACTGCTCTTTAGTAGAAACATGAGACGCTTTCATCAAACCTTCAAGAATAGCATCACAGACAAAATGGCAATCAACTTCTATATGTTTCGTTCGTTCATGAAAGACTGGATTTGAACTGATATGCAAAGCCGCTTGACTGTCGCAATGTAGCATCATTGGTTCTTGGTGATCAATACGAAGCTCGCGGAGGAGCGATTTGAGCCACCGAAGTTCTCGTGTCAAGGAGGCCATTGCACGGTATTCAGCTTCGGCTGAAGAACATGAGATTGTCTTTTGTTTCTTAGTTTTCCAAGATATCGGTGAATTTCCAAGCTGGACTATCCATCCGGTGAGCGACCGACGAGTGGGAGGACAACTTGCCCAGTTTGAGTAGCACCACCCGGTTATATGAAAAGAAGAAGCCCATTCGTCGTAATTAGTCCCATTAAGTAGAGGTTGAGAGATTACGGCTCCTGGGTTATCATTAGAAGTGAGATCGAATGGTGATATAGTTTTGTGTTTTGGGGTAGGGTTAGTCATAGCCATCGAATGATGTTCGTACTATGACGTGGGTTTTAGATAAAAAGGAGAGTCTCTGTTTTTCGAGTGAATAAACAGAGGAGATATCAGCCGTGTGGCTTTCTAGGGAATAGGATTTAAGAATTTGATTTTTGTAGGTCTTAGATCTTTTGCTCTGATACCATGACAAGAGATCAAAAGCCATGGAAAGTATTATGTATTATTATGAGACTCTAAGGTCTTATTTATAGGATTTACAAAGTAGAGGATTAGTTCGAACTTTAAGATAATCACATATGTCATGTTTATCACTTAAGATAATGTATATCTCCTAATAGTTGAACGTATTAGAAGCTCGAATGCAAGTCTCAAAACAAGTTGCATGATCTGTAATGGTGGGCAAGAATCAATCGAACACTTATACTTTACTTGCTCCTACTCCTCAGCAATATGGACGACTCTAACTCGGAAACGCTTTGGAATTTTTTTCTCCACAAATTGGCAACACTTACTGTCTTTGATGCATCACTCGATTTCAAAGGATCGTGTACGAACATTCACTACAAGGTATATTTTTAAAGTTACAATCTACCATTTATGGAGAGAAAGGAATATAAGAAAGCATGGAGAATTATCATGCTCGATATCTCGTATGATCAAACTCATTAACAAATAAGCGGAATAGAGTTCCTTTTAATCCGATCAATGGGAGAAAACGATTTCGAAAATGGATCACAAACCTGGTTATCATCTGAAATTCAACCTAGCACGAAATAATGAAGCTTGGAAATGTAGCAAATAATTTCTTAGAAAGTTAGCTTAAATAGCCTAGGAAAGGCATTTTATTACTGCCCGGACTTTGAATTTTTTTTACCTAAATAACCTTTTGTATCCATTGTACCATTTTTGGACGAGTATTCAAAAATCATATTATGAAATTGTCATTAATCAAATTTTAGGATAATCAAGTTTATGAAATAAGTCTACCAAATAAGTCTACAAATATTTGACCGTAGACTTGTTGTGCGGACTGTACACTTAATAGTTGGGTTATAGTCTTGTTCTGAGGACCCTAAATTTATTATTTGAAATGTAGACTTGATTTTAAATCTGTAGACTTATATTATATTGTATATTTGTTTTAGAGATTTGTAGATTTATTTGGTGGTTGTAGACTTACTTTTAATTCTTGCAGACTTTAAGAATTGATGTAGATTTGTTGTATTTCTTAGAGAGTTATTATGTATAACATCATATTTGTTTGGAAAAACGACAAATTTGTAGACTTTGTTTTGTAGATTTTCTAACTGATTGGTATATTTGTTAACTGATTGGTAGATTTAAGTTTTATAGTTGTAGATTTATTGAGGCGTTGCAGAATTAATTTTGTAGTTTGGAGACTTTCATCGAGTGCTATTTATCACGCGTTTAGAGGCGAACAAGACAAAAAAATCCTCTGTTATTTCTAGATTTCGATTTGGATTTTCTCCTTCTTCCTCTTTTTCTTTCATTTGTGGTCTTAAGTTTTGCGATTTTCTCCTACTTCTACTTTTCTTTTATGTTGATAAGTGCAAATATAAGAATAAAGGGTCTTGTATTGCAAGACTACAACAGAGAACTTCTTATTAGAAATATTAAAAACAAGTGTATGATCATTCAAACGAATATGGAAAACAAGTCTACGATAAATTACTTTACATTCAAACAAATGAAATCTGAAAACAAGTATACAATTCTGTAGAACTTGCAGGAAAACTCGCCGGTAGACTTGCCAAAAATAAAAATATTTTTATTTTACTTTTATCATTTTCTATTTATTTAAATAAATAATTAAAATGATTAAAATAGTTTATATTTTGTCAATGTCATTCTTGTAAATAAAAATGTCATCTATGGTTTACATGTTTTGTCACTTTTTCAGAAATCCAATCTTCCTAAGATTGTTGTAGTATAAACATAAGGTAATTTCTCTAAAAAAATAAAATTCAATCTCAATGTAACATAAATTTCAAAACGGTTTTTTTTTATTTGAATAAATTTAATATTTATTTCAGAAAAGAAAAAAGAAAATAAAGACAGCGTGGAAGTTGTTTGACTCATTGATTTAGTACCAATTTTAGTCGATTTTCTTACCCATATAAAATCACAATCTTATCCTATTTTCATATGTTTCATCCAAATACAGCTATTGTTCCAACTCATTGTGTCAACTAATTTTCACATGTATAAAAAACTCCTTAATCTCTAAAATCTCTAACCACCGAATTGTCAGCTCCACTTTTCTTGTTTTGTAAAAACAAAGATTCTCTGCAATATTCAGCTATAAAGTTTAGAAGAAAATGACGTCGCATTGTGAAGGAATCGAAGATGAACAAATAACAAAATTTGAGGAAGGCAGAGGACAAGATTGTCATGGAGGAATCGAGACAGTCATATGCACTTCTCCCAGTATTGTTTGCCTTACCCAAAAGGTAGAAAACGAATTATTTATTTTATTATAACTTATAATGACAATAAACTGATTTGTTTAAACTGATTATTTTTTAAAACTGATTTGTTTTTTTTTTCTTATTAAAATTAATTTATTATAGTTGATAGCAGAGTTGATTGGGACGTATTTCATTATATTCTCTGGATGTGGAGTGGTGGTAGTGAATGTATTGTACGGTGGGAAAGTGACGTTTCCAGGGATATGTGTGACTTGGGGTCTTATTGTTATGGTTATGATTTACTCTATCGGTCACATCTCCGGTGCACATTTTAATCCTGCCGTCACCATCACTTTCGCCGTTTTCCGACGGTTTCCTTGGTATCAGGTAACTTAGGGCAATCCTAACAGGATATCTAACAAAGTTTCTAATAATTAAAATAATAAAGAAAACTTAAAAAGAATGAAAGAAGGAGAAAATCCATTAATTAATAAAAACGCCAACAAAAAAGTTAGAAATTCTTTAATGATGTGTCACTTATTAATTGATTTAGTTTTTTTTTCTTTTCAAATTTTTATTGTAATAAAACAAAATTAAAAATATTAATATAATATTTAGAAGAAGTTCATGTTGAACATCTCACGGTTAGTGGTGTTCTTATCTACTCTCCATCTCTTTTTTTAATATAAATCCTTAATAATTTGATAATAGTAAATGGATAGTTGAGACAAATAAAAAATTCCTAATAATTTGTGATAGATTTAACATTTTTGATGTATTTACAATAGCCTCCCTTATGGTAACTTTTATGACCAATGTGCGGCTGAATTTCTGTAATAATTTGGGCAGGTGCCATTGTATATTGGTGCACAACTTTCGGGTTCCTTACTTGCAAGTTTGACGCTGAGACTAATGTTCAAAGTCACACCCGAAGCTTTCTTCGGAACAACTCCAGCTGATTCAGTGGCACGAGCTCTCGTCGCAGAGATCATTATCTCATTCCTCCTCATGTTCGTTATCTCTGGTGTTGCCACGGATAGTCGTGCGGTTAGTATTTTCTATATATCTACTTCTAGTTATACATATTGGTAGTTCTTTAGAACTGGAATGGGCACACAACGTAACATATCCATTGCATGATTAAAATTTTAAACGTGAAACTATTCAAATGGAAGTTCTCATGTTGTTGGACTGTTCTTAATATTTTATACAGATTGGAGAATTAGCTGGAATTGCAGTAGGGATGACTATAATATTGAACGTCTTTGTAGCCGGGTAAAACTACTATCTTTTGTTTTACTACAAACATAATTCATATATAATTGAAAATATTAAATTTGGTTTTGATCATTGTTAGACCAATATCGGGCGCATCAATGAATCCAGCAAGAAGTCTTGGACCAGCAATAGTGATGGGAGTATATAAAGGAATTTGGGTTTACATTGTTGGTCCTCTCGTTGGAATTATGGCCGGAGGTTTTGTTTACAACTTTATCAGATTTACTGATAAGCCACTCCGAGAACTCACCAAAAGTGCTTCTTTTCTACGTAGCGTTTCTCCTAACCGCAATCCATCTAGTTCTAAGAGCTAATGTTTTTCTTCTCTTTGGTTTTATCTTATTGTTACTTGTTGAATATTTTTATATGTTCTTAATTATTTTATTAAATTAGTTTTATTTTAATCAAATATTAAAACACCACCTCATATTGTTTAATTTATAGACCAAAAATAAATTAGACATCACTTCCTTAAACCTGAAATGTTAGAAGTGGTTCACATGAAGGAGCTAGCTGCATGATTTGACAAATCTCATTGTCACTGTAGCTAAAATCAAGTATGTTTTATAAGAGATTATGGGTGGTGCATATCAACAAGAAAGTTAGTCATAAGTATACACCTTAAAAAAGACTTTTAGACCTTCCATAGTGTATTCTCTAGAAAACACTAGGAAGCAGGAGATGATTCCCACTGATACTTGTCAATGTATATTGAGAATTTTCCAGTCAAAACAAATACTGGTGCTGGTCCGTGAGTCCTCTGCTATTGTTAATGGGTATCTACAACCAAAGACAAAGACTTCTGTCAAACGACTCTTTATTGTCTCCAAAGAAACTAGGGCTGAACGTTTGTAACTGAATCCGAAACCCAATTCGAACCTAATTCGAAAAATCTGATCCACTACAAGAAAAACTGTAAATAGCCACGACCCAGCCATAGATTAGTCGTGGCTAATTTTTTTTCAGCCACGGAATAACAGTCGTGGCTATCCATAGAAAAATAGTCGAGAATAGCTACAAAACAGTCGTGGAAGAACATAGCCACGACTAAACACGATCAATTTTGTGGCTATTTAGCTACAACCAATACTCGTAGCTATTTGTGGTGATTCGTAGCTATAGCCACGACTAATTTCATAGCTATCCGTCGCTATAAGTTAATTATAAGATAGTCACAAATCACTACAAGAAAACATAGATTTTAAGACTACATTTTGCGACTGAAGTTATAGTCGCAATATTAGCGACTAATGTGAGACTGTTTAACGATTCATTAAAGACGACGTAAAAAAAGTCGTACATTAGTCGCTAATAAGCGACCAAATATATTAGTCATAAAAAGTTCGTTATATTGCGACGAATGCGCGACTATGCACTAGTCGTAAAAGTTCAGTCGTAATTCAGTCGCAAATGTGCGCTAGTCGTAAGAGGATAAATGATCCTGTTATTGGTAGAAGCACTCGGAGGAGCAATGGTGGTGTTGTTGACGTTATTTCATCGAGGAAATACAATAAATACGAACCATTTATTCTAGGTACGTATATATATATATATGTCGATATCATATATTTATGTATTTATAATTCGGTTTATTGATAATGCACAGCTTCACAAGCGGATCAAGTTTGTTATATCCCGTACCCGTATACAAAAAAGCCGAAGCAATTGTGGCTCAATGTTATCAAGGTAAATCCAAGGAGTTATATTTCAGGAGACTACGAAGTTAAGGAACCAACTCTTTTGCAACAAGAAAACGATGATGATGTACTGAGCCCAAATTAAGCCCATACTACCTAACTAACAAAACCCCAAGGACTTAATCTTTTTTCTCCTTTATAATTGTCGTATCCTCTAACCCTATCTTTGTTCTCCAGCGATGGCAAACAGAGGACGAGGCAAGGCAATCGGAGGCCGTGGTCAGAGGCGAACCGCGCCGAACATTACTCAGATACCAGGAGGGTCAGCCCCGTTGAGAAATCATACACCTCTACCGACTCGATATGATTCCGCGCCGTCATCCTCAGCTCCGGTGCCGCAACAGATAAATCCCACTGTCTCACCACCGCATTTCTGAGACTTTCCACCCCCGATACAGATTTTTCAGAACTCGCCACCACCACATCGTGAACTTGGAAACTCTTCTGGCGCAAGTCGAAACCAAGACTCTCCTTCGCCTCCGGTTCACCACTCCCAAGCACCTCTACCTGCGAATTCTCAAGCTTAGAGTAACCCTTCTTTATAAGATCTCAACGTACACGGTGAAGACAAAGCTATGTTTCCTGTTGAGCCAGTGCTCTAGGAAGACCTCCTAATACTCCTTAATAACCTGCTTCAGGTGCCAAACCGTGAACAATTTACCACGGTTCTATCGCCCATACCCAAGCCAAATACAACTTGGTATGATTCTTATCCTTTAACCTAAGTTAGAGTTCTGAGTTTTGAGTTAAGCATGAGATAGAATGTTGTCTAATTCTTGTCTAAGTTAGAGTTCTGTGTTTCGAGTTAATTCGCATGAGATAGAATGTTGTCTGATTCTTGTCTAAGTTAGAGTTCTGTGTTTGAGCTCGAGTCTGAGTTCATGCTTATGTCGTCTGATTCTTGTTTGAGTTCATGTTTGTGGGTTTACGAATGCGTATGAGTATGTTCTTTTCTGATTCTTTCACCATGTTATGTGAATTTAAGAATGCATATGCTTTTGTTTTAGAGTAGAAGTGGCGTGTATTGAGTTCTGTGTATGCGAGTTTGATCTTGTCTGTTTTTTTTTTTTTTTCTCTTGTGGTTCTGTGTATTGAGTTTCTCTTGTGGTTCTGTGTATTGAGTTCTCTTGCTTCCAAATCATTTTTGTTCTGTTTTTTATGATTGTCTTGAGTTCTCTTGTGGTTTTGTTCTTAATCATGTTCTTAAGTAGAGGATTACACAATGCTGGTTTTGTATGATTATCTTGAGTTCTCTTGAGTTGTTCTTGTCTGTTTTTTTTTCTCTTGTGGTTCAGTCTTTTGAATTCTCTTGTGGTTCAGTCTTTATCAGAGCGTGGATTGCCTTATTCATCTATGTTCTTGGATTTTCATTTGCGATTTGTATTTGCATCAGATGATGCATATAACATGCTTCTCTGCTGATTATTTGCGATCTGTTTTGCATCAGATGATGCACTACTGAGCCTGCAAGTTGCTTTGCGATATGTTTTTGCACCATATAACAGGCTATTATTCAATTGCTTGCTTATGTTGAGATATTGTTTCTTTGCTTGCAGGTTTGGTCGCGACAAGGGAGCACTGGTACGGAAGATTACAAGAGTGGTTATTAATAAATTTGATGGTCCCTATTATAGCTGGATAGTTGTGCCCCAGGAGCGACAAGAACGCTACTTCATTGAGTTCGTGGTAAAGGTTTCTTGATAATTTGTTAACAGATTGGTTCTCCTATTTATTTTTCTTGTACTGTTTTCAGTAACACTTTTTGTCTTTGAAATGCAGAAAACTCACACATGGGATCCCTTAATCTCATGGACAGTACAAGTGCATTTCGAGAGGATATGTCAAAGAAGGATGAAATGAATGATTAACACCGCACGCACTTCTCGAAAACGACCACGTTGGATTAACCTCACTCTCTGGGCAGAGATGACCGCCTACTGGGACACAGAAGACGCTCAAGCAAATATCCTTACCACTTCTAATGCTCGTAAATCTGATTGTCAAGGTCTTAGTATGACCATACACTTATCAGGCCAGAAGTCGTATGAGCAAATCCAACAGGAAATGGTAAGTGATATGTACATTTTTCTATATCTTTTACCTCTACAACTTTAAAGTGTTTTTATTTTAACATTTCAGGAATAAGAGATGGGCAGACCTGTCAGTATTGGTGAGGTCTTTGTTAGGACGCATATGAAACCTGATGACACGTTTGTTGATCTAAAAGTGAAGGATATAGCTGACACATATCAGAAGAATTTGCAAGCTAAGAAGTCCGAGCTCGCGGCAGAGATTCCAGAAACTTCAGACAGTAATTTGGGACCTCAGGAGCTCACGGCAGATGACTACAATGATATATTTCTTCAGGCACAAACATTCTTCCCTAATTGGTTTCATTTTCCATACATTATTCACATATATAATCTGGTTTATTTTGGTAGTCTACTGCAAGGGATGAAAGAGGACGTCCGTACGGAGTTGGAAGTCTCGAAAACACTCTTGAAAACGGCAAGCGTAAGCACCCGATAAGTGATTCTTCATCTTTTGTGGCATTACAACAACAACTTCGAGAAGCTCAACGACAAATAGAAGAACATTTGCTTATAATGTGCAGCGTGAAGAAGAGCATTCTCGAGTGGTGACTCAACAACAAAAGAAGATCGATCAATTGTTATTGGTGGAGAAGTTCATGCGTGATACAAACCCTGAGTTTGTGGACTTCATGAATTCTCAACCTCCTCCATCCTAACAGCTAAATTTTTGAATCTTCATGTTAGATGTCTAATGTAGTTAGGAAGTGTTTAGGTATTTTTTGATAACTCCATTGCTAGGAGTTTTGTTAGCTAGACAAACTTATCATATGTCTATGTATTTTGGATAAATGTTTTGGTTTGATATATATATAAAGCATGTATGTTATTATGTTATTAAGTATGTTATTTATGTATTTGAATTCTATTTTATTTTCCAAATTCGTATGAATGATACAACATCTAAATTGTTACCATATTTTAAAAAATTTGGAATATTGGTCACACTGTAGTCGTAAAATGTGTTGCTCAACAGTCACAAATAGTCTCTACATCAGTCGCAAATTGGTCGTACAAATTTTAAAAAGTCGTATATTAGTCGCAAATGTATTTTGCTACTAATATTCGACTGATAGATGACGAAGCTTATGACGCACACAACAGTCTCATATTAGTCACAAATTTGCGACTAATATGCGACTACTCCTATTTGCGACGAAGAATATACAACTACAGTTTTTAGTCGTATATTAGTCGCAAATGTATTTTTAGCGACTAATAAGCGACTAATAGTGTAGTCCTCCCTTAACAGTTTTCTTGTAGTAAATAGCCACAAAATTACCGTGGCTATCTAGCTACAAAATTAATTTGTGGCTATTTGTGGATATAGCCACGAATAATATTTTGGCTATCCGTGGCTACGATAAACCCTATACCCTAAACAAACATTAGACCCTAAACCATAATCATACTATAAACCTTAATCTCTTAATCATAGACTATTAAATCAAAACATAAACATTAATTATAAAAAAAAACTATTATTTCCAAATCTAAAATTTTCAAACCATAATATAAAACCTGATCCTCCAAACCCTTTACCCTAAACCATAATCATACTATAAACCTTACTCTTAATCATAAACTTAATCTGACAGTGCAATGAGACAATAAAAGTCTATGTTATGTTACTGGAGAAGTAGACAAAGCTTTGTCATCAGCGGATACAATAGTTTCGTCAAAGAGAAGAATCTCAAGGAGGAAGATGTGATCTTCTTTCACAGTTGCAGTGTGTCGACATTAGAAGGTCAAAACAACAACTTATTGATGATCGATATCCCTTATAATAAGAAAGTAAACTAGATTGTTTATAACAGTTTTGAGGAAGTAAAAAAAAAAATTACTTCTTTAACTCAAAGTTAGAAGATGAAAAAATTAAACGAGGAGAGCAACCACCGCCTATCAGGCTATCAGGCCCATGGCTGATTCTACTATAAAGGCCAACGTGGGAGGATTTATGCTGTTTGGTGTTATAATCCAATAGCTACTTTAGTGTTAATGAGGGATACAAATATATTATGAATCGTGTTAATTTGCAACTCATGTGAAAGGTGTCAGTGATATGCTATTAGTTTAATTTTAGTTATAAACATGATTTCTTGATGAAATGATAAAAACAGAACATTAGTAGACATTGGGCTCAAATTTTAATTTCAAAAAACTTTCTAAAAGGGAAAGCTTTAATCTCTTTGGCCCTCATATTCTTTCTTTTCTCTTCAAGACTAATACAATAATATTTAGATAAATAACTACTCGATAAATTAAGAAATACGATATAATAATTATGCTAATTCCGAATTGAACCAATAAAAAATTAACAAAATACTAAAATAATATTTTCCAAAAAAAATTATATAAATATATGATTTCAATAATCATATATAATGAGGGAGTTTTTTACTCTTCCATCGGCCCTCCACATCATCTTTATCATTTTGTCTACGTGGTCTTTTTGTTTTATTTCTAAAACTAATTTCAGTTTGATGGGTCATGAAATTACTCTCGATACTTTAAAGACCAAGCATTATTCTTTTGGCCCAACACTGAATATTATGTTAGCCCAAAATCAACCCCCAAAAATTAAACACAAAGTCAACTTACCCTAGAGGCTACAGCCATCACCGTCTTTCTGGCCATCTTGCTGAAAACCCTATTCACTGCGATCTGGAAGCTCAATCAACATCAGTTTTCCAGATTTTATTCACCCGCTTCACTTCCTAGAGCCATACACATCATTTCTTCTCTTGAATCTGCCTTTAATATTGAAACGTACAGAGGCACACCGAACCATTAATCCAAATTCGGCGCCTTCGTCTATAAGAACCAGCAGGTACTCATCACCACTCTGCTTGCCTCCCTCAAACGAATCCGCTGATTTTACTCAGTGTCAATCTTACCTAGCCATAAAAAAAAATTCTCAATTAGATGTTGTTGGCATTCCTTCTTCTGCAGATTATGCAACACTCAGCGAGATTCAACTTCGACGATTCTCCCAACAGGTTGTTGGGCCATCCTCCGTTTATGGGATGCTAGGAACATCAAGAGGGAAGATGAGTTCATGGGGATAGTTTTCCTCCCCATAGATGCGAAGGTACACGCTTTATCCATGTTTCTCATCTTCTCTAATCCATCGCTCTACATCTCCGCGAGCTATAACTAGGGATGTTAAAACGGGCGGGCCCGGCCCGTTTAGGCCCGGCCCGTTTAGGCCCGTACCCGTTTAGACCCGAACCCGATTAAACCCGTTTATATTTTGGACCCGTTTAGGCCCGCCCGTTTAGACCCGTTAATTTAATACGTACCCGTTTAAACCCGTTTAGGCCCGTTTAAAAATATATTTTTTTATTATAAAAAAACAAAAATACAAAAAAAAATATTTTTTAATATTATAATTTGTATATTTATCAACATTCAACACTATATTAATGAAATATTGTTAGTTAAGTATTTTATCATTCTTATATAATTCATATATCATAATTAATATTTTGTCCTCTTACTTTTATATTCTATTAGCATGGTTGATAATTTGTTATATGATATTTAATTACTTTAACACTATTTTGTATACATTTAGAAATAAAAGTTTTAATATATCATTTATATTTTTATTGAAGTTTTTAATTTTAGATCGAATATAAAATATAAAATAATAATTTTATTTTAATATTAAAATTTTAATATTTACTTTTAAAAACTATTTTCTATATTTTTTGAATTTGTGAATATTTTTATATATTTAAAAATAAAAATTTAATCAAGTAAATGAGTTGTTGTTTATCATTTATATTTTATTGAAATTCTTTAATTTTAGATGGAATATAAAATATAAACTAAATATTTTTATTTTTAACATTAAAATTTAAATCTTTACTTTTAAAATTATTTTAAATATTTTCTTATTTTTTGACTTTTTGAATTTTCTATAATTAATAGTATTTTTATGATTTATTATTTAATTATTAAAATGTTTTTTTAAAGTTAAACGGGTCTAAACGGGTACCCGTTTAAAAATCATAAAAACCCGATTAATAAACGGGCTTAAACGGGTAAGCCCGTTTACACATGTGACTTAAACGGGTCTAAACGGGCTCATTTTTATACACGAAGCCCGTTTAGGCCCGTTTACGAAAGGGTTGTTTTAACATCCCTAGCTATAACTGCGTTTATCCAACACCTAATCATACAGTTTTAACGACTCCCACTAATGCATATCGTTATATCAAATTCCTACCACAGAACTCAGTGATCCGAGGCTACACTCCAGCCTTGAAGCAGAGTTGTCGCCAAGACAAATTGGAATCTCTGTCAGTATAATACTTCTTGCTTTTATATATCTTCTAATAGTGTTCACTATTATGCAAATGAAGATCTACTTTTGGAGCCTTCCCAGCTGTGCCGGCAATTAGGTGAGCCATACCTACTATGAATCATTTGAATATCCGAGTAAAACAAAAAATGTATAGATTCTCATCTTATGCTTCAAAGTACTTTGAATGAACAGTTTAGGAGTGTTCGCCAGAAACTTGAATCTGATCTTCAGGGTAGTAATAAAAAGCTAGGACAATTTGTTGATCAGTGTGAAGCCATAAAGAAGAGAAGGGAAAAATCCCTAAGTGTTTCATGTGTTGAGAAGAATTAAACAAATGCTTGAATGCTCTTTTCACCAGGATTGCTCTTCGTCTGCAGGACCCTCTCGAGCCACACTAGCCACACTGGTGACGCGGAGCACGGCCTGTGCACTAAGAGGCGAGAGATTTGATAGGCAGAATATTTGTCAAATGGCTGCCTTTGGATGCTCCTCCTCGGATTCGACATGATTAGATTTCTTTTGTAAATTGTCAGTCTACTAAAGTGATAATAACAACATGATAGTAACGAGCATAGAGAATCTGACTTGCACCGTGTCTAGCGTTTCTTCCTCATGGAATACTGAAAGACGACGAACAATATCGACAGCACCACAACCCAATCCTTGAAGTCTAGCCCAGACACAAGTTAGTGGAATGTCAAACAAAGGATAAGGGTCATGAAAACATGTAATTTCCACAACAGTTTTTGTTTAGCATCTCACTTCCAAACTCCAAACAGAAAAATAAAATTGCATGACAAATGAAAAATTTACTGTAACCAGCGCTTATAAAAGGAATAGAGATTCAAAGAATAATTGATGGCTTTAGAACTACGTCAACATGAATTACATTTTAATTAATCGCAAATATAGTTGCACTAAAACATGTGTTAATTAATATAATAGCATTTGCGATTCAAATTTTGTAGGCTAAAATTTTGGTCTAAAATGACCCTACATGTATTTGTTCGGAAAATAATAATTACAAGAATGTCATTACTATTTTATTTCCACATCAGCAAAAACCAACTTTATATACGAAAATGTCACCTTCCCTAAATAATAAATCCGCACGGATTTATGACATTCTTTGTTACAGATTTAATAAATCTGCAAGGAGTTATTTTCTTTCGTTGCAGATTTATTGTCTTTGTGGCAGAGTTTTATAAATATGTAACACGTTAGAAGGTTTTGAAAAATTACTATACTAGCATCATAGTGTAACAGATTTTTAACCGTGTTACAGATTTATGTTCTCATCTTGCAGATTTGTTTTTTTTCTGCTGACGTGACACATATTTATATTAACGTGTTGCAGACTTTTGCAGATTTTTCAGATTTGTTTCCTTAGTTTTGAATAAATATGGAATTTCATGTTACAGATTTGTGTTACGTGTTACAGATTTATTAAAGTCCGCAACAAAGAAAATTGTTAAAATTAATTACTATTGTAGCACTGCTATGTTACAGACTTTCTCTCTTTGTAGCAGATTTGTTTTCAGTGTTACAGATTTATGTTATGTTAGATATTGATTTTAATGTTACAAATTTATTGAAGATGTACATAATTCGAATAATTGTTGTCTGATCTTTTCCTAATTTTTAGGAACCATTTATGATAACTAAATATTCACTTAAGAAATTCAATATTTGGCAAAAAAATGATAACCAACAAAAAACTTTTTTCAATTAATTTCTTATTTAAATAATTAATTTATTATTTTTTTGTTTTAAATTTTTTTACAAAATAAATATAATAATAAAAATAACCAACAAAATTTGTTTCTATTAATTTCTCATTTAAATGATTTATTTATTATTTTATATTAAATTCTTGTTTTCAAAATTAAAATAATAAAATATAAGCAACAAATTTTTTTTTGTATTTAAATAGTTTTTATTAGTTTCTTACTATTTATTTTTTAAAAGAATTTATATTATTTATTTATTTTTTAAAACGAATTTATATTATTTATTTTAAACGAATTTTCATTATTTATTTATTTTTTAAAAACAAAATTTATATTAATTAATTATTATTATTTTTTTAAAAAGATATTAATTATTTATTTTACTTTAATGATTATATATTATTTCTTTAAAAAAAAATAAGTTAAGGAAAGGACAATATAGTATTTTAAACCATTATAGAATGCTACTCTAGTAAAAAAACACACTCTAATGCTACTATAGTAATTAACCTTAAAATTTGTGCTACCAAGAGTAATTTTCACTAACAAAATATTATACGTATGAAACACAATAAACCCGCGCGCGTGCGATGGGGATAGAGCTCCAAATATCATAAATTACAAACAATCTTTTCCTATAAATTAATCCTTTTATAAACTGTAAAAATTTCAAATTTCTAATATTATTTATTTATAAAAGAACAAACAACTAACAAGAACTCCATAGAAGAGGCAATGGCGGTTTTAGGTTACGATGATAATCAAAATATGTTGTTCTCAGCTTTTAATTAGGTTTCCTTAGAGGAGCAATTGTTATTCGATTTTTGATTTGCGTTGGATTATGGTTTTCAATATTTATCTCTGCTATTTTGGTAGATCCATCTTGGCACAAATTGTTGGGATTTCTCATATGCTCTTTGACCTCAAGTTAAATTATGTCCTACTCTTACTTAATCTATCATACTCTCTACATTTCCCATTTTAATGTTATTCCTATTTTGCCCTTAATGATCTAATAAGCAAATTCAAAAAAAAAAAAAATTAAATCAACCAATCAAACATAAGTTTATCTCTCCTCACTCAGCCTCCCCTCTTCTTTTTTGTCGTGTTAGAAATCCACATCCATCCGAAACCCGATTTCCTCTCATCCCTCCCTCCAAATTCAACCATCTCAGCCACTTCTATTCGGATTCCGGTTAACCCATGTTAGTTCTTCTCCTTTCTTGTCGTCGCTCCTCTCTTTAATTTTCGTTTTAATCTTAAATATCTACTTTGGGGAAATTGAGGTTAAATGGGGTTGGAAATTAACGAACATTGGGTTGGTAACCATGTTTTCTTGGTGGATTATGCAATTGAATTAATAATTAATTGAAATCAGTGGTTAAATCGTACTGAATCGTATTGTTGTTATCGTTTTTGGTCTGAAGAAAAAGTTGTTTAACTTAGTAAAACTTGGTATTAATAGAATCGTAAGAACTGGTAAAACTAGGTATTAATAGCAGGCTAGAACTGGTACAACTTGGTAATACTACGATACTAGAACTGCTAGAACTTGGTATTACTTTTGTAAATCTGAGTGCTAATGCATATTTTTTATGTCATTTTCAGAAGAGAATGGGTTTTCCTTTCACAACCATACATTTTGATTATGAAAGACATTATTCAAAGACCGGAGATGACTATTAATAGATTACAAGAGAAGCTCGGTTGTATGGTATATCGTTTAAGACATCATCTATGGAGGAGATAATGTATTCATTGTTAGTGGATAGGATACACATAAAGATTTCGATAGATGATTTTACGAGGAGGCTGAATTTGAGTTATATTCCATTGGTAGTGAAACCTCAAAGGCAGTCGTATATTTTTGATGACGAGGATGTTTATGTGTATATAACCTCTGTCGATAAAGAGCAACGGAGAAGTGTTTTGCATGTAGAGGTTGTCACAAATTTGGATATATTTTCGATCACCGAGCAACTTTCAAGAGTAGAGAGGGGAAAACGAGATGGTGGGAGTTATGGTGAGCTTATTTCTAGTGCTCGGGATAATATTGGACTAATTAATTCTGGTGACGCTACTCCTTTTACTGGCGAGGAATCAGCAGAACAACCTCATGAGCCGACTGAGCCTTTGGAGAATGTTGATATTGAAGATGGTGATATTGTACAACATGACAATATGCATGATTTTGATATGGTTGAATTAGTTGAGCTTCCACGGGTTGTGGAAGAGACAAAGCGTTTAGATGAATGGGAATATGGTATGGGTTTGGAAATAGGTCAAGAATTTAAATGTAAAGAAGATGTGAAGTATTTGGTTGATAGAGCCGCAAATGAGAATTGTTTTGGGATTTTAATAGCCAATTCATATACGACTCGATACGTGGTGAAATGCCGTGAAGCGAAACAAGGTTGTAAATGGCAGTTGAGAGCAGCTAAGGTTACACATTCATCAATTTTCTCGGTTAGAACATACACGAAGATGCATTCATGCTCTCGGACAAGTTCAAGTGGTATAAGCAACAAGAGGAAAGGTACACCATGGTTAGTTGAAAGCATCTTGAACGAAGATTATCCCGGTAACTTCGATACTCCATGTCCTAAAACTATTGTGAAGCTTGTCCAAGGAAGAGCCGGTGTGGAAGTGTCGTACTCTACGGCTTTTAGAGGGGTAAAATTAGTTGTTTCTGATATCCGTGGTAGTCCAGATGATGGTTTCAAGATGTTGCATTCTTATTTGCATATATTGGAGAAGGTAAATCGTGGAACAAAAACAAATTTGGTTTTGGATAAACAAAAAAGGTTCATGTACCTATTTGTGGCTTTGGGAGCTTCCATCGAAGGGTTTGTAGCGATAAGGAAACTGCTCATTATTGATGCAACTTTCATTAAGAATGTATATGGAGGTGTTCTATTTTTTTCCACAGCGCATGATCCGAATCATCACCACTATCCCATTGTTTTTGTTATAGTTGATGGTGAAAAGGTTGAAAGTTGGAAGTTGTTTTTCAATACGCTGAAAACTGTTATACCGGATAGTCGTGAGTTGGTTTTTAATACTGACAGAAATGCAAGTCTCATCAAAGTAAAAGCTCAGGTGTACACTCTCTCGGAACATGGTTATTGCTGAAGGAATTTCTAGCAGTTTCTAATCCAATTAGGCAACCCTGGTCTGAATTCCAAGCCTAGGATCTAGGGTTCATGTAATTGAATCAATGGGATCTCAGAATTACCTGGTGATTAGCAGCGGAAGATTTGCAGATAATCGAGATCTAGAGCGCCTCAAATGCTGCGCCTCTACTGGTATCCACACGCACACAAACTGAACAGGAGGGATGCTAGTGCCTGTAGAGATCCAATCTCTTCAGAGGTTTCTATTCAAGTTCTGGTGGCTGTGAATTAGGTTAGTCAACAGTTTAGGTCGACCATATATCTTATATATGTCGACTTGAACCATAACGGAATTAACCAACGATTAAACCGAATTAATCTGATTAATCCGCGAGTTGCATCGATCGATGCACTATCTGCATCGATCGACACTGCCCCAGAATATTGATATCGAATGCATATCAAATATGCATTCACCAGATCATTACATTAATGATCAACCTCGTCTTTAACGTCCAGTTTGCTTAGGTGTGTGACCCTGTAGGATCATATAACACTAGCAATGAGTTCTAAACTCATTGATCATAAGTGGCTTCTAGCAAAGAATTATGACTACCTAGTGTCATATGATTTTCTCATCTCGACAATATGACTTTCACTTGGAGCAAGTACAATAGATTTCAGGACATTCCCAACAATCTCCCACTTGTACTGGAATCATCTATTCCTTCAATCCCTTCGTCACTATATCTCGATCTAGCATAAGGCAAGAACCGTGTCATCCTTATTGAGCCAAGATCATGTTCATTGAACTCCGATTTATACTGACAAGACAAACGACTGACAATCACCTCGTTTGAGTGTGGCCACACATTTCTCAGTATCAAATCTTTGATGGGCCCTGAGATATTTATCACCTGTTATATAGGAGGGAAAAATCCCATCTTGTTCCATCCCTGTTTCTTCACACGCTTCATGATACGCCCAATCAATGCCTTTATAGTCACCAGTTACGGCTGACGTTTGACAAGGTTAAAGCGGACCAATTCACATGTAAGAAAACATGATGAACTCAGGTCTAAGGACTATACTCTATAGTCGTAATGAAAACTCTCATGACACTTATATAACTATCTCGTAGAGTTCTCATCAGTGGGTCATGTCCGATCATGTGTTCTCCAACACATATCTATGTGATTGACTTTAATACTCTTATTAATGACTCAATGAAACTTAGTCATCAGTCACCTCACATACTAGTCTCACGTGGTTGTTAATGTCCCACTTTAACAACCTTGACCAGGGACCAACATAATTTATGTCATTTATTATCTATAGGGTTTCATGATCAAGTCACATACTTGATGACCTATAAAATGTCATAAATTACTTTGGGACTATTATTTAATAACCATTATTAAATAATACAGATGTCAGATTTCAATAACATAATCAAATTATGTTTATTTGAACATCATATTATAACTAAAATTAACAACAACAACTCCCACTAAAATTAAGATCACATCTTAAGAAATCTAATGCCTTTAGCAGTAGTCTGACCCTCATTCGCCCTTGCTCAGCGTGTGTCGAAAGACACTGCGTCTTGCTAAGAGTAATACCAAGAGTCATTTGCACGAAGCCCTTCTTGGAATCATGCGTACTGGACCTGTGCAAGGCCTTATCACCATAAGTATCTTGACACAATCCAATTAGCTTGTCCAATCTATCTCCATAGATTCTTATTCCAAGAATGTATACGGTTTCTCCCATATTTTCATCGAAAAACAACTTTCGAGTCAGGTCTTAATAGACTGAAACAATGGAACTTTATTTCCGAGAAGTAGTATGTTATCAACATACAATACCAAAAATGCAACTGCGCTCCCACTAGTCCTCTTGTAAACATACGGTTCCTCTTCGTTCCTGACGAAATCAAACCTTTTGACTGCTTCATCATAACGAAGATTCCAACTCCGAGATGCTTGCTTCAATCCATAAATGGATCGGCGAAGCTTGCATATCTTCCTAGCTTCATTAGGATCAATGAAAACTTTAGGTTGTGTCATGTACACATCCTTTTCAGAATTCCATTAAGGAAAACTGTTTTCATATCCATCTGCCAGATCTCATAACCATTATGAGTGGTGGTTGCTAGGAAAATCCGAATGGACATAAGCACAGTGTCTGGGATTAGGTTTCTTCACAGTTAATACCATGAATTTACTTGAAACCTTTTTCCGCCAACCTAGCTTTGTACATCCATGTCAATTTTTCTTCTTGAAAACCCATTTACTCACAATGGCTTCTACACCATCGGGTAAATCAACCCAAGTCATACTTGGTTCTGTGACATGGATCCTATTTTGGATTCAGTGGCTTTTAGCCATTTTCGGAGTCAATGCCCATCATTGCTTCTTCAAAATTTGCAGGCCCGTCACTTTCAATGATCAATAGATCACGACAATTGGTTACGAGAAATCCACATTTCTCGGGTTCGTGACGGATCCTTTCGGATCTGCGAGCTTCAGTTTTCTGTAAAAGTCGCGCACACATATCTCATAAGTATACTTTTACTACGACCTAATTAACCAAGATTTAAACCGTATTTAATTAAGTCATAAACCAAAATCAATATTTGGTTCGCGATCTGTGTCGATCAATGCAACTTTTGTGTCGATTGACACTTCTTCAGAAACTCGCCATTTAGATGTATATCGAATATACATTCACCAGATCCTTTATAAACTCTAGGCACCACAGGTGCAGGTTCTACAACTCTTTGTAGATCCAACTGCTGCTCTTCCTCATCAGGTTGAGCAGTCTCCTGTGATTTTCGAATTTCTTCGAGTTGTACTTTTACTCCCACTGTTCTTCTTGGAAAGAAAGTCTTTCTCAAGAAAACATAGTTCCGAGCAACAAACAATTTGTTCTCGAACTGGTTGTAAAAGTAACATGCCTTGGTTTTGTTAGGACAACCAATGAAGTAGCACTTATCAGTTTTGGGTGTGAGCTTATCAGAGATTAAACGTTTTATATAAGTCTCGCAACTCCAAATCTCCATGATGGATAAATCAGAAACATTTATATTCCACATCTCATGTGGTATCTCTGTAACTGATTTTGATGGAACTCTATTTAAAATAAACTCAGACATTTCTAGAGCGTATTCTTAGAAGGATAATGGAAGATCTAAGTGACTCATCATTGATCGAACCATATCTAATAAAGTCCGACACGGTAGGAGTGAATTGTGAAACACTTTCACAATCTCTCAGATGATCACTAAATTCTTGACCTAAGTATTCACCTCCATGATCTCTTCGTAGAGGTTTAATACCTTTGCCAAATTGATTCTGTACTTCATTTTGGAACTCTTTGAACTTTTCAAAGATTCTGATTTATGTCTTATAAATAAGACATGACCGTACCTACTGAAAATATCAATAAAGGTAATGAAGTACTGAAATTTTCCTCTAGCACTAGTGCTCATCGGCCCATATACATCTGTATGTATAAAACCCAATAAGCCTCTGGCCCTTTCATTTTGTTCGTTCGCGACTTGTGTCGACCGACGCACTGTTTGTGTCGATCGACACTACCTTTTGTTGAAAGGGGCCTTCATCATTTTATCCAATAAACAAGATTCACTTTACTCATTATGATTCATAATCAGATGAGCCCAAAAGCCCATCACTATGGAGCTTCTGAATCTATTTCTCATTTACGTGGCCCAAAACGACAATGCCAGAGAGAAGTTTGATTCGTATCATTTGACTTGAATCTCTTGGTATTAATGTTATAGTTAGGCACATTCTGGTTTAGAACATAAAGTCCATTCTCTAATGGATTGCTACTATAAAATATATCATTGTAATCAAATGAATAACACTTATTCTTAATTTGAAAACTGATATCCTTCTATATCCAAGCAAGGAATAGAAATAATCTTTCTGCTCATAGCAGGTACATAGTAGCAGTTTTAAGTTCAAAAAATGCCATAAAAGAAAACAAATGAAATACTCCTACGGCTAATGCAGCAACTCTTGCTCCATTTCCACGCATAGATCCACTTGTCCTTTCTCCATAGTCCTACTTTTGCTCAGGCCCTGCACATTTTCACAAAATATGAGTACCACAGCTGGTATCCAATACCCAATAAGTAGGACTATAACAAGTAACATTTACTTCTATAACATAATACCTGAAGAAGAAGTCTCGTACGTCTTCTTCAGCTTCTCATAATCTTCCAAGAATTTATTGCAGTTTCTTTTCAAATGCCCATAACCATTACAATAACGGCACTTAACATCTTCAGAAGGACCGGTTTTAACCTTGGGAACATGGCCAGACTCGCTTGGATTCACAATCGAGCTCGTCTTGCCATCACCTTTGTTCTCACCAAGTTTCTTAAACCTTTTACCCTTTTGTACTATAAGGACATTTGGGGTGTCCTTCTTGATGTTAGGTTCAGCAGTCTTAAGCATCCCATGCAATTCAGTCAACGTCTTCGTCAAGTTGTTCATGTTATAGTTCATCACAAATTGATCATAGCTTGACGGCAGTGACTGCAGAATGATGTCAGTATCCAACTCTTGGCTAATGGGACAATCCAGTTTCCCCAGGTTATCAATATAACCCATCATCTTAATGACATGAGGACTAACTGGTTCGCCCTTTGGTAGCTTGCACTCAATTAGAGACCTAACCGCCTGGTATCTCTGAGTTCGTGCCTGCTCCTGAAACATATTTTTCAGGCCAGTGATCATCTCTTTTGGCGACTCCACGTACTCATATTGCTTCTGCAATTTCGAGTTCATGGTAGCCAACATGAGACAACTCACATCCACCACATCATTAGAATGCTTATCCCAAGCATCCTTATATGACTGCCAGGCATTGGCTCGGTACTTCTTGGGGAGAACTTTCTCAAGGACATAGTCCTTTTTCTCCTGTTTGAGAACAATTCTCAAGTTCCGATACCATTCAAGAAAGTTGGATCCATTTAACTTGTCCTTCTCAAGGACGGATCGCAGGGAGAAATTGTTACGATGGTTTGTGCTAGACATAGCTGAAAAACAAGGGAGGTTTTAGTTATGATGTTCAAGAAATGAGAAGTCTTAACAATTAAGAAAACTCGCATTATATTCAAACAATGTTTCCTCAGATGAATATAATGATCCAAGACCCATACTTCACTAAACTTGAGTGAGCCACTGGCTATCACCCAAATTTTAGCTATCTAGGTAAGCAACAACTTTGCTAGTTATATTCAATATAACTCTTGGTTGTGGATTGACATCTCATGCCCAATCCACCTGATGTCTCTAGGCCCAAAACGATTTTGATAGCCCAGTCAAGTAAACCAATCTCTTAAGTCATGTAATTGTTGACGCCTTGCACTGCAAGCCCATCAACACGATTACTTCCTGCCTTACTCATGTAATTGTGGATACCTTGCACTGCAAGCCTATCACTCAATGAAACGAGTCTTGACAGTTGACAAGATTGGAAAGACATCAAGTATCACTTGATATTTGGTTGAGAAACGGAACCTTTTAAAACGTTCAGTTTTATTATGTTTTAATTCTTCTAATTAAATGATTTGTCTTGGTTTGGTTCTGTGGTTTCAGGTTCCATAACCTAAACCATCGAATCTGGTGTCGACCGACACTACTTTAGTGTCGATCGATGCATATTAACCAAAACCAATCTGCAATAACCAATCAATCCAATTGACCCGGTTTTGAGTACCGGTCAGTGTCGATCGATGCTACATTAGCATTAGTCGATACCAACCCAATCACAATAAACCATTCTTAGCGTTTAACCATCATTAACCAAGCTCGATAACCGGTCCAATCCAATTGAACCGATTCATCAATCTCGCGAGGTTTGTGTCGACCAACACAACGCTTGTGTCGATCGACACTAGGCGAAACCTAAGTTTTATTCGGGTTTTCGCCCTGTGTCGATCGATGCCGGATTGGCATCGATCGACACCATGCGAAAAACCCTAAAACGTTTTTCGAACAAAACCCTAAACTAGGTTACTTTGATCAAAACGAGTTTTAGCATGCTTGTATCAATTATACAGAGATCTAGATTCAACTAATCTAATCATCATGCTACTGATTCATTAGAACCCTAAGGCTCTGATACCACTGAAGGAATTTCTAGCAGTTCCTAATCCAATTAGGCAACCCTGGTCTGAATTCCAAGCCTAGGATCTAGGGTTCATGTAATTGAATCAATGGGATCTCAGAATTACCTGGTGATTAGCAGCGGAAGATTTGCAGATAATCGAGATCTAGAGCGCCTCAAATGCTGCGCCTCTACTGGTATCCACACGCGCACAAACTGAACAGGAGGGATGCTAGTGCCTGTAGAGATCCAATCTCTTCAGAGGTTTCTATTCAAGTTCTGGTGGCTGTGAATTAGGTTAGTCAACAGTTTAGGTCGACCATATATCTTATATATGTCGACTTGAACCATAACGGAATTAACCAACAATTAAACCGAATTAATCTGATTAATCCTCGAGTTGCATCGATCGATGCACTATTTGCATCGATCGACACTGCCCCAGAATATTGATATCGAATGCATATCAAATATGCATTCACCAGATCATTACATTAATGATCAACCTCGTCTTTAACGTCCAGTTTGCTTAGGTGTGTGACCCTGTAGGATCATATAACACTAGCAATGAGTTCTAAACTCATTGATCATAAGTGGCTTCTAGCAAAGCATTATGACTACCTAGTGTCATATGATTGTCTCATCTCGACAATATGACTTTCACTTGGAGCAAGTACAATAGATTTCAGGACATTCCCAAAAATTGCATCTACCATCTGTCCCAGAATGTGAAAGGATCAGTTTCCCACGTGAGGAAATATGAAGTTGGAAAAAAAAAATCAGGGAAATTGCTCAGTTATACACGGATGGTTTTTTCCTAAGACAATATGGAAATTTTAGGAACATGTATCCTCAAGCAGCTGCATATCTTGACAAAAGTGTAGAAGTGAATAAATGGGCAAGGTGTTATTTTCCCGGTGAAAGGTACAACATAGACACATCTAATTGTGTAGAGTCTATGAATGTTGTTTTCAAGAAGGCCAGAAAGTATCATTTATTACCTATGATCGATGCAAATATTGAAAAATTTGCTGAATGGTTTAACAGTCATAGGAAAGATTTTGTTGATGGATCGAGCGCGCGAAAATTGGTGCCTCTTGTGGAGCTTGCTTTGCACGGTAGAATTGTGATTGTGTCCAAACTTACGACGATAGAACTTAACGCATTCGAGTTTGAATATGGTGTTGTTGGAGACGACGTAATTACTTATGTGGTGGATTTGAGACATAATAGATGCATCTACAAACTCTTTGATATTGACAGGTACTCATGTGTCCATGCAATAGCTGCTACTACTAAATTCTTGAAGCAAGAAATTAGGCCAACGGAAT
Organism: Orychophragmus violaceus; assembly: GCA_030180135.1. Taxonomy (NCBI): domain Eukaryota; kingdom Viridiplantae; phylum Streptophyta; class Magnoliopsida; order Brassicales; family Brassicaceae; genus Orychophragmus; species Orychophragmus violaceus. The sequence goes on along the minus strand of CM058240.1, from coordinate 51,656,051 downwards.
TGATGGATTTGTATGGTTTGTGTTCGCCTTATTACATGGTAGAGTTGTGGGCTTTTCTTATACGAGGATAATTTTTTCAGTTCCGCATATGTTTGAGTTGATTGTTCCGGAAGAGGTCGAAAAATTGTACTCTTTTCCTCCAAACTATACGAAAAGAAAGGAAAGAGTTCAAGAAACAAGGTATCCGTCAGTTGGGGAACCACGACGGAGAAGGAGCAAGAGAGTGGCAAGAAGGAACTTGGAGAGTTGGTTTCAATGCAGTAATGGGAGCCAAGCTGATGTGAGCCAAAATTAGTTGTATTTGTATTTCTTCAAATTTTTATTTGATGTGTAACTTTGGAAAACTTGGTAAGACTAAGAGCATGGCCAATGGTTAAGATACTCATATGTGTATCTTAACATTAAAATATTGCTACATATAACACAATTTATTTTGTTATTAAATTTTAAATTTTTTAAAAAATGAATCAATGAAGAAGTGACATTTGTCACATGAGTATCTAATTAAGAACCTTAAGGTTCTCAAATAAGAACTCCAATGTTCTATATAAGAACCCTCTTCTCCCTCTCTCTTACTTTTTGTATTTTTTATTCAATTTAATGTTTAATGTTTAGATACTTTCTTATGAACTCCTCAATGAGGATGCTCTAAGATTTGTAGAACTATTATTGGTTTGCAATATTACAATTTTATAATAATGTTAAATATACCAATTACAATAAAATACAAACTAGATACCTCTTGTCTAAACATAATGAACATTTGCATAATTTTTAAAGGTAAATATTGTAGGTTTGTATACTAACAATCAAAAATCATATATTTTGAAGAGTTATTTGTTGATGTAAACCATCTATATCTGCAAAAAAAAAAATCAAATAATAAATGTCTTTTCAAATATTATTGCATGAAATTATTTATAATGCATCTAAATAGTCATAGATCATCAGTATAACCAAGTTATTTGAATTAAAGCTAGAGTATAACCATTGAAATTGAAATTTGACAGAAGTAAAACCTTCTAGTTTTTGGTAAAACTGGAAACTTGGTAAAACTTCTGTTCCTGCCCACAAATTTTGAAATTCCCGCCCCAAAATTCCAGAATTTTGAATTCCCCCCATTTTTTATAAAATCATAATATCTATCAATTTTCACTCATTTTCGGTTTCTCCATCTCTCTCTACAACCTCTCTCCCTCTCTCTCTAAAACCTCTCTCTCTCTGTCTCGGATCTCTCTCTATCTCCCTCATTCGCAACCAACCCAAATCTCGAACATTCTCGATCTTTCTCTCTTTCTCCTTCCAACCTTCAATGAGTACAGAAAACTTCTCTCTGGATCCCTATGAAGACGATAGGAGGCACAAAAAGAGATGAAGCGGTTGAAGAAGAGCTTCTTGAAGCCATCAACGATGCGCAATACGGCATCCCAAAGAAATGCCCATGTGGTGGCCGAATCGTCCACGAGGTCTATAAACTCCAAAATATCATAGAGATTTGGATACTTTACAAGGAAGTAGGTACTTTACTTACCACCAATTTAAGGTAAAATGTTTGATTTTCATAGTGATTTAGCGATTAGTGAATGAGAATTTGACCCAATTTCTTTGATTGAAGGCATGAATTTTCTGGGTATTTTTTTATAGGACAATGGACTCCACTTTCGTCAACCATGAGTTATTGCTGTCGAAGAAGAGATTCACAAGCTACTGAACAAGGTTGATGAGCAGAGCAAGATGATTTAAGGCATGAAGGAGGAGATTAAAAGAAACATGCAAGAGATTGGCAAGCTAAAGGAGTTGGTGGCTGCTGTTAAAGGTGTTTTTGGTGTGTAATGTGGTTTACTTTGGATTTCTAAGACTTAGTTATCTATGTTTGATTTCTAAGACTTAATTATCTATGTTTTGTTTCTAAGACTTAATTATCTATATATGATTTCTTTGTTTGGATTCTATGAATGATGTAATTTGGCTGATAAAACAATGCCTAACTTGGTAAAACAATGCATAACTTGATAAAACCATGCATTTGGTAAAACAATGCATAATTTGGTAAAACCATGCATTTGGTAAAATAATGCATGCTTAACTTGGTAAAACTATGCATAACATTTTAACCGAACATAATTAAAACATAATTCAAACATATTGAAACATAATCCAAACATAATGCAAACATAATCTAAACATAATTCAAACAAAACATAATGAACATAAATCAAATCCGACCTTACATCAAACATAACTTAAACATGGTTTGATTCATCGGCTGGGTTGGTTTTCATGTCCTTTCCCCTAGTAAGCACGGGACTCCTATGCACGATTGTAGACCCTTTCTCCTGCCCTTTCCTTATAAGCTTCACCCTTTTTGTAGGCGCTTCTACAATTGGTTCTACCGCTCTCTTCTTTCCTTTTGCTTCCTCTTTATCCTCGGATCCTTTCTTCTCTCCTTCGGATTCTTTCATCTCTCCTTCGGATTCTTTCATCTCTCCTTTGGATTTTTTCTTCTCTCCCACGGATCCTTTTTCTCCTTCTTCTTACTTCTTTTCTTCTCCTTCTTCTTACTGGCTCTCTTTCTTCTCTTTCTTTCTCCTTAACACCACTAGCCTCACCGTCCATGCCTAGAATATCCACACCATCCCCAACCTCACCACCATCCTCAACCTCTTGATAATCACCATCATCGGCTTTCTCCTCGGTCTCTCTCGGTTCTGTCTCCTTCACGCCCCTCTAAGTTCATTCACCACTGATTCCATAGTTGTTAATCTACCATCAAACTTATCAGACAACTCCTTACACTTATCTTCACAAAACATCACTAGTCGACACTCCATTTTCTCCAATCCGTCCTTGATTAATTTCTGCATATCTACATCATTAAAAACAGCAGGAGTCTCGTCCGGATAATTCCCAGCCTCATTCCTGAAAGGAACTTTGAGCCAATTCTACCGTATTCAGAATCCTCGCGAGTTCCAAATAGCCTAGGATCTAGGGTCTAGTTAATTGAATCATGGATCTCACCTCGTGATTACCTGGAGTTTTGGCAGCGGAAGATTCAGGTAACACGAGATCTCTGGAGCGCCTCAGATGCTGCGGCTCTACTGATAGTCCACACGCACACAAGCTGGAATCCGCCGGGATGCTAGTACCGGTGCTCGAATCTCCTGGGAACTAAGTTTTAGAGGTTTCTGTGTTTTCTCTCTGAGAAAACACTGTCTCGGGCGGCGCACACAAAACCAACCTTTTCTCGAGTCAATAAAACACGTTTATATATTGACCTCGAGGTTAACCGAAACTTCAGTTTCGGTTTCGCCCTTGTGTCGACCGACACACTTAGTGGTGTCGATCGACACACCTGCTGTATCGACCGACGCACCCAATGGTGTCGATCGATACACCTCTTTGAAACTTATATTCGATGTGTATCTAATACACATCGACCAGACCATACGCCAATGATCAATCCCATACGAAGTATTTCCAACTTGCTTAGGTGTGTGACCCTGTAGGTTCACACGATACTGGAAATGAGTTACAACTCATTTGTCATAAGCGGTTTCTAGCAAAACATTATGATTACCCAGTATCACATGAATTGTCCGATCTCGACAATACAACTATCTCTAGAGTTCGTACAATGTGATTTCAGGACATAATCCCAATAATCTCCCACTTGTACTGGAATCACCTATTCCTATAATCCCTTCGTCACTATATCTCGATATGGCATAAGGCAAGAGACTGTGTCATCCTTATTATAGCCAACATCATGTTCATCGAATTCCTGATCTATACTGATAAAACAAACGACTGACAATCACCTCGTTTGAGCACGGCCATGCATTTTCTCAGTATCAAATCTTCGATGGGCCCTGAGATATTTATCTCCCGTTGTTACAGGAGGGACAAATCCCATCTTGTTCCATCCCAGTTTCTACACATACTTCATGATACGCACAAGCAATTCCGTTATAGCCGCCAGTTACGGAACGACGTTTGACAAGGTCAACACGCACCAATTCATATGCTAGAAAGCATGATGAACTCAGGTCTAAGGACTATACTCTATAGTCGTAATGAGAACCTCCCATGACACTGATATAACTATCCTGTGGAGTTCTCATTAGCGGGTCATGTCCGATCATATGTTTACCAACATATATCTATGTGACTGACTGTGATAATCATATCATTGACTCCATGAAACTTAGTCCAACAGTCACCTCACATACTAGTCTCGCGCGGTTATTGGTGCCCCACTTCAATAACCTCGACTAGGGACAATCATAATTTATGTCATCTTTTACTTATAGGGTTTCATGATCAAGTCTTCAACTTGATGACCTATATGATGACCATAAAATACTCTGGGACCATTATTTAATTATCCAATAATTAAATAACACTGATGTCAGTTTAACTTACATAAACACTACCATGGCATGTCTATGTAAAAAACTATGACATAACTAAAGTTACTCCCACTAGAATCAAGATCATCTCATCAGATATCTTATACCTACAGCAACAGAATAAATCCGGTGCTTAGGTTGTGGGAGAGACTGCGGTGTTATTGCTTGAAACGATTTCAACAAACCACACCGCCATTCGGATAAGAGCACTATTCTACGGTCCACTGCTTGGAGCCTTTCCAACAGATAGCACCGCTATTCAGACAAAGAGACATAACCAGGTGGGAACCGGGATTCGTCTTTGTCCGTCTAACTACTTTCAACTGGTTCGTCACTTCCTCAATTCACCAAGAAACTATCCTTAGTGTTTCTTAAAACACTTGGGATATTTCTGGTAACTGTTCAGTGATTCTTACCGGAATATTTTGGTATTTTCTCGTCATGCTTTATGCGTAAGCTGCATCTAGACGAGCGCAAAATATGGCATTCATGATGGATTCTATTGCAGCAGCATTAGCAATCACACTCATTAACATTAGTTCAGCCAGTGTTCAAAACACTTCATCTTGCTAATATTGTTACTAGCTCAGCCAGTGTCCAAGACACTTCATCTTGCTCAGATTATTGCCATAAGACCTTTGGTATGAAGCCATTCTTGGAATTGAGCACATATGAACTGTCCAATACCTTATCAACATAAGAATTTTGACACGATCAAATTAGCCTTTCTGATCCATTCCAATGGATCCTTATTCCAAGAACTTTCTCGGCCTTCTTCCAAGTCTATCATTCAGTTTGACTTCCGACCTAATTCTTGACAAGACTTTAGCATCGGAACGTCGTTTATGAGATTTAAGTATGTCAACTACATATTGTGTGAGAATTGCCATTACGCTCCCACTAGTCTTCTTGTAAACACATGGTTTCTTTTCTTTCTGATCAAGTCAAAACCTTTGACCACTTTATCAGAATATTGATTCCAACTCCAAGATGCTTGCTTCAATCCAGAATTGGATCGATGAAGCTAACATTCATGCCCAGCCAATTTTCGGAGTTGGGGCTCACCATCGCTTCTTTGAATTTCGCATGTTCGTCACTTTTCAATGATCAGCAGATCACGACATTTGGTTACGAGAAATCACTCTCGAGTTAGTGACGGATCCTTTCGGATCTGCGAACTTCAGGCTCCACAGGTGTAGATCCTACAACACTTTGTAGATCTCACCGCTTCTCTTCCTCAATAGGTTGAGCAACCTCCTGTGTTTATCGAATTTCTTCGATGTGTACTTTTACTCCCACTGTTCCATTTGAAAGTATGATCTTTCTTAAAAGACGCAGTTCTGGACAAAAGTACTAAGCCTTGGTTTCCCTAGGACAACCAGCGAGGTAGAACTTATCAAATATGGGTTCAAGTTTGTTTGTTGACTACTGTCATACTCAAACCTTGCAATCCCAATTAATCAGAAAAACAAATTTGGAAATCACCCAGTCCACATCCAATGTGGTGTTTTTCACTGATTCCAATAGAAACTCTTTTCTGCGTAAAGACAGACGTTTTAGGACGTATTCTTAAATGGTTTATGGAAGATTCCTGTGACTCATCATTAATCGGAGCGTATCCAATAAGATCCGATTTATTCTGTCAGATGATCACCCAATTCATGACTTAAGTATTTTCCTCCACGATTCAATCGAGGATCTCAATACTTCTGCCAAATCGGTTCTACACTTCATCTTGGAACTCCTCAAGGGATTCCTGCTCGTGTCTCATCAAATGAACACAGCCATACTTTATTGATGCCATCAACAAGGTAATGAAGTACAGAAGATTTCCTCGGCATTAATGCTCGTTGGGCCGCATACATCAGTATGTGTAAGGCCCAATAAGCCTCTGGCCCATTTCCTTTAGATCTGCTAAAAGGGCCTTAGTCATTTGGTCCAGTGAACAGAATTCATATCTCAAATGATTAACAATCGAATGAGTCCAAAACTATGGAAATTCTGAATCCGCTTCACTTTTGTGGTTAAGCGACTATACCAAAGAAAAGTCGAGTTCGAGTCATCAGACTCAAACCTTTAGTATTTGTGTTATGTTTAAACTTACGCTGGTTTAAGATACAAAACCCATTCCAAACGGGGTGCTACCATATGATATTTCATTAAGATCTAAAGAACAAAACTTGTCTTTCATCAAAATGAAAAACATTCAAATTCTTTACAAGAAATTGAAAGACATATTGCATATAGCAAGTACATGGTGGCAATTGCTTAATTTCAAAAACCAAGTATGAAAGGCTCCTACAAGTGAAGAATCTCTACGGCTCATGCAGCAACCATTGCTTCATACCAGACACGCAGTTCCACTTGTCCTTTCTTCAACGTTCTACTGTCGTTTAGGTCCTGCATATTTTCAAATATCAGTACCACAACTAGTATCCAATACTTATGTAGAACTTGAATTAATAACACAATACCTGAAGAAGAAGTACTATACATCTCCTTCATCTCTTGTGAATCTTCCAGGAATTTAATGCAATCTCTCTTCCAATGCCCCGACTCATTACAGTAGAAGCACTTACTAACACCAGATGGGCTTGACTTGGGCTTATAAGATGACACAGGCTTATCCTGATTCCAAATCTGGACGGCCTTGCCTTCACCCTTGTCTATACAAGATTTCTCAAATCTTTTACCCCTTTTGATGTTTTGCTCTGCTGCCTTGAGCATGCTATGCAGCTCAGTCAACGTCTTCGTCAAGCCTTTCTTGATATAGTTCTTGATGAACTTCTCATAACTTGACGGCAGTGACTGCAGAATGATGTCAGTAGCCAACTCTAAGCTGACAGGGCATCCCAGTCTCCCCAGGTTATCAACGTAATGAAGGAATGTTTAGATAAATCCTGATTCAATTCTCTGATTCAGATTATCCTAAACATGCTGATCTAGGTTCTTCTCGAATAGAAACAATGATAGATCTCACCTTATACCTGTTTTGCAGCGGAAAGGGATGGTATGTCAGAGATCAGAGAGCCACCGAGAGATAACTCCTCCAGAGGTTCACACACGCACACCGAGCAGGAAGAGGCTGCTAGACCAGGAGGAAATCGGCGCAGAGAGAGAGAGGAGGCTCGCGGCTAGGGCTTATCATTCGACCTGAACTCGTCTTAAGTTTATATAAAACTCGTTCAGTTCGTTTTGGGCCATTTGGCCCAAATGCCAATTCACTCCGAGGCGTTCGCGTACTGTGTCGATCGACACACCTTGTGTATCGATCGACACACAGTAGCTCAACCGTTTTATTCTCTCTAAGTACAGTAAATGCCTAGCACTTTTACCGTACTTCTAATAAACCGTTCCTACACATTTTCCTGTTAGCTTAGGCGTGTGACCCATATGGGATCATATAATAAAGGCAATAAGTCCAAGACTTATAGATCATGAGCGGACTCTAGCAAGCCATCATGACCCCCAGTATTATATGACTTATGTCTGATCATTGACATACTCTTACTTTCTAGAGACAGTACCGAGATTACTGGACACAATTCCAACAATCTCCCACTTGTACTGGAATCTCTGTATTCATAATCCTTTTGTCACAATATCTCGATTAGTCATAAGGCAAGATTGGTGTCATCCTTATAAAGCCTAATCTTGTTCATCGGACTCTGATTCGATACTGACAATCCAAACGACTCGGGACAGTCCGTTTGAGCATGGCCATGCATTTTCCAGTATTCAAATCTCCGATTGGCCTAGAGATATTCACTCCATTTATATTGGAGGGACAAATTCCGTCTTGTTCCATCACTGTAAACTACTCATTTCATAATGTACCCAAACAAGGTCCTTATAACTATCGCAGAACGATAGCGTTAGACAATGATCAAAGTGCATCAGTCCATGTGCAGTCACATGCATGCGAACTCAGGTCTAAGGACTATACTCTATAGTCGTAGTAAGAATCTCTTATGACACATATATAAATATCCTGAAGAGTTCTTATAAGCGGGTCTTGTCCGGTCGTATGTTCCCCAACATACACCTATGTACTGACTTTGATGCCGCGCATCTATGACACACTGAGACTTTGTCATAAGTCACGTACCAATCCAGTCTCACACGGTTGTTGGTGTTCCAATTTCAACAACCTTCGACTAGGGACATAATGATATAAGTCATTTATCAAATATAGGGTCTTATGATCAAGCTAAATGACTTTGATAACTCAAGATCAAGTCATTTACTTCGATGACCTATAAAATGGTTTATATCACTTTGGAACGATTATTTCATCACAGTTAAAATAATCTTGAAATAATAATTTCATTAAACATCTTAAATGTTATTTCAAGAACATATCCAATAACTAAATAAAGCCCTTTAATAACTCCCACTGAAATTAAGACTACATATTAATTTCACTTATCCTACAGCAACAGTCCGCGACTCGTGCTTAGGCCTAAGGAGTGGCTTCGTTAATAGATTAGCAACGTTCTCATTCGTTGAAACTTGCTGATCTACTTAACATCTCTGTCATTTATCTCACGGAATAGGTTATACCTATCCTCAAGGTGTTTGGACCTCTGATGTGCAGCTAGTCTCATCTATGCTGGAAATCACATCAAGTTCAGTGACGAACTCTTCTTTCCAAACAACCTCTTTCGCCACTTCCCAAGCTGCGAAACGTTCAGCTTAAGTCATGGAGTCAGCAACAGTGCCTTGCACCGCCAGATAGACACAAGATATAACCGGACTGTGATCGGAAATCATCTTTGTCTATTGGAAACTTGCCTTTCAGACTCTACCGACTTGTAGCACCTCACTTTCTCCGCAAATCAAGAACTTATCCTAAGTATTTCTCAAATACTTTAGGACATTCTTTACGGCAATCCAGTGATTCTTTGCTGGATTTGACTGGTCTTTACTTGTCTTGCTTAACATTAAAGCAACATCAAACAAGTACGTTTCATGGCATACATGATAGATCCAATTGCCGACGCATATGGAATCTTATCCATGCATTTAAGCTCAGCAGTTATCGTAGGACACTGTGTCTTGCTTAACTTAATGCCATGTGACATTGGCATAAAACCCTTCTTGGAATGCTGAAAACGTGTAGGACTTTGTCGGGATAAGAATCCTGACTTTGTCCTACCAGCTCTTTCAGATCTCTATCTTTAGATCCAAAATCCAAAAACATACGTGGCTTTACCCATGTCAATCATTAGAACCAACTCCCAAGCCAGTCCTTAACCGACTGCAGCATTGGGACGTCTTTTCCGAGAATCAGTATGTCATCGACATACAATATGAGAAATGCAATATCGCTCCCACCAATCTATTAGTAAACGCACAGTTCCAATTCGTTCCTGTTCAAGTCAAAACCTTGACTACTTCAACAGAACGAAGATTCCAACTCCGATATGTTTGCTTCCATCCATGAATGGATCGATGAAGCTAACTTACATAAAATGTAATTCTTCGGAGAGTCCGGGCTCACTATCGCTTCTTTGAATTTCGCAGATTCGTCGCTTTCAATGATCATCAGATCATGCGAACTTTCAATGATTATCAGGTTCAACTAATGACGAGAAATCACTCTCGGATTAGTAACTGATTCATTCATATATGCGAACTTCAGGCTCCAGAGGTGCAGATTTCAATGATTATCAGGTTCAACTAATGACGAGAAATCACTCTCGGATTAGTAACTGATTCATTCATATCTGCGAACTTCAGGCTCCAGAGGTGCAGATTTCAATGATTATCAGGTTCAACTAATGACGAGAAATCACTCTCGGATTAGTAACTGATTCATTCATATCTGCAAACTCCATAATCCACAGGTGTAGATTCTACAGAAATCTGTAAATCCTTCCGCTGCTCTCCCTCAACAGGTTAAGCAGCCTCCTGTATTTCTCGAATTTCTTCGAGTTATACTTTTACTCTCACTGTTCTTCTTGGAAATTAACTTCCCTTCTTAGAAAACAGAATGGACGTAAAAGTAACAAGCCTTGGTTTCCCTAGGACAACCAGCGAAGTAGCACAACTACAAATACTCAGTAAAGACGAATTTGGATCGATTCCAATCCACATTTACGTGGTGTCTTTCAACTGATATTGGTGGAACTATTTCAGCGTAAACTTAGATAATTTAGAGCGTTATTCTTAAATAATATCATGGAAGATTCGTGTGACTCATCTTTAATCATTTCTAATAAGATCTGATTCTTTCTCACAGAAAAACCTTCAGGTTTTCAGGAGAAATGAGCTGTGAAACGATTTCACACTCATTCAGATGATCACACAATCAATGACTTAAGTATTCTCACTCGTGATTTAATCCAGAGTCTTAATACTTTTGTCATTCAGATCCTATACTTCATTCTGGAACTCTTTCGACCATGTCAAAGAATTCCGACTTGTGTCTCATCAAATGAACACAGTCACACTCACTGAAGTAATCAGTAGAGACAATGAAGTACAGGAGATTTTTCTCTGGCATTACTGCTCATTGGGCCACATACATGAGTATGTTCCAGGTCCAATAAGCCTTTGGGCCTTTCTCCAGCTCGGCTAAGACAGGCCCTTTACCTTTTGGTCTAGTAAACAAAATTCAAGTCTCATAAGATATTTTATCAAATGAGCCCAACAGTCCATGACTATGGGATTTCTGAATCCGACTTACTCTATGTGACCAAGACTTTATGCCAAGAAAAATCAGGTTTAATTCATCAGATTTAAACCAATTCGGTATTTATGTTACATTTAGGCACTCTTTGGTTTAAGATATAAAACCCATTCCATGAATAGGGTGCTACAATTAATATTTCATTAAGATCAAAAGAACAAAACTTGTCTTTTATCAAAATGAAAAACATTCAAATTCTTACAAGAAAATGAAAGACAACTCTGCTTAAAGCAGGTACATTGTAGCAATTACTTAATACAAAACCAAGCCTCAAAGGGATCTATAAGTGAAAAACCCTACGGCTGAGGCAGCATTCCAAGCTCCTTCCAGACATGTAGTTTCACTTGCCCTTCCTTCAACGTTCTACTGTTGCTTAGGCTCTGCATATTATCACAAATATCAGTGCCACAACCAGTATCCAATACCTTTAAGAACGTTCTACTGTTGCTTAGGCTCTGCATATTATCACAAATATCAGTGCCACAACCAGTATCCAATACCTTTAAGGTAGAACTTGAAGTAATAACATGAATACCTGAGGAAGTAGTCTCATACATCAACTTCAACTCCTCATCATCTTCCATGAATTTAATGCATTTCTCTTCCAATGCCCTGTCTCCTTACAGTAGCAGCACTTACCAACGTAAGAGGTATCTGACTCGGGCTCAGAAGACACACGCTTGCCATGATTCAAAATCTGGACAACTTTGTCTTCACCCTTGTCAGCATTAGGTTTAGTAAACCTACCCTTCTCATTCATGAGATTGTACAGGGTACTCTTCACGTTTGGCTCAACTGTCTTGAGCATATCATGCAGTTCAGTCAGCGTCTTCGTTAAGCCTTTCTTGATATAGTTCCTTCTGAACTTATCATAGCTTGACGGCAGTGACTGCAGAATGATCTCAGTTGCCAATTCTTGGCTAACTGGATAATCCAGTTTCCTCAGGTTATCAATGTAACCCATCATTTTACTGACATGAGGACTCACTGGATGATCATTTGGTAGCTTGCAGCAAGTGAGAGACTTAACCAACTGGTATCTCTCCACTCTTACCTGCTCCTGAAATTTCAATTTCAGGCTGCTGATCATCTCTATCGGCGACTCCATGTTCTCATATTGCTTCCGCAAATCTGAGTCCATGGTAGCCAACATCAGACCACGCACATCTACCGCATCATTATAATGCTTATTCCAAGCATCATATACTGCATGAGAAGCATTGGACCCGATCCTCACGGGGAGAGCTCTCTCAAGGACATAGTCCTTTCTCTCCTGTCTGAGGACTAGCCTCAGGTTCCGCGACCAAGTCAAGAAATTTGATCCGTTCAGCTTGTCCATCTTAAGGACAGACCGGATCGAGAAAGTGTTTTGATTGTTTGTGCTAGTCATAACTGAAAATTAAGATAAAAGGATTTTAGTTAATATGTTCAATATGATTAATCTCGTATTAAATTTAATATGATTAATCACGCATTATATTCAATAACATAAGTTACCCTCAATAGAATATAATGATTCCAAGATCCACATATAACTAAGATCAAAGTGGGCCACTGGCCATCACCCAACCTTAGCTTATATCGGTAAGCCCTATATCGGCTAATTATATCCGTGATATAACTCTTGGTTGTGAATCTGGGCCCGAGGCCCAATCCACTCTGATGTCTCAAGGCCCGGGACTCCCGATGGCCCAGTCAAGAAAAACCAGACTATACAGTCATGTAATCATTAATGTCTGGGACTCCCAATGACATTTATGAATCACAAACCGTCTTATCCACGCAAAAGCAGACACCCTCACACTGTAAGGCCATGAATACAATTGAATGGGCTTCGACAGCTGACATAGAATGGACAAGACATCCAACGCTTGATATTGTTTGAGGTTCGTAGGTTTATTTAAAAATTCATTCCCAAAATAGAAGATTACTATTTCGGGAAACTTTCCATTTTTGGAAACCTACTATTTTTGGAAACTTTCTAAAATTGGAAACTTTCTAAAAACGGAAACTTTCTAACTTTAGAAATTTCTTTAAAATCCAAAACCCGCAAATCCAGAAACTTCTAATTTAAGAAACTTTCTAATTTCAAAATTTCGGAAACTTTAATTTAAAATCGACTTTATAATTTTATAAAATAAATTTTAAATTAATCTGAAGAAAGACTCAAATAATTGGCCCAATTGTTTTAACTTCTTGGCCCGAGGCCCAAGAATTGGTCCATGTCCAAGACATGACCCAATTGTCCAATTAAATGACATAACCGGTCTGGTTCATTAAAATTGGCCTAACCAAATTTTAATTACTACGATGACCACAATTGTCAACCGGTTATTTACTAAACCGGATTTTCTCAATTTATTTGGTCCAACCAAATCAAATTAGAAAATCCTGGTTTAGGCACTAAATCCAATAATTCTTTCGACATTGGATTTCTTGTCCCGGTTTAACCAGACTTAATAAAATTATTAAATCTGTTTATTAAACCAGGACGAATTAATTTTAATCAAAATATTAAACCGAGCCTTAAACCAACCATGTCGATCGATGAACCAACCGTGTCGATCGATCCATCAACCGCATCGGTCGATGCTCTTAGCATCGATCCTGCATCGATCGTGCATCGATCCTGTATCGATCGATGCTCTCACGCATGCACGGAACCGAGCCAAAACCCTAACCGTGTCGATCGATGCACCAACATCGAACCTGCATCGATCCTGCATCGATCGATGCTTTCACGCGTTAACAGGGTTAGCCGATAGACTGTATCGACCGATCCATGCGATCGTATCGATCGATCCATGCGATCTCCGATTGTATCGACCGATCCATGCGATCGTATCGATCGATCCATGCGATTCTGGCCGATTCTCATTCTCTCGGATTCGATCGCATATCAAATCATATAGCTTGATCATGCGATTTTTTCATATGTTTAGGTTTCAATTCTTGTTACTTAAGTGATTTCTCTTATCAGTACTTGATTCAAAACACTTTTAAACAAGAAAAACAATCCTAAACTTGAATCTAAACAAGAAAAACCAGAACCAATAGCTCTGATACCACTGAAGAAATGTTTAGATAAATCCTGATTCAATTCTCTGATTCAGATTATCCTAAACATGCTGATCTAGGTTCTTCTCGAATAGAAACAATGATAGATCTCACCTTATACCTGTTTTGCAGCGGAAAGGGATGGTATGTCAGAGATCAGAGAGCCACCGAGAGATAACTCCTCCAGAGGTTCACACACGCACACCGAGCAGGAAGAGGCTGCTAGACCAGGAGGAAATCGGCGCAGAGAGAGAGAGGAGGCTCGCGGCTAGGGCTTATCATTCGACCTGAACTCGTCTTAAGTTTATATAAAACTCGTTCAGTTCGTTTTGGGCCATTTGGCCCAAATGCCAATTCACTCCGAGGCGTTCGCGTACTGTGTCGATCGACAAACCTTGTGTATCGATCGACACACAATAGCTCAACCGTTTTATTCTCTCTAAGTACAGTAAATGCCTAGCACTTTTACCGTACTTCTAATAAACCGTTCCTACACATTTTCCTGTTAGCTTAGGCGTGTGACCCATATGGGATCATATAATAAAGGCAATAAGTCCAAGACTTATAGATCATGAGCGGACTCTAGCAAGCCATCATGACCCCCAGTATTATATGACTTATGTCTGATCATTGACATACTCTTACTTTCTAGAGACAGTACCGAGATTACTGGACACAATTCCAACACGTAACCCATCAGTTTAATGACATGAGGACTTACTGGAGCATCCTCTGGTAGATTGCACTCAGTTAGAGACTTCACCATCTGGAATCTCTCAACTCGTGCCAGATCCTGAAACTTCAGTTTCAGGCTGGTGATCATCTCTATTGGCGACTCCATGTTCTCGTATTGACTCTTCAATTCCGAGTTCATGGTAGCCAACATCAGACCACGCACATCTACCACATCAATATAATGCTTATTCCAAGCATTATATACTGCATGCGAGCGATTGGTCTCAAGCCTTTCTGGAAGAGCTTTCTCAAGGACATAGTCCTTGCTCTCCTGCTTGAGGATGAATCTCAGATTCCGATACCAATCCAGGAAGTTGGATCCATTTAACTTGTCCTTGTCAAGGACGGATCGCAACGAGAAAGTAGTCATAGACATAAGCTGAAATCCAAGAAAAACAAAGATTTAGTTATGTATATTGTGAGAAATCTTATTTAATAAGAAAACTCGCATTACATTCAAACAATGTTTCCTCTATGAATGTAATGATCCAAGACCCACAGATTACTAAAATTTGAGTGGGCGACTCGCCGTTATTCAGACTTTAGTTATCTAGGTAAGCAAATCATTGCTAATTGTACCCAGTACAACTCTTGGTTGTGGATGAGACAAAATATGTCTAATCCACTCTGATGTCTCCGGTCCCAGAACTTCCGACAGCCCAGTCAAGTAAAACCAATCTTTTCTGTCTTGTGATCATTGACGGTTGCACTGCAAGTCTGTCAAAGACCACCTCCCTCACTCACGTTGCAGTGGATACCAAGGACTCCAAGAATATCCAACAAACGACACAAGTTTTGACTGTAGACAAGATTTGGGCAAGACATCAAGACTACTTGATATTTAGTTGAGGAAACTAAACTCTGAAAGGTTAGCATATCAATTTGTTAGGTCATGTAATTGTTGATGTCAATGCACTGCAAGTCCATCAACATTATTACCTGCCTTACTCACGTAATTGTGGACATCAAGCTCTTGGCTAGACATCACACAACGAAATGAGTCTTGACAGTTGACCATATTGAAGCTAAGCTGTGATCAAGGTTTAGGTCGAGTTTGGTTTCTGTACATTCAAGGTTCAATAACCAGAATTTCGAGCACTGTGTCGATCGACGTAGACTCTGTCTGTCGATCGACACCACCAAACAAAACCGGACTTCGATAACCGGTTAATTCAATTAACCCGGTTCATCGAACCGGTCATGTCGATCGACACAACCCAAGTGTGACGGTCGACAATGACCTAAACCGAAGATAGTTTTGATAACCGATTCAATCCAATTGAACCGACTTATTTGATCAAACTGATCTTTACCAATCGGTTTATACTAATTGGGATAATCAGTTCATACCAATTGAACCAATTTATCCAATTTAAACCGTTTTAATCAGTTTCAACTAATTGCGATAACCGGTCTAATTCAATTGAACCGACTTATCCAATCAAACTGATTTTACCCATCGGTTTATGCTAATTGAGATAATCAGTTTAATCCAATTAAACCAATTCATCCAATTTAAACCGATCAATTCGGACTTAACCGAGCATGATAACCGGTCCAATCAAATTGAACCGATTAACCATTCGCTTGGTCTGTGTCGACCGACACTAACCTGAAGGATGTTTTGGTTGTTAATCCAGATTCAATTCTCAGATTCAACAGTTCCTAAACATGCGGATCTAGGTTCTCTTGAATAGAAACAATAAGATCTCACCTTATACCTGTTTATGCAGCGGAAAGAGAGAACAGGTCAGAGATCAGAGAGCCACCAAGTGATAACTCCTCCAGAGGTTCACACACGCACACCGTCAGGAAGAGAGGCTGCTAGACCAAGCTGTGGGAGGCGCAGAGAGAGAGAGGAAAATCGCAGGGGGGCTAGGGTTAGAAGGAAAAATCAGACTTAAGTTTTAATTATAAAACTTGTCTATTTCCTTTTGGGCTTTTGGGCCCAAATACCAATCTGATTAAATCCCTTGGATTTAATCAGACCCATTAATCTCTCTCTTAGTACGACAAATGCCTGGCACTTTTACCGTACTTCTGCTAAGCCGTTCCAGCACATTTTCCTGTTAGCTTAGGCGTGTGACCCATATGGGATCATATAATAAAGGCAATAAGTCCAAGACTTATAGATCATGAGCGGACTCTAGCAAGCCATCATGACCCCCAGTATTATATGACTTATGTCTGATCATTGACATACTCTTACTTTCTAGAGACAGTACCGAGATTACTGGACACAATTCCAACAATCTCCCACTTGTACTGGAATCTCTGTATTCATAATCCTTTTGTCTCAATATCTCGATTAGTCATAAGGCAAGATTAGTGTCATCCTTATAAAGCCTAATCTTGTTCATCGGACTCTGATTCGATACTGACAATCCAAACGACTCGGGACATTCCGTTTGAGCATGGCCATGCATTTTCCAGTATTCAAATCTCCGATTGGCCTAGAGATATTCACTCCATTTATATTGGAGGGACAAATTCCGTCTTGTTCCATCACTGTAAACTACTCATTTCATGATGTACCCAAACAAGGTCCTTATAACTATCGCAGAACGACAGCGTTAGACAATGATCAAAGTGCATCAGTCCATGTGCAGTCACATGCATGCGAACTCAGGTCTAAGGACTATACTCTATAGTCGTAGTAAGAATCTCTTATGACACAGATATAAATATCCTGAAGAGTTCTTATAAGCGGGTCTTGTCCGTTCGTATGTACCCCACATACACCTATGTACTGACTTCGATGCCGCGCATCTATGACACACTGAGACTTTGTCATAAGTCACATACCAATCCAGTCTCACACGGTTGTTGGTGTTCCAATTTCAACAACCTTCAACTAGGGACAGGATGATATAATCCATCTATCAAATATAGGGTCTCATGATCAAGCTAAATGACTTTGATGACTCAAGATCAAGTCACTTACTTCGATGACCTATAAAATGGTTTATATCACTTTGGAACGATTATTTCATCACAGTTAAAATAATCTTGAAATAATAATTTCATTAAACATAAGAATGTTTTACAAGAACATATCAAATAACTAAATAAAGCCCTCAAACTCCCACTCAAATTTAGATTACATTTCAATGTCTCTAATGCCTACAGCTTCAGTCAGAAACTCGAGCTTAGGCCTTGGGAGTGGCTTTGTCAACGGATCAGCGACGTTATCATCTATCTGAACTCGGCTGATCTTGACTTCCTTTCTATTAATGATGTCACGTATCAAGTGAAATCTTCTTAGAACATGCTTGGATTTCTGGTGTGATCTTGGTTCCTTTGCCTGAGCAATAGCACCATTGTTATCACAAAATAGTGCCAGAGGCTCAGCCGCATCTGGTATCACACCTAGTTCAATAATGAACTTTCGTATCCAAACAGCTTCCTTCGCAGCTTCTGAAGCGGCGATATATTCAGCTTCTGTAGTGGAATCAGCAACGGTGTCTTGCTTGGAGCTTCTCCAACTGATTGCACCGCCATTCAGACAAAAGATATAACCGGACTGTGACCGGAAATCATCTTGGTCTGTCTGGAAACTTGCGTCCGTGAATCCACTGACTTTAAGCACATCACTTCCACTGTATACCAAGAACTTATCCTTAGTATGTCTTAGATACTTCAGGATATTCTTGACGGCAATCCAATGGTTTTCACCTGGATTTTACTGGTATCTACTCGTCATGCTCAATGCATAAGCAACATCAGGACAAGTACAGATCATGGCATACATGACAGATCCTATTGCAGATGCATAAGGAATATTCTTCATGCGCTCAAGCTCAGCAGCCGTCGTAGGGCTCTGCTTCTTGCTTAGCGTTGTGCCATGTACCATTGGCGTGAAGCCCTTCTTGGAATCTTTCATGCTGAATCTTTGTAGGACTTTGTCAATGTAAGAATCTTGACACAAGCCTATCAGCCTTCTAGATCTATCCCGGTAGATCCTGATTCCAAGAACGTATGCGGCTTCACCCATGTCTTTCATGGAAAAACAACTTCCAAGCCAGTCCTTTACCGACTTTAGCATTGGAACGTCGTTTCCGAGAAGCAGTATGTCATCGACATACAGAATAAGAAATACTATCTTGCTCCCACTAGTTTTCTTATACACGCATTGTTCTTCTTCGTTTCTGATGAAGTCAAATTGCTTGATCGCTTCATCAAAACGAAGGTTCCAGCTCCTCGATGCTTGCTTCAATCCATAAATGGATTTATGAAGCTTGCATACTTTCCCAGCATTCTTTGGATCTATGTAACCGTCAGGTTGTGTCATATACACATCCTCTTCCAGAATTCCATTCAGGAAGGCGGTTTTCACGTCCATCTGCCAAATTTCATAATCATGAAAAGCTGCAGTTGCTAGTAGAATCCGAATAGATTTCATCATAGCCACTGGTGAATAGGTTTCATCGTAATCCACACCGTGAACTTGTCTGAAACCTTTTGCCACCAACCTGGCTTTGTAAATCTGGACATTTCCATCCACGTCAATCTTCTTCTTGAAGATCCATTTGCACTCGATGGCTTTTACACCAGCGGGTAAGTCAACCAACGAAAACACTTGGTTGACCGACATGGAGTCCATTTCGGAATCAGTGGCCTTGCGCCACTTCGAGGAATCTGGGCCCATCATGGCTTGATTGAAGTTCGATTGTTCATCACCATCAATGATCAAAAGATCATGACAGTCAGTCACGAGGAATCCTTGATATCTCTCGGGTTCGTGACGGATCCTCCCGGATCTTCGAACTTCAGGTACTACAGGTTCAGGCTCTACAATTTCTTGTAGGTCCTCCTGCTGCTCTTCCTCATTAGGTTGAGCAGTATCCTGTTCATCTTGAATTTCTTCAAGCAGTACCTTACTCCCACTGTCTTTCTTAGAGAGAAACTCTCTCTCAAGAAAGTTACAATCCCGGGCAACAAAGATCTTGTTCTCGGAACGTAGATAGAAGTAATAAGCCTTGGTTTCCTTCGGATAACCAATGAAGTAGCATTTATCAGACTTTGGTGTAAGCTTGTCTGTGATTAATCTCTTGACATAGGCTTCACAACCCCAAATTCTAAGATAAGACAACACTGGAGCCAATCCAGTCCATAATTCATATGGTGTCTTTGCTACCGCTTTTGATGGCGCTCTATTTAGAGTGAACACTGCTGTTAGCAGAGCATATCCCCAAAGGGATATTGGAAGGTCTGTGTGACTCATCATAGATCGAACCATATCCAATAAGGTCTGATTTCTCCTCTCAGACACACCATTCCATTGAGGTGTTCCGGGAGGAGTGAGTTGGGATACGATCCCACACTCTCTTAGATGATCACTGAATTCTTGGCTTAAGTATTCTCCTCCTCGGTCGGACCGAAGAG
The DNA here is from genome assembly GCA_030180135.1 of Orychophragmus violaceus. Classification (NCBI taxonomy): domain Eukaryota; kingdom Viridiplantae; phylum Streptophyta; class Magnoliopsida; order Brassicales; family Brassicaceae; genus Orychophragmus; species Orychophragmus violaceus. The sequence continues at coordinate 51,635,771 of CM058240.1, read as the reverse complement.
CCTTAATGCTTTTGCCAAGTTGATTCTGTACTTCATTTTGGAATTCTCTGAACTTCTCAAAAGATTCAGACTTATGTTTCATTAAATAAACATATCCATACCTACTGAAATCATCAGTGAAGGTAATGAAGTACTGATAGTTTCCTCTTGCATTTGTGGACATTGGGCCACACACATCAGTGTGTATCAGGCCCAACAAGTCACTGGCCCTCTCGTTAGGTTTATTAAAGGGGGCCCGTGTCATTTTGCCCATCATGCAGGATTCGCATTTCTCACATGACTCAAAGTCAAATGAGCCAAGAAGTCCATTCGAATGGAGCCTCTTGATGCGTTTCTCGCTGATGTGCCCTAAACGACAATGCCATAGAAACGTTCGGTTCTCCTCATTAGGTTTGAACCGTTTGGTATTAATGTTATAAATTGGCGCGGATTGATCGAGTATGTAAAGCCCATTCGTAAGAGGGGCAGAACCATAGAACAAATTGTTGCGATTGAAGGAACATAATTTATTCTTAACTGAAAAATCATAACCTTCCAAATCCAACAAAGAAATTGAAATAATATTTCTGCTTATAGCAGGTACAAAATAACAATTATTGAGTTCTAAAATCAATCCCGAAGGTAAAGACAACAAGTATGTGCCTACAGCTAGTGCTGGAACTTTCGCTCCATTCCCAACTCGTAGCTCCACTTGTCCTTGCTTCAGCCTTCTACTGTTGCTGAGTGCCTGCATATTAGTACAAATATGAGCCCCACAACCAGTATCCATAACCCATGAGGTATTATCAGAAGTAGTTGTATTAACTTCTATAACAAAAATACCTGTCGAAGAAGTCTCGAGAGTCTTCTTCTTGAATTCCTTTAGACCTTCTTGGAATTTCTTACATTCTCTCCTCCAATGCCCTGGTTCTTTACAGAACCTGCATATGTCAGTTGGCCCAGCCTTGGACTTGGGCTTGGGCTTTGGCGTGTCTTTGTCCGCGACTTGGACAGCCTTGGCCTTTCCCTTATCCTTAGCAGAGGATTTCTTAAACCCCTTGCCCTTTTGCACCATAAGCACATTGGGGTCCTTGGCGGTTTTCCTCAAGTTGGGCTCTGCAGTTTTGAGCATTCCGTGAAGCTCAGGCAATGTCTTACTCAAGCCATGCATGTTAAAGTTCAGAATGAACTGATCATAGCTTGCAGGTAATGACTGCAGAATGATGTCGCAAGCAAGTTCCTGGCTGATAGGGCAGTCGAGTTTCTGAAGATGATCGAGATAACCCATCATCTTCAAGACATGAGGACTCACTGCCGCATTTGCAGCCAACTTACAGTCTAAGAGGTTCTTAACTGTCTGAAACCTCTCAGTCCTGGCTTGCTCCTGAAAAAGCGATTTCAGGCTTGCCATTATCTCAATTGGTGACAACACACTCTCGAACTGCATTTGCAGCTCAGCAGACATTGTCGCCAACATAAGGCAATACACATCATTTTCATCTGACGAATGCTTTTCCCAAGCATTATGCAGAGTCCTGGCGGCATTGTTAGCAGGCCTCTCGGGGAGAGGATCACGAAGGACATAATCCTTCTTCTCCTGCTTGAGGAGCAGCCTCAAGTTCCTTGACCACGTCAGGAAGTTCGTTCCAGTCAGCTTCTCCTTCTCGAGAACAGACCGGATTGAGAATGTGTTTTGAGTGCTTGTAGTAGTCATAGCTGAAATATAATATAAAAAGGTTATTAGTTAATGTGTTCAATATGATTAATCTCGTATTAAATTTAATATGATTAATCACGCATTATATTCAATAACATAAGTTACCCTCAATAGAATATAATGATTCCAAGATCCACATATAACTAAGATCAAAGTGGGCCACTGGCCATCACCCAACCTTAGCTTATATCGGTAAGCCCTATGTCGGCTAATTATATCCGTGATATAACTCTTGGTTGTGAATCTGGGCCCGAGGCCCAATCCACTCTGATGTCTCAAGGCCCGGGACTCCCGATGGCCTAGTCAAGAAAACCAGACTATACAGTCATGTAATCATTAATGTCTGGGACTCCCAATGACATTTATGAATCACAAACCGTCTTATCCACGCAAAAGTAGACATCCTCACACTGTAAGGCCATGAATACAATTGAATGGGCTTCGACAGCTGACATAGCCTGGACAAGACATCCAACGCTTGATATTATTTGAGGTTCGTAGGTTTATTAAAATTTCATCCCAAAATAGAAGATTACTATTTTGGGAAACTTTCCATTTTTGGAAACCTACTATTGTAGGAAACTTTCTAAAATTGGAAACTTTCTAAAACCGGAAACTTTCTAACTTTAGAAATTTCTTAAAATCCAAAACATGCAAATCTAGAAACTTCTATTTTAAGAAACTTTCTAATTTCAAAATTTCGGAAACTTTAATTTAAAATCGATTTCCATAACTTTATAAAAATAAATTTTAAATTAATCTGAAGAAAAGACTCAAATAATTGGCCCAATTGTTTTAACTTCTTGGCCCGAGGCCCAAGAATTGGTCCATGTCCAAGAAATGACCCAATTGTCCAATTAAATGACATAACCGGTCTGGTTCATTAAAATTGGTCTAACCAAAATTAATTACTACGATGACCACAATTGTCAACCGGTTATTTACTAAACCGGATTTTCTCAATTTATTTGGTCCAACCAAATCAAATTAGAAAATCCTGGTTTAGGCACAAAATCCAATATTTCGACTTTGGATTTCTTATCCCGGTTTAACCAGAACTTAATAAAATTATTAAATCTGTTTATTAAACCGAGACGTTTTGATTTTAATCAAGTTTTTAAACCGAACCGAAACGACACTACGTGATCCGATCATGACCTAGCCGTGATCATCACGCAAGACACGATCGGGACAGCCTCAGCCGCAAGCAGCACGCTTCCACGATCGGGACTACAGTTGGGACGGACGGGACGTCGCGGGCCGTGACGCATGACGCGATCCATGCGATCTTGCGCCTCACGGTCGATCGTCGGGTCAGCAAGCGGGATGATGGCGGGACGATCGCAGCGATCGATCCGCTTGCTTCATCCTCGCATGCAAGCGATCGACCGGCCATCATCACACACGCGATCGATCGGTCATGATCATGCGATCGTCCATGATCGATCCATGCATCAATAACCATCGGCCGACGCATACCAAATCATATAGTTTGGTCATGCGATTTTCTTTAGTTTGTTTAGGTTTCAATTCCTTGTTGCTTAAGTGATTTCTCTTATCAGTAGATTGATTCAAAACACTTTTAAACAAGAAAAACAATCCTAAACATGAATCTAAACAAGAAAAACCAGAACCAATGGCTCTGATACCACTGAAGGATGTTTTGGTTGTTAATCCAGATTCAATTCTCAGATTCAACAGTTCCTAAACATGCGGATCTAGGTTCTCTTGAATAGAAACAATAAGATCTCACCTTATACCTGTTTATGCAGCGGAAAGAGAGAACAGGTCAGAGATCAGAGAGCCACCAAGTGATAACTCCTCCAGAGGTTCACACACGCACACCGTCAGGAAGAGAGGCTGCTAGACCAAGCTGTGGGAGGCGCAGAGAGAGAGAGGAAAATCGCAGGGGGGCTAGGGTTAGAAGGAAAAATCAGACTTAAGTTTTAATTATAAAACTTGTCTATTTCCTTTTGGGCCCAAATACCAATCTGATTAAATCCCTTGGATTTAATCAGACCCATTAATCTCTCTCTTAGTACGACAAATGCCTGGCACTTTTACCGTACTTCTGCTAAGCCGTTCCAGCACATTTTCCTGTTAGCTTAGGCGTGTGACCCATATGGGATCATATAATAAAGGCAATAAGTCCAAGACTTATAGATCATGAGCGGACTCTAGCAAGCCATCATGACCCCCAGTATTATATGACTTATGTCTGATCATTGACATACTCTTACTTTCTAGAGACAGTACCGAGATTACTGGACACAATTCCAACATAACCTGTGTCGATCGATACGTGACCAAATGTGCTCTGTGTCGACCGACACTCAACCTGTGTCGATCGACACAGAAGGCTTTTAGTTTTTCTACGCGAAAAACCCTAGCCGCCGAATCTGTCGTTTTCGCTGTTCTGTGTCGACCGACACACCCAGTGTGTCGATCGACACCATGCGAAAACACAGACTCGTTTCTGATCGAACGCGATCTAACCTGTTCTAACCAAACAACCTAGTTTGCGAATCTAAATCATCAAATTCGATTTAAACAGGTTTGATTCGATGATAAAACTTGGCTCTGATACCACTGAAAGGAACTTTGAGCCAATTCTACCGTATTCAGAATCCTCGCGAGTTCCAGATAGCCTAGGATCTAGGGTCTAGTTAATTGAATCATGGATCTCACCTCGTGATTACCTGGAGTTTTGGCAGCGGAAGATTCAGGTAACACGAGATCTCTGGAGCGCCTCAGATGCTGCGGCTCTACTGATAGTCCACACGCACACAAGCTGGAATCCGCCGGGATGCTAGTACCGGTGCTCGAATCTCCTGGGAACTAAGTTTTAGAGGTTTCTGTGTTTCTCTCTGAGAAAACACTGTCTCGGGCGGCGCACACAAAACCAACCTTTTCTCGAGTCAATAAAACACGTTTATATATTGACCTCGAGGTTAACCGAAACTTCAGTTTCGGTTTCGCCCTTGTGTCGACCGACACACTTAGTGGTGTCGATCGACACACCTGCTGTATCGACCGACGCACCCAATGGTGTCGATCGATACACCTCTTTGAAACTTATATTCGATGTGTATCTAATACACATCGACCAGACCATACGCCAATGATCAATCCCATACGAAGTATTTCCAACTTGCTTAGGTGTGTGACCCTGTAGGTTCACACGATACTGGAAATGAGTTACAACTCATTTGTCATAAGCGGTTTCTAGCAAAACATTATGATTACCCAGTATCACATGAATTGTCCGATCTCGACAATACAACTATCTCTAGAGTTCGTACAATGTGATTTCAGGACATAATCCCAACAATTCCCAGCCTCATGCGTCCTTGCCGCATCCTGTGACATTGCTCTTGAGCATTTGCATGAGACACATGAGCAGACACATCTTGGTTGAAAAGCTCTTCAAAACAGATTGTTTTCTTTTTCTTAACCAGAAGCCTGTTCTAACCATCGACAATAGGATCATCCACATCATTCCAGCGAGTTTCAGCATCCATGGTTCTCCTTAGAAGATTTATCTCCATGGGAGATGGACCCAAGAGACTTTGAATCTCCTGCAAATGTAAGAAGACACAATTTAATAACAACCTCAGTTATACATGAATCTAATAAGACATAATTTAATAAGTATGATATGCACTAACCTTCGTAGTTCCAAGCTTATCATTTATATCTGAAATACTAAAACCCCTCGTCACCACGGTTTTGTACCTTATCTTGCACATATGCGGGTAATCATCATCTGCACCTTGAACATTTTCTCGGAAATGGTTCTTCAGAACTGGAATGGCCTCAAATGCTAGGAGCTACAACATAAGATAATTCAAAGAGTTAACTTCGTACCAAGTCAGACAACTAAAACAACTCAAAATTTTTAAAATGATACAAATATTGTTTTACCTCCAAAGGAACAACGCATCCAGAAAATACCCATGAAGTCTGCGCCTCTCCTCCAGAATGGTCCATGAAGTGCAAGATGTCTTTCATGTTCTCCTCGAATGACAAACTCCCCCACGAAAAGGTTTTGCACATCTCGAGATCGTCTATGGCTCTGAGGAAGAAACTCTCTACAAAAGGTGTTCCTTTTCCTGTCTTCTTCTTTCCAATGATCACGCTGGACAAGAAGTACAAGACAACCATCTTGAAACGATCCTTACTAATATTTCGTTTCCCTTTCAGAGGTGGGAACTTCTTCTCAACTTCTTCATATGTAACCCGGTCCATTCCGAAATATCTGGAAACAAAATCTGACCCACCAAGGGTTTCACTGTGGTTTGGATAGGAGTGGCGGAATATCCCGGATATGAGTGCATGCTCCCTAAGAGAATAGCGGATTGGAACCCCGTTGAAAATAAACTAAGCCTCCATCTTCTTATCCACACCCACGGTCCTAACGAGAAGCATCCACAGTCCCATCCATTTGGAGCTTGTCTTCTTACCCATGTGGAAGAAGTGCTTGAATTGAGGGTGCTCATAGAACCATTTCAGCTCATCTTTCTCGAGAGTGTCTTCTATAGTCTTCACGGCTTTAGCGATATAATACTTAGATGAGAGCTTTATTGTCTTGACATAGTCGGTGGGAGGGAAACACATCTTTGTGGGCTGCATTGGTTCCGTTTCATCCTCTGAATTCTGCACACACGAAAAGTTCAACCAAGTATTACCAGGTTGTGAGATAATGTTACATTAAGTTTTACCAAGTTTTGTATGAAAGTTCCACTAAGTTTTACCAAGTTTCGCATCAAAGTTTCACTATGTTTTACCAAGTTTCGCATCAAAGTTTAACTAAGTCTTACCAAGTTTTGCATACAAGTTTCACTAAGTTTTACCAAGTTTTGCGCCTTTTCTAAATCATGTCAAATCATACTAAGTTTTACACTTCTGAATTACAAAAATTAGACATGCATTGGGTTTCGATGTCTAAAATCCAATTCTCCAGTAGTTATAAACAACCTATACTAACTTAACAAACAATTCAAAGTGGGATCCTTTTAAATTTCCAAAGTTACAATGTGTTTTACTTGGTTTTATTTTCAAAAAAAGAAATACATGGATCCGAAATGAGGAAATACATAATGATATTGTTTCTTCCTCGTGTTGACTGTGGATTGGAGGGAGGATTTGAACCTGGTCTGTTCCACTTCTTGTTCGTGAAACCCTAAACCCGAAACCCGCCGAAACTTCCTCCTCCTCGTCTTCCACTTCTTCCTTTCTCTTCCTCATTCTCATTCTCCTCCTCATTCTCTTACTCCCTCGTCTTCCTCTTCCTCCTCGCCTTCCTCATTCTCATATTCCTTTTCCAAGTCGACTTCCTCCTCATCAGATTTCTTTCCTACTTCTTCTTCTTCGCGATTCGCCTCTTCTTCACGAATCGATTCATCCTCTTTTCTTTTTGACTTTTGAAATTTCCTTTTTCTAGGCTGCATTTTTAGACAAATTCTTCTTCTTCGATTTTGGGTTGAAACGGTTTGAAAAGGGAAGAAAGTGAAGCGAACATGGGAGAAGAAATGAATTCGATTTGGGATTTTAGGTTATGGACTTAACGAATTTTAGGGATTTAAATTTAACCCGACCCGACTAAAATGGTTCGTACCAAGCTATCCGGTTATCCTGGCTGGGTTGTAAATAAGTGTCAAATCTTGCTGTCTTTTACCCCTTCTCACGATTTAAAATAAAAAAAAAAAGAAAAAGGAAAAACTCGTTTTTTTAGAGAAGCATATGGGACTTTGACTTGAGGTCAAAGAGTATTAGAGAATTTGATCCCAAATTGTTGTCGAAACAAATCTATTCTAATCCCAAGATAAATGACGAGTGTCTCTGATCAGAAGAGACGTATGTTTTGGTTTGCGTTCGAGGTTAGAGTATGTTAAGTTAGTAATGGGTTTGGTCTAAGCTTACGAGCCACATACGATCTTACCTTATTTACGGTTATGTCATCTTTACGACCACTTTAATTAAATTGGGTTCAATTCCTAATCCTACCCTTGATTTTACTCTCTCTCTCTCTCTCTCTCTCTCTCTCTCTCTCTCTCTCTCTCTCTCTCTCTCTCTCTCTCTCTCTCTCTCTCTCTCTCTCTCTCTCTCTCTCTCTCTCTCTCTCTCTCTCTCTCTCATCTCTCTCTCTCCTCTCTCTCTCTCTCTCCTCTCTCTCTCTCTCTCTCTCTCTCATCTCTCTCCTCTCTCTCTCTCTCTCTCTCTCTCTCTCCTCTTCTCTCTCTCTCTCTCTCTCTCTCTCTCCTCTCTCTCTCTCTCTCTCTCTCGTTTCTGTCACAATCTGTTAAGCTTAACCCATAAAATTTGAAGTCCTTCGATTTGCAGCTTCCACTTGTTTCTTTCACCCTCTCCTGATGCACAAATAGACAAATTCATCAAGTGTAATTCTTTCTAATATGTCCTCAAATTGATTAGATGTTCCTTTTATATGGTCATGGCCTACTGGATGTAAACCTTGTCTAGCAGATTCCACTGAATTTGTGTGACTGTTACTCCTCCAGGTTTCCAATACGTGATCATTGGCGGATCTAGAAATTATTTTCAGGGGCAAAATATAAATTTATATATAATAAATAAAATATTAAAAAATATTAAAATAAATATTAAAATTAAATTTTATGTTATGATTTATTTAATTTATTCTAGATAACAAACTTTTGTATCAATAATATTTAAAGTTTTATAATAAATTTTATTAGTTTATTTATAAATAACTAAAATTTGAAATCTGGTTAGTAGATTAGAATAATCAAAATTATATAAAAAAATAAAACATTTTAAATTATTAAAAGCTAAAAGGTGCATAGTTTATACAGTGATATTTTTATTATTTATGAAAGCATGTCACTTAAAGGAAAGAGAAAATTGGATATATGGGTTTGAACAAATAATATTTATGTTTAAATTAAATTTGTTCTGTTTTTATGTTATTTTTTAAGACTAAGGGCATAACTGCAGTTACTATTAGGGACAATATAACAATTACTTAAATTTTACATGTAATTTAGAAAATCTAATGGGCGCATATGTCCCTTTGTTATCTAACGTGCCTCCGCCAGTGTACTTGATTGGCCAAAGAGAACATACATAATTGTTTCTCAAGAGAGGTTATCATTGACCCCCATGTCCACATCTTCAGACATCCTGAAAACCTGAAACTGGGAATCCCAGTTCTGACACACACTAGAAGAAGGTTCCTCAAGAGACACATTCCAGTGGGAAATAATGTAGCTAAAGATAATATTCTAGTGAATATTGTCCAGAGATGAGGACATCCAAACCAGCATCACCCATGTAGTGATATTTAACAACCTGAGAAGAGCTATTGAGTCCAAGAAGGTGAAAGAGAAGCCACCCGATAAAGATATATGGGTTATGACTGATGTCTATCAACAAACACTGGGACTAATCAACTACCAGGACATCAAACCTACATTGACAACCCATAAAAGAGGAAAGAACACTCATGAGACAACCCAAACCGGTCAGGACTCGACTTTAAACCGGCGCTCAATTTATTGGCATTTAATCCGGTCTAATAAGGAAAGTACCTTATTCTTTATTTATGTGATCAAATACAAGTCAAGTGAGGATTCCAGACATAATGAAGGGGTCAAAATAAATCAAAAAGGCATCATGAACCAGAGGATTCCTAGCTATCTATTTTGGAAATGATTCCTTATTTTAGACGTGTTCACACTAAGGAGAATCTTTACAACGTCTACCTCTTTAAACCAGCAAGAATTACGGCTAATCTACTTGCCAAAACAAGTCCATCAAAAAGATCAACCAAACCTCAGCTCCACGACAAAGTCCAACGGCCATAAATTATTGTTTGAATATCTTTTTTTATTTAATTAGTTTAATCACAAATCCTTTTTATCTATTTTGATTTTTAGAACATTAGGATCTTTTCTCTGAGCATTATATAAGCTCATTATTCTTATATTTAGTGAGACACCGTTTTTATCAATAAATTCAGTTTCTTTTAAAGCTTGTGCTTGTCTTTTGTTTATTTAAGTAAATTGGTGGATTTCTTTGTTTAGAGAACGTTTAGGTCTCTATCTTAGTGTGGATTCACTTGAGCTTAAATTTGTTCTTATCACAAAGACATTCCGCTTCATTGTGTGATGAACTTCGATTCATCTAACTTGTCAACTCTTGAAATCTTGTGATCAATTAGATTGGTGGATTCCGATTTTATATCATTCCGATATTAGATTGGATAGGTGTCAAGCTCCTATCCAAGATTGTGTTCATCCAACCATTTTCTTTTAATTTTCTGTTTTACTTTGTTTCATTTGGTAAACCGAAAAATAAAATTGTGATTACATGTTTTTTATCTTGCATTTTGTTTCATTTTCATATCGTAAAACTTCATCTCTTTTTCTTTGTTTCTGTTATTCGAATTTAGAAATTTTTAAAAAAAATTATTTCTTGTTTGTGTAATTTGATTTCATTATTAAAAAAATATCAAAAAGAATTTCCTACTTTATTTTCTTGTTAGTTTGCTTTCCCATAAAAAAAATTTGCACTCAATTTTGTTTTATTTCATATAAATAGAAAATTCCATTAAAAATCATTTGTTTCTATTTATTTGAATTTTTATAAAATCTAAAATGCATAAAAGGATTTTTATTTGTTTTCTGAACACGTGCTTTGTTTGAAAAAAAATTGTTTTGCAGTTGTTTTGTATTTTCTTTCAAAGGAAATAAAAAGTAATATTTGTATTTTATCTGATCACGTTTTTGCCATTAAAAAGGAAGGATTCTGGTTTAATTGAATTTAATTAGCAATTCTGGTTTCTATAAAAAGTAATGTTTTTGATTATTTCCTATTTACCATTGGAAGATAAAGTCAAAATCAAGAAGAAAAAAAAAACTATTTCCTTAATCGATTTTAGTAAAAAAAAAAAAAAGTGCTTGCTCTAAGGAGAAGAGCTTGAGCCCAAGCTACCAGACCACACACGCATTGGCAACAAGAAAACTAAAAATTGGAATTATTTCAAAGATAGGTATGAAGTGATGATTCTGAAGATGATAATATGATATACTTTTCAAGAAGGAAAAAGGATCCAAATACGTATTACCAATAAAAATAAGATTTGGAAGACTGGTTCTACTACTACAAAATCCCAGAGGAGGATAAAATAACACACGCCATCGACAAACTCACAGCGACCGCCTATGTGTGGTGAATGAAAGAGGAGAAGTGTCGTATCTGTTTCAGAGAACCAGAATGGTTGCAGGAAGACCTAAAGTATTCATTTATGAGGAGTTTGTAACCGGTGATCTGACCCTAAGAACATGTCCACGTGGAGTCCAAATACAAATTATGTCACGGAGACGAACAAAGTACAATTTTAAGCCGTATATTCTTTCCCAAGGTTCCATGTCAAACCTGACTTACACAACAAATTCAGCACCTAGAAAGGAGCACAAACCACAACGGAAAGTCTGGATCAAATTCATGCAGCAAAAACACAATGGAGAAGCAAGCCGAAAAACGTACGGGCAAAGCTTGTGCAACAAAAAGTAACCGTGCAAGGTAAGATCTTTGTGTAACGCCCTATTCCCGGAGAACCAGGAAACGACGATGTTATTACATCCGATGAACCAAAAATGGCTAACCGGAATATCCTTACATGGTCCCAAGAGTCCGGGTGCTCCCTTCTGTTTAAAACCACCAACGTAATCAGCACACTACAAGAAAAATGTATATTCTTAGCTTACGATAAATGCTATTATATGTGATTGATAGCGTTTTTGAAATGGCTATGTCTGCCTCGGTTATAATAGGTCGGTCATATGTAATAGCATATTTGTGCTATAATATATTACATCTGTAATAATGATAATTTCCCTTGTTGTAATTGGATCTACTTATAATAGCTAAACCGTAATAATTATTATTATTATAAATGTTTGTATCAATTAATTTTATATAAAAAATATATTTGAAAATTGTTTTAGAAAATGATTTTATTAATAACCCAAAACATGTTTTTACACTCATATTAAGTACATACATTTATTAATAACCCAAGTAAGAACTTGATTCTCTGATTAAGACTTAATAACCCAAAACATGCCTTAATAACCCAAAACACAAGTAAGAACTTGATTCTCTGATTAAGACTTAATAACCCAAAACATGCCTTAATAACCCAAAACATGCCTTCTCTTCCGAAGCTCCTTCTAAAGCTCCTTCGTAGTCTTAATAACCAAAACATGCCTTCTGAAGCTCCTTCGTAGCAAGAAGACTTAATAACCCAAAACATGCTTCTCTTATGAAGCTCCTTCGTAGTCTTCTTTTCTATTCAACATCATGTGACCACTCAGCTCCCAAACCGCTGGATTCACTTGCGTATCCAACAGCTTCGTGTTAACTTCCCCTAAGACTTGATTCTCTGCTTAACACTGCAAACAAAAAAAATAAAAACAAATCAAGACCTGAGATTCTTGACATGAGATCCTAACAAAATCAGATACCTGATCAAATATCAGGAAGATTCTGGAACAAGTCCCTTTCCTCCTCTTACAATGTACTCTGAGAGCTAAGAAGTAATGCTCTAAAATTGGTGTTCTCAGCCATTAAATTTTGGTTTTTTGCCTCATATGCATCCACCTGCAGGACCGATATTAGTAAGGAAAGTGCCTTTTAAACTCTGCATAATCTTAATGATTTGTTGTAGTGAGACTCGTACTATCTTTTTGTAGAAGTCAATATCAGGCTTCTTGCCATTCAAGGTCCCACACTGCCTCCCTTCCTTCTATATAAGAACACGGATTATCAGTTAAGTGGAATGTCCGATACTCATAATCAGAACCGTGCGTTATGTGTAACTAAAAGGGCTTTTGCCCCGGGCCCCACAAATATAATGAATTTTTAGAGCTCCTTTTTTTGAAAGTAAGACATTGAATACTTTTTTAATTATAGAATGTTTCCTTTTTCACCCATGTCCTTTTCTTTGTTACCTTTTTTTAAAAGGTAAAAAAAAAATTTAGTCAAATTTCCAAAACAAAATAAAAGAAAGAAAAACTGTATCTTAAGAAAAAAATATCTGAATTTCCAAATCAAAAAAGGAAAAAAAAAATTACAAATAGTTGTATATATGTATGCTATTAGTTATGTCTAATCAAAAACTTAGACAGCTTTTTCTTTCTTGTCCTGACTTATATCAACCAATTCACAATCTTTATCTCTCTCAAAAACTCAAGGCAAGCTTTTTTACTTTTTATCGTTTTGTTTTCTTCCTCTTTTTATATGTTTTTTTATTTTTTTATTTACTTATTAAACTCACTTATATAAATTAGTTTATAGTGTTTTAATTTTTTTGGTTTTTCTTATATCAAACGTCTTACACTCATTCATATATATATATATATATATATATATATATATATATATATATATATATATATATATATTAAATTTGTTTATGGTAATTCTTTAGTATTGATCTATTATTTATTTTAATTATTAATTTCAGAAAATATGATTCCAAGAAAATATTTATCGGGAGCACAAAAAAAAACTAAAAAGAGAGAAAGATGAAGCATTGGTGAAATCAATGCAAGGTTCTATGGAGAAGTTTCTCGTAAAACCTGCAAATTATCCTGAATCTGTTAGAATTGATCATGAGTCTGATGATCCAATGGATGATGAGAACGAACAAAATGTTGAGAATGCTAGTGAAGAAGATAAGGTGGCTAACAAGGATGAATGTCTAGGTGAAAAAGAGAATGAAGATGTGAATGATCATGAGAATAGGGATATGGGTACAAAAAATTCTGAATCTGAAGAGAATTTAAAAATTCTTGATATTTACGATCCTAGAAATTGGGGAAAAGTTGAAGCTGGATTAAGACTTGTCATGGTTGAAAAAGGACCCATTCCAAGATTGCCAAATGATTTTATCTTTCCAAGAGAAAAGATTAGTGGTCGACATTTCTCTCATGCATATTATATAAGAGTTTTGAGTAATGGGAAGAAGCAAGACAGGCGTTGGCTAGTTTATTCAAAAACTTTAGATAAAATCTTTTGTTTTTGCTGCAAGTTATTCACTCGAGACAAAAATCCTAGTCACATGGCATCTAAAGGATTTAGTGATTGGAAACATATTTTGGAGAGGCTGAAGCACCACGAGACTAGCCATGAGCATATCAAATGTATGAGCCAGTGGATGGAACTTGAATTAAGGCTGCAGAAAAACGAAACGATTGATAAGAATGTGCAACAAGAACTCAGAAAAGAGAGGAATCACTGGAAAGATGTGATGGTTAGAATTTTTTCGTTGGTAAAAACTCTTGCTAAACAAAATTTAGCATTTCGTGGGACAAACGAAAAGTTAAGAGTCGATGGTAATGGAAACTTTATAAGTTTTATTGATTTGATGGCTGAATGGGATCCGGTAATGATGCAAGATGGAAGCGTATTTGACGTAGAACAGGGACTGAAGTCTCTCTCTTCTAGATCGTGGGTGATGATGTGGTGAGATGGATCCAACCGTGGGTCTCTAGACTCCTTAGGATGGATGTTGAAGTGATTAGATGGAAAGAGGAATGAAATGAATGTAGTGATTGAATCTCTCAACCGGTGGGTTTGATTGACTCTCTCAATCGGTGGTGAACTAGTTCTACTTGAGTCACACAAGCAAACCTAATCCAATAATCCTTGGAAACAATTGAATCACTCAAATGAATCCTAAGACAAAAGATCTTAACAAAGACACTCTTTGAAAGAAACTGAATAATACTTTGATTGAAAGGTTGAAAGGTGATTTACAAATGAACAATACAATGAGACTTTATAGGACTTAAGACTAACGGTCATATTGACCTTGAACAAGAAATCGCTATTTTAAAGGAAACTAGCCGTTAGGCCGATTTTGGCAAGGATCCATGCTCTTGATTGTTCCTTTGTATCTGGATGGTTTCAAGGGATAAGTGAGGATCTCTGGAACATCTTTATTGGCATAGAAGTCGCAGCTTTTATTCTTGGAAAGAAGCCGTTGGTGTTTGATCTCTTTCTTCTCCAAAAATGGTAAGTATGACTTCTTGAAGTTATGGAGAATCTTGTGGGGTCTTGTGCAGCTGAGGACGTCTGGTCTTGATGGAAAGGAGCTCAAAACACTGTAGTTTTGATAGGTAAAGGTCTGGTGCAGAATTGACCTTCCAAATGTGAATGCTTCCATATATGGCAAGTCTGCTGAGCTAGTCGTTGAGTTATCCGCTGAGCTAGTTGTGATGCTACATATGGTTAGCTCCTTTTCGGTATCTTCTTCTTGTGTAATCTTTTGGGGATGATTCTTCTTAGTGGCATGCTGATGATGAGCTGAGCTAGATGTCTTGACCTTGATCTCCACTTGAGCTAAGATAAGCTCATACGCCTTGTTGGATCTTCTCGGCTCCATGATCTCTTCTTCATGTGATATGATTCCTCCTGGGTCATATGTCTTCTTAGGATTGATTGTTGGATGTATAACCAATCCTATGCCTTGTATTGGATCAGAACTCACCGTGGCTTCGATTTCTCTAAGTCTCCTTGCGCTGCTTGACGTAGTGGTTGAATCAGTGATTGAGTCAGTCAACGCCTGGTTTGATTTGGTTCTGATGACCTCATCATACCCTCCCTCTTCAAGAAGTTTTGACCTCAAAACTTGATAAACTGCACATAGATAAGTCAAGTTAGTCCAATGAAGTGAATGAGGGTTTAGAAGATTACCTTGGGAATCATTTTGATTCCGGTTGCATTGTGGAGCATCCGGTGGCTCTTCTTTGAGCAAATAGGATTGCAATGCTCCTCTTCTTTGAGCTGGTGTGACGTCTCCTTTGCTGATCTTGCTTCTGCTCGCTTTAAGACCTGAAATATGTTCGACACTTTGGCAAAGAAACAAGTGCATTATGGGCTTCTTATCAAATAAGTATCGGTTTGAATCATTTTCCTTAGATTCATCTTCATGTGCTACTGATATCTCATCCTCTTGTAAGCTTAACAAATCCTTTAACACAGCTGTTGAGTCATGGGAAATGAAGTGGATCAAAGAAAGACTCACAATGTTATTTGATGTAGTGTCCTTGCTTTGGTCTGGTGGCTCTTCCTTGATCTCCCATTTGGCCTTATCCTTAGATCTAATCCTTGTCTCAACATTTAACTCAAGAAACAAGTGCATTATACCAGAGGATTGATAATCAGTGTTAGGCACTTTAAGTTCAGAATTAACCTCATGTTTGGTTGAAGCATGATATAACTCAAGCCTTTGAGTTGCTTGTGGCTCATGTGTGGAAACATGGCTCGGTTTTGGTCTCTCCTTCAAGACTCCTTCTGCCCTTGGCTTCTGGATCTCTATCAGACCTGTACCTAAGTCAACTCTTAAGGGAAAGAGCAAGTGGATTATATCTGAGTTTAGAACTATAGGAACAGATTTATTGAAACTTAAACTCACAATGATTGCATTGGTGAATTGGAACATGATATTCTCCTTGTTTGCTTTCACCTCACGGTTGATGTCTTCTCGACTTGTGTGCTCTTCTTCTTGTCTTATTCCTGTATCAAAACTCTTTGACAAAGACAAGTGCATGAGTCTTGAATTGGAAATTAAATTATCGGGTTGCACAAAATTATCATTTGTGTCAGTTACTTCCAATTTCAACTCTGATGTTATATCTTTGAACAACTTCTTAGATGGACAATTTGCAGCAAAATGCCCTCTCATATGGCACCTATAACATGTTGGCTCTTTGGAATTTACAAGGTTAGAACACTTACCTTGTGTTGGCGCATCTCGCAACTTGAGTGAGGCATCAAAGCTGAGTCCGGTTGCATTAGGTGAAGGTTTGTGACTCTGCTTCTTCTCTGGTTTCTTTGGGAGCAACATATCCATGATCTTCTGCCATTGCTGATCCTGCCTTGCTTGAAGAGTCGCCATAGATTCTTGATAGCAATCAGACTTGGGCTTAGGAGCAGCTTGTGCTTCGGATGCAATCTTCACTCTCTTGGTTGTGGTTTGAAGCTTCTCCACAAATTCCTTTTTCATCCTGGACTTGAGATCTCTCCAATCCAGTATTGGCTTCTTAAGGATGATTGGTGTGCTCTCCTTTAGCCACCATTCATAAGCCTTTCCTGTGAAGGCTGAGACAGCTTGTACTAGCCTCCTTTCTTCGGGAACTTTGTTAGCTTGTAACCATTGCTCCATGTTGCTTTCCCATTGTAAGTATGCCTCAGGGTTACTGCTTCTTCCTGAAAACATTAGGGAACCTCTTCTTCGGTTTGTTGGCTGCCTCGTGCTGGTTCGTTGGACTGTCGCATTCCTTGTACCAGTGAGCTGACGTTGAGCTGGTACATGGTATGAAGTAACTCCATGGTTTTTGAAGGCCCTCTTGTGCCTAGGTGGGTGATACTCTCCATACATGTCTGCTACTGAATCTTCACGATCCTCCATGTCACTGATTAAGTACCTGAAACAATAAGCTCAAAGTGTATCAATATGTTCTTGAAAGGCTTAAGTATAATACTATGTCAAGCACGGTTTAGTAAATCAAATAAGAAACACGCTCGGTTTTGACAAAAGAAGATTTGGAAGGTTGAAAACCGATTTAGGAAGATATTGAAAATCTTTAGTAAGTTTGAAAAGATTTAGAAAGTTTCTGATTTTTTTTTTTTTTGAAAACTAGATTTTGTCACAAAAATAGAAACTAGAATATCTTTTAAAAATCTAAATATTTCGAAATCTTTTTTTTTTTTTGAAATTTGAAAACAACTTTGGAAAAGGAAATAAACACTTTTTTTTTTGGCTTTTGGTTTAAGAAATCGAATCAAATAACAAAAACTTCTCCTCTTTCTTTTTAAACTTTTTCTGGTTTTATAAAACAAAAACAAGAACACAAAACAAACTTTTTTTTTTAATTTAAGATGCAAAACAAAATCAGAGAATAAAATTAAGCAATATGATGAAACAAACAATTTTTATGGGTTTTTGATTTAAGATGAAATGAACAAAATAAACTAGATGCAATAACAAAACAAATCAGAGAATATAAACTAAGAAATAACCGAAAGGTAAGGATAGATTACACCTGATGTAGGAACCTTTCGGCTCTGATACCAGATGATGCAAGATGGAAGCGTGTTTGACGTAGAACAGGGACTGAAGTCTCTCTCTTCTAGATCGTGGGTGATGATGTGGTGAGATGGATCCAACCGTGGGTCTCTAGACTCCTTAGGATGGATGTTGAAGTGATTAGATGGAAAGAGGAATGAAATGAATGTAGTGATTGACTCTCTTAACCGGTGGGTTTGATTGACTCTCTCAATCGGTGGTGAACTAGTTCTACTTGAGTCACACAAGCAAACCTAATCCAATAATCCTTGGAAACAATTGAATCACTCAAATGAATCCTAAGACAAAAGATCTTAACAAAGACACTCTTTGAAAGAAACTGAATAATACTTTGGTATAAGTGTTATGGCTTTGGTAAAGAATAAAGAACTATGAGGCATAAGTGTTATGGAAAATTAATATGTGGATACATTGCGTAATTTCTAATTTGATGAAGGGCTGAATTAGAAATTGTTATACTATAAGTAGAAGGTTATGGTCCCCACGGCAACCCTAATCAGAAATACAGAATATTCTCTGCATCCCTTTGACAGAGATCTACAGCTTTACTGGGTTTGTCGTGGAAGAGCCATAGCCAAATTCAGTACATAAATCATGGATCCAAATGGTACGCTTCCGCTTATGTCATATATCATGTTGGGAATGTCCTGAAATCTATTGTACTTGCTCTAAGTGAAAGTCGTACAGTCGAGATAAGACAATCACATAACACTAGGTAGTCATAACGCTTTGCTAGAAGCCACTTATGATCAATGAGTTGAGAACTCATTGCTAGTGTTATATGATCCTACAGGGTCACACACCTAAGCAAACTGGGCGTTAAAGACGAGGTTGATCATTAATGTAATGATCCAGTGAATGCATATGTGATATGCATTCAATATCAATGTTCTGGGACATCATCGATCGTTGCAGAGAGTGCATCGATCGATGCACTCGCGGATTAATCAGATTAATTCGGTTTAATCGTTGGTTAATTCCGTTGTGGTTTAAGCCGACGTATATAAGATATATGGTCGACATAAACTCGTCCCTAACCTAATTCACAGCCACCAGAACATAGAAAGAAACCTCTCTGGAGATTAGATCTCTGTAAGGCACTAGCATCCCTGCGGTCTAGTTTGTGTGCGTGTGGATACCAGTAGAGGCGCAGCATTTGAGGCGCTTCGTGATCTCGATTATCTGCCAATACTTCCGCTGCAAATCATCAGGTAAATCTGAGATCCCATAGATTCAATTATATGAACTTTAGATCCTAGGCTCGGAATTCAGACTAGGGTTGCTAATCCTGATTAGAACTGCTAGAAATTCCTTTCAGTGGTATCAGAGCTTTAGGGTTCCATTGAATCTGTAGCATGTTGATTAGATTGGTTGAATCTGAATCTGTGTATGGTTGATACAAACTTGCTAAAATTCGTTTTCCTGAAAACCTAGTTTAGGGTTCTGTTTCGAAAACGTTTAAGGGTTTTCTCGCATGGTGTCGATCGATGCCAATCCGGCATCGATCGATGCAGGGCGAAATCCCGAATAAAATTTAGGGTTTTTCGCATGGTGTCGATCGTTGCCAATCCGGCATCGATCGACACAGGGCGAAAACCCGAATAAAACTCAGTTTTCGCCTAGTGTCGATCGACACAAATGTTGCATCGATCGACACAAACCTCGCGATATTGATGAATCGGTTCAATTGGATTGGACCGGTTATCGAGCTTGGTTAAAGATGGTCGAAAACTGTGAATGGTTTAATTGCGATTGGTTTGATTGGGTTGGCATCGACCGATGCTAACGTAGCATCGATCGACGCTGACCGGTATTCAAAACCGGATCAATTGGATTGGTCGGTTATCGCGGATTGCTTTTGGTTATCCTGCATCGATCGACACTATAGTAGTGTCGGTCGACATCAAGTTTGTTGATTAGGTTATTGAACCTGAAATCACAGAACCAAAGCAAGATGAATCAATTAATTATAAGAATTAAAACATAATAAAACTGAACGTTTTGTATGATTCCGTTCCTCAATCAAATATCAAGTGATACTTGATGTCTTTCCAATCTTGTCAACTGTCAAGACCCATTTAATTGTGCGATAGACTTGCAGTGCAAGATGTCCACAATTTCATGAGTAAGACAGAGGTAATCGTGTTGATGGACTTGCAGTGCAAGACATCAACAATTACATGACTGAAAAGATTGGTTTACTTGACTGGGCCATCAAAATCGTTTTGGGCTCAGAGACATCAGGTGGATTGGAAATAAGATGTCGATCCACAACCAAGAGTTATATTGGATATAACTAGCAAAGTTGTTGCTTACCTAGATAGCTAAATTTGAGTGATAGCCAGTGGCTCACTTAAGTTTAGTGAAGTATGGGTCTTGGATCATTATATTCATCTGAGGAAACATTGTTTGAATATAATGCGAGTGTTCTTAAAAGTTAAGATTTCTCATCCCTTGAACATCATAACTAAACCTTTTTCCTTTCTTTGTTCTCAGCTATGACTAACACTCATAATAACTCTTTCTCCCTGCGATCCGTCCTTGAGAAGGACAAGTTAAATGGATCGAATTTTCTCGAATGGTATCGGAACTTGAGAATTGTTCTCAAGCAGGAGAAAAGGGACTATGTCCTGGAAACTGTTCTCCCTGAAAAACCGAGATCCAATGCTGCACATGCAGAAAGGAGTGCTTGGGATAAGCATTCCAATGATGTGGTCGATGTGAATTGTCTCATGTTGGCTACCATGAACTCGGACTTGCAGAAGCAATACGAGAACGTGGAGTCGCCAGTGGAGATGATTACTAGCCTGAAAAGCATGTTTCAGGAGCAAGCACGAACTGAGAGATACCAGACTGTTAAATCTCTCATTGAATGCAAGCTACCAAAGGACAGTCCGGTCAGTCCTCATGTCATTAAGATGATGGGTTATATTGATAACCTGGGGAGACTGGATTGTCCCATTAGCCAAGAGTTGGCTACTGACATCATTCTGCAGTCACTGCCGTCAAGTTATGATCAGTTTGTTATGAACTATAACATGAACAACTTGACGAAGACGTTGACTGAACTGCATGGCATGCTCAAGACAGTTGAGCCTAATATCAAGAAGGGCACTCCTAATGTACTTATGGTACAAGGGGGTAAGAAGTTTAAGAAACTTGGCAAAGGCAAGGGAAAGGGCAAGGCAGTCCAGGTTGAGAACCAGGACATGCCTGCGCCAGCCCCGAAGCCCAAGCCGGGCCCATCTGAGACTGATAAGTGTCATTACTGTAAAGAGCCTGGGCATTGGAAGAGAAATTGCAACAAATTCTTGGAAGAGAAGAAAAAGAAGAAGAAGACTTTCGAGACTTCATCTTCAGGTATTTATGTTATATAAGTAAATGTTACTACTTCTGGTTCTACTTCTTGGGTATTGGATACCGGCTGTGGTGCTCATATTTGTACAAATATGCAGGGCCTAAGCAACAGTAGGAAGTTGGAAAGGGAACAAGTGGACCTGCGCGTGGGGAATGGAGCAAGAGTTGCTGCATTAGCCGTAGGAACATATAACTTGTCTTTACCTTCTGGTTTGGTTTTAAAGCTTAATAATTGCTACTATGTACCTGCTATAAGCAGAAATATTATTTCCATTCCTATTTTGGATGTGGAAGGATATCAGTTTTCAATAAAGAATAAATGTTGTTCTTTTGATTACAATGATATATTTTATGGTAGCAGCCCATTAGAGAATGGACTTTATGTTTTAAACCAAACTGCACCAATCTATAACATTAACACCAAGAGATTCAAATCAAATGACACGAATCAGACTTTTCTTTGGCATTGTCGTTTGGGCCACATAAACGAGAAACGGATCCAAAAGCTCCATAGTGATGGGCTTCTGGGCTCATTTGATTATGAATCATGTGAGAAATGTGAATCTTGTTTACTAGGCAAAATGACTAAGGCCCCTTTCAACAAATCAAATGAAAGGGCCAGTGACCTATTGGGCCTTATACATACAGATGTGTGTGGTCCAATGAGCACAAGTGCCAGAGGAAATTTTCGATACTTCATTACCTTCACTGATGATTTCAGCAGGTATGGCTATGTCTATTTAATGAGACACAAGTCGGAATCTTTTGAAAGGTTCAAAGAATTCCAAAATGAAGTACAGAATCAACTTGGCAAAAGTATTAAGGCTCTTCGATCAGATCGTGGAGGAGAATACTTAAGCCAAGAATTCAGTGATCATTTGAGAGATTGTGGAATTGTTTCACAACTCACTCCTCCTGGAACACCACAATGGAATGGGGTGTCCGAGAGGAGGAATCGGACTTTATTAGATATGGTTCGATCAATGATGAGTCTCTCAACTCTTCCATTATCCTTTTGGGGATACGCTCTAGAAACGTCTGCGTTTACACTTAATAGGGTTCCGTCAAAATCAGTTGCAAAGACACCACATGAGATGTGGACTGGAAATGTTCCAAGTTTGTCTTTCCTGAAGATTTGGGGTTGTGAAGATTATGTTAAGCGATTAATTACAGATAAGCTCGAACCCAAATCTGATAAGTGCTACTTCGTTGGTTATCCTAAGGAAACCAAGGCATACTACTTTTACAACCAATCCGAGAACAAAGTGTTTGTTGCTCGGAACTGCGTTTTTCTTGAGAGAGAATTTCTTTCCAAGAGAAACAGTGGGAGTAAAGTACAACTCGAAGAAGTTCGAGAACCGCAGGAAAATGCTCAACCCGTAGAGGAAGAGCAACAGTTGGATCTACAAAGAGTTGTAGAGACGGCGCCTGTGGAGCCTGAAATTCGCCGATCCGAAAGGATCCGTCACGAACCCGAGAGATATGGATTTCTCGTAACCAATTGTCATGATTTGTTGATCATTGACAGTGACGAGCCAGCGAATTTTGAAGAAGCGATGATGAGCCCTGACTCCGAAAAGTGGCTGAAAGCCGCTGAATCCGAAATGGGATCCATGACACAGAACCAAGTATGGACTTTAGTTGATTTACCCGATGGTGCAAGATCCATTGAGTGTAAATGGATTTTCAAGAAGAAAATTGATGTGGATTGAAATATTCAGATATATAAAGCAAGGCTAGTGGCAAAAGGTTTCAAACAAATTCATGGTATTGACTATGAAGAAACCTATTCACCTGTCGCCATGCTTAAATCCATTCGGATTCTCCTAGCAACAACAGCTCATTATGACTATGAGATCTGGCAGATGGACGTGAAAACAGCTTTCCTTAATGGAATTCTGGAAGAGGATGTGTACATGACACAACCCGAAGGTTTCATCGATCCAAATACAGCTAGGAAAGTATGCAAGCTTCATCGATCCATTTATGGATTGAAGCAAGCATCTCGGAGTTGGAATCTTCGTTTTGATGAAGCAGTCAAAAAAGTTTGATTTCATCAGAAGCGAAGAAGAACCATGTGTTTAGAAGAAGACTAGTGGGAGCGCAGTTGCATTTCTTGTGTTGTATGTAGATGACATACTTCTTCTCGGAAATGACGTTCCGTTGTTACAGTCTGTTAAGACTTGGCTCAGAAGTTGTTTTTCAATGAAAGACATGGGAGAAGCCGCGTATATTCTTGGAATAAGAATCTATAGGGATAGATCAAACAAGTTGATTGGACTGTGTCAAGACACTTATATCGATAAAGTCTTACCCAGGTTCAGAATGCAAGATTCCAAGAAGGGCTTCATACCAATGTCTTATGGCATAAGTCTCAGCAAGAAACAGTGTCCTGAGACACCTGCTGAGCGAGATCGCATGAGTCGGATTCCCTATGCCTCGGCGTTGGGATCCATCATGTATGCCATGCTCTGTACTCGTCCAGATGCTGCTTGTGCTTTAAGCATGACGAGTAGATACCAATCGGATCCAGGTGAAAGTCACTGGACAGCAGTCAAGAATATTCTGAAGTATTTGAGAAATACTAAAGATAAATTCTTGGTGTATGGAGGAAGTGATGAGCTGGTAGTAAGTGGTTACACAGACGCAAGTTTTCAGACAGACAAAGATGATTTCCGATCGCAATCTGGTTACATCTTCTGCCTGAATGGCGGTGCAGTTAGCTGGAAGAGTTCCAAGCAGGACACTGTAGCAGATTCCACAACTGAAGCTGAGTACCTTGCTGCTTCTGAAGCGGCAAAGGAGGCTGTTTGGATCAAGAAGTTCATCACTGAACTTGGTGTGATTCCTAGCATTTCTGAGCCAGTGGCTTTGTATTGTGACAACAATGGAGCCATTGCGCAAGCAAAGGAACCTAGATCACACCAGAAATCCAAACACATAGAAAGGAGATATCACCTTATCCGTGATATTGTGAATAGAGGAGATGTGAAGATCAGCAGAGTCCCTACGGATGAGAATGTTGATGATCCACTGACCAAGCCCCTCCCAAGGCCTAAGCATGAGTTTCATACTACTGCTGTAGGCATTAGATTTCTTAAGATATGATCTTGTTTTCAGTGGGAGTTATATTTGGTTTTTAGTTATGACTTGATGTTCGTAAAACATAATTTGGTTATGTTATTTTAATGAAATTGTTTCAGCATTATTTAATTGTGTTATTAAATAATTGTCCCAAAGTAATTTATGATATTTTATAGGTTATCAAGAATGTGACTTGATCATGAAACCCTATAAGAAACAAATGACATAAATTATAAATGGTCCCTAGTCGAGGTTGTTAAAAATGGGACATTAACAACCATGTGAGACTAGCATGTGAGGTGACTGATGACTATGTTTCATGGAGTCATATAATAAGTGTATTAAAGTCAATCACATAGATATGTGTTAGAGAACACATGACCGGACTTGACCCGTTAATGAGAACTCTACAAGATGTTATATGAGTGTCATAAGAGTTTCTCATTACGACTAAAGAGAGTAGTCCTTAGACCTGAGTTCATCATGTCCTCTCTTATATGGATTGGTTCGTCTTGACCTTGTCAAACGTCAGCCGTAACTGGTGATCATAAAGACACTGATTAGGCGTATCATGAGATATAAAAGAGACATGGATGGAACAAGATGGGATTTGTACCTTCTATATAACAGGAGTTAAATATCTCTGGGCCTATCGAAGATTTGATACTGGAAATGCGTGGCCGCGCTCAAACGAGGTGATTGTCAGTCGTTTGTTTTATCAGTACAAATCGGGATTCGATAAACGTGATCTGGCTTAATAAGGATGACACAGTTCTTGCCTTATGCTAGATTGAGATATAGCTACAAAGGGATTAAAGGAATAGATGATTCCAGTACAAGTGGGAGATTGTTGGGAATGTCCTGAAATCTATTGTACTTGCTCTAAGTGAAAGTCGTACAGTCGAGATAAGACAATCACATAACACTAGGTAGTCATAACGCTTTGCTAGAAGCCACTTATGATCAATGAGTTGAGAACTCATTGCTAGTGTTATATGATCCTACATGGTCACACACCTAAGCAAACTGGGCGTTAAAGATGAGGTTGATCATTAATGTAATGATCCAGTGAATGCATATGTGATATGCATTCAATATCAATGTTCTGGGACAACATCGATCGTTGCAGAGAGTGCATCGATCGATGCACTCGCGGATTAATCAGATTAATTCGGTTTAATCGTTGGTTAATTCCGTTGTGGTTTAAGCCGACATATATAAGATATATGGTCGACCTAAACTCGTCCCTAACCTAATTCACAGCCACCAGAACATAGAAAGAAACCTCTCTGGAGATTAGATCTCTGTAAGGCACTAGCATCCCTGCGGTCCAGTTTGTGTGCGTGTGGATACCAGTAGAGGCGCAGCATTTGAGGCGCTTCGTGATCTCGATTATCTGCCAATACTTCCGCTGCAAATCATCAGGTAAATCTGAGATCCCATAGATTCAATTATATGAACTTTAGATCCTAGGCTCGGAATTCAGACTAGGGTTGCTAATCCTGATTAGAACTGCTAGAAATTCCTTCATATCATTCAGAAGCTGTCATGGTTTATGGTTTGTATAAATCATAAAGAAATATTAACAATTGGTATCAGAGCCTGCATGTTCAGTTTATGTTTGATAATCAAGTTATTTTCATGAAATTCGGATTTAATTATTTGTTGAAATTTTGGAAGATTAAATCTGAGTTATGGAGATAAAGTTATTTTCTGTCAAAGAATTTTCGGATTTAATCTTTGGGTGAAAATTTCAGATTGTTGAATCTGATTTTTCTTTAAGGTTTTGAGATTAAATCTGTATTTTGGAATCTGAGAAATTATTTGTTGTTTAGATTCAAATCCAAATAAAGTTTGTGAATTAAAGATGGAAAATTATTGTTCATAAGGTTCTAGTTTCCTGGAAATTTTATTGAAGGTTTTATAAAATTTTCAGAATTTTTTGGAACAAATTTTTCTGGATCTGAAAAACTTGATGGATGAGCTTTTAGGGTTTTTTGTGTACCCTAGGTTAAATGCAAATTCGTAGTGTGCCTGTTTTACTTTAAAGCTCATATTCAGTTTTTCTGATTTAATTATTATTCTGGGCTTATGATTTTTCTAGGCCCAGTTTCTTTAATTAAATTAGTTGGGCCCTTTTAAATTAAAACATAAAGTCAGACTCAGTTCAGCATTTAATTAAGTTAAAAACGTATCAGCTGAGATTTGAATCCAAGTCGCGTGACTAATGCTGGCGTCCACCAAGAGCCTTTAACCACTGTGTCCCTTCAGTATTCTAGCATAAAGAGCCCTCAGACTTTTAGTTATATGTCTGCGCAAGAATAAAATTCAGTTTTAAATCAATTAATAAAATGTGATTGCACATGTTTAATATTTGGATTGGATTAATTGATACAAGATGTTGCCAAAGTGACCTCTCTTGTGGATATTTTTTCATGAATAATATTAAATGTTGTATTTATATATTTTCATGCGAATTTAAATCGCCCAAAGGTAGATTTATATTTGGCCGGAATATATACACACCTATGATAATAAACATGTGACGATTATAAGAAATAACCATGTGAATAATAAATCGATCCAAAGATAGGTTTATTTTTTATCATGAATTATTGTCAATGTTTGATTATTACGACAAGAGTACCGCTAGCAGTTAATATTACTGTCCAAAGACTTGATATTAATGTTGCACTTGGTATCTTGAGATTGATTGTGCATTCTCTTATATTTTATTATTGATTTATTTCGGAAAGTGAGTAATTAAGGATTGTTCTCTTTATGTTTTAGAAACTTTCACTACAGTATCTGCCAACTTAGGTTCAATTCCAACTCTTACTGGTTCCAATTCCAAAGAATGGAAAAGTAAAGTTAAGATTGTTCTTGGGTGTATGGATCTTGACCTTGCGCTAAGGATGAAACAACCTACTTCTCCTACGGATACCAGCTCTGCTGAGTATAATGCGGTTTATGAGAAGTGGGAACGTTCTAATCGCATTGGTTTAATGATCATTAAGGACACCATTCCAGAAACCTTTAGAGGTGATGTGGAGATCAATGATCTAAAACAGTTCCTTGCTGAAATGGACTTGCGGTTTGTAAAGAGCGATAAAGCAGAAATAAGTACGCTTCTGCATCGCTTTAGTACCATGAGGTATCACAGCAATGTAAACATAAGGGAGTACATTTTGGAAATGTCCAACATTGTTTCAAAACTTAAGACACTCAAGACTGAACTTCCGGAAGAAGTGCTCATATTCTTTGTCTTAAATTCTCTTCCTCCTCAATTCAGTCAATTAAAATCCAGTTACAACACACAGAAGGAGAAATGGTCTCTTAATGAGATCATTTCGTATTGTGTGTATGAGGAGGATATAATGAAAAAGGAAAGGACAGAAAGTGCTCATTTGGCTAACACCTCTAAGGTTTAGGGCAAAAAGAGGAAATTTGAGGTTGTTAAGAATGAGGCTGCTAAGAGTCCAACTCAAAAGAAGCAGACTAAGGTTGAAAGTACCTGCTTCTTTTGCAGGAAAGTTGGACACATGAAGAAGGACTGCCAAAAGTACCATGCATGGCGTGGAAAGAAAGATATGTTCCTTGATATGGTCTGTTCTGAAGTGAACTTAGTTGATGTACCCAGAAACACTTGGTGGTTAGACTCATGTGCAACTACTAACATCAGTGTTTTGCTTCAGGATTGCCTGAGCTACCGAATACCAAATGATGCTGAAAGATGCATTCATATGGCTAATGGGATTCCGGTGGATGTGGAGGCAATTGCACATTTTAGATTGTTATTTAGTACCGGTCGTTATTTGGATTTGAAAGACACTTTTGTTGCATCGTCTTTTAGACGGAATTTGGTTTCTGTTCCTTACTTAGACAAATCCGATTTTTCTTGTCTAACTGAGAATGGAAAAGTTACCTTGTCTTTGAATTCAGTTTTAACTGGAACCGATACTCTTTTGGAAAATCACAGTCTTTATATGCTTGACACTATAACTTCTCTTGACGAGAATTTAAGTGTTGAACCAAGGGGTACTAAACGTAAATTTGAAAATGCCAATTCAGGAACTCTGTGGCACAAGCGCCTAGGCCACATTTCTAGAAATAGAATTGAGCGACTTGTATCAGATGGTATATTGAGTTCTGTTGATTTCACAAATTGTGATGTCTGTGTGGATTGCATTAAAGGAAAACAGAACAAACATAAGAAATTAGGTGCATACAGAGCTAAAGAAGTCTTTGAGTTCATACATACGGACATTTGTGGACCTTTCCCAAAGGCATCATGGAATGGTCAACAATACTTTGTATCTTTCATAGACGACTACTCTCACGAAAACTCAGAGTCTTTGGACGTGTTCAAAAATTTTAAGGCTGAGATTGAGAACCAACTCGACCGAAGAATAAAGTCTGTCAGATCTGATCGTGGTGGTGAATATTACGGTCGGTATGATGGTTCAGGTGAACAACGTCCATGGCCATTTTCCAGATACCTAGAGGAGTGTGGAATTGTCCCACAATACACTATGCCTGGGTCTCCCAGTATGAATGGTGTATCTAAAAACGTAATCGCACTCTAAAGGACATGGTGAGGAGTATGATTTGTCATTCTACCTTACCAGAATCACTCTGGGGAGAGGCACTAAAGACTGCATCTTACATTCTTAATAGAGTACCAACTAAAGCAACTGCAAAAACACCTTATGAGCTTTGGACTGGCAGAAAACCAAGTCTAAAGCATTTTCACATTTGAGGATGTCCAGCTGAGGCTAGGCCTTATAGGCCATATGAAAAGAAATTGGACTCCAGAACCGTGAGCAGTTACTTTATTGGTTATTCTGAACGATCTCGGGGGTATAAGTTTTATGATCCCACAAAAAAGAACATTTTTGATACGGGAACTGCTACGTTCTTTGAGGATATTAAATTTGGGGGGAGAAATGAAGTTAGAGACATCATCTTTGAGGAAGAATTGGATCTAGTTTATATATCGATTCATATAGTTGCTTTTGATAAAGCAAATTTGGCACCTCAAGTTGATATTGAAGCTCTTCCTCCAAATCAAGATGACGATCATATCGAACATGAAATTCAAATTCAAAATCCTCAAGAACAGGTGGATAAGGAACAAGTGCCTTTGCGGCGATCCACTAGAGAAAGAAGAAGTGCTATTCCGGATGATTATATAGTATTTCTTATGGAACAAGAGGAAAATCAAACCCAATTTGAAGATGATCCTATCAACTTCCATGAGGCTATGGGTAGTTCCAATTCAGATAAGTGGGTCAAAGCTGCTCAAGAAGAGTATCAGTCAATGCTAGACAATAAAGTTTGGGACCTTTTCCAATTACCAGAAGGAAAGAGACCAATTGGTTTAAAATGGATATTTAAGACCAAATTGGACTCAAATGGTAATGTGGAGAGGTATAAAGCTCGTCTAGTGGCTAAAGGATATACTCAGAAAGAAGGGATTGACTATAAATAAACATTTTCTCCAGTTTCATCAAAAGATTCGTTTAGGACAATCATGGCTCTTGTTGCACATTATGACTTAGAGCTTCATCAGATGGATGTTAAGACAGCGTTTCTCAATGGAAACATTGATGAGACGATCTATATGGAGCAACCATAAAACTTTGTATTAGTTGATTCAAAGACAATGGTTTGCAAGTTAAATAAATCCATCTATGGGCTAAAACAAGCTTCTCGTCAATGGTACCAAAAATTTCATGAGGTAATCATCTCCTTTGGTTTTGAGGTGAATATAGTCGAAGATTGTGTGTATCTATGTTCAGTGGGAGTAAGGGCATTTTCTTTCTTTTGTATGTTGATGACATACTGATAGCCACTAACGATATAGCCATGTTGCATGAGACCAAGAAATTTCTTAAGGGTCATTTTGACATGAAAGATCTTGGTGAAGCATCTTTTGTATTAGGAATTCAGATTCACCGAGATAGAACTCGTGGAAATCTTGGATTGTCACAAAAGAGCTATATCGATAAAGTACTCAAGAAATTTGGCATGCAAGAATGCAAACCATGTGACACCCCAATCGCTAAAGGAGACAAGTTTTGTCTCGACCAATGCCCTTAAGGAAAATTAGAAATTCAGGAGATGCAAAAGGTCCCTTATGCGTTAGCAGTAGGGAGTTTGATGTATGCTCAAGTTTGTACGCGTCCGGATATTGCGTACATTGTTGGAGTTTTGGGAAGATACTTAAGTAATCCAGGTATGAACCATTGGAAAGCAGCCAAAAGGGTCATGAGGTACCTGCAGAGAACAAAGGACTATATGCTCACATATCAGAAATCAAATAATTTGGAGATCATTGGGTATTCTGATTCTGATTTTGGTGGATGCAAAGATAGTAAAAAGTCCACTTCAGGCTATGTTTTTCTGTTGGCCGGTGGAGCGATTGCTTGGCGTAGTGCGAAACAATCACTCGTAGCTTCCTCCACAATGGCAGCAGAATTCGTGGCAATTTATGAGGCATCCGATCAAGGACTTTGGCTGAGGAATTTTGTCACTGGACTTCGAATTCTCGAAGGGATCGAAAGACCACTAAAGTTATACTGTGACAATATATCAGCTGTGTTGTATTCCAACAAAAATAGGAGTGCAATAAAATGCAAGTTTATTGAAATTAAGTTTCTTGTTGTTCAAGAAAGGGTACAAAGTGGAGAGATTTCCATAGAACACTTAGGGACAAACTCCATGATAGCAGATCCTCTTACAAAAGGTATTACACCGAAAGTCTTTCATGAGCATACTGCTTGAATGGGTGTTTCAGTGTTTGAGGATCATTTGGTTTAGTGGGAGTTTGTCATTTGGTTTTTTTGGTTCTATGTTAAGTTGTGTTTAGGCACATTTTCTTATCAGAATAAAGTTTAAGGTTTACTTTTTGTACAATAAATTTAAGGGATCTCAACTAAAGTAGTACCAGTTGAAAATCGATATGTGTTGATCACTTTTCATATGATTTTCATGCCACACTTTTCATAATTGATTTATGTCATTTGACTATATACATTTCAGTGACCATGGAAGGTTTAGTTATCTTGTTATTATAACGAATGCCGCCATGATCCTATGTTTGTATAGTTAATGGACGAGATTGTTTATGCCTGCTATATAATGACAATTTTGAGCTCATAAAGCCTATCACATTTTCGGAATACATATGCGACCCAGTGGGAGATTGTAAGGATCATTTTGGGGTCACACATGTATTATTAATGTGTTAGGGTCATTATATTAAAGAGTCAAAACTTATGTGGTCACTTTGGTAAAGAATAAAGGATTATGAGGCATAAGTGTTATGGAAAATTAATGTGTGGATACATTGCGTAATTTCTAATTTGATGAAGGGCTGAATTAGAAATTGTTCTACTATAAGTAGAAGGTTATGGTCCCCACGGCAACCCTAATCAGAAATACAGAATATTCTCTGCATCCCTTTGACAGAGATCTACAGCTTTACTGGGTTTG
This sequence comes from Orychophragmus violaceus, assembly GCA_030180135.1. Lineage (NCBI taxonomy): Eukaryota > Viridiplantae > Streptophyta > Magnoliopsida > Brassicales > Brassicaceae > Orychophragmus > Orychophragmus violaceus. The sequence continues at coordinate 51,603,999 of CM058240.1, read as the reverse complement.
TCATGGAAGAGCCATAGCCAAATTCAGTACGTAAATCATGGATCCAAAAGGTACGCTTCTGTTTATGTCATATATCATTCAGAAGCTGTCATGGTTTATGGTTTGTATAAATCATAAAGAAATATTAACGTATAGAAGACCTCTAACTTGAAGATTAACTTGATTGCATTTCATCCATGCCCGAAATATATCTTGTTTTCCTTGATATTTCAAATTGACATCTTCGTTGAAAACAATTTCTGGAGAAGGAAGAACAATTGGTAAAATTTTCATAGAATCTATTGCACGTCCGAAAGAAGCTGAAAAAAATTTAGATTTGTTAATGAAAAGAGTATCATTTTGTAACAAATCGTCCGTATGTATAGAATAAAAAAATAAAGATTCCAAAGATTTCACAAAAATCCCTATAGCTTCCACTAGAAATCGAGATAGAAATGAAACTAATGTGAAGACGATATCAAGATATATAGTACTATGATATTAGGGTTTCTTAGAGATAAATAAATTTTTAGATTTTGTGTAACTAATATCGGTCACATATTACAGTTTTGAATTTAGAAGATCTTAGTTAGTAAAATATCTTCTATTTTAATGGCAATAATATCTCATTTGTTAATAAGATATAGTATAATTTGGTAATTTCTTTTTACGATTGGTAAGTAATTCTATATTTGAATTCTTAAAGATTTTCATATGTAAGAAAGTGAAATTATATTCCATACTAAACATAGATATTCCATAAAAATCGGTAATTAATTATATAAAAGTACGGGAATACATTGGAATAGAAGTACTTACCAATTGTAAATTAAAATATAAAGAATAAGTGTCTATAAATCTTTACATGCAATATATTTTAACATAAATTTTGAAATTCTGCATTTGTCAAAACGTTCTTTAGATTTAGTGTCACTTAACAAATGCCTTTGATGCAAATTCAAGTTTTTTTTAAAGTGAAGCAATATACAAAACAAATAAAAATAGATATCAAACATAAGTTTTATATTGTTAAACATGATTCTTTGAGGACAGTGTGAGGACAGGAGTAGTGGCGTTTTCTCAGAATAGTTGAAGGATAATCGTTTGGTTAGCGTTGACATTGTTTGCCATTAAAAATTCTCCTAAGCCGCCACTCAAACGTAAACGTCGCCTGTTACTATCACAATGGACATCAAGTTCAACAGATCACTTCCTTCCAGCATCAATGACCATAGATATGGTCTTGTTTTCAACAGTCTCTAAGTCGTTAGCATCCATCCACAAAGGACTTTGGAAGATACTGCAAAATCATAATTTATGATGTATCAATATGTTCTACCCAATTGATCATTTAAGAATATTTTCAAATCTTAATACAAATAAACAACTTACAATTCTGCTTCGTTTGATGTTGTCGGTAGTGACGTTTAAGGTAACAAACTTCTCCTCTGTTCCTTTAGAAAATAGTAAAATATTAGTCAAATAATTATAAAAGACATACCAAATTATCTCGAAAATAACAATTAAATTGGCTTACTCGTGCTTGCTTCTCCAGTTTCGGTTGTGACAGTTTCATATTTGATCTCAAAACAGTTGATCCGAAGGCATGTACCATATGGAAATCGGAACCTCTACGGTACTCAAAAATCAGAAGGTCATATTTTTAAAATTTATGCGCCTCAAAGAAACGCCTCCATCCTTTAGTAAGCCTATCACCAATCCGTCTGATAGAAAACTTTCGTTTAGAAATAAAAGATGTGAGTTTACCGACTTTAACATCTATTTTTCCAAGTATATATTTTTGGAAGAACTTTTCAGGAATATACTGTAACACAAAGAATAAAATTATTGGTAAGAACAAAAAAAGTACAAAAACAAAAAATCCTGTGAAAGAACTAAGATTACTTACCACACTATCATAACATTCGTCCGAAATAAGAGGCTTGAAAAATAGAGGGTTTGACATCTTCTGATTTTGTTTTCCAATGAGAATATATCTTCATATAAATACAAAATCGTTACATGCATAAACCCAAAACAATCGTAATTAGACTTTTTAAAGTTGAATACAGGATCTAAAAATAGCAAAACCTCGTAGAAGTTAACCAGACGTTGAAGTCTAATTACAAATTCGAACTTGGTACTAATAATAGAAATAAAAGATGTACGAAACACCATTTTTCATTGACAATCCTTTATCTCAAAATAACGATTTCTAACCCTAGGTTTACAGAAATTTACACGAATTAGTAGATTACCTTGTTTCTGTAGTTGTTGAAAGCAAACGATTTTCTCCTAATCTTCTCTGTCGATTACACCTTAGTCCAACGGTTTAACTTCTAGAACGCCGTTTACTTTCTATTTGCTCTCTGCTTCTAGTGAATGGCTGATTTCGGATTGGAGAGATGTATCAGCAACTATATTACAGTGGGCCATAGTAATTTGGGATTAACTCAATGGCTTAATGGATTTATATATATTAGTTAATTGTTTTTTAAATAAGTTTAGACACTATGATCGGGTCCAATTAAGTAAGTCTTAATTTTTTTTTTTAATATTTTTACAATTTGTCATAGTAAACTTCCACCTAAAACCTATATTGGTTTGGAGAGCAAATTAATTTGATATCTGAATTTCACATTAACTAAATTGTTTTAGATGAGATTATATATGATATCTAAATTTTTAAAAGGAGCTTATGATAGTGGACGTAAGAGTTGTAAACATTAACGATTAATATGTTTTAAAATAAACATAGAGACGTTCAAAACATCAGCTAATCCAAAAAAACAATTAGTTTAGTAAGGTCTTCTAAAAGAGGGACATAATTTAGAAGAGCTTGAACCAAGAAACAATCTTTTCTTCATGATATTGGTCAGGTACGTGATTTGGAAAGTTACAAAATAGAAAACAATGTATGAATTCCGGAGAACATATAAAGCATATTACATAATGAGTGCATTAGGGTTATGACCAAAACCTGTTGCAAAATCCATTAAAGTCAGAATTGTTTGTTTGATTGTACATAATCGTTGACATCCATTCTTCTGCATTGAGCCAAGTTATACCTATTTTAAATAAATTTTATACATAAACAAAATTAACATTGTAAACAATATAGAAATCAAAAGTGTCATCAATCATAAACGCAAACATGTAATAGACAATGAAATCATTTAAAAAAAGACACAATAGTTAATTTATATGCATACCTATTACATGCTTTATGTAGAAGCAACAGAGAATAACAAATACATGTCTATCAACTTCCTTCCAAAACCTCTTGATTAGTTCCTTAGCATCTTCCCAGGATATTAATTACTCAACACTCTGGAGGCTAGATAAATTAATGATTTGAAGATTTTTATTAGAGACAAAAAACAAAACATGTGTAAGGAAGATTATAGTCATTTGTTTAACTAACCTTAGGTCGCAAATTGTAAATTGAAGCTTTTGTCCTGTCACATCAGGTTCAAGGTTTCCAACACGGGTAACAACACCAAGGACATCTATATTGGATAAAATTATACAATTAAGAGTTGTATACCTTAATCTATTAGTATAAAATATAATCTCTACCACACATGCAAATAACAACATTAATATAATCCGGGAAAGGAAAAGAATGTATCTACTAAAAGTTACCTATAGGGTATTCCTCAAAGACTCTACCATCTACTATATCCGTAATTGATTCAAATTGCATGAAATGACCTTTCGGAATATTAGCATAAGTGAGGCAGAAATATGTGTTTTTCCCGAATATAAGCTTGAAATCGTGAGGGGTCAACGACAAATATAGTGGTGCTTGTACGACTCGAGTATCCGCAAGTTTAAACCAGCGACCCTCACACCATGTTGTGTAACGAAATTTCTCAATAAAAGAGGCAGAAACATCAGCCTCTATTTTCATACCCTAAATCAATACGCGAATACATTAATAAAACATGCAATAACCCAATAAACAAAACAGATTAAAGAGTAAAACAAAGATTACCTGCTCATCCACTAAAAGCATTCGTATTTTTGTTTCGATGGACCTAACACACATCCAAACAAGCAAAAGAAGCACTTTTAGGTCCCAAAAGCAAAAGCAAGGAATGAAGTTGTTGATTTGAGAAATTTTTCTGAAAGTTTGTGGAGCCATAGTTGAGAATCGGAGAAATGTTTGCAAATAAAAACTTCGAATTTTTTTTTCTCTCAGTAAGCTGTAAGCAAAACGAAGCGTCTAGAGTTTTTAAATTAAATAGTTTCCAAATTTGTGAGTAAAAGGTGTGAAGAACTAACATATGTAATAATTATAAGTCACAACAATTGATTTAGAAAAAAACTATTTGGGCCACAACCGCTAATAGTATTTTTTGTCTTAGCCCACATAAATTATCCAGTTTAGATTTGAAATTAGATAATTGTTAAACCTTTTCATATTAAGCCTTCTGAAAGTTTTAAATATGATTATATTGTGGATAACCCCAACTAAGCTAAGAATTACAATAAGCGAGAACAATATTAGGACTTCTGATTCAAATCATGGTATATATATAAACCCAACATTGTATTTGCAAAGACATTTGTCACATCGCCACATGTTTTACAATTATGTACGGGTTGAGACTCTTCCTCATCTTCCGAATCTGATCCATACTGAAGCACTTTCAGTTTGCAAACTTTGCAAACTTGAAAAAACCATTTCTTTGAATTGTCAGTTGAGACAATTGTGGCACACGTAACCACCTTACCATGCTAAACAACAATAAAATCATCAAGTGATTATATTAATGATTTCAATTAAATAAAAATATATTTTTTAGTTAAAATACAGATAACTAACCATTTCCGATTGCAGAATGCCAAGTAAAGTCATTCTATTATTCTTGATGAAAAATTCAGTACGCAAATCCAAAAGTGGACCTGATCCAAAAGAAACCATGCTTTTCTCAGACTTGATAATCAGAGTTTGAGATTCTTTTGGTATACTGTAAAATAGATTTTGAATGAATAGATGTACTCTTGAATTGAAAATGTTCAGACATTTCTACCAACATAATGTATCACATTACCTATCCAACCACTTTGAAATCTCAGGGTTATTTTCATCTCCGAATGAGAGTTGGGTCGAGTTATAAGCATTCGAGATGTACAGCTTAGCTATATTTATAAAAATTTAAATTAAACCATTAATGTGACACACAATATATTATACATTACAATTAACCAAGTAATTACCTCCATATTCTTTGATCCATGCAAACCGGATAATAACCACGACAGGAGCTGAGCTATGGAGGGAGGTATAGTCAATCACTTGTTTGGCATAATCTCCCCACAAGTTGCAAGGCAATGCATCATCTCTTATTCAAATAGACGATAAAAAATCATACAAAGTTATTTATTTATTTTGGAATTATAACGATTAATATTCTAACCCATTGTTTTTCAGGTATAATTCAAGCATGGTGCTGTTTTCAGACTTGCTCTTAGTCTTGACATGTTCAATAGCACCCATGTGGACAATGACTCCCATAACATCTTATCGGTGAAACAATAATTAACAACTATTTATTGAAAAGTATAATATAAGGACCAATATATATATATATATTATAAAATAGCATATTATCAATTAAAACTCTTTTGTCAAAAGATCCCTCGAGAATTTGAGAAATAATATAACAATACTTATCGTGATTCTCAATCTCAAAATCTTCCAATGGTTTTTTTTCTTGTAATAGATAATGGTTTTTAACATCTATAATTTAGGAAAGAAGTTAAGATTACCTTAGATTTTTAGGAAATATCATTTAATTGAATTTGATGTATTATTGTTTTTTGTTTCCTTATAAATAATCTTCCTAATATGAATATTAACAAAAAAATATTTCGCAAATAAATTGGAATATTAAAGATTATAAGATTTTGGATTACATAATAGAAATTTGTTATATATGATTGCGTCGTAATTGGCTAAAGTAAATTTTATTATTAGTCATGATTGTTAATAGTTAAGTTATTTTAGTCTGGGTGTTATTTAATATTTGAAAAATAAGGAAATCAATGTGTGATAAACTATTTTAATGGTGAAAAGCGAGTCATTCGCAAATATTAAGCCGAGATATTGATTAACTCCCCAATATATAGTAGATATCTTCAATATTTAAACACGAATACTCCAATATCTTAATATGGGACGTGTACACAACATGTGTAGTGGACTTGTGAAGACGTATTTAATTATTAGAAAGAGGGTTGAGCAATGGTTTTGAAAAAAAAATGACTTTCTTTGAAGAATACATCTCGCTGATTAGAAAAAGAGATTGACTAATACTGGATAATTTAACCTTTTTAATAGTATACAAAAACATTTGTTCTATTGAAAAGAATAAATTAAAAGAAAAAGTACCAAACACATGCATTCAAGAAAGAAGAAGGGATATGACATTCTAATCCGTTAACTTCGGTGATGGCCTTTTTTTAAACTCTGCAATTTCAGGAAGAGACCGTCCATCATAACCTGAACACAATCACCAGCAGATGTTGCAATCCAATCACCTATCAAATTAATATTTTTAAACAATCGGTGAATAGTGGACATTATAACAACTGATACAAAACGTAAATAAATAGAGTCTCCCAAACATACCGTTTCTAAAAATAAGCTTAGCAAACCTCAAGATGCAATCCATAATGTAGTCATCATTATCCTCATAAGATTTGTGAAAGTCTTTAACCTTGTGGCCACCGAGCTCACGAAGCAAGCGACACTTCCTATTAGCTAAAAATTAATAACCAACTTATAATACTTATACAAATATATTTGATATTAGAACAGATAAACACTAACCTAGCATCCACAAGATTAAAAGTTATGGGATCGCGAGACCAAGAAAGCAAATTATCAACTCGCCCAATTAAATCTATACAAATACACAGAAAGAAAATAAATAAGCTTGCTCGACAAAAAAATACAAATGGATAATATACCATTATCTTACATACCTACAGAATGAATACAATCGTGACACACGGATTTTATATGCTGAAAATCAATAAAACCATAGAAACTGCTCGTGCTTATTGAAGGAATTTTCTCAACATATGTTGTCCACTTCCACTTTATTTTGAATCGATGAGATGTCGGTTTAAAATCTCAACCAGCATGAATTAGGTCAAAATCAGAAATAATTATAGAAACTCCTTCAACCAAGACATCCAAGGATTGGTCAATATAAAGATGGCAATCTATAATGCCATGTATCTTAGTTTCCTGTAGCATTATCTTCGCATTTTAGAACAACCAAAACAAAGTAACTAAACAAATAAAAAATCTATTAAAGTTATATTAGAAAAACCTGCTCATTGACCAACATTAAACAAATTATTCGTTTAACTCCTCAATTGATAATATATCTCTTCAATATTTTAACACAAATTCTCCACTCACTGATGTTCGGATTCATGATAGACACATCAACGGACCTTAAAGAAGACATCGAAACAATCTGCATAAAAGATAAACAGAAACACGAACATACTATATTATCCTTCTCTTTGATCCTTCATTGACTTCATGCTTAATTTTTTTAGTGTGTGAATTTTCACCAAAACTGCTTGATAAGTAACTATGTTATGAATTTGGCTTGCTATGAAACATAGTTGCAAATTCATCTAAAACCACAAAACAAAATTATAACCATGTTAATTGTAAGGAAATAGTTACCTATCGTTTGGATTGGTATGTTACATACCTGCAAATGCATCAAAACCACATAAAAAAAAATTAAAACCATGTTAATTGCAAGAAAATAGTTACATGTTGTTTGGCTTGGTATTTTATATACCTGCAAAATCATCAAGAACACAAAAAAAAAATTAGAACAATATTAATTTGCAAACAAAAAAAAATGTTTCGAGATGGGGATGCTATGAGCCTGGTAGAGACTCTATTTATAAGGATCATAATATTTAGGGTTGGACTTATTTATGAAATCTTCTATTGCAAGATTAGAATATTCTGTGAGATATTTTTAATTCAAATTTGCTCATTATTGTCGATAGTTATTAGTTGTTAAATATTATGTTGGACATTATTTATAATTTGAAAATAAGGAAATATAGTATAAATTAATATAAATTGTAATCTATAATTAAGGAAAAAGTTAAGAATACAATTTGAAAGTTTAGAAAACCACATTTAATTATTAAATATGATTAAAAGTCAATTTTTTCTTTTTTTAAACATAAACTTTCCTAAATGAATTTTGATTTATTTTTAATGCGGAAAAAACTCTCGACCAATCAAAACATTTCATTAAAGTCATGTCATCAATGACATCATAGTTTTGGTTGGTCAAGAATCATTCACATCATCGAATTCAATAATTCAACTTCGTAAATAATATATAGTAGATTTGATTAGAATCTAGAGATTAAACCTTGATTATATATATATATATAACTAATAATTTTAATTAGATTGAGAATATTTAATTATTCATCATCCAATTAAATACATAAAAGATATGTATTAACTATATTTAATTATTTATATTAGATATAAGATTTTAAATATAAGTTAAAATTGGATTAAATTCAGTTCCTCAATTAATATCAAATATTTTAATGTCTCTCTAATCTTATCAACTATTAAGGCTTATTTCATTGTATGTTGGGCTTGCTAAAACAAGGTGTCCGCAATTACATAAGTGAGGTAGATGGTAATGGTTACCATGTAAAACAAGATTGATTTACTTCACTAAGCTATCAAAACGGTTTTGGCCTTAGATACATAGGTTGGATAATGTTGGATATGGGTTTAGCACCCATCCATAAGCCCATTGGAAATATTGCCAAATCGACAAAGCCATCTCAGCCCAAGAAGACAAGCCCTCTAAGGAGTCAACGGCCCAAAGAGGAGTCAGCATCCAAGCGCTATAAATAGAACCCTCCACTCTTCATTTGGGACACATTGTAACTTGCGAGAGTGCCGAGCTACTTTTATAAAGCTACGACCTCAAGCAATATTAAGGGGGCACGTCATTAGACTGACTCCCACCTCGTACCATCCTGTTCACAGCTCGGCTTCGGCCTTAACATCAATAAAGAACAGTTTCGACCTCACTTTAAGTTTATATTTCACCTCGTAGTTCGGACATTTCAGATCGTAGCCCGGCTTTATTTACCAGATCAAATTTCCGTAACAACAGATAAGACATAAAATGTCATACAATAACCAAGAGTTATATTTGATATAATTAACAAGGTGTTGTTTACCTAAATAACTAGACATTCGGGGGGGGGGGGGGGGGGGGGGTTTGAACCAAAGCTCACTTGAATTCTAGTAAAATATGGATCTTGGATAATTATATTCAATTTGAGGAAATTGTTATTTGAATATAATGTGAGTTTTCTTAATTGTTAAGATTTCTCTTACTCCCGAACATCATATTAACATTTGCTATTCTTAATATCCAGCAATGTCAACTCCTCACAACTCGTTTTCATTGAGATCTGTCCTTGAGAAGGATAAACTTAATGGATCAAATTTCCTCGAATGGTATCGAAACTTGAGAAATGTTCTCAAACGGGAGAAAAATGACTATGTCCTTGAAAAGGTTCTTCCTGAAAAACCTAAGACCAATGCTCAACATGCAGAGAGTAATGATTATGTTGGCTACCATGAACTCAGACTTGCAGAAGCAATATGAGAACGTGGATTCGCCGATTGACATGATCACTAGCCTGAAAAGAATGTTTCAAGAGCAAGCACGAATTGAGAGATGCCAGACGGTTAAGACTCTCACTGAGTGCAGGCTACCGAAAGATGATCCAGTTAGCCCACATGTCATTAAGATGATGGGTTATATTGATAACCTAGCAAAACTGGATTATCCTATCAGCCAATAGTTGGCTACTGATCTCATCTTGCATTCATTGCCGTCAAGCTATGATCAGTTTGTTATGAACTACAGCATGAACAACTTGACAAAGACTTTGAATGAGCTGCATCGAATGCTCAAAACTGTTGAACCCAACATTAAGAAGGACACCCCAAATGTCCTTATGGTACAAAAGGGTAAAAAATTTAAGAAACATGGTAAGAACAAAGTTGATGGCAAGACGAGCTGGATTGTGAATCCAAGCGAGTCTAACCATGCCCCTAAGTTCAAACCAGGTCCTTCTAAAGATGATAAGTGCCATTATTGTAATGGTTATGGGCATTGGAAAAGATGATAAGTGCCATTATTGTAATGGTTATGGGCTTGCTAAAACAAGGTGTCCGCAATTACATAAGTGAGGTAGATGGTAATGGTTACCATGTAAAACAAGATTGATTTACTTCACTAAGCTATCAAAACGGTTTTGGCCTTAGATACATAGGTTGGATAATGTTGGATATGGGTTTAGCACCCATCCATAAGCCCATTGGAAATCTTGCCAAATCGACAAAGCCATCTCGTCCCAAGAAGACAAGCCCTCTAAGGAGTTAACGGCCCAAAGAGGAGTCAGCATCCAAGCGCTATAAATAGAACCCTTCACTCTTCATTTGAGACACATTGAAACTTGCGAGAGTGCCGAGCTACTTTTATAAAGCTCCGACCTCAAGCAATATTTAGGGGGCACGTCATTAGACGGACTCCCACCTCGTACCATCCTGTTCACAACTTGGCTTCGGCCTTAAGATCAATAAAGAACAGTTTCGACCTCACTTTATGTTTATATTTCATCTCGTAGTTCGGACATTTCAGATCGTAGCCCGGCTTTATTTACCAGATTGAATTTCCGTAACAACAATTGGCGCCGTCTGTGGGGAACGAGAAACTTTTTCTACACTTTAAGACGAAGCCGAGATGACAGAACCCCTTTCAACAAATAACAACCCAAAATCACGCGAGCAAACCCGGAGCTCGCTCGCTCCGAGCTCAGGGTCACCGAGCCCGTTAAATAACAGCCCAATTTCACCAGCCAGCGCCCGGACTAACCAAGCTAGGGTAGCCAATACCCGCCAAGACGGAGCACGTTCAGAAGACCAGGACCAGGACGTCCCCTCTCTCACAAGGACTCTAATGGAACAAGTTGACGAGCTGACTAGAGACAACAACGCCCGCTTCGACGTACTCACAAGCAATCAAGACACATGCAGAGAACGGATTAACTACTTACAGACCGCCGGGTTTCAAGCATCCCAAGCAACCGACAACCCTACTCCGAGACTTCAAAGGGTCCAATTCGGGGAAACGCCGCCCCTAAACACCGAATCGAGCAGGCAACCATCCATTCACTCGAGACCTACGCCAACTGGATTTACCCAAAGTCAGGCAGGAGAAAACAGGAACAGAGAGCTTGAGTCACTCAAGATTCAATTAGATCACATGACATCGAAAGTCCATAAAGCGACTAGCTCAGCCCCCGAAATAGATCGGGTCCTAAAGGAGACCCAGAACACGCCATTCACGAGAAAAATAACGGGAACGCCGGTCAGGCACCCAGGGAAAATCAGACTACCTACTTTCCGTATCGCAATGGGACGAGCTTAGTTCCCGCCAGAGAACGCGACGCTGGTTTCTGCCAATTATTCGTTGAAAACCTGAGCGGCGCCGCCGTCAACTGGTTCTCTCGCCTAGAAGCACACTCCATCGACAGCTACCACCAATTGACGACCACCTTTCTGAAGCACTACTCAATGTTCATCCAGGAGGGAGCCTCAAGCGCCGACCTCTAGGCCGTAAGTCAAAGGCCAAATGAACCCCTCAGATCCTACATCGACAGATTCAAAGTCATCGTCTCGAAAATCACAGTGACTGACAATGAGGGGCTCCCGGCGCTCAGAAACGGTCTCTAGTATGAATCACCGTTCCACGACGAACTGGCCATAAACAAGCCACACACCCTTGAGGACGCCTCCACCGAGCGGCCGTCTTCGTCGAGATAGAAGAAGAGAAGGACCAACTCGCCAGGAAGTTCGCCTCAGCCAAGAAGGGCAAAGACGCGTTGTCCGAGAATCCTGACAACAAAGTAAAGAGAGCCACAACGTGCTATGTCGGCGAGCAGCAAGGAAGCCAACAAGCATCCCAGCAGCCAAGGCGCAATCAAACGAACTGCCAGCAGGGTTAGCCATGGAACAAGTACGTGCGAAATGACGACCAAGAAAAGGCCTTTTGCAGTTTCCACCAGCGTTCCGGGCATAACTGTGCAGAATGTCGACACCTCCAAAGCCTCCTATTCGGCAAATATCAGAAGGGAGTGACAAACATAACAAACCGCAATGCCCCAGTAGCATCCCCTGGGATTCGAGATGCGCCACGACAGCCCAAAAAAGAGGGAGAATGGTTCAAACTCGTCCAGGAGGAAAAAGCGAGGCAAGCAGGTCAACAGAGGACAGAACAGAGCGAGATCGGCGCATAACAACCAAAGCAAATCTGAGATGACGAAGAGGAGGACGCGTCCGGACTTAGAAAACGGATCAACATGATCATAGGAAGGCTTCCCACTTGCAACGATTTGGTAAGATCGATAACGACCTACAACTAGAAATCCGACGTACGCCAGCAATGGAACAAGAACCTTCCCAAAGAGCTGAAACCAGGCACCAAGATTACCTTCACCTCGGAATACGAAGAAGGCCTCGACAGGCGACACAATGACCCACTCGTCGTTGAACTCCAGATCGGTGATTGCGAGGTCACCAAAGTCTTGATCGATACAAGAAGCTCAGTGTTCGAAGAAACCCTGCAAAGGATTGAACTGCGCGACTACAAAATGAAGCGTTCAGAAAAACCTCTCACTGGATTCGCCAGAGACACGACCACGACGATTGGGATGATCAAGCTACCGGTGCATGTTGGGCGCGTGACCAAATTTACCAAGTTCGTCGTTATAGACCGTCCAACAATATACAACAAGATCTTGGGATCCCTCTGGATTCACGCCATGAAAGCAGTACCCTAAACGTACCACCAGTGCATAAAATTCACAACCCGGGAGGGATCTTCACGCTCCGCGGCAGCCAAAAATTCTTGAGGTACTGCTTCACGGTGGAACACAAAGTAAGATAAACATCGTGATTCGTAACCAAACAGACGACCACCACTCCGGGTCCGGAAGAAAACGAGCAAGACCTGCACCTCGGTTAAAGAGAAAAGACCCTTCGACAAGCATCACGCCCACAAGTAAACTCTTGAGCTCCACCCAATCATATATATATACAAGTAATCGAGCTGCGGCTCAAAGTATGTAAAAGAAAGAACTACGCTCGGCTTGATCTCTCCTCAAAGAGTACGTAGGCAGCCTATGCAGGGTGCAACCACCTCCATATTTTAAATTAAAAAGTCCTTGTGCACTTTCGTATAACTTAGCCCCCTAACAACTAACTATCGACATTCTGGCAAAATGATCGATTCAATAAACACGTGTCCCATGCACAGTGACATATTGTGTCACATCGTCGTTTTCAACGTCATTTAAGGTGGGGCCTGACCCGCACTAGTCCTTAGAAAAAGTTTTGTAAGCCGGACCTCCTCTGCATAACTATTTTCAAGGGCTCCACAGGATAAGCCGAGCATGTACTCGCACCTATATATCCGAACAGATGACGATGTAAGCCGAGCTAAAGCTCGCGCTCAAAAACATCTGTATATAAAAGGGCGAGCATGTTTCGATTCGAGAAAATCAAAGACAGGATAAGCCGGGCACATACTTGCACCTAAAATTTGATCTCGCCCAAAGCCGAGAAATGACTCGCAAACAACAAAAAACGAGGATTGAGACGATATTAAATCTCTCTTTTCTTTTATTCCATTCTTGTCAAAATTACAAGGAAACGAACAAGAACAAAACAATAAAACAAATCTAATTTCTTGAAAGACGATTTCTTCCAAATCGGAGCTCGTGTGCTGAGCCCGATTTCATCCAACAAGGAGCCGAGCTCCTTTCTTGAAAGACGATTTCGACGTCTGTTCCCGACACGGCCTCAAAAGGCAGAGGCCCAACAGTGAATAATGACGAAACCAAACCGGGGAGGATCATCATGGGGGAAGAGAGCTCGGGTAAGCTAACCTCAGCACACCTAAAAGGACAGCCGGTCCCCGCAGCCCGACCCCATGGTTCCCCTGGCCATTCTGACATCGACCGCTCTCTCCAAAGGAATCATCCCCTTATATGGAGGAAGAAGAGCCAGCTCGATATCCAGCCCGCTGCCGTGCAAAAGAAAAAACAGGGGAAGTTCAGAAAACGGGCAGACAAAAAAAAGGAGAAAGCAGCTTAACAAGCGAATAACACCCTCACGTCAAAAGAGACAAGTTCAAGACAGGACAGCCCGCGGCACGTTACTAAAATCAGTGACACATCAGATCCACCCAACCGGAGGAACTACGCGTCGCCCTTAAGTTCGCAAAAGTGACAAACAAGGGCGGCTATCGGTATATTTCCATACACGACAAGCCCCCATTTCGCAGAAAAATATTAGCCCATTAGATAAACAAAAACACAGAAACTCTGGAGGCCGTAGCCGGCCAGCAACAAAAACATGCAAGAAACCCATCAGCATCGTGGCCTTGCTTGCCACGACCCACTAGGACGAAAAAAAGAAAAGAAAAGCCAACCACGCTCAGCAAAAGAAAGAAGAAAAGACAAAGAACAATGAGATATAAAAAAACAAAGACGAAGGGAAAGTATTTATAACCACAAAGGAGAACAAGTGCCAAACACAACAAATTCATAGCAACACGTCAGTTACCATTGCACGCCTTCAATGCGAAAACGGCGGTCCACTTTCCCATAAACACGCAAAGTAACCTCTTAAAGAACAGTAATGACGCGTAGACCACGCCTCGAAAATCAAAAGGACACGTCTACCAAGATACATCGAAACAACTTCTTACGAGCACAAACGAAGCAAAGCAAGTTCGCGTCAACAATCAGAAGCCGGACGCCGAATTCGCAAAAAAAAACAACAAACAAAAGAGAGAAGAGGAGAAGTGAACAAAACATACATATAATGTCTGCCAACGCTGACGTTGTTCGTACAACGGTTCAAAACAAAAAA
Organism: Orychophragmus violaceus; assembly: GCA_030180135.1. Taxonomy (NCBI): domain Eukaryota; kingdom Viridiplantae; phylum Streptophyta; class Magnoliopsida; order Brassicales; family Brassicaceae; genus Orychophragmus; species Orychophragmus violaceus. The sequence continues at coordinate 51,588,980 of CM058240.1, read as the reverse complement.
AAAAAGAGGAGGAGAAAGAAGCCACAAGCTAATCATCACAACAAGAATACTATGTCGGGAGCTCGGACACACCAGAAGTGACCCCGTCTCCCACGACCAAAGACGCCACATCTGTCCCTCCTCCCTCCACCGACCCCGCGGGATAGCAACTCCACCTGACAAACCTCGCAACAGTGACATGCAAAAAACATCAGTATCCAAAGCATCGGGTCACAACTCATTGACTTCCCGCTCCAAGAGAGGCTTATCCACCTCGAGCCGAGCAATCAACGAAGGAGGAATTGGAACACCACTATGCGCGAGCAGACGATATGCGCCAAGGACGCTGGCCGCCTGGTTAAACTCTAAAAGCTTGGGAATATACCGATCTCCCTGCTCTCTCTCTCCGGCCTCAGTTTGGCCAAACGATCGGAAGCCTTCTTATACAAAGCCTCTCGCTCAGAATGAAGGCGCTCATCAAAATATCCTGAAGCTCATCGCGATCAGCAACACGGAGATCAGCCTCTGACCTAAGAGAGAAAACCTTGGAAAGAAGATTGCGCCTCTCATCCTCGAGCTCGGCCAGCCTCCTCCAAAGATCCGCAGCCTTTTGCTTCTCCAGGACAAGAGCCGCTGAAGCCCCCTTCGCCTCGTCAAGCTCTTTACGAACTCGATTCCTCTCACGGGCGGAGCGAAGCAGCACTTCAATCTGCTTCCTAAGAATGCTCTCCGTCGACTTGGCATGTCTTCTACAGACTCATACGAATCCCTGAGCTGGTTCAAGATAGTGCACTATGACAAGGTGGTGACTTAACTCCTCCTGAAGATGGGGCTTGTGCATGGCCGAAACAGGAATTGGATCTTTGGCAAGACCAACCGTGAGATTCTGAACAAGATTTGCACACGACAGCTTGTCATTCACCAAAGGAGTCTTCCCTTTGTGAACATACGACCAGGGTGTATCATTCGAATTTGATCCAGCATCACCCGACCCACCCACCGGGCCAACAACACTAAAAGGAAGAGAAACAGGAGTCAGACCCCCATGACGCTCACCCTCGCTCTCAGAATCTGGTCTCTCAACGCCTGACTGGTGACATATGCCACCAGAAGCCTCAGGAGGCACATCGACCTGGCTCGCGGCACCTTATGGCGTCCCCTGACATCGGTTAGCTCCACCTTCAAAAGCAGCAGGGACGTCGTCAATAACGACCACCGGAGAATTCGCCGCCGCTAGGGTCCCCTCAGACATCTTTCGCCTTTTCCTGAACAACCGAGGGGACGACGGTTCACTCTCGACAGAAGGATCCAGCTCCAGAAACGACGAGGCAACAAAATACAAATACCAACACCAAAATATCCCCGTCTATCAACAAAAAAAGGGGGGGAGAAGAGGGCACATACCCGAATCAACCTTTCGCAAACTACTTCGTACTCTCTGATCAAACAGGCCCTTGACCCGCTCGTCCTTCGATGAAGGCCAATCTACACCGCCGTGAGCCCTCAACTTGTCCAAGTCACTAGAAAATTCTGCGGTCCAACAACCTGAAGTAGAACGAACTGCAAAGCAACAGAAAGGGAAAATCCATAAAACAGACGATACCAAAAGACGAGCGCAAAACAAAGAAAGTTACCAGGGTAATAGGTCCAGGCCGATATGAAAACCATGTTCAAGTCAAACGACAGGGCGCTATTAACACGCGCAAAGAAATAACTGTCCTGCCAGTCGGAAGTCTTATCCGAGGGATCAGACACGACCTTAAGACGACGACCATGCCTAAATCACACGTAGAAGGTTTCAGACGTCCCTTGGTTATCAGAAATCGAGGTCAGCTCCTCAAAAAGACGAGTAGACATTTGGACCCCACTATCGGTCGCCATGATCAAAATACCTAACACGTTGTGAACGGCGGACAGACAAAGCTAAGAAAGAGCCACCTCCCTAGCCTCGCGGTACTCAATAAAAAATCTAGGAAGGGGGAAAAAGCAGATGACACTCGGTGAACCAACACTCATACAAACAAACCCAACCAGGAGGAGCGTCCCATGGTCGCTCGCACAAAGTCGGCAACCGAAGCTCGAGACCAGAAACACTGGAACACCGCTGACAGATATCATCAAGGAAAGGTTGTTCACAGACCGAGGAACGGATCGCCCTAGGGACAACGGCCTTCACTTCCTTTGCCTCCTTTGATCTCCCTCTTCCTCCCCTTGAGGAAGTTTCTTGAGAGCAATGATCAGGAATAACCGCACTAACTCCCGGATGACCCCCTGAGACAGTAACTCTGACACAGCCCTTCTGGGGACCGGGCTCACCACTACCATCAGATATCGGCTCCCCTATATCAGCATAAGCTCGATCCCCGGGAGAGTCAATCCTGACAAGACCGCCGCAAAATCGGCGAGGTTTTCGTCCGACCCGAGACACCAAAAATTCTTCGTCAACCTCAATTGACCTAGATTCGAGGGGGCTATCTCTGGACGACTCGGAAAAACCAGAATCGTCACTACCAGTAGAAGAGTGCTCGCTAGAATCTACCTGCATGATGACGAATCTAGAAACAAGGCAACAAAAGCACAACAACCAGAAAAGAAAGAAAAAACGAATGCGAAGCAAAGACTGCGAGAAGGGAGAAATTACCTGATAAATACAATGGAATAAAAAAGGCAAAGGCCTCGAAAGGAAAAAGAAGCAGTTTTCACAAACACAAAAGCCGCACCACAATTGATTCGCGTCTTTTCGTCCTCTCAAAAACCACTGAAGAAGCCCACAAATAAAAATACTTGCAAACTAACGCGAAATGACTTAACAAGATTTCCGCCCGACTTAAAACCCTAAGAAACTCGACGGCCTCAACTAAACACCTCGGCTCGACGAACTGGAGGGGGGGGGGACTGGATATGGGTTTAGCACCCATCCACAAGCCTATTGGAAATCTTGCCAAATCGACAAAGCCATCTCGGCCCAAGAAGACAAGCCCACTAAGGAGTCAATGGTCCAAAGAGGAGTCAGCATCGTAGCTCTATAATTAGAACCCTTCGCTCTTCATTTGGGACACATTGTAACTTGGGAGAGTGCCGAGCTACTTCTATAAAGCTCCGACCTCAAGCAATATTTAGGGGGCACGTCATTAGACTGACTCCCACCTCGTACCATCCTGTTCACAGCTTGGCTTCGGCCTTAAGATCAATAAAGAACAGTTCCGACCTCACTTTAAGTTTATATTTTACCTCGTAGTTCGGACATTTCAGATCGTAGCCCGGCTTTATTTACCAGATCAAATTTCCGTAACAACAGATAAGACATAAAATGTCATCTAATAACCAAGAGTTATATTTGATATAATTAACAAGGTGTTGTTTACCTTAATAACTAGATATTCGGGGGGGGGGGGGGGGGGTTGAACCAAAGCTCACTTGAATTCTAGTAAAATATGGATCTTGGATCATTATATTCAATTTGAGAAAATTGTTATTTGAATATAATGTGAGTTTTCTTAATTGTTAAGATTTCTCTTACTCCCGAACATCATATTAACATTTGCTATTCTTAATATCCAGCAATGTCAACTCCTCACAACTCGTTTTCATTGAGATCTGTCCTTGAGAAGAATAAACTTAATGGATCAAATTTCCTCGAATGGTATCGAAACTTGAGAAATGTTCTCAAACGGGAGAAAAATGACTATGTCCTTGAAAAGGTTCTTCCTGAAAAACCTAAGACCAATGCTCAGCATGCAGAGAGTAATGCTTATGTTGGCTACCATGAACTCAGACTTGCAGAAGCAATATGAGAACGTGGATTCGCCAATTGACATGATCACTAGCCTGAAAGGAATGTTTCAAGAGCAAGAACGAATTGAGAGATGCCAGACGGTTAAGACTCTCACTGAGTGCAGCCTACCGAAAGATGATCCAGTTAGCCCACATGTCATTAAGGTGATGGGTTATATTGATAACCTGGCAAAACTGGATTATCCTATCAGCCAAGAGTTGACTACTGATCTCATCTTGCATTCATTGTCGTCAAGCTATGATCAATTTGTTATGAACTACAACATGAACAACTTGACAAAGACTTTGAATGACCTGCATCGAATGCTCAAAACTGTTGAACCCAACATTAAGAAGGACACCCCAAATGTCCTTATGGTACAAAAGGGTAAAAAATTTAAGAAACATGGTAAGAACAAAGTTGATGGCAAGACGAGCTGGATTGTGAATCCAAGCGAGTCTAACCATGCCCCTAAGTTCAAACCAGGTCCTTCTAAAGATGATAAGTGCCATTATTGTAATGGTTATGGGCATTGGAAAAGAAAATGCAATACATTCCCAGAAGATCTGAAAAAGAAGAAGAAGAAGACTTTCGAGACTTCATCTTCAGGTATTTATGTTATAGAAGTAAATGTTACTACTTATGGTTCTACTTCTTGGGTATTGGATACCGGTTGTGGTGCTCATATTTATAGAAATATGTGGGGGGCTAAGCAACAGTAGAACTTTGGAGAAAAGACAAGTGGACCTACGCGTGGGAAATGGAGAAAGAGTTTCTGCATTAGCCGTAGGAACATTTCATTTGTCTTTGCCTTCTGCCATGATTTTAGAACTTAAGAATTGCTATTATGTACCTGCTATAAGAAGACATATTATTTCTATTCCTTGTTTGGATATGGAAGGATATCAGTTTTTAATTAAAAACAAGTGTTGTTTATTTGATTACAATGATATATTTTATGGTAATGGTCCATTAGAGAATGGACTTTATGTTCTAAACCAAAGCGTGCCTATCTATAACATCAGTACCAAGAGATTCAAGTCAAATTGACATGAATCAAACTTTTCTTTGCCGTTGTCGTTTGGGCCACATAAATGAGAAGCGAATTTAAAAGCTTCATAGTGATGGACTTTTGAGCTCATTTGATTATGAATCATATGAGAAATGTGAATCTTGTTTATTGGGAAAAATGACTAAGACTCCTTTTACTGGACACACTGAAAGAGCTAAAGACTTATTGGAACTTATACATACTGATGTATGTGGACCAATGAGCATAAATGTTAGAGGAAACTACCAATAATTCATCACATTTACTGACGACTTCAGTAGATATGGTTATGATTATATAATGAAACATAAATCTGAATCCTTTGAAGAGTTCAAAGAATTTCATAATGAAGTACAAAACCAGCTTGGCAAGATAATCTAAGTTATTCGACCAAATCGATGTGGTGAATATTTGAGTCAAACTTTTGATGATCATCTGAGAGACTGTGGAATTGTTTCACAACTCATTCCTCCGGAACTCCACCTTTGAATGGTGTTTCTGAAAGGAGAAATCGAACTTTATTAAATATGGTTCGATCAATGATGAGTCATGCAGATCTTCCATTATCCTTTTGGGGATACGCCCTAGAAACGTCTGCGTTTACGCTAAACAGATGTCCATCAAAATCAGTTGAGAAGACACCATATGAACTATGGACTGGAAGAGTTCCAAATTTTTCTTTTCTGAAAATTTGAGGATGTGATGCTTATGTTAAACGTATGTTTACCGATAAGCTCGGACCTAAATCTGATAAATGCTACTTCTCTGGTCATCCCAAAGAAACCAAAGATTATTACTTTTACAACCCTACTGAGAACAAAGTGTTTGTTGCTCGTAATGGTGCTTTTCTATAAAGGGAATTTCTTTCCAAGAAAAACAGTGGGAGTAAAGTACAACTCGAAGAAGTTTGAGAAACACATGAGATAGTTCCGGCTTCTCATGAAGAGAATTAGATTTACAAAGAGTCGTAGAATCTACACTTGTGGAACCTGAGGTACGTAGGTCTGAAAGGATAAGTCACGAACATGTTAGATATGAGTTTTGCTTACTGATCATCATGCACTATTGATAATAGAGAGTGATGAACCTACGTCCTTTGAGAAAGCAATGATGGGCCCTAACTCCGAAAAATGGCTAGAAGCCGCAAAATCCGAAATAAAATCCATGTCAGTAAACAAATTATGGAGTTTGGTTGATTTACCTGATGGTGTCAAAAATATTGAGTGTAATGGGTTTTCAAGAAGAAAACAGACATGGATGGTAATATACAAATATACAAAGCTAGATTGGTGGCTAAAGGTTACACACAAATTCATGGTATAGACTATGATGAAACCTATTCCCCATTCGCAATGCTTAATTTCCATTCGAATTCTCCTTGCAATTTTTGCTTATTACGATTATGATATATGGCATATGGATGTGAAAACAACTTTCCTTAATGGATTCTCGAAGAGGATGTGTACAGGACACAACCTGAGGGTTTCACAGTCCATGGAAGTACTAGGAAAGTATGAAAGCTTCAACGTTCCATTTATGGGTTGAAGCAAGCATCTCGGAGTTGGAATCTTCGTTTTAATGAGACAACCAAAGAGTTTGATTTCATTAGAAATGAAGAAGAACCTTGCGTTTACAAAAAGACTAGTGGGAGTGCAGTTGTTTTCTTAGTGTTGTATGTGGATACATACTTCTTATTGAAAATGACATTCCTATGTTTAATTATGTAAAGACTTGGCTAGGAAGTTGTTTCTCAATGAAAGACATAGGAGAAGCCGCATATATACTTGGAATAAGAATCTATAGAGATAGATTAAACAAGCTTATTGGATTTTGTCAAGATACTTATATGGATAAGGTCTTGCACATATTCCAAATGCATGATTTCAAGAAAGGATTATATGGTTCATTACTGAACTAGGTGTGGTTCCTAGTAGTTCTAGCCCCGTGGATCTCTATTGTGATAACAATGGAGCCATCGCACAAGCGAAAGAACCTAGATCCCACCAAAAATACAAACACATTCAGAGGAGATATCATCTCATTCGTGAGACTGTTGATAGAGGAGATGTGAAGATTAGCTGAGTCTCAACAGATGCAAATGTTGTTGATCCATTGACCAAGTCTCTTCCACGGCCTGCATGAGAGTCATACTGCTGCTTTAGGCATTAAGTTTCTTAAGATGTGATCTTGATTCTAGTGGGAGGGTCTTCCGTTTTATGACATGATGTTCATGTTTACATACATTTGGTTATGTTTTCAAATTAATGAAAATTGTTTTAGATTTATTTGGTTATTGGATAACAAATAAAGTCCCAAAATAATTTATATCATTTTGTATGCCATCAAGTATGTGACTTGATCATGAAACCCTATAAGTGAAAAATGACATAAATTATTGTGGTCCTTAGTCAAGATTATTAAAATAGGACGTTAGTAACTTATGATGGCTAGTATGTGAGATGGCTGATGACTAAGTTTCGTGGAGTCATTTAATATGTTGTATTAAAGCTGAAAGAATTTCTAGCAGATCCTAATCCAATTAGACAATCCTGGTCTGAATTCCAAGCCTAGGATCTAGGGTTCATGTAATTGAATCATTGGGATCTCAGAATTACCTGGTGATTAGCAGCGGAAGATTTGCAGATAATCGAGCTCTAGAGCGCCTCAAATGTTGCGCCTCTACTGGTATCCACACGCACACAAACTGAACAGGAGGGATGCTAGTGCCTATAGAGATCCAATCTCTTCAGAGGTTTCTATTCAAGTTCTGGTGGCTGTCAATTAGGTTAGAAAACAGTTTAGGTCGACCATATATCTTATATATGTCGACTTGAACCATAACGGAATTAACCAACGATTAAACCGAATTAATCTGATTAATCCGCGAGTTGCATCGATCGATGCACTATCTGCATCGATCGACACTGCCCCAGATTATTGATATCGAATGCATATCAAATATGCATTCGCTAGATCATTACATTAATGATCAACCTCGTCTTTAACGTCCAGTTTGCTTAGGTGTGTGACCCTTTAGGATCATATAACACTAGCAATGAGTTCTAAACTCATTGATCATAAGTGGCTTCTAGCAAAGCATTATGACTACCCAATGTCATATGATTATCTCATCTCGACAATACGACTTTCACTTGGAATAAGTACAATAGATTTCAGGACATTCCCAACAATCTCCCACTTGTACTGGAATCATCTATTCCTTCAATCCCTTCGTCACTATATCTCGATCTGGCATAAGGCAAGATCTGTGTCACCCTTATTTAGCCAAGATCATGTTCATCGAATTCCGATTTATACTGACAAGACAAACGACTGACAATCACCTCGTTTGAGTGTGGCCACACATTTCTCAGTATCAAATCTTCGATGGGCCCTGAGATATTTATCTCCTGTTATATAGGAGGGACAAATCCCATCTTGTTCCATCCCTGTATCTTCACACGCTTCATGATACGCCCAATCAATGCCTTTATAGTCACCAGTTACGGCTGACGTTTGACAAGGTTAAAGCGGACCAATTCACATGTAAGAGAACATGATGAACTCAGGTCTAAGGACTATACTCTATAGTCGTAATGAAAACTCTCATGACACTTATATAACTATCCCGTAGAGTTCTCATCAGTGGGTCATGTCCGATCCTGTGTTCTCCAACACATATCTATGTGATTGACTTTAATACTCTTATTAATGACTCCATGAAACTTAGTCATCAGTCACCTCACATACTAGTCTCACGCGGTTGTTAATGTCCCACTTTAACAACCTCGACCAGGGACCAACATAATTTATGTCATTTATTACATATAGGGTTTCATGATCAAGTCACATACTTGATGACCTATAAAATGTCATAAATTACTTTAGGACTATTATTTAATAACCATTATTAAATAATACAGATGTCAGATTTCAATAACATAATCAAATTATGTTTATACGAACATCATATCATAACTAAAATTAATAACAATGACTCCCACTAAAATTAAGATCACATCTTAAGACATCTAATGCCTTTAGCAGTAGTCTGACCCTTATTCGCTCTTGCTCAGCGTGTGTCGAAAGACACTGCGTCTTGCTAAGAGTAATACCAAGAGTCATTTGCACGAAGCCCTTCTTGGAATCTTGCATATTGGACATTTGCAAGGCCTTATCACTATAAGTATCTTGACACAATCCAATTAGCTTATCCAATGTATCTCTATAGATTCTTATTCCAAGAATGTATACGGTTTCTCCCATAATTTTATCGAAAAACAACTTTCGAATCAAGTCTTAACAGACTGAAACAATGGAACTTCATTTCCGAGAAGTAGTATGTTATCAACATACAATACCATAAATGAAACTGCGCTCCCACTAGTCATCTTGTAAACATTCGGTTCCTCTTCATTTCTGATAAAATCAAACCTTTTGATTACTTTATCAAAACGAAGATTCCAACTCCGAGATGCTTGCTTCAATCATAAAATGGATCGATGAAGCTTGCATATCTTCCTAGCTTCATTAGGATCAATGAAAAACTTCAGATTATGTCATGTACACATTCCTTTCCAGAATTCCATTAAGGAAAACTGTTTTCACATCCATCTGCCAGATCTCATAACCATTATGAGTGGCGGTTGCTAGGAGAATCCGAATGGACATAAGCATGGTGTCCGGGAATAGGTTTCTTCATAGTCAATACCATGAATTTACTTGAAACCTTTTGCCACCAACCTAGCTTTGTATATCTGAATATAACCATTTTCGGATTCAGCGGCTTTCAGCCATTTTCGGAGTCAAGGCCCATCATTGCTTCTTCAAAATTCGCAGGCCCATCACTTTCAATGATCACTAGATCACGGCAATTGGTTACGAGAAATCCACATTTCTCGGGTTCGTGACGGATCCTATCGGATATGCGAGCTTCAGTTTTTCTGTAAAAGTCGCGCACACATATCTTATATGTATACTTTTACCACGACCTAATTAACCAAGATTTAAACCGTAGTTAATTAAGTCATAAACCAAAATCAATATTTGGTTCGCGATCTGTGTCGATCGATGCAACTTTTGTGTCGATCGACACTTCTTCAGAAACTCGCCATTTAAATGTATATCGAATATACATTCACCAGATCCTTTATAAACTCTAGGCACCACAGGTGCAGGTTCTACAACTCTTTGTAGATCCAACTGCTGCTCTTCCTCATCAGGTTGAGCAGTCTCCTGTGATTTTCGAATTTCTTCGAGTTGTACTTTTACTCCCACTGTTCTTCTTGGAAAGAAAGTCTTTCTCAAGAAAACATAGTTCCGAGCAACAAACAATTTGTTCTCGAACTGGTTGTAAAAGTAACATGCCTTGGTTTTGTTAGGACAACCAATGAAGTAGCACTTATCAGATTTGGGTGTGAGATTATCAGAGATTAAACGTTTTATATAAGTCTCGCAACTCCAAATCTCCATGATGGATAAATCAGAAACATTTACATTCCACATCTCATGTGGTATCTCTGTAACTGATTTTGATGGAACTCTATTTAAAGTAAACTCAGACATTTCTAGAGCCTATTCTTAGAAGGATAATGGAAGATCTAAGTGACTCATCATTGATCGAACCATATCTAATAAAGTCCGATACAGGAGGAGTGAATTGTGAAACACTTTCACAATCTCTCAGATGATCACTAAATTCTTGACCTAAGTATTTACCTCCATGATCTCATCGTAGAGGTTTAATACCTTTGCCAAATAGATTCTGTACTTCATTTTGGAACTCTTTGAAGTTTTCAAAGATTCTGACTTATGTCTTATAAATAAGACATAACCATACCTACTGAAATATCAGTAAAGGTAATGAAGTACTGAAATTTTCTTCTAGCACTAGTGCTCATCGGCCCATATACATCCGTATGTATAAAGCCCAATGAGCCTCTGGCCCTTTCATTTTGTTCGTTCGTTCGCAACCTGTATCGATCGTTGCATACATGCATCGATCGACACTACCTTTGTTGAAAGGGGCCTCTGTCGTTTTCCAATAAACAAGATTCACTTTACTCATTTTGATTCATAATCAGATGAGCCCAAAAGCCCATCACTATGGAGCTTCTGAATCTGTTTCTCATTTATGTGGCTCAAAACGACAATGCCAGAGAAAAAGTTTGATTCGTATCTTTTGACTTGAATCTCTTGGTACTAATGTTATAGTTAGGCACATTCTGGTTTAGAACATAAAGTCCATTCTCTAATGGATTGCTACTATAAAATATATCACTGTAATCAAATGAATAACACTTATTCTTGATTTGAGAACTGATATCCTTCCATATCCAAACAAGGATTAGAAATAATCTGTCTGCTCATAGCAGTTACATAGTAGCAGTTTTAAGTTCAAAACATGCCATAAAAGAAAAACAAATGAAATACTCATACAGTTAATGCAGCAACTCTTGCTCCATGCCCACTCATAGGTCCACTTGTCCTTTCTCCATAGTCCTACTTTTGCTCAGGCCCTGCACATTTTCACAAAATATGAGTACCACAGCTGGTATCCAATACCCAATAAGTAGGATTATAAGAAGTAACATTTACTTCTATAACATAATACCTGAAGAAGAAGTCTTGTACGTCTTCTTCAGCTTCTCATAATCTTCCAAGAATTTCTTGCAGTTTCTTTTCAAATGCCCATAACCATTACAATAACGGCACTTAACATCTTCAGAAGGACTGGTTTTAACCTTAGGAGCATGGCCAGACTCGATTGGATTCACAATCGAGCTCGTCTTGCCATCACCTTTGTTCTTACCAAGTTTCTTAAACCTTTTACCCTTTTGTACCATAAGGACATCTGGGGTGTCCTTCTTGATGTTAGGTTCAGCAGTCTTAAGCATCCCATGCAATTCAGTCAACGTCTTCGTCAAGTTGTTCATGTTATAGTTCATAACAAATTTATCATAGCTTGACGGCAGTGACTGTAGAATGATGTCAGTAGCCAACTCTTGGCTAATGGGACAATCCAGTTTCCCCAGGTTATCAATATAACCCATCATCTTAATGACATGAGGACTAACTGGTTCTCCCATTGGTAGCTTGCACTCACTCAGAGACCTAACCGTCTGGTATCTCTGAGTTCGTGCCTGCTCCTGAAACATACTTTTCAGGCCAGTGATCATCTCTTTTGGCGACTCCACGTACTCATATTGCTTCTGCAATTCCGAGTTCATGGTAGCCAACATGAGACAACTCACATCCACCGCATCATTAGAATGCTTATCCCAAGCATCCTTATCTGACTGCCAGGCATTGGCTCGGTACTTCTTGGGGAGAACTTTCTCAAGGACATAGTCCTTTTTCTCCTGTTTGAGAACAATTCTCAAGTTCCGATACCATTCAAGAAAGTTGGATCCATTTAACTTGTCCTTCTCAAGGACGGATCGCAGGGAGAAATTGTTACGATGGTTTGTGCTAGACATAGCTGAAAAACAAGGGAGGTTTTAGTTATGATGTTCAAGAAATGAGAAGTCTTAACTATTAAGAAAACTCGCATTATATTCAAACAATGTTTCCTCAGATGAATATAATGATCCAGGACCCATACTTTACTAAACTTGAGTGAGTCACTGGCTATCACCCAAATTTTAGCTATCTAGGTAAGTAACTCTTTGCTAGTTATATCCAATATAACTCTTGGTTGTGGATTGACATCTCATGTCCAATCCACCTAATGTCTCTGAGCCCAAAACGATTTTGATGGCCCAGTCAAGTAAACCAATCTCTTCAGTCATGTAGTTATTGATGTCTTGCACTGCAAGTCCATCAACACGATTACCTTTGTCTTACTCATGTAATTGTGAACATCTTGCACTGCAAGTCTATCACACAGTTAAATGGGTCTTGACAGTTGACAAGATTGGAAAGACATCAAGTATCACTTGATATTTGATTGAGAAACAGAACCATTTAAAACGTTCAGTTTTATTATGTTTTAATTCTTCTAATTAAATGATTTGTCTTGGTTTGGTTCTGTGGTTTCAGGTTCCATAACCTAAACCATCGAATCTTGTGTCGACCGACACTACTTTAGTGTCGATCGATGCTGATTAACCAAAACCAATCTGCGATAACCGATCAATCCAATTGATCCGGTTTTGAGTACCGGTCAGTGTCGATCGATGCTACATTAGCATCGGTCGATACCAACCCAATCGCAATAAACCATTCTTAGCGTTTAACCATCATTAACCAAGCTCGATAACCGGTCCAATCCAATTGAACTGATTCATCAATCTCGCGAGGTTTGTGTCGACCGACACAACATTTGTGTCGATCGACACTAGGCGAAAAACTAAATTTTATTCGGGTTTTCGCCCTGTGTCGATCGATGCCGGATTGGAAACGATCGACACCATGCGAAAAACCCTAAATTTTATTCAGGCTTTCGCCCTGTGTCGATCGATGTCGGATTGGCATCGATCGGCACCATGCGAATAAGCCCAAAAACGTTTTCGAACAGAACCCTAAACTAGGTTTTCATGAAAACGAATTTTAGCAAGTTTGTATCAACCATACACAGATTCAGATTCAACTAATCTAATCAACATGCTACAGATTCAATGGAACCCTAAAGCTCTGATACCACTGAAGGAATTTCTAGCAGATCCTAATCCAATTAGGCAATCCTGGTCTGAATTCCAAGCCTAGGATCTAGGGTTCATGTAATTGAATCATTGGGATCTCAGAATTACCTGGTGATTAGCAGCGGAAGATTTGCAGATAATCGAGATCTAGAGCGCCTCAAATGCTGCGCCTCTACTGGTATCCACACGCACACAAACTGAACAGGAGGGATGCTAGTGCCTATAGAGATTCAATCTCTTCAGAGGTTTCTATTCAAGTTCTGGTGGCTGTCAATTGGGTTAGAAAACAGTTTAGGTCGACCATATATCTTATATATGTCGACTTGAACCATAACGGAATTAACCAACGATTAAACCGAATTAATCTGATTAATCCGCGAGTTGCATCGATCGATGCACTATCTGCATCGATCGACACTGCCCCAGATTATTGATATCGAATGCATATCAAATATGCATTCGCTAGATCATTACATTAATGATCAACCTCGTCTTTAACGTCCAGTTTGCTTAGGTGTGTGACCCTGTAGGATCATATAACACTAGCAATGAGTTCTAAACTCATTGATCATAAGTGGCTTCTAGCAAAGCATTATGACTACCCAGTGTCATATGATTGTCTCATCTCGACAATACGACTTTCACTTGGAGTAAGTACAATAGATTTCAGGACATTCCCAACAAAAGCCAATCGCATAGACATGTGTTGGGGAACACAGTGTTGGACTGACCCGCTATGAGAAATCTACAAGATTGTTATATGAGTGTCATAAGAGTTTCTCATCAAGACTATAAAGTGTAGTCTTTTGACCTGATTTCATCAAGATTTCTTATTTATGGATTAGTTCACTTTGACCTTGTCAAACGTCAGCCGTAACAGGTGATTATAAAGACATTGATTGTGTGTGCTATGAATTTTGTAAGGAATGGGATGGAGCAAGATGGAATTTTCCCCTCCTGTATAACAGGAGATAAATATCTTTGGGCCTATCGCAGATTTAATACTGAGAAATGCATGGTCGTCCTTAAACGAGGTGAATTTCAGTCGTTTGTTTAATCAGTATAAATCGGAGTTCGATAAACATGATCTAGCTTAATAAGGATGACACCGTTTCTTGCCTTATACTAAGATCGAGATATAGAGACAAATGGATTATGAGAATAGATGATTCCAGTACAAGTGGAAGATTATTGGGAATGTCCTGAAATCAATTGTACTTATTCTTGTTAGAGTCGTAACGTCGAAGTTTGGCAATAATATAATATTAGGTGGTTATAATTTTTTACTAAAAACCGCTTATAGTCTATGGGTTTAGAATCCATTGATAATATTATATGATCATACATTATCACACACTTAAGCAAATTGGATCAATGTTATTTTGGGTTCTGAGAATAATATAATATATCATATTATTAACGCACACATATGATATGTTAATAAATAATATATATAAATATATATATATATATATATAGAGAGAGAGAGAGAGAGAGAATTTCTCTTCCTAATTGGGCTCAGCCCACTAACATGTATTAAACAGACGATCAATGTTATATATAAAGATAACATGATGCGTCTTATGATAATTAAGCCGAACCAATACGGCAAACCCTAAAATACTAATGAGACAAATAGTTTTTCTAGATTTGACATTCGATCTCAACGGCACTAGCATCCTGTTTCGATCCAGTTTGTGTACGTGTGGATATCGGTAGAGACACAACATTTGAAGTGCTAAAACAATCTCGATTCGTTTTGTTAATCCTTTCGGTGTAGAATATCTATGTATATTCAAAACCTTAGATCTAGATTTATTTCAGTATTTGCATGAGTTCCTGGCTAGTAAATTCATAAGTAAATTTATAAAATTGTTTTATAAACCGGTATGGATTCCAACAGACCGTTCCTCTCCTTAGCCACAATGACGACGACGAACGCAGACAAACATGAGATTGGACATAATTGCTGCTACAACTTCGACGACACGCTTCCATATGCTCCCAAGACCGAAATAAGTTCACCTTCAACCGAGATCTAGATCTATGAGTTTAGAATGTCCCTGACAAGTGCCGGGTCAAGCGGAATCCGTTTTCCAAACTCAAAACACAGAAAAAGCTAGACTAATACAAATTCGCAACACAGACACGTTTTACAAAACGGATCATAACTTCCAAACAGTAAATCATAATTGAGCGATTTTTATCTTTTTTGAAAGCTGAGTCCGAGGGATTTCCAGCGACATTGTTTGCATTTCGTGGATCCTTACATATCATCGGGAAAACACAAATCAATATGATGAGATCGAAACATGACAGGAAGAGATTAAGAATATAAGAATCGATGGAGATCGTAGATTCACTTAACCCGGCATGAAGAACGGAGGAGAGACACAAAAGAGGAGAGATTGACGGATGAGAATGGTGGCTGCGGGCGATCTCCGACGACGGCGGCTCTGATTTTCTGGCGACGGCTGGCTCCGGCAACGATTGGGAAGAGCTTCACAGTAAGTTTCTTCTTGCCTCTTCTCTAGGTGGCTACTCTTATTTATAGGGAAAATGGGAGGAAACCTAGGTTAATGGGAGTGGACTTGGGCTTAATGGGCAATTTTTTACAAACCCAAAAACAAGATTTTGGAACATTACACTATGTTTCTCAACAAACACAAGAAATAACTTGTTACATGTGCAAAAACAAAGGACACATTGCCAATGATTGCCCAAGAAAGAAGGAGAAGCTCAAAGCATCATTCATGGAAGTTGCTATGAGAAAGCTTCCGCAACCATAAACTAAGGAAGAGGAGATCCAACTAAAAGTTGATGATGAACAACATGAAGAGGTTACAATCATCAGTCTATAACATGAGAAGATCAAACTAGAGAGATTGGACGAGGAACAAGAGCAGAAACAAACACTCTTACTTGTTCTGCAAGAAACGCATAAACAAGAAGAAAATCAATTAACGACTAACTCTAATTCATTTTCTTCTGTCAATACTTGTTCCAATAAGAATATAATGCACTTGAACTTTTTCACGGGATATGAAAAATGTTTAAGAAGCTCAGAGGAGCCCACAGGCAAAAAAAAAAGAATCATCAACAATAATCCTTGCAATGGACCATAAGCAAGTTCAAAAGGCAACTCACTATGTGTTAAGGAAACAGAACCGAAAAAATCTCTAGATCCTATCAAAGTAAGTATGAAACTGTATAAATCTGTTTCTATAGACTTCATGACTGTTATAATGCACTTGTCTTGTTCAAAAGATGCCGCAACAACAATATTGCTTTTAGAGAAGAAACAAGACCAAGGAGACTCAGAAAACTTGCAGCTAGAATCCGAAAATCAGAAGAATGACGGAGTAGTGAAAGCTTCTTTGTTTTTCAAATAGGAACCACCACATACGTTGATTATGCTCAAATCGAACTGCAACCACCTGCGATGTTCTAAGAACCAAAGCATGATTCTAAACCATGGATGGACACCAACAAATATAGTACGAGCCAGAGATAAAGAATATGTCTACACCAAGGTAAGTACCTATGTCCCCAAAATTCATTTTACACCATGATCAAACATATATGATATGCTTGTCTTTGCCACTAACGTCAAGAACAGGTTTTGAAATAAACTTGAAGCACACAGCAACAGATGGAGCATGATACACACAAAATAAGCTACCTATTCTAGACCATAAGGATCATCAAGGCTTCATTTGTTTCATATTGATCAATGAAGTGATATTTAAGAACCCGAGAAGAGCTATTGAGTCCAAGAAGGTGAAAGAGAAGCCACCTGATAAAGGTATATGGGTTATGTTTGATGTCTATCAACAAACACTGGGATGACTCAACTACCAGGACATCAAACCTACATTGCCAACCCATAAAAGAGGAAAGACCACTCATGAGCCAACCCAAACCGGTTCAGACTCGACTTTAAACCGGCGCTCAATTTACTCGCTTTTAATCTGGTCTAATAAGAAAAGTACCTTATTATTTATTTATGTGATCCAAGTCAAGTGAGGATTCCAGACATAATGAAGGGGTCAAAATAAATCAAAAGGCATCGTGAACCATAGGATTCCTGGCTATCCTCTTTTGACCATGATTCCTTATTTTATACGTGTTCACACTAAGGAGAATCATTGCAACGTCTACCTCTTTAAACCCGCAAGAATTACGGCTAATCTGCTTGCCAAAACAAGTTCATCAAAAAGATCAACCAAACATCGGCTCCACGACAAAGTCCAACGGCCATAAATTATTGTTTGAATATCTTTTTTATTTAGTTAGTTTAATCGCAAATCCTTTTTTATTTTTAGAACATTAGGATCTTGCACTGAGCATTATATAAGCTCATTATTCTTATATGCAGTGAGACACCTTTTTACTAATAAAAAAATACTATAATTTTTGGTTTCTTTTAAAGCTTGTGCTTATATTTTGATTATCTAAGTAAATTTGTGGATTCCTTTGCTTGGAAAACGTTTAGGTCTCTTTCTTAGTGTGGATTCACTTGGGCTTAGACTTGTTCTTATCACAAAGAAATTCCGATTCTTTGTGTGGTGAACTTCGATTCTTCTAGCTTGTCAACTCTTGAAATTTTGTGATCAGGTAGATTGGTGGATTCAGATCTTATATCATCCACACGTGATAGTAGCATATCAGCTTTGTCTCCAAAATTTTAAAACCAGCGACGTACGGGTGTACCTGGTGAGGCGATAAAAGACCATGATCCTATCAATAATAGCTTCCTCTTTCCTTAAGAATCTCGAAAGAAGCCACGATATATCAATTTTCATACAATTCTTCATACACGATATATCGATTAATGCCGAAACCCTATAAAACTAACTACAATTTTGAATTTAAATCATAAATATTTTTAAAGTGGCCAAATACCTCAAAACCGTTAATGGAGTTAATTATCTGCTAATAGAGTTTAGCATCTGTTAATCGGATTTACATTAATTAAAATATTAAACCTTAAATAGAAACGTTGTTTTCCTTTTTGTCTCAGGAAAAATTGATTTAGGGTGAAGGAGATCTTTTTGGAAATTTCCGATTAAAAGGAGTATTTTCTCCAAAAATTTGATTCTTCATTGTTTTCATGAAGAAAAAAAAAAGCAAAACTTTCTTGGGTTTGTGAAGTCAATAATAGTATGTGAATTTGAGGATGAGTGAAAAAATTCCAATTGGTAGCTAAATGAGAAGAAGAGCTTTCATCGCCGGAGGAGCTCATACCAGCACTATTCACTCCCGATCTCGCAATCACTTTCAATCTATGAAGCCCTAACCACCGCAACAACAGAATTCCAGCCAAACTCTGCCTCAAACCACACCAGCAGAAGCCATATATTGCGCCGAACTCACTGATTTCGCGGGCGACAAACCAGCTCGAACTCAGAAACAGCCTCATTTAGTGTGGACGCCGCAGCTGCAAAATATTTTTATATATGCGGCGGTGCATATCTTGAATAAGAAAGCGGTTCCCAAAACCATCACCCAGCTTATGAGCATCAATGGGTTAACCAGAGAAAACGTGGCAAACCATATGCTAAAGTAATGACTTTACCTCAAAAGGATGCAGCCCAACGGAGGAACGCCGGCGGTGGAAACGTCAACGCACATTTTTTTTTTTTTCAATTATTTCAATAATTTCAATCTGTTTAACATATGTTAAACTATGTTAACAAATAATTAATTTTGTTAACAATTTTTGGGGAATCTGGCCACTTTAAAGTTTATGATTTAATTCAAAAATTTAGAAAGGAGATTTATATTTATAAAGTTTACATAGCCCGAATTTGGATACTGGATCGGATACATGGATATTGGGTTGAGTGTTAGATTTGATTAATGGGTCTTGGTTAGTGTACTCAGCTGCTTTCATTCCTATTTTTCTTGGCCGCATTTTCCAGCTGCTCGACTAAACTTGTATGTGCTTCCATCGCTTCCAGTGTATGAACCATAAACAATGGATTAGGTACTGCATGAGCACCTGCCATACTTTTGTCCTTCTCTAGTTCATCAAGTTGTCATTTCACCTATCACATGCATATATAAGATATTTAATACTTGATCAGTCCATTAAATTTAATATCGCCACAAGTTTGAATAAGTTATGATCGTGGATTGGTGGAAAAAAATGTAAAGGTTGAAGGGTTTTATTAAGCTTAAACGAGCTGTGTATCTAGATCTATTCTCTTGTTATTGGAAATCGGGCTGTCATGGTTGCTTGGTTGTCATGGTTGCTTGGTTGCATGATTACCTGGTCGCTGGGTTGTCTGTTAAGTTGCTGTATTTTAACCTATGGGGACCATTTTCCTCCCAGCCTTTCCTAAACACTACAAGAAATAAGGGCAATGACACTAGTAAAAATATAACGTATAGTCACGTTTTATTTCGTGACTATGATTAATATTTTGTGGCTATAAGCGGTTTTAGCCACGATTAGTCACGGAAAAAAAATGTGGCTATACGATCGTGACTATTTTTTTCGTGTCTAAATCGTGACAAAATTAGCCACGTTTTGTCACGAATATTTCGTGACAAAATTAGCCACGTTTTGTCACGGTTTATATCGTGGTTATAATTTGTCACGATTATGTCACGTTATATTTCGTGACTTATGTTTTTTTTGTCACGATTTGTCACGTAACTAAACGTGGCTGATTTCAAATATTAAAAAAAAAACGAAATACAAATATTAAAACACAATACAATATATATATATATATATATTGATATCAATTTCCGCATGCTCATTTTATTTACTAAATTTTAACAAAAGATTAAAATTAAATATATAAATGTATATGATTAAAAAAAGTATTAATCAAATATTTGTTATTTATTACTACTAATAAAAAACAAAATACAAAAAACAAAATACAATACACAACAAATACAATATATGTATATGTGTATACATATATAATACATATATATATATATATAACAAATCCGACGTATGGGCTCGGAGCAACATAACAAATCCTTCCACGGACTGACGCCGTCTCCGACGTATGGGCTCAGAGCAACGGCGGAAGGATGAGACTGCGACGGCGGCGTTGGTGGAGGGAGGAGAAGCGAGGGACTGACGGAGAAGACGAGAGGAGGACATCCGTGGCTGAGCTGTGGCGGAGCCGTGGCTGAGCTGTGGCGGAGCCGTGGCTGAGCTGTGGCGAGCTTTGGGGCGCGATTCTATGGAGGGGAGGAAGCCGATTTGTTGAGATGTGTTGGTGAGAGGATGACGATGGCTTATGGTATAGGGGATGAAGATGGGTTCGTGAGAAGAGAGAGAGAAAGATAAGATCTGTGTTTTGTCTAAGGCTAATTTTAACCATAGATCTATTTTAATCCAATGGTTGTAGTTAATGATCTATGTGAAACCTTATTAACCAATAAGATTATTTTGTTTAGAATATATTATTGTTTAATTAGTTATATGTAAAGTATCTCAATTATTACTAAATTTTTTAGTTTTATGTTTAATTTTTATGTTTGAGAATAATAATTAAAGGTTAGATATGTATTAAAGTATTTTAATTTTAGGGTGTGTTTAGGGTTTGGAGTAAGTTTATAGTTTAGAGATATAAAATTTGTAAGTATTTAATTTTTAGTTATGGATATATTATAGGAATTAGAGTTTTGTTAGTTAGATTTCTTTGTTTATACTTTAGAGTTTTAGATTTTGTTTAGGGTTTAGGATTTTATGTGTTAGTTATGTATAGGTTTGTTTATACTATAAATTTGAAATATTAGTTTTGTATATATAATTAATTTATATTTTGATTTTATAATATATGAAAGAGTTAGGTTTAGAGTATGATTATGGTTTAGTGTATATGGTTTAATGGGTTGTGTTTAGGGTATAGGGTTTGGAGGGTAAGGTTTTAAATTAAGGTTTGTAATTTTAGATTTGGAAATAATAATTTATTTTATAATTAATGTTTGTATTTTGATTTAATAGTTTATGATTAAGAGTATGATTTATAGTATGATAATGGTTTAGAGTTTTAGGGTTTGTTTAGGGTTTAAGGTTTTATCTGTTAGTTAGGTATTATTTTGTTTATACTATAGATTTTAAATATTAGTTTTGTATTTATAATTAATTTATATTTTGATTTTATAGTTTATAAAAAAATTAGGTTTAGAGTATGATTATGGTTTAGTGTATAGGGTTTAATTGGTTGTGTTTAGAGTATAGGGTTTGGAGGGTGTGGAGGATAAGGTTTTAAATTAAGGTTTGAAATTTTAGATTTGGAAATAATAATTCATTTTATAATTAATGTTTGTATTTTGATTTAATAGTTTATGATTAAGAGTATGGTTTATAATTTGATAATGGTTTAAAGGTTAGGGTTTGGAGGATAAGATTTAGAAATTTTAGATTTAGAAATAATAATTATTTATAATTAATGTTTATATTTTGATTTTAATAGTTTATGATTAAGAGTATGATTTATAATATGATAATGGTTTAGGGTTTAGGGTTTGGAGGGTAATGTTTGGAAATTTTAGATTGGACAAACCTTGGCCACGAAATATACGTGTCTAAATCGTGACTAAGATAGGTTTGCCACGAATATTTCGTGACAAAACGTGGCTATATTAAGTCACGATTTGTATCGTGACAAAAACGTGACTAAATGCCACGTTTTGGACACGATTTAGACACGTTTGTTTGTCACGTGACAATTCGTGACTAATTAAAAAATAGCCACGATTTGTCGTGACAAAAACGTGGCTATACGGTATTTTTTTACTAGTGTGATATCACTATACGATAGCGCTATTTTCGATTCTGCTATCAATGAGAGTTTGGGGGTTTTGGTTAGTCATTCCTAGCGTTTTAAAAATGCTGTGAAAGAAAATTAATTAGCGGGTAATGAATTTATTTTAAGCGCCACACTTTGGTAACACTTAAGCGCCATACTTAGCAAAAAAACCCAATCTTGTAGCGCCAAAACCTTACTCATGTATCCCAAAAAAATAAAAACTAAAATCAGAAACATAAAAAAACTTACCTTTACCAATTCAGCACCGACGAGGAGACTGGCGACCTCAGTAGGTGCGATTAAGACCTGAGATCCGTCTCATTCCGACCAAGTTCACATTTCATTTTGGGTCTAAATCGATTTCCTTCAGCCTCACTCTCGTTCGTCTTCGAAGGTCTCAACATATCTCGTTAATTCCAGCTGAATCTCGTGCGTCTCACTCCAGCTGAAGGAAGACAAAACGGTACCTGAATCTCGTTTGGTTACCTCTTTCGATTTTGATTCTTCTTTGTTGGGTTCATAGTGTTTTGATTACTTATTTTTTCTCGATTTCGATTTCGATTTCATCTGGTCTCATTCGATTTTGATAACTCAGCAAGGTTCGATTGTGTTTAGGGATTCCATCTTACTTATTTTGATTACCTATTTTGATTTCGTTTATTGCATGTTGTTGTTTTGATTTCTCAAAATATATAACTTTCTATTGTGGTTCTTATTTCATTCCTATATATGTTTAATTTACTGTAATTTGTCTCATGTTTTTGAGGTTTCGGCAAGCTCTATAGATAACGAAGAAGGTTCACATTGAAGATAAGCAAGAGAATCATCATATACATGTAATGTCAGTTCAACATCAGTTTATATTTTAGCTTTAGCAGTGTTTTTCTTTTAACTCCAATAGAAACTACTTTTGGTGTGTAAAGTTATTGTGTTTCGTTAACTGGATTGTTCGTTTTAGGATAAGAAAGCTTGGTTATTTTGTTTGAAATTACTTTAACTCACCTAAGCTTCTGTTTTGATATGCTAATTAAGTGAAATGCAGCCTAACAATTTCAATCATTCATCTGCAGGCTTTATTTTGTTTGAAAGGGCATTGAAAGGAAGCACAAATCAATCTCCTATAACTTTTGCAGGTTAGTCCGATTTATATTAAGTGAAATTTTTGAATGGATGAATACTTTAATGTGGTTGTGATGATTACATTGTTAAATCAAAAATGTCTTATGCTGGCTTGTTTATATGTGTGTATTGGTCATGATGCATTTGTATGGATGTTGCTTTGAAAATCATTCATTATTAAACTTGACTCTGCCGTTAGATATTTTTGGGTTGTTTAAAACAAACAACAAAGTATACTCTTATAACTGTTGTTTTCATTGTAAAAAAAACGAATGCTACTATAAAATGGTTGATTACTATTCTTGTGGTTGTGATGGTTTTGTAGTTTCATTGTAAAACTTTGATTATTTTATTTGTGCCTACTTTTGATAAAGATTTTAGGTTTTTTGTTCCGTTCGTACTTGATATTCTTCTTTAATATAGCTTAAGTAAATATTTTTTTTTTGATATTTCTTAGTTTTATATTCTATTTTTATAATTATTTCATTTTTAACTGCTCTTTGTGTAGTTTTCTTTTGTAATAATATTATTCCTTTTGTTTATTCCTACATATTTATTGATAAACTTCTAACTGTTTTACTTGTATTTATTTTCAATTTCTTATATTAAAATTACACATAATTTGTCATGATTCATTCGTATTTGATATTCTTCTTTATTATAACTTAAGTAAATATTGTTTTTACTTGTTTGTTTGTGTCTATGAGTCTTATATTTTGTTTTTTATAATTATTTAATTTTGGACTATATTATTTGTGTATTTTCATATGTAATATAATATTATTCCTTGCATTTAACTCTTAACTATTTTATTTATATTTTTTTCTTTATACCAAATACATATATTTAGATTTTTGTGGTCTATTCATACTTGATATTTCTCTTTAATAAAACTTCAGTAAATGTTTTTTTTTTGTTATATGAGATCAACTTTATATTTTTTGGGAAAACCTTGTTGTCTGGACCGTTTTTTTGGTTTTTGTTCGCTCAGTTAGTAGATTTATTATTCTTTATTTGTGCCGTGTTTTTTTCATGTTCCACATCTGAACCTCATATTTTTTTCATAGATCTGATATTTACTTTTTTATATATTCATTTATATAGTTGGTTTTTTGCTAAGATGTTTTCTTATCGTAATTTATTTTCCATGTATGCTAATTATTTCATTTATAATTCATAAATTTTATAATCTTTGATTCTAAAGTTTTGTTAGATCTAGTTTAAAATTTTTATAATTTTATAATTTGATTTGATGTTTAGTGATATTTTTTGTGTGTATAAATAATATATTTGTAAATGATAATATATTCTTATAACATATTATTAATATTAAAATTAGATGTTTGAGATATGTCGAACATATATATAGGTTTTATATAGTTTATTTTTTATATTTTGTTTTTATAAATGATAATGATCCACGCTAAGGACGAACAATTATTTTTTTATAGCATGTAGATATATATTTGTAAAAGTAATCTATCTTATTTTTAAAACACATATTCTATTGTTGTTTGTTAAAGATTTGAGCATTTTTTATCTTTATTCAGTAGTTAGTATAATATATAAAGCCTATGTGTAATATGGTGGTGAATATATATTATTAATCCAAATATATGTAATTTGTTATGTATATTTTTATTTTATGTTTGGAATGTTTTTTTTAGACTTGCATTTTTTTGTAAAAACTTATAAATTTATCTTTATTAGTTTTATACTATTGTAAAATGAATTTGAATTTACTTGGAAATAACAACTATTTTTCTAACTAATTTTAATTTCTAAATTATCAGTTTATGGGTTGATATTATATTTGATTTAAACAAATGTATTTTATTGAGCATATTATGACAAAAATATTAAAAATATGATAGTTCTCATTTACCTTTGGACGGTGTAATATATATTTATAAATGCTAATATTTTCTATTTTATGTATTTTTAAAGTAAATATGGAGGTTTGAGATTTGTTGACAATTTGGTTGTCTATGTGATGTTATTATTATATAGTTTATATTTGTTTTGTAATATTAATAGATAGTAAAATCAGAAAACGTTAATTATTATATTATTAATTTATATGTTAAAATTGAAAATCAATCTATAGTTTATAAGTTTTCTTTTTAAGTAACTAATTTTCTGAATTTAATTTAACAACATAAAAACAACAATAAAGATGTTTGTTTTACAAAAAATGGCTTGAACCAAAATCTAAAAACTAATATTCTAATTATTGCTATTAGAAATTTTTGAAAGGTTTAATAAGATTTTCTATATTTGATAAATAAAAGACAAATTTTCATTTTTTCTTCTCCATATATATATTTTTTTGACATGTCAATAAAAATAAAATACCCTTATGATACTCTATAATGTTATTAGGAATGCTGCGATCATAAAATCTAAACCTTTTTGTGCTCAACCGGAATTGCCAAAAAAAATAGTACTGATAATAGAAACTACTGTTGAGGTTCAATATGATTGTTTCCAATAAATACCCGGAAGATCCAAATTATTTATTTTAGGTAATTGTAAGTTAACGTTTTGCTACAACTATTTATAGATCTTTAGAGTTGACAAAGTTAGTCAATATTATGATCAAACGAATGTTAATCAAAGTATTAACTTTATTTCTTAAAACTATTTATAAGTTCTGTATAAGTTTTTAAAACTATAATTTTAGTAAACTCTATATGATAACATTTTTGTTATTATGCCGTTTCGCCAGAGACAATAGTAGTTGCGGAGGACTTAACAGATTGGTCCTATTACACCTTATAATCTCAATATACCTTGCACGAAGGTAAGAACGAACAACTTCTCTATCAAACTTTAAACTTCTTATGTGATCTTCAAATTTAAATTTTGATATCTCTTAGAAAATTGTTAAAAACTTTTTTCTTTATTGCATTGCTTTTATTTTAACCCGGTAAAGATTAGAAGTTGAGACAAAGAAACAGAAGTATAACAAAATTAGCGAGCATAAAGTATCAACTCCTGTAGAGGTCTAGAAAAATTCTACATTTACCTTTGTTTATTGTGATGATTTATAACTTTGATTATCTTTATACATGTTGTATAGATATTTACTCACTGCAGTCAAAAAGGCAACACTAATTAGATAAAATTATCATTAAAATAATCGTTGGATGTTTAGCATGAAAATTTGGTTAACATAAGAAACATTCCAATACTATTTTACTTATTGTGTTATCAACTCAAATGAGTTATGATGTATCTCAAGTGGTGTATTACAAATTTGGAGGACGTTGATACATATTTGCCAACATGTTTAAAAAGATATGACATCAAAAAGGTTAGTAAAAACAATAATATAACCTATTTCATTAATGATAGGTTGTTGATAGTAAATAAAATAGAGGCAATTGATTTTTATATAAAATAGCTTTGATATAAGTTTAGGTTAGTTGTAGGTAATGTATTTATTAAAGTAGTCGATGAACAGTATTAGAATAATTTATTTTAAAAGCGTAAATTATATGTATAAATATAAATATATATATATATATATATATATATATATATATATATATATATATATCTAAAAGCTAATTATTTTGAATAGATATATTTGTAACCTAACTATACAAGTTTTTAGGAAACAATCTTTTCGACTATATATTATATAATAAAATATTTTTTTAGTTAAATGAAAACTTATATGAATTGAGAATATTTGGTAGATTTTTTTTTGTTTACATTTAGTTTAGATTTGCTTTTAAATATTTAAAATAATTTTTTATTAATATATTTCATTATATAATATTTATACTAAATATTTGTAATGAGTTAAATATTTGTAATTTAATTATAATAAATTGCAGTTTCCGATAACCCAATTCACCAAAAATAAAAGATCACCCACGCGTTATATCCAACATCTCCATCCTCATAACTTTTTAATTTAATGGTTTTCAATTTAATTATTTGATATATACTTCTCTCATGGTGGATCTAATGAGGTAGGATTGCAAGTTTTGAACCAAATTCTCTTTTCTAACTAATGCTAATGATATTTTGACAACAATTAAAACTCATATTAGCATATATTATGTTATACAAATATATTAAATAAATTAAAAAATTCATTTAAGTAAACTATATGTTTTAGCTTTTTTTTCTCTTTTTGGTCTTTTTAAATTTCTAAACATAATATAATTTACAAAAAAAACTAAGATATTAAGAATGTAATAATAATGATTTATACTGAATATGGCGTAAATTTATTATTTATATATTTTTATCGTTAAAATTAATGATGATAAACTTAATGGCAAAGAATTAAGAATAATAACTTAAAAATATTACATTTTGTTTGAGTTAATGTTTCCAAAAATATTAGTTGTAATTAATTTCAAAAATCGACTTGCTTTATTTTTTTTTTGAAAAGTTAGTAAATTTGGGTCAAACAATAAGTGATTGGGTCAAAATTTTCTATACATGTCAAAACTAATTAATTTCTAAAATAGATTAACTTTTTTTATTTTAACTAATATAAATAAAACTATATATAAACTATTATCTATTATTAATAAGAAAAATAGTTTACTTAAAGGTGGGAGATTGTTTTTGTTTTTATTTTGGAAATATAATAATTTTTTATTTAACTAATTAATTTAAAATACGTATGTAAAATTATATTTTTATTTATTAATATGTAAATCATATTTATGATATTAATATTAATTAAAAACTAATAATTGTATCTTAAATACTTTTTGATTTCGATTGTGATAGTTAATTTTTTTTTCTATAAAATATTTATAGATTAAATACTTCCAAAAATAAATATTATTTACTAATAGGATTAGCTAATTTCGAATTAATTAATTTCCAAAATAAAGATATTATGATTAACCAAAATATCTTAACCATAAATATCTTTCTTTTTATTTAATATTTTCAAAATTATTTAGCATTAAAATTAATAAAGAAATTAAATGGCATGGTTGTAATTAAATTAAAAATCAAGAGTAGTTTTTATTTTGTACTTCTCCTTTAATAGTATAGATAGTTTGCTTTGCGCCATGAATTGTTTTTTTTCTTCTTTTTGGGATTAAAATGTATAAGTGCTAGTATAACCTCTAGTAATGAAAATAACGTATAAATAATTAGATTTAATATTTCTTAATTTAACAATCTAGATAATGATTTTAATAGATAATAAAAATTATATTAGTGAATTTTTGTAAGGTCCATTTATTTTGATGATGTAAACACCTGAAACGGAGGGAAAACTCTCATATTATATACAAAGAAAAGAAAGAAAAAGAGAGAATATAGATGTTGATTCGAATATAATAATTAGAAATATTTCACGTGAATAATAAACGATAAAAACCTACTAAATGGATCAACTAAAAATATTATAAATATGGTTCAATTAGAAGTGTTTTCCAAACAATATAACTTGTTCCATATAAAATTCAATATTTACTTGTTTTGTATAAATTACATTTTATATCTAATAGACCACCAAAATAATAAAATGTGTAGCTTTCATGGAAAAAAAAAACAAAAATAAATAAATTATTGCAAACTGACGAAATGGATGGAATAAACGAAAAAGTATGTATTACTAATAAAAACATATAAATAATATGGAACAAAAAATACAACAATTAAAAAACAAAACTTAAAACACATAATATAAAATAGTAAAACAAAAATTACAGAAACACCTCACCACATCTTAAGTTTTTTTTCACTTAACCTTTGGTTTTTGACTTGAACTTTCTTAACTTCCACAGCATGCAGACTTCTGTGTGGCCTGCCCGGCTACAGCTGCCTGGAGCCTGGTTCGTTTGGCTTATCTTGATTGTCGCAAGCTGCAATTGAAGACAAATCATTAAACTATGCTTATTCAGACTTGTGCCTATAGATTAGGCAAAGATGTGAAAAGAGGAAAGTGATGTAACAAACCTCTACCCTTGAGTCAGTGCCAGAAAGCATTTGCTTGATGTCCCTCCCTATGGAGAAGAAAACTTCTTCCACGTTTAGGTTTGTTTTGGCACTCTGAACCAAGACGCATATAGATATAGCTGCGTAAGCAATGGGTACACAACACATCTATAGCCGTGTTCTATTGAAACTGAAGATCAAAAAAAAAAAAAAAAAAAAAAAAAAAAAAAAAAAGAAAAGAAACTGAAGATCGAGAGAATTGGCCAGACTTATTCTTTCGAAAAACTTAATTCAGTACTCGGTACTCATCAGAAATAGACTGACCCTTTGTTGCAGGTACAGCCAGAAAATTGTGAACGTACCAAGACACAATTATTATTATTAGGATCAGTTGTGAATAATGAACCCGTATAAAGTCAGTGTGGTCATACCCTCTTGCTTTCATCCATGTTAGAAAGATTGCGATACGATTATATAAATAAATAAAAGATAGATAAGTGAAAGTGGACAACCACTAACCTCCATCTGCAAGCTTCCAATCCATATAGCACACAAGGAAAAAACATAGTGAGTGAGTTAAATGCAGGAATTATCTTCATGTACCACTGTTTATCTTTTGTTTAAACGTTCGTGGATATATAGTGTCTACATTTGTAAACTGAATAATCTACGGTGGAACATGAAGATGTGTCAGTCACGACGCAGTACAAGTAGTAGTACAAGACGTGACTCAAGACGTGAGTATAATCACTACAAGAAAACAGTCAATTAGCCACTCCCACATTAGTCGGTAATCAGTCGCAAACTGCTGTTTTACGACCAATTTGCGACATAAATGTGTGGTCGCTAAACCATGCGTCGCTAAAATAATTAGCGACTGTTTTGCGACTGAATAAATGTCGTTGTAAATCAGTCGCTAAATCGTCGCAAAACTTTGCCACTGATTTGCGACTAATGTGTGACTGTTTTTTTTTAAGTCGTTAATCAGTCGTAACTTTACCGACTGATTAGCAACCAAGTAGTGACTGATAAGCGACTGCTATTGCGACTGAAATGCATTTGGATTGTTGAGGTTGGATTGTATTGATTTGGTTTTTTATTATGGATTGTAATACAATTTTTTAGTTTAGAAAATGCTTTTGAAATCTAAAAACAAAACATTCTTTAATTTACATCAAACATAGAGTTTTACATCATAATATTAATACAAGCTAAGATCCAAACACAACACATTAGAGTTTAACAATTAGTACACAAAGCAGAGTCTATAACTTAAGGATTTAACATCTAAAAACAAGTTTTTAACATCAGAGAATAAGATTAGGATGAAGGACCTAAGCAGTAGTATCATTAGGGGCTTGATCATCGCTTTGAGACGCAAGGAAGGCTTGAAAATTTGGGTCACTGCTCAAGTACTTCTTCACCATTGCTAAGTTCTTGATCTCAGTCTCATGCTCGGCTGCAATAAGTTGTTGTTCGACTATCTTGCGGTTAGCATCCTCAAGATGTTGTTGCAAGGTTGTGAAAGACGAAGAGCTTCCCGGGTACTTCCGCTTCCCGTTGATGTACTCCCCTAGGCTTCCAACTCCATAGATTTCTCCTCTGTCATTTGTGTAAGTGGACTGCGTTCCATACAAAACAGTTAGTTCTTATCATTTTTTCCAATACAATAAATGCAAATTTATTATAATACTTTACCTGAAAAAACAGTTCGTTTTCCTCCTCCAATGATAGCTGTGCATTGTGCGATGTTCCATCAGCACACTCGTCATGCTCTAGTTCAGCCAACTTAGCTGCCCTTTTCTGCTCATATGTCTCATGAACTTCCTTCGCCTTCATATCAATAAAACTCCCATCCTTTCTTGTATGCGTCCTTACGAACACTTCACCAACAGTTGGTGGTCTTCCCAATTCCACTTCCTGAAAAGTTCAAGAATGGAATATGTTAGACAGTGAAAGTTCAACAATTGAATATGTTAAAGACTGAAAAAGTACTTACCATCTCTTGTTCAACTTGCAAGAAGGACTTCTGGCCGGATACATGCTTATGAGGACCCTTTCCACCACGGTCAGACATCTGAGCTGCTGATGCGGTGGAGCTCTTTGCTTTGGCTTCTTCTATCCTCCAGTATTCAGTCATCGTAGCCCATAGTGTTTTAACTATCCATGGTGTTCGCTCTCCATGATATATCATGGTTTTTACTGGTTTTATGTCATGATATAAGTCTGTTTTAGAGTCTATTTGTGTTTCTTTAGAGTCTTTTACAGGTTTTATTAGGCACACGCACGTTTGGAGCTAATGTGGTGATTATGGAGCTTATTGGAGTGATTTGGAGATTTGGTCCGAGAGAGAGAACTCACTGTCCAGTTTTGGGATCTGCAACGATCGACGCACACCTGCATCGGTCGATGCACTACGCGAATGGGCCAGACTCGGCGGTTTAATAAAGAATGCTGATATTGCAGAAAAGCCCAGAAGTTTCAGATATTTACACAGAAGCCCAAAACGTGTTTTAGCTATTTAATTAGGTTTTTAGATCAGTTTTTAGAGACGCTTACATACACTATCATAATTTAGAGCAGAGAGTTTTTAGAGCTTTTGGGGCTGATCTGATCCTGTACTACACCTTTATTTTGGAGAAGATTTCGAACCCCTTTACTTGTTTTAATCTCTTTTATGATATCTAATTATTCATTGATTATGTTTACATCTTCTATGTCTGAGTAGATTCATAGTTAGGTTTAGGGTTTCTCATTAAGGAATTCATGATTTGCTAGACTTGTTTAATTCAGTTAAGGATTCATATCATATCTGTTCTTCGATCTAAATTGTGTTTAATGCTAGTTCTAACCTGATCAATTAGAGTCTAGATCTTAGGTAGCTAAATACGACACGAAAGTGTGGTTTAGAATCTGAACTATTTAGGTTGAGCAATTAAACTTCTCGCAAAGGAATTTGGTTTAGCTTAATTGTGAACATATCAAACTTGGAATTAAAGCTGGTTTAATCTGTTAGTAATTGCAAAGGAATTTGGATTGCTGCACTTAGACTTAGAGAATTCTCGCAACGACAGTTGGTTAATTCTATATCCGTGTTTTGAGTTCTAGAACTGTGCTTAATTAGATCATGGCTGAATGAACTGTCTGCTTGTCTGATTTCCTGATAACGCCCTAGGCTTAGCGCCCTTAATTTACTGCTTTCACAACCGATAAATCTTGCTACTTGTTTACTTTCTCGCATTACTTTTAGTTACATCACATCTGCTTTCTCTTAGTTTAATCTCTTAATTCTTAATCTATCGAAACTGGAGTCTCTGTGGATTCGATACCCTATATACTACAATCACTTGATTGTGCACTTGCAGTATAATAGGATTAAAACTAGACCCCTATCAAGTTTTTGGCGCCGTTGCAGGGGGACTCCGTTAAGTCCTCGATAGATTCGAACCTAGGGTTTAGACTAGGATTTTTTTTTTTTAGTTACTAATTTTTCTCTGTTTTCTCTCTGTCCCAGGTACCGATTTCGCATAGCGTCAATCGTTGCACCTGTTGTGTCGATCGTCACTAGGCGATTCTGAGATTGAATCGATCGTTGCACTGATAGCATCGATCGTTGCTTGACGATTACAGACAGTTTATGCAAACGCGTGAAACTAGAAGTAATCAGAACTTGAAGCTCGTTAATCTCGGACTTGAAGAACTTGGACTACTAGAGAGGACTAACAGAAGAGAAAGAAGAGCAAGGATGGTACGTGAACGTTTGATCCTGATACAATATGCTAACGGTATCCTGAGGGACCGAGATAACAATCTGCACAATGCTGCTGGGCAGAGGATTGATGCTGAGAGACATGTAATCCCGGATATTTAGGAACCTGAACCACAGCCGCAGGCGCAAGGCCAAGGACAGGCCCGAGGTAGACAGATGGTTGTTCATGAGAGAACATTAGCTGACTACAACAGACCGGATGAGTTTCATGCTAACCGGTCAGCTCTAGTACCTCCTGGTTTTGAGAGGAACGATTTTGAGATCAAAACTATCTACTACTCGCTGATGAGACAGAATGCTTTCCATGGTCACCCATCGGAGCAGCCTATGGATCACATTGATCAGTTCGAGGATATAATCACTGGCATGAAGTATGATGGACTTTGCAAGGATTATCTGTTTCTTAAGCTCTTTCCGCACAGTCTCGCTGGAGACGCTGCTGCATGGTTAAAGCAACTGCCAGCTGGGCAGTTTACTACTTGGGATGCTCTTAAGAGTGAGTTTCTGAGACACTTATACGATGATGCGCGCTCAGATCAGTCCAAACAGGATATTCTGACTTTCTCCCAAGGTCTTGTGGAGCCTTTAAAAGCTGCCTGGATGAGATTCAAGAAGTATCAGCGTGACTGCCCACATCATGGATTTACTGAGGTCACATTGCTAGGTATCTTCTTCAGAGGCGTAGATCTTCCATATCAGACTGCGCTGGATAACTCCAGTAATACAAACTTCAACACTAGGACTCCTGCACAAGCTAAGCAGTTGATTGAGAACTTAGTGAGCAGCAATAGCTGCAAGTCTACTGATGAGAGGAGGAAGAGATCCGGTGGAAATGTAGAGAACTTAGAGATAGCTGATATTAGATCTAAGCTGGACACTGTGTGCAATCTCTTGGCTGCGAAAAAGTGAGTGCATTTTGCTCAGGATGTTGAGATTTTAGGAGCTGAGGAAGAGAACCAGGAAGAGGACGTAAACTACATAGGTGGTTCTGGTTTTCAAGGTAACAGATTCGGATATCAGTCTGGGAACAAATTCTTCGGTGGAGGACAGAAGAGTGCTTTCAACAGCAATCAAAACTATTCTGGCTTTGGACAGACTAGTGGATTCCAGAAGCCTTTTGGACAAGGTACTCAAAGAACTTATGGTTCTTCTTCTTACCAAGCACCTCCTGTTACAAGCACTCATGAGAGTAAGATAGAGGCAATGATAGAACAGCTGCTGGAGGGACATACAAAGATTGCTTTGGATTGCAATAAGAAGTTAGATGCTGTCTACGAGGATCTCAGTGGTAAGTTTGAGTCTCTAAGTACTCATGTGAGGCAATTGGACACTAAGGTGAGCCAAATCTCAAGTACTGTGAAGGGAAAAGGAGTAGCAGAAACCCGTATCAAGGCCTGGTCAGTATACATTGATGATGGATCAACACAAGGTGAAAATTTTGAGTTGAAAACAGCTGAGTTGGTAGAAGAGGCCGAAAATTCGGATTTTGAGGAAAATCTCTCGGGTGGAAACTGTGAAAACAGTGTTGCATCGATCGATGCACCCCTAGCGTCGGTCGTTGCAGGTCGTGAACAGACAGACTCGCAGGATTCTGATGGCATTGATGCAGATTTAGAGCTTGATAGTTTATTCCCTGGAGTCTCTGAGATTACTCAGCAGGAGATTTATGCACAATCCATTAGACTATATCCTTCAATGTCTGAAGTGATTAAGCAAGAGATTGAAGAGCTTAAGCAGCTGGAAAAGATTGGTGAAGAGTTGGAAGAAATTCCATCATCTGATGATCCACCTTATCATCCTTGTGTACAGAGGTACTTGAGAAAGATGCTGCCTATGGATGAAGAGCTGAAAGATTGGGTGATTGTGGTTCCTCAAAAAATAAGTGATGTGCTATTAACTAAGGTTCCAAAGAAGCTGCCTGACCCTGGTGTCTTTGTGCTAAACTGTTCTATCTTTGAAGATAGTTTTAGGCGTTCTCTGTGTGATCTTGGAGCTGCAAGAATTCTTATGCCATATTCTGTGGCAGAGAAGCTGGGTATGCTGGATTTTTCGCCTACTAGGACCTCTCTTGTCCTAGCTGATCAGTCTATAAGAGTTCCAGAAGGACTCCTTGAGGACATCCCGGTCAGAGTTGGAAACTACTTAGTTCCAACAGACTTCTTAGTGCTGAAGTATGACAGTGATCCTGATGACGCGTTGATACTTGGGAGACCATTCTTAGCTACGGTAGGAGCAGTAGTAATAGATGTTAGACATAGTCTGATTGATCTCCACTTGTGAGATGAGCCGCTGCATTATGAGATGGATAAGCTGCGCAAACCGCTGATTGATGGGCAGACATTCACCATTTTGGATGGAGATGATAAGCAGCCAAGTGATACTGTGATTTTGGATCCTGGGGAGCAGTTTACTCCTTCTTTTCTTGGACAAGTTCATTCTGATACGGCTTAGTCTCCGCCTTGGATGAGGAGACTTGCACAGAGACAATCAAAGTCTCTGTCAGGATCTCACGGTGCCTTATTCTTGTTCGTCCGGTCAAGCTAATGACCTTAAACAAGCGCTGAGTGGGAGGCAACCCACTGTTAGGTTTTAGTGTTTTTCTTTTTGATTTTTGGTGTTTTTCTTAGGAACTTACGTTTTGATTTGTTTTTGCTTCAGTTTTAGATACAGAACTCGAGTCTGGAGATGTGCAACGATCGTTGCTTCATTGTAACGGTCGTTGCAGGGTGATTACGACGAGGAGATGTGATCGCATTGTGACGATCGTTGCCGTCCTGTGCAACGGTCGTTGCAATTGGTTTAATTGCAACATTAAGGTACGTGCGATAAACCAGAATCAATTTGGTTCAACCAGCAACGATCGTTGCTTGACTGCAACGGTCGTTGCACCCACAATCGAGGTAAGTGCCTTAAACCCTTCTCTCCTCTTTTCTTCTCCACTCCGCCGTCCGTACAACCGCGATTGCACAACTCTAAATCTCTCATTTCTTCATCATTTTTTTTTTATTCAAAGCTTGATTCTGTTGGGATTATGTCCTGAAATCACATTGTACGAACTCTAGAGATAGTTGTATTGTCGAGATCGGACAATTCATGTGATACTGGGTAGTCATAATGTTTTGCTAGAAACCAATTATGACAAATGAGTTGTAACTCGTTTCCAGTATCGTGTGAACCTACAGGGTCACACACCTAAGCAAGTTGGATATACTCTGCATGGGAATTGATCATTGGCATATGATCTGGTTGATGTGTATTGGATACACATCGAATATAGTTTCAAAGAGGCGTATCGATCGACACCATTGGGTGCGTCGGTCGATACAGGATGTGTGTCGATCGACACCATAAAGTGTGTCGGTCGACACAATGGCGAAACCGAAACTGATGTTTCGGTTCACCTCGAGGTCAGTATATAAACACGTTTTGTATCTCGACCGTGTAGTCGTTCCAGTGCGCCGCCAAGAGTGTTTTCTCAGAGAGAAAAACACATAGAAACCTCTGAAACTAAAGTCCCAAGGAGATCCGAGCACCGGCGCTAGCAACCCGGCGGATTCCAGCTTGTGTGCGTGTGGACTACGATAGTGGCGCAGCATCTGAGGCGCAATAGATCTCGTGCTAACTGATCAATCTTCCGCTGCCAAACACCAGGTAATCACGAGGTGAGATCCAGATTCAATTAACTAGACCCTAGATCCTAGGCTATCGGGAACTCGCGAGAATTCTGAATCTGTAGAATTGGCTCGGATTCCCAACAGTGGTATCAGAGCGTTAGGGTTTTATCATTGAATCGCACCTGTTAATCGAATTTGATGATTTAGATTCGCAAACTATGTTGTTTGAATTAGAACAGGTGAGATCGATTTGATCGATCTGCGAATCTGTGTTTTCGCACTGTGTCGATCGACACACGAGGTGTGTCGGTCGACACAAGGTGGCGAAATCGACAGATTCGGCGGCTAGGGTTTTTCGCGAAGAAAAACCGAAAGCCTTCTGTGTCGATCGATACACTGGGTGTGTCGGTCGACACAGAGCAAACTCGGTCGAGTGTCGATCGACACAGTTTGAGTGTCGGTCGACACAGGACGAAATTCGGCGGCTAGGGTTTTTCTCGTAGAAAACCTAAAAGCCTACTGCGTCGATCGACACAGGTTGAGTGTCGATCGACACAGGCCGAGCGAATGGTTAATCGGTTCAATTGGATTGGACCGGTTATCATGCTTGGCTGAGTCCGAATAGATCGGTTTAAATTGGATGAATTAGTTCAATTGGATTGAACTGATTATCTCAATTAGCATGAACCGATGGGATAAATCAGTTTGATTGGATAAGTCGGTTCAATTGAATTGGACTGGTTATCGCAATCAGTTGAAACTGGTTTAAACGGTTTAAATTGGATGAATTGGTTCAATTGGATTGAACTGATCATCCCAATTAGTATAAACCGATTGGTTAAGATCAGTTTGATCAGATAAGTCGGTTCAATTGGATTGGACCGGTTATCAAAACTATCTTCGGTTTAGGTCTATGTCGACCGTCACACATGGGTTGTGTCGATCGACATGACCGGTTCGATGAACCGGGTTAATTGTATTAACCGGTTATTGAAGTCCGGTTTTGTTTGGTGGTGTCGATCGACAGACATAGTCTGCGTCGATCGACACAGTATTCGAAATTCTGGTTATTGAACCTTGAATTTGCAGAAACCAAACTAGACTTAGACATTGATCAAAGATTAGCTTCAATGTGGTCAACTGTCAAGACTCGTTTCGTTGTGTGATGGTCTAGCCAAGAGCTTGGTGTCCACAATTACGTGAGTAAGGCAGGTAGTAATGTTGATGGACTTGCAGTGCTAAACATCAACAATTACGTGACCTAAGAGATTGATTTGCTAAACTTTTGGGTTTAGTTTCCTCAACTGAATATCAAGTGACCTTGATGTCTTGCCCAATCTTGTCACTGTCAAGACTTGTTTCGTATGTTGGATAGTCTTGGAGTCCTTGGTATCCACTGCTACATGAGTAAGGCAGGTGATCATTGATAGACTTGCAGTGCGACTGTCAATGATCACAAGGCATAAGAGATTGGTTTACTTGACTGGGCTATCAGAAGTTCTGGGCCCAGAGACATCAGAGTAGATGAGACATGGATTGTCTTATCTACGACCAAGAGTTGTACTGAGTACAATTAGCAATGGTTTGCTTACCTAGATTGCTAAACTCTGGGTGATGGCGAGTCGTCCACTCAGATTTTAATGATGTATGGATCTTGGATTATTATATTCATAGAGGAAACATTGTTTGAATATAATGCGAGTTTTCTTATTTGATAAGATTTCTCATCATATGCATAACTAAATCTTTGTTTTTCTTGGATTTCAGCTTATGTCTATGACTACTTTCTCGTTGCGATCCGTCCTTGAGAAGGACAAGTTAAATGGATCCAACTTCCTGGATTGGTATCGGAATCTGAGATTCATTCTCAAGCAGGAGAGCAAGGACTATGTCCTTGAAAAGGCTCTTCCAGAAAAGCTTGGGACCAATCGCTCGCATGCAGTGTATAATGCTTGGAATAAGCATTATACTGATGTGGTAGATGTGCGTGGTCTGATGTTGGCTTCCATGAACTCAGACTTGAATAGTCAGTATGAGAACATAGAGTCGCCAATAGAGATGATCACCAGCCTGAAACTGAAGTTTCAAGATCTGGCACGAGTTGAGAGATTCCAGATGGTGAAGTCTCTCACTGGGTGCAAGCTACCAGAGGATGCTCCAGTAAGTCCTCATGTCATTAAACTGATGGGTTACATTGATAACCTGGGGAAACTGGAATGTCCTGTCAGCTTAGAGTTGGCCACTGACATCATTCTGCAGTCACTGCCGTCTAGCTATGACAAGTTCGTTAAGAACTATATCAAGGAAGGCTTGACAAAGACGTTGACTGAGCTGCATAGCATGATCAAAGCAGCAGAGCAGGACATCATAAAGGGTAAAAGATTTGAGAAATCTTGTTTTGGCAAGGGTAGAAACAGGGCCATCCAGATTTGGAATCAGGATAAGCCTGTGTCATCTGTTAAGCCCAAGACAAGCCCATCTGGTGTTAAGAAGTGCTTCTATTGCGATAAGTCAGGGCATTGGAAGAGAGATTGCATTAAATTCTTGGAAGATTCACAAGAGATGGAGAAGATGTATGGTACTTCTTCTTCAGGTATTGTGTTATTAATTCAAGTTCTACATAAGTATTGGATACTTGTTGTGGTACTGATATTTTGAAATATGCAGGACCTAAGCGACAGTAGAACGTTGAAGAAAGGACAAGTGGAACTGCGTGTCTGGTTGAAGCAAGGGTTGATGCATGAGCCGTAGAGATTCTCCACTTGTAGAAGCCTTTCCTACTTGGTTTTTGGAATTAAGTAATTGCCACCATGTACTTGCTATATGCAAAATGTCTTTCATTTTCCTTTGAGAAGTTGGATGTTTTTCATTTTGATAAAAGACAAGTTTTTTCCTTTTGATCTTAATGAGATATTTAATGGTAGCACCCCGTTTAGAATGGGTTTTATATCTTAAACCAACATGAGTTAGAATATAACATAAATACCAAACGGTTTAAGTCTGATGACTCGAACTCGACTTTTCTTTGGTATAGTCGTTTAACCACAAAAGTGAAGCAGATTCGGTAAATCCATAGTTTTGGACTCATTTGATTTTAATCATTTGAGATATGAATTCTGTTCACGTGACCAAATGACTAAGGCCCATTTAGCAGAGCTAAAAGGAAATGGGCCAGAGGCTTATTGGGCCTTACACATACTGATGTATGCGGCCCAACAAGCATTATTGCCAAAGGAAATATTCTATACTTCATTACCTTATTGATGGCATCAATAAGTATGGCTGTGTTCATTTGATGAGACACAAGCTGGAATCCCTTAAGGGAGTTCCAAGATGAAGTGTAGAACCAATTTGACATAAGTATTGAGATCCTCGATTGAATCGCGGAGGAAAATACTAGAGTCAAGAATTGGGTGATCATATGAAAGAATGAATCAGATCTTATGAGACATGATTCGATTAATGATGAATCACATGAATCTTCCATAACCATTTAAGAACACGTTCTGAAATGTATATGTTCACGCTAAAAGGTTTCTATCAGAATCAGTGAAAAACACCACATTGGATGTGGACTGGGTGATTTCCAAATTTGTTTTTCTGATTAATTGGGATTGCAAGGTTTGTGTAAGACAGTAGTCAACAAACGAACTTGAATCTATATCTGATAAGTTCTACCTCGCTGGTTGTCCTGAGGAAACCAAGGCTTAGTACCTTTTGTTGCCCAGAACTGTGTCTTTTAAGAAAGGTGATACTTTCAAAAGGAACAGTGGGAGTAAAAGTACACATCGAAGAAATTCGATAAACACAGTAAGCTGTTCAACCTGTTAAGGGAGAGCAGCAATAAGATCTACAAAGTACTGTAGGATCTGCAACTGTGAAGCCTGAAATTCGCAGATCCGAAAGGATCCGTCACTAACTCGAGAGTGATTTCTCATAACCAATTGTCGTGATCCATTGATCATTGAAAAGTGACGAGCATGCGAAATTCAAAGAAGCGGTGGTAAGCCCCAACTCCGAAAATTGGCTGGGTATGTATGTTAGCTTCACCGATTCATTTCTGAATTGAAGCAAACATCTTGGAGTTGGAATCAACATTCTGATAATGTAGTCAATAGTTTTGACTTGATCAGAAAGAAAAAGAAACCATGCATTCACAAGAAGACTAGTGGGAGCGTAATGGCAATTCTCACACAGTATGTTGTTGACATACTTGAATCTCATAAATGACGTTCCGATGCTAAAGTCTTGTCAAGATTTAGGTCGGAAGTCAAATTTACACGATAGACATAGGAGTAGCCGCGTGAATTCTTGGAGTAAGGATCCATTGGAATGGATCAGAGTAGCTAATTGGATCGTGTCAAAATCCTTATGTTGATAAGGTATTGGACAGATCTAATACGCTTGATTCCAAGAATGGCTTCATACCAAAGGTCTTATGGCAATAATCTGAGCAAGATGAAGTGTCTTGGACACTAGCTGAGCTAGTAACAATATTAGTAAGAAGAAGTGTTTCTGAACACTGTCTGAACTAATATTAATGAGTGTGAGTTCTAATGCTGCTGCAATAGAATCCATCATAAATGCCATATTTTGCGCTCGTCTAGATGCAGCTTAAGCATGACGAGAATATACCAATATATTCCGGTAATAGTCACTAAACAGTTACCAGAAATATCCCAAGTGTTGAGAAACACCAAGGATAGGTTCGTGGTAAACTGATAAAGTGACGAACCAGTTGAAAGTAGTTAGTCGGACAAAGACGATTCCCGGTTCCCACCTGGTTATGTCTCTTTGTCTGAATAGCGGTGCTAACTGTTGGAAAGGCTCCAAGCAGTGGACCGTAGAATAGTGCTTTTATCTGAATGGTGGTGTGCTCTATTGAAATTGTTTCAAGCAGAACACCGCAAACTCTCCCACAACCTAAGCACGGAATTTATTCTGTTGCTATAGGTATAAGATATCTGAAGAGATGATCTTGATTCTAGTGGGAGTTATTTTAGTTATGTTGTAAACTTTACAGAGACATGCTATGGCAGTGTTTGTGTAAGTTAAGACTGACATCAGTATTATTTAATGATTGGATGATTAAATAATGGTCCCAAAGTACTTTATGGTCATCTTATAGGTCATCAAGTTGAAGACTTGATCATGAAACCCTATAAGTAAAAGATGACATAAATTATGATTGTCCCTAGTCAAGGTTGTTAAAATGGGACACTAACAACCGCGCAGACTAGTATGTGAGGTGACTGTTGGACTAAGTTTCATGGAGTCAATGATATGATTATCACAGTCAGTCACATAGATATATGTTGGTGAACATATGATCGGGCATGACCCGCTTAATGAGAACTCCACAGGATAGTTATATATAAGTGTCATGGGAGGTTCTCATTACGACTATAGAGTATAGTCCTTAGACCTGAGTTCATCATGCTTTCTAGCATATGAATTGGTGCGCTTTGACCTTGTCAAACGTCGTTCCGTAACTGGCGGCTATAACGGCATTGTTTCGACGTATCATGAAGTATGTGTAGAAACAGGGATGGAACAAGATGGGATTTGTCCCTCCTGTAATAACGGGAGATATATATCTCAGGGCCCATCGAAGATTTGATACTGAGAAAATGCATGGCCGTGCTCAAACGAGGTGATTGTCAGTCGTTTGTTTTATCAGTATAGATCAGAAGTTCGATGAACATGATGTTGGCTATAATAAGGATGACACAGTCTCTTGCCTTATGCCATATCGAGATATAGAGACGAAGGGATTATAGGAACAAGTGATTCCAGTACAAGTGGGAGATTGTTGGGATTATGTCCTGAAATCACATTGTACGAACTCTAGAGATAGTTGTATTGTCGAGATCGGACAATTCATGTGATACTGGGTAGTCATAATGTTTTGCTAGAAACCAATTATGACAAATGAGTTGTAACTCGTTTCCAGTATCGTGTGAACCTACAGGGTCACACACCTAAGCAAGTTGGATATACTCTGCATGGGAATTGATCATTGGCATATGATCTGGTTGATGTGTATTGGATACACATCGAATATAGTTTCAAAGAGGCGTATCGATCAACACCATTGGGTGCGTCGGTCGATACAGGACGTGTGTCGATCGACACCATTAAGTGTGTCGGTCGACACAATGGCGAAACCGAAACTGATGTTTCGGTTCACCTCGAGGTCAGTATATAAACACGTTTTGTATCTCGACCGTGTAGTCGTTCCAGTGCGCCGCCAAGAGTGTTTTCTCAGAGAGAAAAACACATAGAAACCTCTGAAACTAAAGTCCCAAGGAGATCCGAGCACCGGCGCTAGCAACCCGGCGGATTCCAGCTTGTGTGCGTGTGGAATACGATAGTGGCGCAGCATCTGAGGCGCAATAGATCTCGTGCTACCTGATCAATCTTCCGCTGCCAAACACCAGGTAATCACGAGGTGAGATCCAAATTCAATTAACTAGACCCTAGATCCTAGGCTATCGGGAACTCGCGAGAATTCTGAATCTGTAGAATTGGCTCGGATTCCCAACAGATTCTACTTGTTTTAACATCCCCTAGCTATTTCTATAACCCATTTGCAAAGATTCCAAGGTAAGAGCTCTCATTTTCATGATTTTCAGAATTGATTTTAGGGTTTAGAAATTAGGGATTTTTAGGCTTGAAATTGATGAACCAGTACTGATTAGACTTGATTTAGGTTGTTTAGTGATGGATTCTTGCTGGTTGTGTGGTTCTTGAACGAATTTAGAAACGATTTTGAGGATTTGATTGTCAGCTGTGAAATCGCCTAGCAACGGTCGTTGCTCTACGATTTCACAGGGAGTTTTCTGCCGAGACTTACATGTTTAATTCTTGTTTTGCAGATGCCTCCTCAACCGTCCCGCAAACGCAGAGCCACTGCCGCAGCTGCTACAACAGCTCATCATGCTCCACCACCAGAGTGGTTCCACCGAGAATCACCACATCCTGAGCCTTATGTGAGAGTTGGTCGGGCAATAGCACCGCCTTGGCCTAGAGCAGACCAAACAGAGATCCCGTCAGATAGGGTGTGGCCTAATGATATTGCTGAGTTCCTCAAGACCGCTGAGTTTACAGAGAGGCCACTACTTAACCATTGGGATGAGTTCGACACGTTGTTGTACAATGGTTGGTGTGGCATGACGCTTAAGCCAACCAAGTTTGCAGATTACTCTACTTGCAAGAGTCTGGGCATTGCTGAGCAGGTTCTTACACTGTGTAAGGGCATTGGTCTAGGGACAATGCCTATGCAGCCTTACGACTTGTACCCTGAGTTGGTGAGACAGCTGCTAGCCACTTGCAGAGTGGTTTATCCGGACCCAGACAGCAGGAGTGCCTCAGGAGGTATCTTTACCTTCATGTGCTTAGAAGCCATGTATCGGATTCCTCTTCTCGATATCTGCAGGATTTATGGATTCAGCACTGAGCCGAGACGTATTGGCATGAGTCTTGAGTGGGATATGGAGGAAGCTCAGTTTTTCTGGGAGTGTATTGGCAATGGTCGATACAACTCGAGACAGACACCGGTGAAGCAGGTTAGGCATCCGGTTCTGAGATATGTTCTGCACATCTTAGGATGAACTTTGTTGTGCAAGTTTGAAGCCAACAAGATGCGCAAGCTTGAGATGGAGATGCTATTCATTGGACTGAGGGATCAGTTTGACGTCACCCCTTTGAGAGATCCCACTAAGGGACTCAACTTGGGAGTTGTTTTCGCTCAGCACTTATGCGACCTGCAGAAGAAGCCATTTGATGGTGTGGACACTGAGACGGTAGGGAGTCTTCTTACTCC
Source organism: Orychophragmus violaceus (assembly GCA_030180135.1). Lineage (NCBI taxonomy): Eukaryota > Viridiplantae > Streptophyta > Magnoliopsida > Brassicales > Brassicaceae > Orychophragmus > Orychophragmus violaceus. The sequence continues at coordinate 51,544,498 of CM058240.1, read as the reverse complement.
CATCTTCATGCATTGCAGGATTCCCTTAGAGGGCACAGAGTGTAACACTCCCAAGGAGTTCCTTGATTTCAGCCACTTTCAGAGCGCCACATGGCTCAAGGAGGGGCGCGTATGGGTCTATTACGACCCTGCCACTTCGAAGCATGGTATAGATCTTCCTGCTGCCGGTCATACACGGATTGATACGCTGGATGCATTGAGATTCCGACCACCGCCGAGAGATCGGCGCAGCATTCCTTCTATGGCTCATCCGCTGGGAGAGCCTTCTACGAGAGCTTCATCTTCCTCTGCACCTCCTGCGCCTGCTGCTGCTCCTGCTGATGATATTGGCCCTTATCCCGAGATTTCAGTGCCTTATGGTGATATGTCTGTGGCAGAGTGGAGAGAGCGTGAGGATGGTATTCTACGGAGCATCTGGAACTTCATGCGTACCTGTACCTGCAGGAGACAGCCACAGATACACCATCCAGCACCTTCACGACGTAGACGACGATCTCCGACTCCCGGTTCTTCGAGTGGTATTGATCGTATTGATGGGATGGAGGATGAGTGATTGAGTATTGGCATCTCTAGACATTCGGTTATGTACTCTTTTATATTTTCTTTCTCTTTTTCACTTTTCTTTTGCTTTTCTTAGGATGTTATTGTTTCTGGATGTTATGCTTGATTTGATACATCAATTGCTTTGATTTTATTCTGTTTTCAGTGTTTTCAGCTTGCAGGATTCGAAATTTGATAGATTCCAATGGACTAACCTGCTAACTTGCTGACTGATCCGAGTATTCGCAGTGCGTCGATCGACACACCACTATGTCGATCGTCACAACACGATCGAAATCGCATTGCAGCGATCGTTGCGGTCCTGAGCAACGATCGACCACACACGAAAAAATCGCCTAGCAACGGTCGATGCACCTAGTGCAACGGTCGATGCAGGTGCGACAGAGGTAAAATCAGACAAAACTCAATCGTCCATTAACATTTTTGTTTTTCTTTTTACCAACCCTTAGCTTGACACTACTGGGGACAGTGTGGTTTAAGTGTGGGGGAGGTGCTACTGACTTTAGCTTTCTGTTTTCTTAGAGTCAGTCCAGTTTTTCAAAAATTTTGTTTTATTAAGTCAAAACAAGTTTAAGTAAGAAACAATGATTTTTTGAGAAGATTAACAGCACTTGCAGGAACTTAAGTAACCATTGGGACTAGTTTGCAGATGATCTATGACTATTAGAAAACCCAGACACAAATCAACCTACTGAGGACACCCACATCACTTCAGGTATCAGAGGATCCTTTTACTGACTTCACCTTAATACTGACTTAATTTTCTCACCTAAGGGCTTGGTATACCTTGTGTCGGATTCCCTTGTTAGTTCTGACACAGCCTGTAAACCTGTCCTATTTGGTTCCCTTCTCCCCTTCCATAAAAAAAGAAAGATAATAAACTGAGAATGAGTTAGTAACTCCGAAGTGGTCTCTGGGAGTGGTAGCTACAACTATCATATCCTGTGCATCCATGGAATGTGTCCAAAGTACACCCCTTAACGGGAAGAGCACTGATAAAAAAAATAAAATTATACCCAATGGGGAAAAATCAGAATGCTAAGGAAGGGAAAAGAGAAGAAAGGGACCAAAGAAAGATAGTATGGTGGTCTAGAGCTGACAAGGTAAGAGTCCATGTGCCTTTGATCGATACTCCTTAGGTGAGACCGCACTTAAATACTTGCAGAAGTCAGTAGGGTGAATTTGAATGCGTGAATGTGATTGTGGAGTTTACTTAGGACAGTTGCTAAGTGTGGGGGAAGTATATGTTGGTCTTGATGTCTGCAGGTGAAATCTTTCATGTGGATTACTAAAGGGAATTTGAGTGTTATTGCTTCAACGATGAAAAGAGTTTCTGAAGAGTTTTCAAACCTCTTCACCATTCTAGTTCTTTGTTTTGCTTGAGGGCAAGCAAAGGCTAAGTGTGGGGGAGTTGATATATCATGGTTTTTACTGGTTTTATGCCATGATATAAGTCTTTTTTAGAGTCTATTTGTGTTTCTTTAGAGTCTTTTACAGGTTTTATTAGGTACACGCACGTTTGGAGCTAATGTGGTGATTATGGAGCTTATTGGAGTGATTTGGAGATTTGGTCCGAGAGAGAGAACTCACTGTCCAGTTTTGGGATCTGCAACGATCGACGCACACCTACATCGGTCGATGCACTACGCGAATGGGCCAGACTCGGCGGTTTAATGAAGAATGCTGATATTGCAGAAAAGCCCAGAAGTTCCAGATATTTACACAGAAGCCCAAAACGTGTTTTGGCAATTTAATTAGGTTTTTAGATCAGTTTTTAGAGACGCTTACATACGCTATCATAATTTAGAGCAGAAAGTTTTTAGAGCTTTTGGGGCTGATCTGATCCTGTACTACACCTTTATTTTGGAGAAGATTTCGAACCACTTTACTTGTTTTAATCTCTTTTATGATATCTAATTATTCATTGATTATGTTTACATCTTCTATGTCTGAGTATATTCATAGTTAGGTTTAGGGTTTCTCATTAAGGAATTCATGATTTGCTAGACTTGTTTAATTCAGTTAAGGATTCATATCATATATGTTCTTAGATCTAAATTGTGTTTAATGCTAGGTCTAACCTGATCAATTAGAATCTAGATCTTAGGTAGCTAAATACGACACGAAAGTGTGGTTTAGAATCTGAACTATTTAGGTTGAGCAATTAAACTTCTCGCAAAGGAATTTGGTTTAGCTTAATTGTGAACATATCGAACTTGGAATTAAAGCTGGTTTAATCTGTTAGTAATTGCAAAGGAATTTGGATTGCTGCACTTAGACTTAGAGAATTCTCGCAACGACAGTTGGTTAATTCTATATCCGTGTTTTGAGTTCTAGAACTGTGCTTAATTAGATCATGGCTGAATGAACTGTGTGCTTGTCTGATTTCCTGAGAACGCCCTAGACTTAGCGCCCTTAATTAACTGCTTTCACAACCGATAAATCTTGCTACTTTTTTACTTTCTCGCATTACTTTTAGTTACATCACATCTGCTTTCTCTTAGTTTAATCTCTTAGTTCTTAATCTATCGAAACCGGAGTCTCTGTGGATTCGATACCCTATATACTACAATCACTTGACTGTGCACTTGCAGTAGAATAGGATTAAAACTAGACCCCTATCACTCCACTAACTGCTGCTTTGGAAACCATGTCCTTCATTCGCCTTTGGCAAATTTGTTCAAATTTTGCTTAAACAACACCGGTAAGTGAGGGATGCCAATGATGTACTTTCTACACAAGAAAATGTAGAAATGTTGTTAGTAGTAAAAATAAACAACTCAAACAGTAATATAGTTAAGGAGGATTACCGTGAATTCGAGAAAGTATCTTTCTCTTCTTGGAAAATCAACACAACTCCAACTGTAATACGGACCATCAAACTTGTTGGTGAAAACTTTGGTAATCTTACGGATCAAAGCAGACTTGTCCTTGCCAAACCTATAAAACGCAAACACAAGGCTCACAGACATCACACGCTTACAAACATATCACAAGACTTACAGACATATAAGCATTACTAGGACCTAGGACAATACTCTGAATCACAGACATAGAAGTATTATCAGAACCAGCTACAAGACTCGCATCAAACAGAAGCATACAGACTCACAAACATATGAAACTTAAACATCTAACAAACATATCACACGCTTAGAGACATATCACAGTCACAATACATTAGACATTAGAGTCATATAAGCATCACACGCTTAGGACAATACTCACGGGTCACAAGAAGGGCTACAGTCACAAGACATTAGACATTAGAGTCATATAAGCATCACACGCTTAGGACTAACATCAAAACAACTAAGACAATACCCTGAATCATATATCACACGGGAACACAACCATAAACTCAAGACATATAACCACAAAATCACGACATACCACAATAAACTCACGCAATACCTATGAATCATATTCAGACATATAACACAAGAGAGACATAGAGCTTACCAAGTAGTGCCAGGCTCTAATGTGATTCGGTTTATGAGTTGTTTGCTGAGATGGATGAAGATATTGAAGAGAATATTGCAGCTGGAGTGGTTTACTTATTCATTGGAGAAGTTACAAGAAAAAAGGAAAACTTACAAAAAGGTGGAATATGAAATATCTTAACAAAAAGGATATTTTCTATATATTTATTTAGGTAAACTTGAGGAGCAATTTTAGCCTAATATAAAGAGGAGAGGCGTGGCCTTATGAAGATGCAAGAGCTGAGAGAATAAAAACTCAAGAGAGCTTTTGTATTTGTTTAGGTTGTGTGTGCGTTAAATTCTAGGCTCTAGTGGGAGTTTAACTCAGGTGTGTGATCCTAAAGAGTTCTTGTATTGAATAGATCGTTTGTTCAATAGGGTTTGATCTATACGTTTGTAATTGGTGGTATTATTTTCTATTCAAGAGAATTTCGAATTTGAGAAAGAAACTTTGTGTTATCTTACTTTCTACAGTTATATATTTACCTCACCTGCACTTTCAGAACATACCTCCATGTATCTCAACAGGTAAGCTTCAAGGGTTCGACGTAATCTTCGCATCCTAAAGCGGTCACTACCCAAAGAAAATCATCTCCATTAATGGTCTTACGCTTCTCTCTTTGGATCTTATCACTCGCTCTGCTTGTCAAAATATACAAAAACCACACTGCATCATACAAACAAAAAAGGAGATAGATTCATAACAAGAAGTAAAGAAAATGGTAACCCACTTGACTTGTAGCGATGAATCAGCATATCGTTAAATATCCCAACGACAAATGTGGATGCAGCCCAAAATTCCAATTTACAGAACAAAATATTTGGGCAAAGTTGAAAAGGCTTTACTCGCTGGTGGTGAAGCTAATGAATTCAAGCACAATGGTGGTATCAGAGAAAGGTAGAAGGAGGAAACTTTTAGTGACACCTGCAAAGGAATCGTAAATTTCAGAGATCTCTAAACAAAATATAAATCTGGAAACTTGTAATCATACGAATTAAACAGCAAGGAACGATAACACGTAAATTATGTATCGCCACAACTATTTGATCAACAACATACAAAAAGGAAGATGAATTATTGATTCAGGACCTTGTGCTCGGATCCCGAGACAACGGGAGAAAACAACAAAAATACATGGAGGATATTTTAGATCACAAACCATGGGGGAAGAGAAGAAACCGATGTAATTGGAGGAGTTTTTATCTTGTATGACCTTTATCTCAAACTGTTATCTTTTTCCCCTGAGAAGTTACATTTTTATTAGCCATGGTGGGATATGTTGTTGAGATACAAAAGCAGGTACAAGATAAAACCTTCTCTAGAAACTAAACTCAAAAAGGGAAACTAAGAACAGACGGATTAATGGAATATACCCGGAAACTGGACCCTACAACTAAAAAAGACATATATCAAAGATACTCAAAACCTAGTAATAACAAACACGCTTGCAAATCTTGACTCCCACAAGAAACTTTGAAATAGATTTATCGATGTTTCCCACGGTCCACCAAACGATATCATATGCAACCTTAAGATCCTCAGAGAGACACACACTCAAAATAAAACCCAAAGAAACAAGACTTCATAACCTGACAAGACATAACCACTACTAGTTAGACTCTTTCGGATATGGCTAAGGCACACACATAAGCGTCTGAGAAACACCAAGAAAGAAGCCCTAAATTAAACTAAAATCTCCAAGGTCGGAAATTGCCGTAATGCTGCCGGCCGAGAATGCGGAGGAAGCGCCAATAACGAACAATGAGAATGTTGTTACTCCAGTCGTTGAGGAAAACATTGTAGAGGAGAAGTTGACCTTGAGAATCCGAGCGAAGGAGAGAGTGAAGAAGACGGAACAAAGAGGAGCACAAAGAGTGCAGAAGAAGACGAGGTCGAGGAAGATACAAACCTGAGACTCTTGGAGCTAAACAAGAATGGGGGAAAAGAAGGCGAGAGCGATAAGGCAGACTTGGATGGGGCTCGTGAAGTAGAAGAATCCCACGACAGCTCTGATTTCCATTCGGTAAGTATTCCCATTTAGTTATGTAAAACTAGGGAAAATTGAGAAAATAGTTTGTTTTAGTTTGGAAATTTTAGTTTTGTATGCTCATCTTGATGTCAATTGATATAGGTGTTAAAATTGGATTAGATGACTATAGTTATTGAAATTGGATTAGATGATGAAGAAAGCATATGAATTTGTTGGCTGTTAAGTAAAACTAGAAAACTTGGTAAAACTAGACTTAAGTAAATTTGGCAAACTTGGTAAAACTAGACTGTCGTATTACTGGAATAACTTGGTAAAACTTACTGTTGCAGGAATCCGGTGATGAAACGATAACACTGAGACCTCTCAGAATTTACTTCCCCGCAACGGAGTACAAGAAAAAATCAAGATATCTACGAGGTGCTACGTTGTCGATTTTATGTTGACTCTTGATAATTTGAAGCCTCCGCTAACGAGTAATGAGAGGAATTGGTTTGAAGAGCATCTGAAGTTCAGACACAGTTTTCACTTGCCAAAGGGTGGAAACCACAAGCTGATGGGCATGTGGATGCTACTTCTGCGAACCGCCTGCATCGAGAAGAGAAAGTAAACGGCGTTCTGGTCCGTTATGGTCTGAGGGAGCACTCATTGATTTCTGGATTAGACTGCCAAAACTATCGTGAGGAAGGAGTTAAGGAACTCAATAGTCAGAGCCAAGATGTCAAAGAGAAGCCAAAGGGGAGTGAGTTTCTAGAGATAAACTGAAGATGATTGTACTCTACTTCCTTTGCAGTATTATCATTGGTCAGACGAAACGTGGAGACGATGCTACTACAGTGGTGGATTTATTTCTTAGAGTTGTCGATGATAGAGTTCCGCAAGACTTTTCCTTGGGGGAGATTGTGCTTCGATCACATTCTCAGTGATATCTCTCACACGATGGATCATTTTGGAGGGGTGTCAAGGAGAACAAATTATGGCTGATTCCCGGTTTTTATATCCCTTTGGAGATATGTAAAATTAAGTTGTGGTTTTAGTACTTATTCCAACTTTTTCATAATTGAACCTATCTCTAACTAATATCAACTATATGTGTGTTGTTGAGCTGTTAGCGTTTGAGGAAACACCATAGTTAGGGAGTAAATTCTGCGAGCCAATTCTAGAGACATACAATAATTGTCCAAGGATGTCCAAGTCTTAGTTCAAGAAGAGAGAGATGAAAGGGATTCCTCTTTCAAAAATCAATGAATAACTTGGTAAAACCAAGTATCAAGACATTGATAGCATCCTGCCAACTCGATATGGAGAATAATCTCTTCTTGATGAAATCATCGAAGAAGACGATGTCCATGATCGCGACGATCCTGATGTTGAGAGTTGGATGAAGCGTCTTGAGGAAGGAAATACAGTATTTCTGAAGAGATGTACAACAAAGAGGTGGCTGCCCGAGTGGAAGAGGAAGAGGAAACTCAGAAAGAGTTGGAAAAGGGACATGCTGCCACTGAAACACCTGGAAAAACGACTGTAAACGATTTGGTCAATAATTTTCGACAAAGTATCGAGAATTCCTCAATTACGACAAAGCCTGATTTTATTATGTTCTTCTTCTTTTCTGAAATCTCCTTTGATTCATATCGTTAATCTCTCTCCAAATCTTCTTATATGCTCACCCATCTCAAAATGGTATCTCTTCTTTCAATCTTTTATTCGAGGCTCTCAGTTTAATCGCTAACTTTGGAAGAAACCCTATCGACCCTCTCAAAATCTTCTTTGAACCTCTCAATCATAAAACCCTCCGTGATACGAGCCCTACAGCTACGAGTAAGATATGACGTTAGGATGTGTGTTAAACCCTCACGTGATTGAGATTTGCTTTGCTTTTGAAACGAGATTGCTTCTGAGTCTGATTGTTGGTTTGCTTATGATTTTCTTGGTGCTAGCTTGTTTTGGAACAATTGATTTTTGTTTTACAGGTTGTAAACGACTACTATATTCGTATTTCACCTTCAATATGGTCTACATATCCTGGATAAGTGGTTTGTTTATAACGAGTGTTTGATGAGTTAGAGTCTGATGGTTAGGATGTTAATCTTATAGTTAGCAAGAAACTGAGTTTGGGTCAAATCTCATGTTTTTTACCTAATTGTTTTTTTTCTTACTGTCTTTAACTATCACAGGTCCCTGATAAGGATTGACGACTAAATCCTTATGGAGTTGAAAAAATCCATTAATGGGCAAGCGTAGACAGCAAATACAATTTTCAGCGTTTGTGGCCCACCAAGAGCAACTGAAGGAAGCTCAACGTAAACTACAACACCATTTGCATCATAGGTTACTTATCACTGTCTCTTGCACTTCTTAATTTTTTGGTATATGATTTTGCAACTCATTAATGCAGTAGTTTGCGTATGTACATCGTTTGTTTCTATATACTAATGTTATTTTGAAGCAAATGTCTTTTACATTTCTTGTACAATTCAAATAACAATATCAATAATTACCAAATCACAAATTTAATTAATCCAAATGCTTGTTTTTACGAAGAAAAGTCAACAAACAGTCGTCAATTATTTGCAAAATATTTACCATCAGCGTATTTTGATTTTCCGTATGGTCGCCATATATTACGACTAAGTTGTGACTATATAAGACAGTGAGACTGTAGTCAGCAAGTAGTGACACAATCATTACCATAATCGAATCTGACTGTTCTGATTAGACGATGCGTAGTCGTTAATTTAGCCATAAAATAGTCGTTAGGTAATAGCAAAATGCTTACCATAATCATATATTGATGTTCTTGTTATTCGTCAGATCATCGGTAAGTTAGTCAAGAAACAGTCGCCAAATAGTCACCTTATATTACAACTACGTTGTGACTATGTTAGACAGTCACGTAATAGTAGAAAAGTAGTGGCTGAATCAGTACCATAACACTACAAGAAATTTGCGTATTAATAGTTACCGAAAAACGCTATGTATCAAAACGATAGCGTTGTGTTACCCGCTATGTCACCGACCGCGATTAAAAGTCTGACACTTTAGATAGCGTTTTTTGTAAATGCTATGGTATATATATTTTAAAGATAGCGTTTTCAATAAATGCTATGGTATATATTTTGAAGATAGCGTTTTCAATAAATGTTATAGTATATATTTTTAAAGATAGCGTTTTGCAATTGTCATCTATATTTAAATATATCAATTTTTATATTAATATATTTTGGTCATTAATTTTCAAATTTTGTTTTTTTAAAACTAATTTTCTGAAAATATTAAATTTAAAAACGAATAAATTGAAGACAAATATATTACAAAATTGTTAAGATTACAAAGCTTGTTTCAAGTCTCAAATAAGCTTAAAATGTAAAACAAAATTGACCTAATGACTAAAGCACAGAACTGTACTATTGAAAAAATGAGCTAAACTAAATCAAAACCTTGAGCTCGCTTCTCGACCTTAGTCTCCATATCATCCACTTGACTCATATAGAGACTTATTTGATCTTGATGAATTTACCAACTCGTATCCGAGTGCAGAGCATTCTTGTGTATCCACCAGCTCTGTAAAAAGCTTGTGAATCACATTGTCTCCTCTAACAAACCCAGTAACTCGCCTTGCTGCATCAAGTAAACCCTGTAATTAAATCATTTCATCAGTCATCATCAACTGCAATTACAGTTCCAAACCAACTATGGTGTCTCTGATTATACAAAAGAATAGTCACATAGAATTCTGAAACACAGTCAGCATCTGAAAATTCCATAGGGGAGACAAAAAAGCCATTGATTTTGCATTGCTAAGTTCATAAACTTGTTGGAAAAAAGGTTAATCGATACCTCTTTGCCCAATTGAACCATATTATCAGCAAGACGACAAACCTCTTTAGCCTGCAAAGTTCAATATTACTATTCGAAGTAAGTAATGAGAAACATTTTTAGAACAAAACTGAAGATGAGCCAGACGTAACCAGTTTGATAATCAAATTTCACCTACCAAGAACACCTAATTATGAACAAATCAAAAAAAAATTATACCTTTGTCAGTATGATATCTAAGATATCAGTCTCTGCTTTAGATTCACATAACTCGACTTGGTGGCTGTAACACAATATAAAGAATCAAATTAAGTCACCAAAACGAATTATCAGGATATAATGAAATTGAAAAGAAAGAGATGTTCCAACCTGAAGTAACATCGCAGAGAGCGAGTAGGATGGTTACGGAGACCAATACGACGTGGTTTTGGGCAAACAACAACAGTCTGATCTCTTTCAATCACTGAAACGGAGCTCCTCAGATCTCCTCCGGCAGCGAAAGCGTTTGGCTGAACAGCCCAGTGATTCATCTTTCTTTCGAACTAACAAACAAAAATTAACGTAAACCTGTTTCAATCAAAATTTGAATTGTAAAATGAATTAGTCTATTGATATTATGAATCTGAGAAATAAAAAATTATCCAGATATGGATAAATCAATCACTTAGAACCAAACGAACACAAATTCGAATCAGTTCCAGAACAGATCCGTCAATTTTTTTTGGAAAACATGAGACCAAATCCATAGATCTAAAGACGTAAGAATCCAAAACAGGATCTACAGATCAAAAACCGGAAACAGAGTCTCCGATCTAAGAAACTGACGAAATCTATGGAAGACTCAAGCAGTGAACAGAGAACAGAGCTAGAGACCAGACGTTGGAAGGGAAGCTTACGGATCCAGTGACCAACACCTCGCTCACACATCCTCGCCACCGGGCTTGTCCATGACGATGAGCCAATGCTCGTAGTCGCAGCCAGGAAATAGCCTTGAAATCGATACGAATGAAGCAATTAGATGATTATTTTTTTGGTTAATTAATTTATTGTTTGAGTAATCAGAAAAGAACGAGAAGAAGAAAAACAGGAGGACAAATCTGATCCGTTGATCAATATATCAACGGTCGGTGATGATTAAAGAAAAAGTAATCCTTGTACATGTGGTTTAACCAGTCAAATATTTTCACTATTTTTTATGATATATTTCTATTATAATTAACTTTATTTGCAAAATTATTATATTTTATTATATATTATGTTTAGTTTTAGAGTTTAGATTTATAAAATTATTATATTTCAAAATTTATTATAAGTATTTTATTATATTATTTGATATTTAAAAATTTAGTATTTATAATTAAGGGTTAAAAGTTTAGGATATATGATTTATGTATAAGATATAAAGTTTCAACTCTTAGGATTGTATCATAAACCTAATAAATATAATTATATGCTTATATACTAAACTTCAAATTCTATACCCTAAACTAATTAGTGATGTTTAATATTTTGTGTATGATTAAATGTTTAGAATTTTAGGGTTTAGGTTTGTGTTTAGGGTATAGAGTTAAGGTTTTATAATTTAAAATTTTAGTGTTTATGATTAAAGATTAAAATTTTAGGGTTTAAGATTTGTGATTAGGATATATAATTAATGTTTTAGAGTTTAGGGTTTAGGGTTAGAAGTGTAGGGTTTAAGTCCTTAAGGTTTGTATTTATGGTCAAGAGTTTAAGTTTAGAGTTTAATATTTTGTGCATGATTAAATGTTTAGAATTTTAGGGTTTAGGTTCGTGTTTAGGGTATAGAGTTAAGGTTTTAGAATTTAAAATTTTAGTGTATGATTAAATATTAAAATTTTATGGTTTAGGGTTTGTGTTTAGGATATATAATTAATGTTTTAGAGTTTAGGGTTTAGGGTTAGAAGTGTAGGGTTTAAGTCCTTAAGGTTTGTATTTATGGTCTAGAGTTTAGGTTTAAAGTTTAATATTTTGTGTATGATTAAATGTTTAGAATTTTAGGGTTTATGTTTGTGTTTAGGGTATAGAGTTAAAGTTTTAGAATTTAAAATTTTAGTGTTTATGATTAAAGATTAAAAGTTTAGGGTTTAGGATTTGTGATTAGGGTATATTATTAATGTTTTAGTGTTTAGGGTTTAGAGTTAGAAATGTAGGGTTTAAGTCCTTAAAATTTGTGATTATGGTCTAGAGTTTAGGTTTAGAGTTTAAGATTTAAAAAATATTTATAAATTATTTCAAAAAGTTGACATTTGTATATAATTAAATACTCATTAATTTATATAAAAATATTATATTTTTTTGTTAATATTAAAAGGAAAAAGAGAAATCTTATTTTGTTAGAGAAAAAAAAAAGTTGGAGGGAACAAAGTAGAGAGAGGGAAACTAAAAAACAAGGGAGGGAAGTAGAATTTTTGGCGCTCATTTTCCAGCGTCAGTTATACATAGCGTTTCATGTCAAACCGAGTAAACATAGCGTATGTATTTTTGTAAACACTATCTAAAATACCAGAATATATCAACCATGGCATAAACACTAAAAACGCTATCTGCAACTGCTATTAGTACTCGAATTTCTTGTAGTGTAATCATATTTGGGTGTTCCGATTCGTCGCTGGATAGTCGTTAATATGGTCGTTATACAGTCGGTACATAGTGGCCAATTGTTACGACTACTTGGTGATTATATTAGACACTCACTTATTAATCATCCATTAGTCACTTATTTCAACGACTATTTTATGACTAGGTTTCTCCGACTACGTGTGGACACATCTTTTAGTCGCATAGTTATTGATGTGTAGTCGGAAGTTAGTTCTTATATATTGATATGCTCAAAGTTTAATCAATAGAGTTACACTGCAAATGCACATATATACAATTATAGTATATAGTGGTTGAATCCACATAGACTCAAGAATCTTGCGATAGATTGTCAAGTGTCGAATTAAGCTAAGCAGCACTAATAAAGCAGTAAGCAATGCAGAATGTAAAGAAGGCGGGTTGTAAATCAAGCAAACGAAGCATCAGGTCAACATAGTTCTCAGGAAATCAGGAATACAGACTAATAAATTAATCGGGATCGAACGGTTCTAGAACTAGAATCACAGAAGTACAATAGACCAACTTTCGTTGTGAATCTTAACTATGTCCAGCAACCTAGCAAACCAACTTTCGTTGCGAGTACCAGAGATCTTAAACATGCATTAATCTCAGGTTCCTTCGTTCACAATTTCCCTAATCCAAATTTCTTTGCGAATAGACAAATTACTCATCTAGATTCTTTTCTAGCAGATTAACCAACTTTCGTTGCACCAATCAACCTAACATCAATAATCTAAGTGACCAGTTCAGATTATGCTTTAAGATCAACCTAGATGAAGAACTAGAAGTTATGAATCCCAATTAATCAATTAACCTAACATTCCATGAAATCCCTAAACCAAACAAGTAAACTACTCAGACATGGCAGATGAAACACAAGACATGATGACTAGAATACTGAATATCATAAAAGAAATAAAGAAATAGGGGTTCGAAATCTTCTCTATGTCGAGTATCGGATCAGCCCGTCAAAGCTCTCTAAATCTCTCTGAATGTAAAATAAAGCGTAAGTAAAACTTAGCCAAAACAATGGTTTAAAAACCCTAATATAATAGATAAACACGTTTTGGGTTTCTTTGTAATTATGAAAAACTTTTTGGCCAGTCTTGCAATTTCCACAAATTTTCATTAACTCGCGAGAAAACTCTAAATCCCAACGTGCGTCGATCGATACCAAAGGTGTCGATCGACAAAAACCTCAGATGTTGCCTATGATTTCTTCTCTCTCGCATGAACTCTTCAAATAGCTCCAGAATGCGCCATAATATCCAAATGTGCACCATGCGTACCTAAATCTGTAAAACACCTGAAAAGACTCCAAAACACAATAAAAGTCTCGATAACAAAGACTTATATCATGGTTAAAACCCCTAAGAACCATGATATATCAACTCCCCCACACTTAGTCTTTGCTTGCCCTCAACCAATCAGAAAACCAAGATAAGGAGAAGAAGTTTGAAAACTTCAGAAACTTATTTCATCGTTGGAGCACCACACTCAGATTCCCTTTAGTAATCCACGTGAAAATAAACCTGCTGATATCAAGACCAAAATGTACTTCCTCCACACTTAGCAACTGTCAAGTAAACTCTACAATCAAAATCAAAGCATTCAAATTCATCATACTGACTTCTATAATATATTAAATGCAATCTCACCAGGGGAATATCGATCAAAGAACACATGGACTCTTACTATGTTAGTAGATGATTACCATACTATCATTTTCTGGTCCTTTCTTCTCCTTTTCCTTCCTTAGCATCTTATTTTTCCCATTGGGTATCATTTTATTATTATTTTTATCAGTGTTCTTCCCTCATTGGGGTATACTCTGGACACATTCCATAAAACACAAGAGGTAATAGGGGCCTCTACCACTCCCATGATCACTTTGAAGCTACTAGCTTATCCGCAGTTTAATACTCCTTTTTTTACTTTAAGGAAGGGGAGAAGGGAACCATACTTAAACAGGTTTACAAGTTGTTTCAGAACTAACAGAGGAATCCGATCCAAAGTATACTAAGCCCCTAGGTGATAAAAAGTAAGTCAAGTTAAAGGCGAAGTCACTAATGGATCCTCTGAATACCTGAAGTGATATGGGTTTCCTTAGTAGGTTGATATGTGTTGGGTTTTCTAATCGTCATAGATCTGCTACAAGCTCATCCAATGGTCACTTAATTTTCTGAAAATGTAGTAATCTCCTCAAAAAGTCCTATTTTCCTACTCAAGTTTGATTCAATAAAACAACTCAAATGACTCTATGAAAACAGAAAAAGGTGTGCCAGTAACTACCTCCCCCAAAATTAAACAACATTGTCCCTAGTGTTATAAAAGCTTGGGCTCGGGAATAAAAATAATCAGATTGAACAGATTCTGAAAAATCAGAACACTTACCTGTTTTCGGAATGTGTGTCGACCGACACAGAGAAGGTGTCGATCGATGCGTGTGCGAAAGGGGTGTCGATCGATGCTAAGGCTGCGTCGATCGATTCTGCTCATCAGTGACTTGTTCTCACGTCCTTAACAGACCAAAACAAGAAAAATCAAAGTAGACAAAACCAAAACATAAAATAAAATAAAAATAGACTCACTAGTGGGTTGCCTCCCACTCAACTCTTGTTTTTAGTCATTAGTTTGACTATTGGAAGGAGATCATACTCATGGGGGGTTCAACAGAGGCCTAGAGTGCTTCTGTGAATGTCTCCTTATCCAAGGTAGTGTATAAGCAGTAGGATCATGATATTTCCCAAGGAATGAAGGAATGGAACCATGGTGGGAGCGAAACTTGGGTGGTATACTGCATTTTCCTGCATTCACAGCAATGCAGTTAGGAGTTTTAAATCTATAGGAATCATACCTTTGCTTTGGTGAGGGAGCAATGTCTGGAGCTTTTTGCTTAGTACCAGTTGCAGGCTCTGAAGATGTTAGAGCAGGCTCAAGATGAACCGCCATCTTCTCCTCTCCAATCTGAATCTCTGGTTCCACCTCAACACTAAAGCTTTTTCCATCAATCAGACCACGCCTCACATCAATCACTACTCCATCAGTAGCTAAAAAGGATCTACCAAGCAGAAGAGGATCATTTGGCTCAACCTCATACTTCAGTACCACAAAGTCTGTTGGAATCAAGTAGTTTCCAACTCTGATACAAATGTCCTCTAGAACTCCTTCTGAAATTTTATTTGATCGATCATCTAGGATAAGAGAGATCCTAGTAGGCTGGAAGTCCATCAATCACAATCTCACAGCCACAGAGTATGGCATGAGATTCACAACAGATCCTAAATCGCACAGAGAACGCTTGAAGCTATCCTTGAAGATGGAACAGTCTAGCACAAAGACTCATGGGTCTGAAAGCTTCTCTGGAATCTGGTTCTGTAGTACTGCATTGATCTGCTTAGAAACAACCAACACCTCTTCTTTCAAATCTCCATCTGAGGAGATCATTCCTTTCGCATATCTCTGCAGACAAGGGTGTTTCTTCGGAACATCAACTAGTGGGATCTCAATCAGCTTCTTGTCCATCACTGCCATGCATCTAGCTTCATATTTCTCATGTTTGGACCTCTTAGAAGCTTTGTGATATGGAATGGTAGGCTTGTAGACTCATTCAGATATTGTTGCAGGCTTTTGGACTCGTCCGCGATTTGCGTCAACCGATGCAAAAGATGTGTCGGTCGATTCTTGCTCCTCAAAAAACATATATATTCTTTGGTCCAATCATGTGTCGATCGATACTGGGAGTGTGTCAACCGATGCCAATATGCGTTGAGCTTGCTGCGTCGACCAAGGTTGTGACTCCTCTGTCCTGATTCACGTCAAAACTTGAAAAATCGGATTTTGTGTCGACCGACATTGGTAATGTGTGTCGGTCGATGCTACGTATGTAACTAGTGAATATCCCATAGCTGCGAGTGCGACTGCTGGGAGCTAATCCAGCTCATGCCTCAGATCAAATTTCCTCTCCACTAAGACATCATTGACTTACTGCTTCTGATTCTGATCATTTTTTCAGATCCATTTTGTCTTTGTACAGCTCCAGCAGTCTGTTGAACCTGAACATCTTGTTTCTTCACATGGGTGCTCAGAGATTCAATCTTCCCATTCAAATCCAGGTACATATCATCTATTTTTCCATTGAAGTCCATTGTACTCTTCTGCTGACCTTCCAAAAGCTGTTCTAACAGACCAATCATCTTATCAAACTGCTCATTTTGTGGAGGAGGAGTCTGATATCAAGAAGAACCATAGTCTCTGGAGAATGAGTTGTTCTGCGAAAAGGGTCTCTAAAATAGAGGCTTTGGAATGTACCCAAAAGTTTGTCCCTGCTGATTTCCATATCTTTGACCTTGATAATCAGTTCCAGCTATGTAATTGACATTCTCAGACTCATCAACTGGTCCAAAAGTCTCTAATTCTGCAGCAAATTGGACTTGCTTCTTCCCAACTAGAATGTTATGGACATAATCAATCTTATCTTTCATCTCTGCGATCTGTGTTCCATCCATCTTTCCACCTGATTTCTTCCTCTCCAAATCAGCATTCTTAGTGCTATTTCTATACACCAAGTTTTTAATTAGCTCCTTAGCTTGCTCTGGAGATTTGGTAGTGAAGTCCCTATTGCTAGAAGCATCCAATGCCATCTGAAACCACAAATATACACCTCTGAAGAAAATGCCCAGCAATTGAACTTTAGAGAAACCATGATGAGGGCAGTCTCTTTGGTACATCTTAAAGCGTACCAAAGCATCCTTTAATGTCTCTGTAGGACCCTATTTGAAGCGTAGGATGTCCTCTCTCAACTGATCAGATCTAGAATAATCATAGAAGTGTCTCAGGAACTTCTTCTTATTGGCATCTCAAGTAGTCAGAGTCCCAGGTGGGATCTGCTTGAGCCAGTTTGCAGCTTCTACACAAGAGAGTGTTCGAAAAGCTTGTAGTGAAGGAAGTCATAGCTCACTCCATTATGCTTCATCCATGTGACCAATGACTCAAATTTCTCGATATGGTCCATAGGGTGCTCATGTGGGTGTCCATGGAAGAGATGCTGTCCAACAAGAGTGTAGTAGAAAGTCTTCAGCTCGAAGTCATTCCTCTGAATGGGAGGAGGTACAATCGCAAACCTATTAGCATAGAAATCGTCAGGTTTGTTGTAATCAGCAAGAGTCCTCCCAACTGGCACATTTGGTGGTGCATTAGCTTGTAGGTTTCCTCCACCTGCACCTCCTGCGCCTCCACCTTGTTATCATGCGTCCACATGCACAACAGGTTCCTCAACAACTGGCTGGACAATGACATTTCCATCCGTATCAACTCTCTAGTCCTGGTTGTTGTAAGCATTGTTTTCTAGATCCCTCAGAACACCATGTTCATCCTGAATCAATATCATAGCACTGGGATTCAACATCTTCAGTGGCTTCTGAGCTTTCATGTTCTCTCTCTCTAGACTTGCAAGCTCTTGATTTCGAATAAAAACGAGCTCTTTGTACGGATTAATCCTTAGTGTGCGATCGGGCATGAACTGTCTGATTTAAGCGAATTGTGTCGACCGACGCTAGAAGAGCGTCGATCGATGTTGTTTCGAAGCTGTGTCGATCGATGCAGAATTGTGTCGATCGATGCGCGTGTTCTTCTTCGAACCTGAAACACAAATAACGAGAGAAAACCAAAAAGAAAGTTAGTGTAATAAAAAAATGAAAAGCCTATTCTAAATTCTAAACTCAAATCTATCGAAGACTCAAAAGAGTCCCCGAAAACAGCGCTAAAAACTTGATATGCTCAAAGTTTAATCCCTAGAGTTACATTGCAAGTGCACAGATATGCAATTATAATATATAGGGGTCAAATCCACAGAGACTAAAGAATCTTGTGATAGATTGTAAAGTGTCGAATTAAGCTAAGCAGCAGCAGTAATAAAGCAGTAAGCAATGCATAATGTAAAGCAGACGGTTGTAAATCAAGAAAGCGAAGCGTCGGGTCAAGGGAGTTCTCAGGAAATTAGGAATACAGACTAATAAATTAATTGGGATCGAATTAAGAACGGTCTAGAACTAGAATCAAAGAAGTATAATAGACCAATTTTCGTTGTGAATCTTAACTATGTCCAGCAACCTAGCAAACCAACTTTCGTTGCGAGTTCGAGAGATCCTAAACATGCATTAATCCCAGGTTCCTTCGTTCACAATTTCCCTAAGCCAAATTTCTTTGCGAATAGACAAATTGCTCATCTAGGTTCTTTTCTAGCAGATAACCAACTTTTGTTGCACCAATCAACCTAACATCAATAATCTAAGTGGCCAGTTCAGATTAAGCTTTAAGATCAACCTAGATGAAGAACTAGAAGTTATGAATCCCAATTAATCAATTAACCTAATACTCCATGAAATTCTTAATGAGAATCCTTAAACCTAATAAGTAAACTACTCAGACATGCCTGATGAAACACAAGACATGATGAATAAAATACTGAATATCATAAAAGAAATAAAGAAACAGGGGTTCGAAAGCTTCTCTCTGTCGAGTATCGGATCAGCCCCTCAAAGCTCTCTAAATCTCTGAATGTAAAATAAAGCGTAAGTAAAACTTAGCATAAACAATGGCTTAAAAACCATAATACAATAGCTAAAAACGTCTTGGGCTTCTTTGTATTTATGAGAAATTTTTGGGCCAGTCTTGCAATTTCCACAAATTTTCAGTAACTCGCGAGAAAATTTTAAATCCCGAAATTCGTCTATCGATACCAAAGGTGTGTCGATCGACACAAACCTCATATGTCCCCTATGATTTCTTCTCTCTCGCATGAACTCTTTAAATAGCTCCAGAATGCGTCATAATGTCCAAATGTGCTCTAAACGTACCTAAATCTGTAAAACACCTGAAAAGACTCCAAAACACAATAAAAGACTCGATAACAAAAACTTATATCATCGTTAAAAACCTTAAAAACCATGATATATCATATATTGCGATTAAGCTACGTCTAATCGCCAACTACTATTGTTAGTCTTATAAATAGTCGTAACTGGCCGACTATTAATACAACTATGCGATGTAGCAGCTATGGATTTACAACTACCATAATTAGTCGTAAATTAGTCGTAAAACCGCGATTAACGACTATTCTTCGATTAAAAGTACAGTCGCAAAATATTGTTTTCTTGTAGTGTGGGAAATTGAAGAGCAATTCCTTTTTTGGACATAATATCCTGTTAAAGAGCATCTAATCCAGAGAGAACATAACCTTTTTAGGGCTTTCATATTTCCTTGAGATTTTCGATACAGATTTTGTGAATTGAAAATATTCTGGGTTGAATAATTGAGAAATATTATGGGTTGCAATTTCAATATCATAGGTTGAGAAATATTTATGTTCTTAGAAAGGATTTATTGAAATTGGTTAAATTCTTGAATTGAGAATTTGAGATTGCATCGTCTTCTTCCTCCACCTCGCAACTTCTTCCGGAGATCTAGCTTTTCTTTTTAATGATTCTCGTTTTTTGTTTGTTAACTATATCTAATTTTCTGTTTATTTGCCATTTAGGTTCAGGTATCTATTTTTTTTTCTTTTATTTTTATTTGAGGTGGTTTTAAAAATATGGATTTTTTAGTCTGATGGGTCAAAACTAGGGTCATGGTTATTTGAATCGGATTATTGGTTTAACGTTTTACTCAATGGTTTAGATCTAAACCATGGAATTTTATTTTGTGGGAAAATTAGATTCGATTTTTAGTTTGGGGGGAATTAAGTTTTTAACTTTCATTTTGTGGATATATAGATAGAGGGTATAGTTTGGTGGACATTTGATGCTATATGATACTTCAGGTCAATTGCACTGAGTGTATCTTTTTTATTTTTTTCTTGCAATTAGGTATCTTCTGAAATGTTTGTTCAATTTTGTATCTTTTGGGATGAGAGAGACAAGTAAAAGACTAAAATATCCTAAGACTAAATGACCTGACCAATAACTTATTTGCTAACTAGGAATTTTATGGTTGGGTATTTTAATAACGGGTCAGATCTAATTATTTTAGGTCTAAAAATTAAAATAAAAAATTGTCGTCTCTTCCGATCTTCTTTCTTCGTCTTAGAGTGAAGAAGGCAAAAACCCACATTCATCAGTCATTTCATACTCGTCTTAGAGTGAAGAAGGTAAGCTTGAAGAATTCTGATATTTCGGTTGTTATACCCAATAGAAAAAAGTTATGGAATTGATTTTTATTTTGCAGGCGATGGTAGACAAAGACCTACCAAGTAGATTGTACAAGACAGATCAATATCCAGATGGTCGACTGAATATATATTCCAAACCGGAGATACTAAACAAAGTGTGGCAGATAATGAAGGATAAGCCAGAGTGGGAGAGAATTCGGGACTCTAGTTTTGGATATTTGTTCAGGCTCCCAGTGAAACAGTGTTCAATTTCTGGGAAAATGATACATGGGCTGCTGGGGAGGCAACTAATTACCAAGAGGAAGTACGAGTTGACTACAGTTTTTGCGGGCCAACCATTGCGATTCTCATTAGTAGAGTTTGGAATGATAACAGGCTTGAATTGTTGTGAGTTCCCTGAAGAAGAAGACATAGAAGAGAGAAGTTTGGTGGTGGCGAAAAGTACTTCTGAGTGGGAAGACTTATTTGGCCATATGAGTAAGAGCAGGAAGAAGGGGGACCAAGGTGTTAAGATATCAGATATTCTTGAAATGCTTGATGATACAGACCTGGATGGAACTAAAAGGCTGAAGCTTGCGCTGATATGTATTGTTGATGGAGTCCTTATTAGTAGCAACAAGGTTGCAAAAGCAACACCAGAGTTTGTTGAGATGCTTAGCGATGTGGAGTATTTTTTGAGCTATCCATGGGGAAGATTATCCTTTCTTAAACCAATTAATTCAATGAAACCTTGTCCAAGAACGGGTAAAGTGGGTGAAGACCCTGTTAAAACATTCAGAACTCAGCTGCAGCAGCAAACAAAGGTCGTGTATGGATTCCCACTTGCATTTCAACTTCTAGTTTTCCGATGTATTCCTGGATTTTTGGAGAGGATGCCTAACCATGAATCAACTATGAGTTTCATGGATACTTCTTTCGAAAGGATCCCGAAAAACAACTAGATTAGTAGTGAGACTGTACTAGACATAGAGTTTGGAACAAAGGTATGTCTAGATCGTATCGTGGATATTTAAACAATTAGGTCTTTCCATTTACATTTGGCATTTCTCTATGTACAGGTAAAAGTGGTTCCTTATTTAAAACCAATGGGACCATTAGGAGAAGGCTGGGGGGAGTGGATAGACGAGATAAAAGATAAGAAGGTGGTTTATCTTGAAAACCTCGTGGATAGTAATCACGATTTGAAGAAGGAGGAGTGGCCTGGTGGAGATTCTTCTCAGAAGCATATTGAATACGTCCCAAAGGCTATTGTAGAGAACAAAAAAAAGAAGAAAACCTACACAACTTGCTGTTGAAGATGGGATTGAACTCGTCACCAAGCCTGTTGTGGAGAACAAGAAAAAGAGAAAGCTCCAATTACTTCCTATTGAATATGGGAGTAGAAGTGAGGCCAACTCGGTTGCCTACGAGAAATTCAAGGCTTGGACTGAAAAGAAAATAGAAAGTTTGGAAAAGGAGGTGACGGTGTTGAAGCTAAGAAACAAGTCAAAGGATTGTAGGTTACGTGTAAGGAAACCTCTAAACAGCCCAGCTCAGAAATGCAGTTTGACAGGCATGAAGAAACTTTTTTTAGGTGCAAGAAAGAAGGTGACGACGGAAAAACCTAACCCTGAAGTGTCGGAGAATGTTAATACTGGAGTTGGTGATCAATCTGGTGGACGTTCTGCCACCGACGAGGGCAATAATTGGGATAATGTGCATTCTATTATTTCTCAAGTCTGTGTTGATGAAACTTTTTTGATCAAGAAAATCTGGGATCTGAATTTAACATTGGCAACTTTTGTACTCAGCTGGATGACACGATTGATCCTTGTAAAACAAGGGATGAATCAATTTTTGGTAAGGAGCAGCAGCATGTGGGAATGATCACATATGGGGAGGATCAAAAGCACTCGAAAGATGTTTTGTATGCAGCTGAAAGTCTAGAAAACCTTGGAAAAGAGGGGGGGGGGGGGAGTAAACATTGCGGGGTTGCATCCATCAAACCAGGTGATATGCTGATAAATTAGAAAGTATTTTTTTGGGAGTTTGCATCCATCAGTGATGGTATTTTACTGATTGTTCATATGTTTGCCTTTCGTTGGGGTTAACGCTGCAGAATTTAGCATGGCCAAACCAAGAGTTGCAGCCCGGTGGAGGAAAAGAAAGGCGATCTATTGTCAAAGAGTGAAGTTTTTCATAGAAAAGAGACTGATGTCGTTGAGCATCAGGTATTGATGGATACCTTTGGTTTTTTTTAGTAGAGATGTCAAAATTTTATGTATCCATTTTGGCAGGATAAGACCACCACAACAGGTGAAGCAAAGTTAGACGGGTTATCTATAGGTATCGAAATGGACGAGGCAAAAGAAAAGGATGGAGGGATGGCTGATGAAAAACAAATAACGGTAAAGGATGATACACATAGTTAAGGGAGCTTGATGAATGTGAGACATTAACTAAGAATAAATAATTGTTTATTTATAATTTGGCCAGAATGGTATCGCACATCCTGTTGAAGAAAATCAAGATAGCGTATCCACAATGACCAAGATGGAGAGGTGGTGCACGCATGCGGAATTGGTCGATGGAAAGATGTCTTTGGGGCAAACTAAAGAAAAAACGGTAATTGAAGGAAAAGAAAAACTTTGTTAAGCTATTAATTTGGACAAGAGGGAGTTATTAATGATTTACTAATAATATACAGAGTGAGCCCGAGCTTGTATTTGAATTAAAGACTGATGACATACGAATGGAAAGCAAAATGGATACTTCAAAGGATAGTGAGAGAGATGGACAAGAGGAGTTAGGGAAAAAAAAAGAATCCACAGATAGTGAAGTGTATACCTCAGGGATTTTGTGGATACATTTGAACGCTTTGTTGTAACTGTTGTTTTATTCTCTTTGCTATATTTGGTAAATAAAGTTTTAATTTGAGAAGTGGTTTGTATGGATGTTGGGCAGGTTAATATGCAAGTTGGTGAAGAAATAGTTGACGGTGTATCCATTGCCGTGGATAATGCTTATGACGGGCCTAAACAAACAGATGGACAGATGTAACGCATAGTGGAGACTACATTAATCCGGGATTTCGAGGGAGATGGAGAACATGAAGTACCTAGCAAAAAACTATCCAATGAGGCTCAACTTTGTACTACCGAAGAGGTTATCAACGGCTTTTAGAAACGGGTGAAGAAAACCTGTTGAATATATGACCTTAATTTGGAAATAACTAATGAAGTGTAAATTTGTTTGGCAGAGTGATAATGGAAATCAAGTTGATGGAAACGAAGATGGCGTATCCATCGGAAGGAGAATGGACAGCAGCTGCAATCTCGCTGGAATGGAAGATGGACATGAGTCTTTATCTGAAGAGAAACAAGCAACGGTACGCGAAGTGTGGTTTTTGTTGTAATTGACACCTATTATGTTGGACATTGTTGAGTTATATAGTTTGTACTAATAATTGCCAGATTGACTCCGAAGTTATCTGTGAACTAAAAGCTGATGAGATACCCATGGAAGGTAAGGTGGATAGTTTATTAGAGGATAGAAAGGAAGATGGACAGGAGAGAGACACGACAAAGAAACAAGCGAAGGTAGTTTTATTTTATTTTGTTAAATAGTAGTTTTACAGTTTGAAAGGACATATTTTATGTATTTAACAGGAAACAGTGAACGTAGCCTTTAAAGAAGTTAACGCAACAAAAAACAAGGTTACAAATAAGAACAACAGCCGTAAAAAGAAGCGTGGCAAAAAGAAATACTGCTTCATAGCACTGAAGAAACGGTCGATCTAAGCGATTCTTCTCCTCCACCAAAATGGGTTAAACAAACTCCATCGAATGACGAGATTGAGCTTGCTCGGGTATTTGCAGGGTTAAGGGAAAGCGAAGATATGTTTATTGAGCACAAGAACGCTTGGCAGGAAACGCTGAAACTTTTCCCAACGAGGTCAGGATTTACTGCGCTTATAAGAAAGTTAAGTATGTTAGATTTACTTAAGGGACGAATAATTTGTAGGAAATACGACCTGAAGAACTTGATATTTGGGGAGCTGACAATCAATAACCAATTCTTGCTTGACATTGTTGAGCCGATGAAATTTTTGAACACAACGGTAAGTATTTTGAAAAATTGTTATATGTAATGGCATATATTATTAACATGTATGGTATATCGGTACTTCAGCATATGCAGGTACTGGCAGAGTACATATACATGAAAAATGCTAGGTACTTCAAAGCAGAGAGGGTGGTGTTCCTTCCCCCTTGGTTTTCAAACCATTTGCAAGGTCGACATAGGAGCTTCATGAAGTCAAAAGAGAAGCGAGAGTACCATTGGGACGAACGCATGAAGGAGTATGTATACGGCGAGTGGACGCACGGCCGGGTTAAAGCAAGGTGGTTTGAAGATGTCT
The DNA here is from genome assembly GCA_030180135.1 of Orychophragmus violaceus. Taxonomy (NCBI): domain Eukaryota; kingdom Viridiplantae; phylum Streptophyta; class Magnoliopsida; order Brassicales; family Brassicaceae; genus Orychophragmus; species Orychophragmus violaceus. Next base: position 51,519,460 of record CM058240.1, on the reverse strand, counting down.
CAACAGATTCCGTTCCCATGATTTGGGACGTAGATCACTGGGTCGGAGTTGTTATTAATTTTGAATTTCGGATGGTTGAACTACTAGACCCGTTGCCAATCCATAACAGTGGTGCCAAAGCTGCAAAAAACATTGCGCCAATTGTAGAATACATTGTGGAAGCATTTTTCAAGCTGGATCCTGAGACTAACAGTATGAAGCCAAGGGAACAAAGGAATTTACCACCTTATTCGTGGAGACGAGTGGAGACTGTGTACACAAATGATCGAGTAGGCGATTGCGGACCTGTTACAATGAAGTTTCTTGAGCTCAATGCCCTAGCCAGATCAGAAGAAATGGATCGAGTATGGCTTAAATTTTTATATTATAAATTTATTATCATGAATAATAACGCATTGGAAGTTGTAACAATGATTTGACGGCAAACAGCAATGGGTTGTTCGAAGTGTCCGCGTGTGGAGAAGTTCTGGTGAGGTGTTTGAAGTTGTGTTTTACACTAAAGTCCAAATATTATACTATATATTTTGTAAGATTTAAAGGAATCGTTAAATTACAGTGGATAGTGGATAGGATAAATTAATAGTAGATGGATACATTGATAAATGGATGGATAACGTAACAAAAAAGCAGTTATTAATAATATGAAACATATTTTATGGGAAAGAAATAAATCTAATTATTTAGGCTTCGAGAACGACATAAACGCCAGCGTTTTGCATTGGGACATTTACCAACCGCCACCGTCTCCCCAGCCGCCTTCGTTTTCCTGTCCGCCGTTTTCCAGACCGTGGTTTTGTTCCCCACCGTTGTGCACTACGACCTGACCCAAACCGCCTCCATTTGCATCCTGACCCAATCCACCGACGTTGTGCTCTATCTCAGGCCAACCACCGTCGAGTGGATTGTCTTCTAGCACAGGCCAGTCAAGGAAAGTCTGTGAGATTATTTGGAAGAAAACATTTGTCTCGATATTCCCGAAACAAGCATTACACATGCCCCAACCTTTAATATCCTCGTTAGTGATAGTAAGCCAATATTTATAAACGGAGCAAGGGCATGACCTTAAACTTCCAACATCAGTTTCATCCCTAATTTGAGCGAGATCGACGGCTATTCCGATACCCCAGGAGTAGCGTTCCGATTTCCTGACATGCCTCATAAGAGCACAAATAGCAAAACGGGAAAGAAATGGAATAGTCGAACCTGAGTCAAAGGATGGGTAAATAAATCGTCGGATGACTTCGAAACAATACATAGCAGATTTGCAACCTGCGATGGCAGAAGCTTTAATCTTTTTAAAAGCTTCTAATCTTCCACCGTATGTGTACATGAAGTCGGATATACCCTTCAAAAACCTGAGTCAAAGGAAGGGTGATGCCTCTTTGGTCTCCTTCGGATGGGCCCTCCTGGATAAGGTTAATTTGAGAATGGGTATCCATGTGATCGGCGTCTTGACAAAGAGTCCTGTAGACAGCTCGGGCTTTAAAGTGTTCTCGAAGATGATCACTCGCATTCTTTGCAAGGATTAGTCTTCTTACTTCCGGCGGCAGGTTTAGAAGGTTAGCACTACTCATTCTAAAAGTGCTGTATTGTGGTTAGGGTGAGAGTGAATGCGTAAACATATATTGTTTTATGGATGCCAAATGGGAGGAACGTTTCAATATCCCATGTGAATATAAATTCCCTAATACAAACACGTATCCATAGATTGGACGCGGTATCCGGTTGTGAAAACACGTAAATTTGAAATTTAATTTTATTTCAGTAGATTGCTCATCTAATGTAGAGGGAGGTGATTGTTTAATATAGTGAATGATGGACAGGCACAACGATAATAGGTAGGGACTAAACCAATGAAATTTAACTGATAGACATGGGCTGTGAAACATGGATAGTACACTCCTTGACATTGCCAATAAACATTTATCGTAAAAAGTAATAGGTTTGAGATGAGGAACTAGAGATGGATTGTTTTTTTAAAATGGGTTGTTTGTGAGAAAGGTAGTTGACGATAATAATTTAAAATTTTTGTAAAAAAACACAAAATTCACGACGCAGAAAATACATGGATTGTATTTGACAGATATTCGTTTAGGAATTGATAAGAGTAGATTTTAACAAAATTCAAGAATCTGGTGTATTAGTAGATGGATACAAAAGCAGGAATCAAAGGATAGATAGGCTTATATCAATATGGGGAATCAGAAATCAAAGCAGGAATGAAGCATGGATAGACTTAAACAATTCAATACAGTAAATGACTCATATCTGCTAATTTTGTTTCAAAGTCTTTAATCTTTGAAAGAAGAAAGTCGACCCTATGAATAAAACCAGTGATTTGAGAACGGTTTGATTCTTCTTTAAGGCGAGCCTCAACTTTCATCTTCTCAATATCCTCAGAAACTGCAACGTCCCACCACTTTTTAAATCCGCATCCCTGACCTGGACCCTACGAATCCGAAGGGAGACGGTTGAAAAGGACTAAAAAGAATATAATGAAAATAATAAGTATGGTTAAATTTAGTTAAAAAATTTTACGTCAGATAGATCGTAAAGGCATGAATAGAAGCGCCTTCCTTTACTCTCAGGTGATGTAGAGGTTGTTATAAACAAGGAAGACTTACAATCGCAGCTCGTAGGAATACCTAACTGATGAGTGGTTTGAACAACGGTCCTTATACTGGAGACAGACTGGCCCCATTTGTAGCAAATTTTGTTAGCTGCATCACTCATAGTGTGGGAAGGAAACTAACAGAGGGGGAAAGGGAGCTGGTTGAGTGGTGATCTTCTGTGGGTACACTACTTATAAAAAGAATTGAATTGAACGTGTAAAAAAATGGACTATAATCATTCGATTTAAAAGTAATAATTGGATGGATAGATGCGAAAAGTTAGGATGGTAGTTGTCTTATATACGGATAGTGCGGTAGAGAATGAGCCATCCATTTATATAGTTCTAACAGTCTCGCGCCGATAGTATCATATGAAATGTTAAAGCTAAAATTATTTACGCAATGCATCAGATATTAAGCGAAAGGGAAGATGTATGTGTAGTACCCACTGGTCAAATCGTCAGAAGTAGGGTTTGACTAAAAAGAATGGACGTTCATTGAATATAAAATGTACAGAAAATGTGAAGTCTTTGTCAGCAGCGTCGTATGCTTCGGTTGGGGGGTCACACGCCATTATCCAAAAGATTGGGTTTGAGTTTAAAAATTTAAAATAAAATATCCAAAACTAGGCTTAAGCCGGAGAGTAAAAAAAGAAATGTGGTTACCAAGTTCGCTACTGGCCGAAATCGGTCGCAGAAGACGGCGTTGATGCTTGTGCGAATCTACTTAAGGAAGGCCCTGAGGGCTTTAATGTTGTTTGTTCACCAGAGGTGTATTCAAGAGTCCGACTTGACATGCGGCATGACTTCACTTGGTTTTCAGATGAACAATATTCGTGGTATTACAAATTCTACAGGAAGTGCGTAGAGCACAAAAATCCGTTTGCGATGTACACCGAAAGCCTGCGCACTGCATTCAATTTGGGCGATCTTGAGACAGCTATAACAATATTACATGGAGTGAGGGATGTGTATCCCCATGCCGAGCTAATGTATATTATTCTTAACTGGTGCGCAGGGAGAGGCTGCAAGGCCGAGTATAAGGTTTTCAGATCTAAACGATCATTTGATGAGGCTATGGCTATTGGTGAGATGCTGGGGTACCACGTGCGAGCGGTTGTGCCAAAACAAGTTGACAGTTGGCGTGATTCTTGGAGCTGCAGCGATTTGGAAGATTTTTTTGTGGGTTCACACAATGATGGGTGAAAATAGTGGCGATAGGTGCGAGAATTGTTACTTCTATTTCCTATCCATTAATATTAGGAAGATGTCGTAATTAGTATCCATGTAATAGATGTAATGGATATAATGTGTATCCATGACTTAATATAAAGAAATTTAAGTACATAAAGTGTTGAAAACATTATGGATAGGTGGAGAAGTGTGGAGGTGAATATTCTATGCTAATTTTATCAGATAACTTTTTAAGTAATTGTGGTTAGTGATAATAGTGGTTAGGATGATGTTTTCCCTTTACTGTCAATAGTAGATTTCGAAAGCAAAATGAAGTTTGATCTAACGAGATAAAAATATAGTCAGTCGTTTACATTAAGTTAATGTAGCTAAATGGGGAAAATAAATAGGTAACTATATAGTGATGTGACTGACGAAGTGGCCTAGCATTCATATATATAGGGGTAATGAGTAAAAGAAGAACAAATGTATTTATGATTTATTAATTTTATAAAAGTAATTAGAAGTCGTTGGGAGAAGTGATAAGCGGGAGTTTCGGAAAGGGTTAAGTGGGAAAAGAAGGATTCAGGTTCAAAGGACAAAGTTTTAAACTGCGGTAAGTTACAAAACGGTATCCAGCATGTAAAATAAAGTTAATTCATTTGATTTGATAAAAGCAAACAGGAAAATTGTAGGGGAATGGTAACAGAAAATAGATACGAAGTAGTTCTGTATCCATATGTGTAAAGTGGATAGTAAGAGAAGGTTTTTTATTGTATATAATAATGGGTAAGTAGAAAAGTAAGATAACGACATATTGAAAGGCGTAGAACAACAGTGTTTAAATCTCGGGAAACAATTTGTGGCCTTGGTAGTGGGTTGAGTACAGAAACTGCGATTAGACTAGTGAAGTGGCTGAAAAGAAATGACGCAGGCGTCCTGACAACTAAAGTAGACTTTAATTAATGAAGAGCGTATAACTTTCCGAATTTCGAAGTAATCACTACTTTGAAAATTGTAAATTAAAAGGTCGTGAGGTTTGCTGATAGATGTTATTATATATATTGTTGAGCCGGTGGATAGTCTGTTCTGTTTCTATTAGGAAAGGAGAATATAAGGTATTTTGTAGAAAATGGATACTTAAGAATTACTATATTTGATAGGACACGAAGAAGAAGTTCGAAAATGCATTACTAACGGGTTTACATAGCCATCATAGAGTAGTGGATAGAATAACAAAAAATAGCGATGCTGTTTGATGATAATTATTAAATAGTAAAAAAAAACATCATCTCTAAACGCCCCAAACCGCAGGAATGACGTTTTGCCCATTAACGCCGGCTAAGACGGCGGCGCCTTGCTCATGATCAACGACCCCATCGACCATAGCGGCCCAAACCACAGCGTCATTTTGGTCATGTGCTAAATATAGTTTGGCATTTGCTTCCCAGTCAATGAGGTCGACCCATTTGAAAAAAGTTCCCGGGATGACACGGAAGAAAACAACAGTTTCAATTGACCAAAAACAGAGGTCGCACATACCGAGACCTTTGACTTTGCGTCTAGAAAGTCAAGCCAGTAGCGATGGACAGAGCCAGGGCATGATGCAATTCTTCCATGGTTAATAGAGTAAGATATCGCGGTTAGAGCAGAAGAGATGTTCATGGGCCAAGTTATCCGCTGAAATTTCCGGACATGCTTTCTAAGAACACGGATAGCAAAATGAGAGAGAAAAGGAATCGTTGAACCTGAATCTAGCTCAGGAAATATGGAACGGCGTATGACTTCGTTGCAATATAAGGCGGGCTTGATTCCGAGGATGGTGCATTGCTTGAGGCGGGCAAAGGCATCAACTCTTCCATCTGTGTATATAAAATCCGGTATCGCTTTCAAGAAAATTGCTGTTGGATTCTTCGCACTAGATATGCGCGTTCAAGATGGAGTATCCCTTGATAATCGTGGTGAGTCTTGATAAGGTCAACCTGGATTAAGGTATCCACGTGATCAGCATCGTTGCGAAGAGTCTTGCAAACAGCTCGGATTTTGAAGTGTTCAAGTATGTTCTCTCTAGCATTTTTTGCAAGTATTAACCTCTTTAATGCGGCTGGCAAGTCGAGTAGATTCAGAGAGGGAACGCTGAAGGGGGAGGGATTCATTGAGCTCATCTTGGGCAATGCGAAGGGTAAGGGTGGACAGATATAAGCTGATATAACATATTTATATATTGGTTTTGACTTGTAGAATGATATTATAAACAACATAAACAAATGTTTAAGAAAAAAAAAGTTATATTTGACAATAAAGGTACATGATTAGACTAGGAAAACCACTTATTAAAGAAAATTTAAACAATAGAAGGGCTGGAAAATTAGAGTTATTTTTGATAATAAAGGTAAATGATTATCCATGGCCATATATAAAACGGAATGTATAACTTAAAGTATCCATAGAAAGTTTCTATCCATTTATGTGAGTTCAATATGAAAATAGGGTATCCATCGTAATCGCAACAATTTAGGTAGTAAACGAAAGACAGAACCAGTAAAAAGAGTTGAAGTTGATTGAATAAGGTAGTGGTACAAGTGCAGACGAAGACTACAACAAGAAGCTAACGGAGTTGAATCCTGACTTATTATAAAAACACTACAATCAACCATGATATAGGTATTCCTTTAACTGGCCAAAAGTCCAAACAGCTGCACAAAAAGACACTTCTGCAGCCCAGATAATCTGCAGATTGTTCATCTGTTCCTTCACATGCGTTTTTGTAGTAAGAGAGTTGTTGTTCCTTGCGACCTCGACGGAGATCTTTCTTGCAATTTTGAAGGCTAATTCGTCACCAACTTCCTGTGACCAATTTTGTAAAAGCTTAACGTCCTGTTGCATTTTCTTGACATCCTTTGAAACACTGTCTACTTCTTTCTTAATCGCATCGTCAACCCACTCACGAACATGTCCTTCGCTTGGGAACTATTTAGGGAAAACGAAGTGTACTGTAGAGAACGTTTGTAAAAAAATAAAGTAGGAAAGAAGAAGAAGCTTATTTTAATCTAACCCGGGTAGCTTGTGGGCATTTGAACCACCTCCGATGAAGGTTAGCACGGGTTCTAGCATATCCTACTTCAATGCGTTCACCACACCAACACATAGTTGGGGCTGCGATGCCTACTGATCTACAGGGTAATGGTTCATCAGAATCAGGAACAGTAGATACAGACGCGAAACTCATTTTGTGAAACGTTGTAACTACGTAATAGGGGCTCTGAGTGGTAGGACGTCTGATTTCTAAGACGTTCAATATATAGGAAATGATGATCGATCTACCAAAATGAAGTAAAAAAGAGCAATCCACAACAGGTAGCTTATGTGGATAATTTGTAGGCAATACGAACGTTTGAAGACACGTTGAAAGTAGTTCGTAGCCATGGGTAAATGTAATATAGTTGAAACTGTTTTGGCCAGCTGCTTAGGAAAGCGAGTAGTAGCACCTTTATGAGGAAACACTAAAACAATATCAAAAGTTTTACAAAAGGTCAATATCAAAGTCAAATCTAAACGAAGTAATGCAACAGGTATCCATCACAATAAAAGGTGCCATCCAATATAACGAGCGTAATAGGTATCCATAATTAATTGAACAAAAAACATGGCTCGTTATAAGCAAAAAGCGAATTCAAATAGTTTGTTATTAGGTTTTGCAAGTAGCACGGTAGTGATTAACTCCACCGCATTTGGAACATCTGTTTGGGGTTGATCGAGGGGTCTTCTCCTTCTGAAAAAAATAGTGCAAAGATAGAAATTAGAACAATGATAAGACTACATGTAAATACACATCAAAGGGTAAGGGTATTGCCTGGTATTCACCGATCAATGGATACCTTCCTTCCTTAGGTCTACAAGATGGTCTGTCAACGTCTGGAGGATAAAGGTAACAGTTCCGAATATCAGCCGGTATGTCGATGTCGTTAGTGTTGGAATTGTGTCCAGTAATCTCGGTACTGTCTCTAGAAAGTAAGAGTATGTCAATGATCAGACATAAGTCATACAATGCTGGGGGTCATGATGGCTTGCTAGAGTCCGCTCATGATCTATAAGTCTTGGACTTATTGCCTTTATTGTATGATCCCATATGGGTCACACGCCTAAGCTAACAGGAAAATGTGTAGGAACGGCTTAGCAGAAGTACGGTAAAAGTGCTAGGCATTTACTGTACTAAGAGAGACTAAAGGGCCTGATTAAATCCATGGGATTTAATTAGAACTGAGAATTGGGCCCAAAAGCCCATGAGAACTAAATGGAGTTTTAATGAATAAAACTTGACCTAAAGTTCTCTAATTCTTCAGTCCATCTGCGCCTCTTTTCTCCTCTCTCTGCGCCTCTCTCCTGCTCGGTCTAGCAGCCATTTCCTTGTGAAGCGTGTGTGAGCCTTTGGAGGATTCGTCCCTTGGTGAATCTCCCTGATCTCTGACCTGTTCATCAATTCCGCTGCAACAAACAGGTAAAAGGTGAGATCATATTGTTTCTAAATAAGAACACCTAGATCTGATGCATGTTTAGGTTGATATCAATATGAGAATTGAATCAGGATCAACCGAACAATCCAACAGTGGTATCAGAGCCATTGGTTCTTAGGTTTCTTGTTTTAGATTCATTGTTTAGGTTGTTTAATCTGCTTAGAATTGTTTTTGAATCAATTACTGATAAGATAAAACAGTTAAGAATCAGAATTAAAATCTAAACACATCAATTGGATCACAAAACTGAGCTATATGACTCAGATTTGCGATCAGGCCGAATGAGTATTGACCGGCTTGGCCGGTTGGTCGGATTGGACGGTCGGACGGATGGACATCGGGATCGGACGGTCGGGATGACCCGTTGGGTCGATCGACCGAGTGATCACACGGCGATCGCGTCCGATCGCGACGTCCCGATCGCGTCCCGGCTGTCGCGTGCGTCGCGTCCCGATCGCTCGGCGATCATGGAGCGTCGCGTCCGTCCGTGCTGCTTCGTCCGGTCCCGGCTGGCCTGCGGCTATCGCTTTTGCGTGATGCTTACGGCTGGCCGGTTAGGGTTTTGGGTGTGATGAACCGGTTCGATTTCGGTTAGCTGGTTTGGTTTAAAACTTGATTAAAATCAACGTTTCGGTTTAATAAACAGATTAATAATTTTATTAAATCTGGTTAAACCGGAATAAGAAATCCAATGTCGAAAGAAATATTGGATTTAGTGCCTAAACCAGGAATTTCTAATTTGATTTGGTTGGACCAAATAAATTGAGAAATTCCGGTTTAGTAAATAACCGGTTGACAATTGTGGTCATCGTAGTAATTAAAACTTGGTTAGACCAGTTTTAATGAACCAGACCGGTTATGTCAATTAATTGGACAATTGGGTCATGTCTTGGACATGGACCAATTCTTGGGCCTCGGGCCAAGAAGTTAAAACAATTGGGCCAGTTAATTGAGTCTTTCTTCAGATTAATTTAAAATCTATTTTATAATATTATAAAGTCGATTTTAAATTAAAGTTTCCGAAATTTTGAAATTAGAAAGTTTCTTAAAATAGAATTTTCTGAATTTGCGGGTTTTGGATTTTAAAGAAGTTTCTAAAGTTAGAAAGTTTCCGTTTTTAGAAAGTTTCCAATTTTAGAAAGTTTCCAAAAATAGTAGGTTTCCATAAATAGAAAGTTTCCCGAAATAGTAATCTTCTATTTTGGGAATGATTTTAATAAACCTACGAACCTCAAATAATATCAAGCGTTGGATGTCTTGTCCAGGCTATGTCAGCTGTCAAAGCCCATTCAATTGCATTCATGGCCTTACAGTGTGAGGATGTCTGCTTTTGCGTGGGTAAGACGGTTTGTGATTCATAAATGTCATTGGGAGTCCCAGACATTAATGATTACATGACTGTATAGTCCGGTTTTCTTGACTGGGCCATCGGGAGTCCCGGGCCTTGAGACATCAGAGTGGATTGGGCCTCGGGCCCAGATTCACAACCAAGAGTTATATCACGGATATAATTAGCCGATATAGGGCTTACCGATATAAGCTAAGGTTGGGTGACGGCCAGTGGCCCACTTTAATCTTAGTTATATGTGGATCTTGGAATCATTATATTCTATTGAGGGTAACTGATGTTATTGAATATAATGCATGATTAATCATATTATATTTTAATACGAGATTAATCATATTGAACATATTAACTAAAATCCTTTTATCTTATATTTCAGTTATGACTAGCACAAACAATCAAAACACTTTCTCGATCCGGTCTGTCCTTGAGATGGACAAGCTGAACGGATCAAATTTCTTGACTTGGTCGCGGAACCTGAGGCTAGTCCTCAGACAGGAGAGAAAGGACTATGTCCTTGAGAGAGCTCTCCCCGTAAGGATCGGGTCCAATGCTTCTCATGCAGTATATGATGCTTGGAATAAGCATTATAATGATGCGGTAGATGTGCGTGGTCTGATATTGGCCACCATGGACTCAGACTTGCGGGAGCAATATGAGAACATGGAGTCGCCAATAGAGATGATCAGCAGCCTGAAATTGAAATTTCAGGAGCAGATACGAGTGGAGAGATACCAGTTGGTTAAGTCTCTCACTAGCTGCAAGCTACCGAATGATCATCCAGTGAGTCCTCATGTCAGTAAAATGATAGGTTATATTAATAACCTGAGGAAACTGGATTATCCAGTTAGCCATGAATTGGCAACTGAGATCATTCTGCAGTCACTGCCGTCAAGCTATGATAAGTTCGTAAGGAACTATATCAAGAAAGGCTTAACGAAGACGTTGACTGAACTGCATGATATGCTCAAAACGGTTGAGCCAAACGTGAAGGGTAGGTTTATTAAACCTAGTATTGACAAGGGTGAAGACAAAGTTGTCCAGATTTTGAATCATGGCAAGCGTGTGTCTTCCGAGCCCAAGTCAGATACCTCTTACGTTGGTAAGTGCTGCTACTGTAAAGAGACAGGGCATTGGAAGAGAGATTGCATAAAATTCATGGAAGACGATGAGGAGTTGAAGTTAATGTATGAGACTACTCCCTCAGGTATTCATGTTATTACTTCAAGTTCTACTTTAAAGGTATTGGATACTGGTTGTGGCACTGATATTTGTGATAATATGCAGAGCCTAAGCAACAGTAGAACGTTGAAGGAAGGGCAAGTGAAACTGCATGTCTGGATGGAGCTATGGACGCTGCCTCAGCCATAGGGTTTTCACTTGTAGATGCCTTCGAGGCTTGGTTTTTGTATTAAGTAATTGCTACAATGTACCTGCTATAAGCAGAGTTGTCTTTCATTTTCTTGTAAGAATTTGAATGTTTTTCATTTTGATAAAAGACAAAGTTTTTGGTTCTTTTGATCTTAATGAAATATTAATTGTAGCACCCTATTCAAGGAATGGGTTTTATATCTTAAACCAAAGAGTGCCTAAATGTAACATAAATACCGAAATGGTTTAAATCTGATGAATTAAACCTGATTTTCTTGGCATAAATGTCTTGGTCACATAGAGTAAGTCGGATTCAGAAACCCCATAGTTATGGACTTTTGGGCTCATTTGATCGGATATCTTATGAGACTTGAATTCTGCTTACTAGACCAAAAGACAAAAGGGCCTATCTTAGCCGAGCTAGAGAAAGGCCCAAAGGCTTATTGGAGATTGAACATACTCATGTATGTGGTCCGATGAGCAGTAATGCCAGAGAAAAATTTCCTGCACTTCATTATCTCTACTGATTATTTCAGTGAGTAAGACTGTGTTCATTTGATGAGACACAAGTCGGAATTCTTTGACATGGTCGAAAGAGTTCCAGAATGAGGTATAGAATCTGAGTGACAAAAGTATTAAGACTCTGAATTAAATCACGAGTGAGAATACTTGAGTCATCAGATGGTGTGATCATCTGAATGAGTGTGAAGTCGTTTCACAGCTCAATTCTCCTGAAAAACCTTGAGGTATTTCTAAGAGAAAGAATCATATCTTATTAGAAATGATTAAAGATGAGTCACACGAATCTTCCATGATATTATTTAAGAATAACGCTCTAAATTATCTAAGTTTACGCTAAAATAGTTCCACCAATATCAGTTGAAAGACACCACGTTAATGTGGATTGGAATCGATCCAAATTTGTCTTTACTGAGTATTTGTAGTTGTGCTACTTCGCTGGTTGTCCTAGAGAAACTAAGGCTTGTTACTTTTACGTCCAATCTGTTTTCTAAGAAGGGAAGTTATTTTCAAGAAGAACAGTGGGAGTAAAAGCATAACTCGAAGTTTTCTTAGGGAAACCAAGGCTCGGTACTTTTACGACCATTCTGTTTTCTAAGAAGGGAAATTACTTTCCTAGAAGAACAGTGGGAGTAAAAAAAAAAAAAAAGTATTTTTACGACCATTCTGTTTTCTGAGAAGGGAAGTTACCTTCCAAGAAGAACAGTGAGAGTAAAAGTACAACTCGAAGAAATTCGAGAAATACAGGAGGCTGCTTTACCTATTGAGGGAGAGCAGCGGAAGGATTTACAGATTTCTGTAGAATCTACACCTGTGGAGCCTGAAGTTCGCAGATATGAATGAATCAGTTACTAATCCGAGAGTGATTTCTCGTCATTAGTTGAACCTGATAATCATTGAAAGTTCGCATGATCTGATGATCATTAAAAGCGACGAATCTGCGAAATTCAAAGAAGTGAGCCCGGACTCCGAAGAATTACATTTTGTGTAAGTTGGCTTCATCGATCCATTCATGGATGGGAGCAAAAATATCGGAGTTGGAATCTTCGTTCTGTTGAAGTAGTCAAGGTTTTGACTTGAACAGGAACGAAATGGAACTGAGCGTTTACTAATAGATTAGTGGGAGCGATATTGCATTTCTCAAAATGTATGTCGATGACATACTGATTCTCGGAAACAACGTCCCAATGCTGTAGTCGGTAAAGGACTGGCTTGGGAGTTGGTTTAGTGATAGACATGGGTAAAGCCACGAAAGTCTTGGATTCTGGATCTAAAGATAGAGATCCAGAAGAGCTGGTAGGACAAAGTCAGGATTCTTAAATTGACAAAGTCCTACACGTTTTCAGCACTCCAAGAAGGGTTTTTAAGCCAATGTCACATGGCAATACGTTAAGCAAGAAGCAGTGTCCTACGATAACTGCTGAGCTTGAATGCATGGATAGGATTCATATGCGACGGCAATTGGATCTATCATGTATGCCATGACACGTACTTGTTTTGATATTGCTTTAATGTTAAGCAAAACAAGTAAAGACCAGTCAAATCCAGCAAAGAATCAAGTTTCCTAAAGTATGTCCTAAAGTATTTAAGGAATACTAAGGATAAGTTCTTTAGGTAAAGAAGAAAGTGAGGTGCTACAAGTCGATAGAGTCTGAAAGGCAAGTTTCCAACAGACAAAGATGATTTCCAGTCACAGTCCGGATATGTCTTGTGTCTGTCTGGCGGTGCACGGCACTGTTGCTGACTCCATGACTTAAACTGAATGATTCGCAGCTTGGGAAGCGGCGAAAGAGGTTGTTTGGAAAGAATAGTTCATCACTGAACTTGATGTGATTCCCAGCTTAGATGAGACTAGCTGCACATCAAAGATCCAAACACTTAGTGGAATAACCTATTCCGTAAGATAAATGACAGAGATGTTAAGTAGATCAGCAAGTTTCAACGAATGAGAACGTTGCTAATCTATTAACGAAGCCACTCCTTGAGCCTAAGCACGAGTCTCGGACTGTTGCTGTAGGATAAGTGAAATTAAGATGTAGTCTTAATTTCAGTGGGAGTTAGTAAAGGGCTTTATTTAGTTATTGATATGTTCTTGTAAAACATATAATGATGTTTAAATGAAATTATTATTTCAAGATTATTTTAACTGTGATGAAATAATCGTTCCAAAATGAAATGAACCATTTTATAGGTCATCGAAGTAAATGACTTGATCTTGAGTCATCAAAGTCATTTAGCTTGATCATAAGACCCTATATTTGATAGATGGTTTATATCATCCTGTCCCTAGTCGAAGGTTGTTGAAATTGGAACACCAACAACCGTGTGAGACTGGATTGGTACGTGACTTATGACAAAGTCTTAGTGTGTCATGGATGCGCGGCATCAAAGTCAGTACATAGGTGTATGTTGGGGAACATACGACCGGACAAGACCCGCTTATAAGAACTCTTCAGGATATTTATATCTGTGTCATAAGAGATTCTTACTACGACTATAGAGTATAGTCCTTAGACCTGAGTTCGCATGCATGTGACTGCACATGGACTGATGCACTTTGATCATTGTCTAACGCTATCGTTCTGCGATAGTTATAAGGACCTTGTTTGGGTACATTATGAAATGAGTAGTTTACAGTGATGGAACAAGACGGAATTTGTCCCTCCAATATAAATGGAGTGAATATCTCTAGGCCAATCGGAGATTTGAATACTGGAAAATGCATGGCCATGCTCAAACGGACTGTCCCGAGTCGTTTGGATTGTCAGTATCGAATCAGAGTCCGATGAACAAGATTAGGCTTTATAAGGATGACACTAATCTTGCCTTATGACTAATCGAGATATTGAGACAAAAGGATTATGAATACAGAGATTCCAGTACAAGTGGGAGATTGTTGGAATTGTGTCCAGTAATCTCGGTACTGTCTCTAGAAAGTAAGAGTATGTCAATGATCAGACATAAGTCATACAATGCTGGGGGTCATGATGGCTTGCTAGAGTCCGCTCATGATCTATAAGTCTTGGACTTATTGCCTTTATTGTATGATCCCATATGGGTCACACGCCTAAGCTAACAGGAAAATGTGTAGGAACGGCTTAGCAGAAGTACGGTAAAAGTGCTAGGCATTTACTGTACTAAGAGAGACTAAAGGGCCTGATTAAATCCATGGGATTTAATTAGAACTGAGAATTGGGCCCAAAAGCCCATGAGAACTAAAGGGAGTTTTAATGAATAAAACTTGACCTAAAGTTCTCTAATTCTTCAGTCCATCTGCGCCTCTTTTCTCCTCTCTCTGCGCCTCTCTCCTGCTCGGTCTAGCAGCCATTTCCTTGTGAAGCGTGTGTGAGCCTTTGGAGGATTCGTCCCTTGGTGAATCTCCCTGATCTCTGACCTGTTCATCAATTCCGCTGCAACAAACAGGTAAAAGGTGAGATCATATTGTTTCTAAATAAGAACACCTAGATCTGATGCATGTTTAGGTTGATATCAATATGAGAATTGAATCAGGATCAACCGAACAATCCAACAGTTAGGATTCCCACCTGGGTTAACCACTCCTTCATAAGTCGACCTCCAAGAGGATGTCTTATAATGAGAATCACATAGAGACGCGTATGATACGTCATCACTGTCCGCAGCTATTAAGGCATGGCCACATGGAATTTTAAGCTTGTCAAATAACTTGCATGTGCATCGCTTGTCATCCAGAAGAACGTGAATCGATTCCCCCCCAAACTGGCCGACAATTTCAAAATTCCAGTTCGAAACACTAGCTATCTTAGAACCGTGGACTGACTGCATATGTTCATCCATTAGCTTATCAACCTCGATAGAGAGTAGTGGTTTGTGTGCCGCTGATTTCTTACGTCTAGAACTGAACCACCTGGTCAACATAGACCGTATACAAGTGACAAGATCTACAATGGGTTCGCTCCTACCATCAAGCAACGCTTTGTTCAATGTCTTGGCGATATTGCTTGTCATAAGATTGTAACGTTCTCCTTTGAAATATGCTCTGGTCCAGTGTCCAACGCCTATATTGTCAAGATACTTAGCGCATTCTGCATTGTTGTTTTTTATACGATTGTATGTTTCACGGTATTCACCAATCCTGTATGCATTCCCCGCCAACTTGACTAGTTGCGCAAGCCCTGCGGATTTAAACCTGGCTTTAACATTTCTATGGGCATGCTCAAGACATGCTCCATGGTGAGCTCGCGGGAAAATCCTACCCTTTGCTTTGTATATTGACTGGCATCTGTCCGATATGAATGTCAGTGTGGGGCTGTCGGCAATAATCTTTTCAAGCTTGAAAAAGAAATATGTCCAGGACTCCTCATTCTCTTTGTCCTTTGTCCACGATACAGAACGCAAGTGGAAAGACTTGGAAATTAGCATCCTGTCCACTTGCGGTATCTACAAGTCAAATGTTTACCATCCACTATAATCATTCTGCGCAGCTTCGCAAAACCTTTTATGGATGCGCCAAATGCTAAGAATAGATATAGAAACCGCTCGCAACCTAATGCGTCAACCTCGGTTTCGAGATCAGCAATGGTACCAGGGTTAGCAAGTTTTAGCATATGCAAAAATTCTGGCAACTTCCTATACGATCCATCATCTGTACCTCATAGCATCGTCAGTGCCTTCGACCGTGCGCGCCAACACTTGTTATACGATGCATCGATACATAGCTCCTTCATCAATAATGCTTTGAGTCCAGTTGGTTTCGGACCAGATGCGGGGTCTGAATATTTATCTTTGAAAACAGTGGCAATGACCTTTGTCGTCCCAAGTTTCCGTTACTTATTCCGAGTATCAGTACAACAAGAGTGATGTAACTCTGCCTTGCGTACCTCCCAATATCCAGTGTCCTTCGTCGCATGAACCATAACACGCCAGTTGCAAGTCTTATCCGGGCAATGGATAACAACTTTGTGAAGAGTGGACACAGGTTTTAAGCAATGAAACTTGTTCCTTATAGCATGGATTGCTAACCATACTAAACAATCGTCTTTGCTCTTGAAAAGTTTACCCTTGTACAGATCATCACCCATTGAGTCTAAATCTAAGTCAGGGACAGGATCTCGTTGATAAGTGGTGTCATCCACCATTGGCGGGATATTAGCTGGTTCTTCGACGGTAGGGTATGAGGTGCCACAAGATTCAGTACCGCGCCACCTGTACACATATTCTTGCTGGACAGGACAAGATTCAACAGACTTCCGTTTGGATCTATTACCTACTTCAACGGGGATTTCAGACATTACATCCAGTGCGCTGGAGCCTCCATATTCATCATCGATGAGATTGGACCAAAACTCACGATCCACATTGCCAACATCCACGGGTACCTCGTCTGACGATCCATGCTCATCACTATCTGGCGTACAGTTTTCTGCTTCACCTCCTACTGCCATATCAGCATCGCAATTTGGATAGTCAAACACCTGGGGATTAACAGTTTCGTTATCCGTGGATATATCTTCTTGGCTATCTAGCAAATTGAAACTGAATGGCACCGTTTTGTCTGGACCGGGTACAACAAAACTATCCACTAATGCAGTGGGAGTTGCGGGGGTGGGTAGCGTTATTTCATTTCTCCCGGAAACATTGATGACCTTATCTTTGCTAGTAGAAACGTAATTAACTTCTATATCCACTAAATCGTCGCTAGGTGGAATGTTTGGTAGCGCTTTTGGTATTATATTTTCGTTGGGGAGGCCATCTTCTTGACTATCTCTGTCCAACAATTCAAAACTGAATTGTGGCTTGTTATTTGGAAAACGTACGTTCCTTCTGTCCGTTAACTCAGCGTTGGATGGATAGTCTGAAACCGAAGACATAAAAAAGTTGGTTAAGTGCGGTTTTTTTGGGATCGAAGTTATTGAAAAACAAGGAGGGACTGAGTAGCATGCCACAATCGACCAGTGAATGGTTTCGAGAATTTGAAACTGAATCTACAAATTCTTGTTTAACGAATGGCCTTACGCCTGGAACTATCAATCCATCAGAGTGTTTGTCTGGAGGTGAACAAGAACGAAACATCAAGTCTAGCGCTGCAACATTGTCGTCGTCAAGCATGACCGGAGAGTCTTTGCTACCAGAGGGAGTTGAATCAACAAATAGTCTCTTAGGAGTCATGAACCTCCCTCGGTGAACTAACTTGGATGCCTTTTTCTTTGCAGAATCGCCTTCTTTCCTAACTATCTTCCCCACGGACAGGAATAGCTTCGTTGACCGGTTAGAGGACAGAAAATCCAGGAAACAGGAAAGCCCAAAATCTGTTGTGACCATGATAAGCGGCGAGCTGTCATTACAAATAGAGGACAAGGTAAGAAAAGCCGTGTAGCTGAGCTTTAACTTCGAAGCACATTCCAAACCAAACTCTGCCATAACAAGGACGACGAGCTCTTTCATCTTCATGCTCATCTTCATTGGGATGACCCGAGAGACCCTTTCAATGTCCACGATGAATTTCTAGGCTCCGTCGCCGGTGACCAGCCAAGAGCCGCAAACTACTACACATTTCATATTCTCGTCTGGATAATCTTCGGTATCCATGGGTTTTGAGAAAGTATATCATGATTTCTAAGCAGATCCGAAATATATTCAAATCCTTCAATTTGTATTAATCAATTTAGTTCAGATAAAAAGTAGTCCAAAACAAACTAAAATAGTAAACAAATGAATAACTAGTAAGAGTAAATAGTTAAGTGAACTAACTAAATACATTGGTAAATTGAATTAAGAGAGAAGGGTAAAAAAGACATTGTAACTTGCTAGAAGACAAAAAAGATTCATAATTAAAACAAGAATTTGAAAAATACATGTTTGCTATTACTTTCCAAAAATGATATAGTGGGTGCAATTAACTCATGATACTTCTCTTGTGGAAATAGATCGTTTACCCATTAAATATTTAGGCTTGGAAGAAGTACGCAAACACAAGTAAAATCATGACTCCAAGCAGTACTTTTACATATGTAATGGATTTTTATTATTAGAATTTATACGAAACATGGTTCCAACTCAAAAATAATTTAATATGCGGATGTTAGAATTTTCAAAGACTGGATAGAAATTAGACAGTCGGTTATTAGCGAGAAATATGGTTCAAACATAAACCAGAATTTTTATTCATGTCTGAAACAAACCAATATTACCCCTTTACATATAAGTTTCAAGATCATTTTGGTTATGATAATATGCATACGGTAGAACCAAGGGGTGCAAGTGGAGAACTAGTTTTATTATAATGAATTGTATAACATCGATATAATTTACTCTAGTAACATGATTTTTGATATTGAGGCAGATGTCGAAGGGAAACGAATGTCTATTTCTTTTGTATATGAAGATCCAGTTAGAAATTAAGGGATCAAGTTTAGGAAAGATTGACTCGATTTGGATTGATTAGGACAAATCACTGGTTCATTATTAGAGATTTAAATTAAATCTCAGAGAATCATGAGAAACATGGAGTCCGCTTTGTCATGTTTCGACCTTTGTTTCTTTCAACAATATGATTCGAGATTTTGGGCTAATTTAGTTCCTCACCTTGGGGATTCCCTATCATTGGGGGGGGGGGGTAGGCGCGGAAAGAAAGTGATTAGGTGTAAGTTAGACAGAGCTTTAGCCAATGAGAATTGGCATACGTCCTTTTCTTTCTCATTTGTGGAATATCTAGGACTGATAGGATCTGATCATCGACCGTTAGTCGCGACGATCGATGATAAAATACAAAAGAGACATGAACAATTTAAATTTGATAAGTGATGGATAGAACATGAAGGTCTTATGGAAAAAATAAAATTGGGCTAAGAGTGATTGGAATGTGATTTTGTGTGAAAGATAGGCAGGTGCAGACATGAATTATCAAAATGGAGGAAAAATAGCTTATTTTATGGAAAAAGAAAAACATGAGAGCTCTAAAAAGAGATGAAAGAAGTCCAAAAGGATGATAGCAGAACTCGGGAAGAAGTTATGGATATTACAAATAAGCTAAAGGAGGCTTATCGGGATGAAGAATGGTTTTGGCAACAAAAGAGTCGTAATATGTGGCATACATCAGGGGAAAGATACACTAAATTCTTTTTCCATTGACTAAAAAATGGCGAGCGAGGTGGATCAAGGAAGGGGATGCATTGGATGTCATGGGATAAGCTTTGAAGAGATAAAAGACATGGAGGAATTGGATTTAGGGATCTTGTAGATGCTAATAGATCATTTATGGCAAAACAGTCTAGGAGGTTAATAGAAAAACCGGACACACTTTTTCCAAAGCTTTTCAAAGGGAGATATTTTTGGAAAACCGATCCTTTGGAGCCTATAAAATCATATTCAAAATCCTACAAATAGAGGAGAATCACTTCAAATGGATATCTCGTTAAAAGGACTAATTAAGAGGTTGGGCACATGAAAATCCATTTCAATATGGAACGATCTTTGGGTACCAGCGTATCGCCAGAGACCAACAACACGCAAAACTACTACCATTAATCATTTACATATGGTTGATCATTTAATGCATTAGAATCTTTCGTGGAATACACATTTGATTGAGATGTTCATTGATCCTACATATGCGACTTTAATTAAGAGGATACCGTTAATTCGGACACTCCAACCTGACATTAATAGATGACATTTCAAAAATCTGGAAAATATACGGTTAAATCAGGATATCACACAGAACGTGAATTTCCGGATAAAGAAAGAAGAGCACTTTATTTAGGACCAGACATTACAGCTCTCCAAGCTTTTGCATGGAAATTAAGATGTCCTCCAAAATTAAGGCATTTCATTTGCAAATGATTTCCAGGTTTCTGCTGGTCACAAAAAAAAAATTCTGAATTCAAGAGGGATTAGATGTGATTTACGGTGTGGACATTGTGGCGCTGAGGAAGAACCACTAAATCATGTCTTATTTAAATGACCACCGGCTTTACAAACTTGGGCTCTATCCTAAGTCCCAATAGACATTTTCCCACCGGATTCAGTTTTCACCAATATGGACTACCTATTTTGGAGAATACCATAAGACATTGCGAAAGATAACTTCCCGTGGATCCTATGCTATATCTGGAAAAGTAGAACTTATATGTTATACAATCATATAGATAGAGGACCGCACGATATTTTAAGATATGTGGAAACTGAATCGGCAATTTGGGATGATGCTCAATCATTAACAGTTCCAAAGCATCAAGGAAGCTCAGGAAATACCAATGGCTTTGGAGATGTTAACCAATGGGGTCAGTGGTGTTTTTTGGATGGGTAATGGAAGGAAGGAGATCAATTTTCAGGTCAAGGTTGGTATATTTGTTATGAGGGAGATGTGTATAACATGATGGGATCAAGGAACATTAGAACAAGTCCTTCCCCACTTCACGCGGGGTTCGAAGGCTTAATTTGGGCTATGAAATGCATGAATTTCTTTCAACAACATCACATCATCTTCGCAACGGACTGTTTAGAATTGGTGAAGTTAGTTTCCGAACCATACTATGGCCAGATTTCTCGGTACACCTAGAAGAGTTCAAAAGAAGGAAGGAGTGTTTTTTGAGTTTCGAGATCAAACATCTACCAAGATCAGATAACAAGATGGCAGATAAATTAGTACGGAGTATTCGTACGAGGCCAACTCACTGTTTCCGTGTTGGACCAAAGTTACCACTATGGATAATTGGATAGGAATATGTTCTTGCACTACAAGAAAAATGTCGGATAGCTACGGCTTAGCTACGGATTTTTCGTACCTATTTTTTAAGCTATGGATAGCTACTGATTAGCTACGACTGGAAAAAATCAAAAATCTGTAGCTATTTCGTAGCTATCCATAGCTATATAGCTACGAAATAAATTCGTAGCTGTTCGTAGCAAAATAGCTACGGATAGCTACAACACGCTCGTATAATAATATAGCTACAAATATCTACGACAAAAAAACGCATAAATATAGCTACAACATATTTTGTGGCTGTTCGTAGCTTAAATAAAACTAAAGAGTGTTTTCACCTTATTCATTGTGACGTATGGGTTCCATACCGAACACGAGCTTCGTGTGGAGCGGTTTATTTTCTGACAATTGTGGATGATTTCTCTCGGTCCGTGTGGACATATCTCTTACTCGAGAAATCTGAAGTACAGACAGTTCTCCAAAACTTCATAACAATGGTAGAGAAGCAGTTTGCGAAAGTTGCCAAGATTGTCCGTAGTGATAACGACACTGAGTTCACATGCCTCAAAGTACTTCCGTGATCAGGACATTTTCCACCAAACATCATGTGTAGCGACACCGCATAAGAATGGACGGGTCGAGAGGAAGCACAAACATCTCCTTAATGTCTCCTGTGCGCTTCTGTTTCAGGCTCACTTGTCGGTCATGTTCTGGGGAGAAGCCGTGATGACCGCAACTCACCTCATCAATCGCACTCACACTGTTGTGCTCCAAGGTCGATCACCGTATCAAGTTCGTCACGACTCTGTTCCATCATATGATCACTACGCTTGTTCGAAAGTTTGTGTTATGTTCATTCCCGTTCTCGCGACAAGGACAAATTCAGTTCGTGAAGTCGAAGATGCATTTTCGTTGGATATTCATTCACTCAGAAAGGTTGGAAAGTATACAACCTAAATAAGAAAGAATTCATCATCTCCCGTGATGTTATCGTCCATGAAGATGAACTCCCTTATCAAACAGACTCACCACCGTCAGTGGATCCGAAAATATGTCCTTTAGTCTTGGCTTGTGATGAGGATTGGGAAAGTGAGATTATTGTTACGAACCCGTCAGTCAATGGGGGAGTACAGGAGATTTATCATCCTATGTATCCAACACAGGGCAGCATCTAGTGGAGTCTGCACCAGTCAGTGACGATGACTTGATGGTATCGTCACCCACCTGAGATCATTACTGATCAAGATATGTCTATGGATCTGACTGCAGTAGTTACTATAGAGGATACTAATCTGACACAAGAACATCGATCTCGTAAACCCCCTGTTAAATCAAGGATTATGTTACATATACAACTCACTGCATAGAAGATCCCAATATCGCTCTCACTTTCTCTGCTTCACCGTCCTCGGAAACAATCCACTATAAGTCTTCGTATCCCTTGGACGAGTTTGTGTCTGGCCTTAATTTTTCACCTCTCCACCGAGCGTTTTTGGCAGCAGTACTCACTGGAGTGGAACCAAGGAGATACTCGGAAGCTGTTAAGACTGATGTTTGGCGTACAACCATGAAAAATGAGATCAATGCACTCGAGGATAATAACACATGGGACATTCAGTCGCTTCCGCCTGGAAAATCAGCTATCGGGAGTAACTGGGTATATAAAATGAAATATAAATCTGATGTCTCTCTTGAATGTCATAAAGCCAGGCTAGTTGCCATGGGAAACACACAAAAAGAAGGTGACGACTTTGATGAAACGTTTTCTCTAGTTGTGAATGATCACCGTTCGTGGCTTACATTCTTTGGTTGCTGCAAAGAACTGGACAGTCCATCAGATGGACGTTCACAAAGCCTTTCTTCATGGGGATCTCACGGAGAAGGTTTATATGTGCTTGCCACCTGTATTCTCTCATTCGGATCCAACCAAAGTCTGTCGCCATAGAAAGTCATTGTGATGCGATATTGGATAGCATCATGGATAAGGAGCTTGAACTTGAGCTAGAACCAGAGGATGAGCTTGTAGCTGAGGAACTTGGAGCTGAAGATGCATTGCTTGTACCAGAAGGACCAATGACCCGGTCTAAAGCTAAGAAGCTCAAAGAAGCTATTGGAGGATTACTTTATCATATTTGGACAGAGCCATTGCCCTTGGACTCGGTTGCAGAAGTTTATCAAACCTTTATGGTTTTGGTAAAGGTCCAAGGAGAAGGAGATCATTGAATGGGTACATGATCCATTTGCACTATTTTCCCCTTCTCTTTGGTTTTGTCCCACTGGGTTTTCCAAAGAAAGGTTTTTAATGAGGCAAGTGAATCATGTTCCTTAGAACCATTTCATTGATTTAAACATGGCCCAGTCCATTTTGAAGACCAATTTCGTGCATGGCCTTATAGATTTCGAAATAAGACTTGTAATAAGTGTTTTTGTTAGTTCCCAAGTCATTTAATGCTTGCTCTTCATGCAAGCCATGTTCTGAAGTCTTCATAAACTCCTTGTACTCTTTCATTTCGAATTTATCTAGTCTTTTTATCAAAAACCTTCTGAAATTTCTTGATCATCTTGTTGGTGTGTAATATCCAGCAAAATCCTTGACTTCTTTTGGTGTGTAATATTCTGAATAGATCAAGAGGTGAATCAAATGATTTTCAGCAACCTTTGTGTGACCATCCGCTTCACATCTCTTGAAGCAATCTGATTGTTTTCAAGGCCTATCCTTCTACCAACTCTCAAGTGTCGATTTTGGGTTGATCCTGTCTAGGATCGTATCATGTGGTATCAGAGAATCATTTGAGACTTTGGTAGTTTCTGATCCTTCACCTTCTTTGTCTGTTCATCTTCTGTCCAAGATTTACATTATGTTTTTGATTGATTGTGTGTTGTTAGGGTGTTAGAATCATTTTGTAGACCATTTTAATCATCCATTTTCGTTTCTGTGATTTTGCATCAGTTCATGATTTCAAAAAAATTGACCCTTTATCTTGAGAACTGATTTGCATAGAACCTGCTTGGATTTGATTCTTGATAAGTGTTTTCTGTCATTATAGGATCAATTTCGTGGCTTCATTTGCATGTTTAAGACTGTTTGCATCAATTTTTACATTCTGAAATTGACCCTTCATATTCTATTCCGAAAATTGCATATCAGATTTGGAGTTTGATTGTATATGTATGTTTTAATCTGTTCTGCATAAGTTCTGATCATTTTTGGTTAAGTCTGTTGTGCACTGCATTTAGAAAGCTTTCATTTCTATTTGGAACTTGTTACTGGTTCTGTTTTGTTTATTCATTGCAGGAACAATGTCAGACCATGGAGAAGAGACCATCAACAATCAAGACCACAAGTTGTTGGTACAAGCTTTTGCAGCTACAATGGAAAGGCTGTTAGAAACCAGAATTGATGCCTTGCGTCAAGAGTTACAACAACCTGCTTCAGAACACAATGGTTCACAGCCTAGGAGAGAACCAGGAGGAGCTGGAAGAAGGAACCGTGAGCCACAAGGATCAGTTAGAGATGAAGCTACAGATGATTACTATGGACAGAGTGGTGGTTCCTCTCATAGGAGTGAAAGGATAAGTAGACGTGGTAGACATGATAGAGCTCCACCACCAGACAACTTTAGAGGAATTAAACTTAAAATTCCACTATTCCATTGAAAGAGTGATCCAGATGCTTACCTAGAGTGGGAAAAGAAGATAGAGTTGGTGTTTGATTGTCAGCACTACACCGAGGTCAACCGTGTGAAAGTTGCTGCAACAGAATTCTATGACTATGCTCTCAGTTGGTGGGATCATCTTGTTATCTCTAGAAGGAGGAATGGAAAGTATCCTGTTGAGTCATGGCTTGAGATGAAGACTATAATGAGGAAGAGATTTGTTCCAAGTCATTATCACAGAGAGTTACATCAAAGGCTCAGAAGACTCACCCAAGGAAACCATAGTGTTGAAGAGCATTATCAAGAGTTGGAGACTCTTCTGATCAGGGCTAATGTTTCAGAAGATGCAGAGGCTACTATGTCAAGGTTCTTGGGAGGACTAAAAAGAGAAATTCAAGATAAATTAGAGATGCAGCATTATATGGAACTAGAAGAGATGCTTCACAAAGCTGTCTTGATTGAGAAGCAGCTTAAAAGAAGAACTTCACGTCCTAGCATGGAACAGGAACTGCTACAAATAAACCCAGCTATCCACGTGAAGTTAAACAAATCACAGCACCAAAAGTGGAGTCTTCATTTCAGTTCAAGACAAAGGCAAAGGCAAGGTAGAAGCTTCCACAACAAGAGCTCGTGATGTTAAGTGTTTCAAGTGGCATGGAATAGGACACTATGCCAGTGAATGCTCCAACAAAAGAGTAATGATTCTCCTTGAGAATGGTGAGATAGAGTCTGATGATGAGAAACCAGAACCACTTCCAAGTTCAGAGGATAATGAGGATCATGAAGATAAAGCGGCTGCAGGAGAATTGTTGGTAGCTAGAAGATCATTGAGCTTGCAAAACAAAACAGAGGAGCAAGAGCAAAGAGAAAACCTGTTTCACACCAGATTCATTGTTCAGGGAAAAGTTTGCAGTCTCATTATAGATGGAGGAAGCTGCACCAATGTGGCCAGTGATTACATGGTTCAGAAGCTTGGACTGAGAGTAAAGAAGCATCCAAAGCCATACAAGGCTTCAGTGGCTCAATGATAGTGGTGAAATGAAAGTTAACAGTAAAGTGCTTGTCCCTCTAGCCATTGGGAAGTATGAGGATGAGATCCTATGTGATGTATTACCAATGGAGGCTGGACACATACTTCTTGGCAGGCCCTGGCAATCAGACCGCAAGGTAATTCATGATGGCTTTACTAACAAACATTTGTTTGTGTTTAATGGCAGGAAAACCACATTGGTTCCCATAACGCCTCAAGAGGTTTATAAAGATCAGATGCATCTCAAACAAAAGGCAGAACAAAAGGCTAAGCAATCCAACTTCTTTGTAAAGGCTGGTGAGGTTAAGAAATCTTTGTTTTCTAAAAAGCCTATGTGTATGTTTGTTTATAGAGAAGCTCTCTTGAGCTTAACTGACCTTGCACCGGTGCTGCCGAGTGAGCTGATCTCTCTTTTGCAGGATTATGAGGATGTATTTCAAGACAATCTGGATGGTTTACCACCTATAAGAGGCATAGAACATCAAATTGATTTTGTGCCAGGAGCTTCACTTCCAAACCGACCATCTTATAGGACTAATCCTGTGGAGACCAAAGAACTTCAAAGACAAGTGACTGAGCTTATGGAGAAGGGCCACATACGTGAGAGCATGAGTCATTGTGTTGTTCCGGTTCTGCATGTGCCAAATAAAGATAGTAGTTGGTGCATGTGTGTTGATTGTAGAGCAATCAATAATATCACGCTGAAGTATCGACATCCTATCCCTAGATTAGATGATATGCTTGATGAATTGCATGGTTCTAGCATATTTTCTAAGATTAATATTAAGAGTGGATATCACCAGATTAGGATGAAAGAGGGTGATGAATGGAAAACCGCATTTAAGACTAAGCATGGTCTTTATGAATGGTTAGTTATGCCTTTTGGTCTTACAAATGCACCTAGTACTTTCATGAGATTAATGAATGACGTTCTAAGAGCATTCATAGGAGTATTTGTTGTTGTTTACTTTGATGAAATCTTAGTATATGGCAAGAACTTAGATGAGCATGTTAAGCATTTGAATTCTGTTTTGGATGTTCTTAGAAAGGAAAAGTTGTATGCTATTCTCAAGAAATGCACTTTTTGTACATATAACCTTGTGTTTCCAGGCATTGTTGTAAGTGCAGATGGAATCAAAGTGGATGAACAAAAGGTTAAAGCTATAAAAGAGTGGCCTAGTCCAAAGACATTAGGAGAAGTGAGGAGTTTTCATGGGCTAGCTGGATTCTACATGCGTTTGTTAAAAGATTTCAGCACCATAGCTGCCCCACTGACTGAAGTAATCAAAAAGGATGTTGGTTTCAAATGGGAACATGCTCAAGAGCAGAGGCGGACCTACGTTGGACAATAGGGGTTCACATGACACCGGTTAAATTTATAATTTTAGTGTTTTGCTACATGACAATGACAATTTGATAGCTCATTTGGTTTATTTCACCAACTATTGACCCCCCATAGTGCAGTTCGATTCCCCTTAAAAACCTTTGTTTATATACTTTTTTAAAATTTATCCTTTATGTTGGGCTTAAGCCCACTTAATGACCCCCCTAAAAATTGATTCTGGGTCCGCCACTGCTCAAGAGGAGGCTTTTCAAGCCTTGAAAGAGAAGCTCACCAATGCACCTCTCTTATGGTTACCTGATTTCCTTAAAACTTTTGAGATTGAGTGTGATACTTCTGGTGTAGGAATTGGAGCTGTCTTAATGTAGGATAAGAAGCCTATAGCATTCTTCAGGGAAAGCTTGGAGGCGCTACTTTGAACTACCCAATGTATGACAAGGAGCTGTATGCCTTAGTTAGAGCTTTGCAGACTTGGCAACATTACTTGTGGCCTAAGGAGTTTGTCATACACAATGATCATGAGTCCCTTAAGCACTTGAAAGGTCAACAGAAGCTTAACAAACATCATGCTAAGCGGGTAGAGTTAATTGAGACATTTCCTTATGTCATCAAATACAAGCAAGGTAAGGACAATGTTGTTGTTGATGCATTGTCCCGAAGGTATGTTTTACTCTCAACCCTTGATGCTAAGCTATTAGGCTTTGAACAGGTTAAGCATCTTTATAGTAATGATTCTGATTTTCAAGAGATTTATAAAGCTTGTGAGAAGTTTGGTTTTGGTCATTACTATAGACATGATGGATTTCTCTTCTTTGATAATCGTTTGTGTGTGCCTAACTTCTCTCTTAGAGATTTGTTTGTTAGAGAGGTACATGGAGGTGGATTAATGGGACATTTTGGTATCACCAAGACTCTTAAGGTTATGTAGGATCATTTCCATTGGCCACACATGAGAAGAGATGTTGAACGAATCTGTGAAAGATGTGTTACATGTAAGCAAGCTAAAAGCAAAATTTCAACCCCACGGTTTGTATACTCCTTTGCCTATTCCTATGCATCCTTGGATTGACATTTCTATGGATTTTGTGCTTGGATTGCCTAGAAATAGGACTGGAAAGGATTCTATCTTTGTTGTGGTTGATAGATTCTCTAAGATGGCACATTTCATTCCATGTAACAAGACTGATGATGCATTGCATATAGCAAACTTGTTCTTTAAAGAGATTGTTCGTTTGCATGGCATGCCTAAGACCATTGTTTCAGATAGAGACACTAAGTTCCTAAGCTATTTCTGGAAAACTCTTTGGTCTAAATTAGGAACCAAGCTCTTGTTTTCTACTACATGTCATCCGCAATCTGATGGGCAAGCTGAAGTAGTTAATAGAACAATGTCTACTCTCTTGCGTGCATTAGTTAAGAAGAACTTAAAAACTTGGGAAGATTGTTTGCCACATGTTGAATTTGCATACAACCATTATGTGCATCTGCCTCTAAATTTTCTCCATTTCAGATTGTTTATGGTTTCAATCCCATACCTCCTTTGGATCTAATCCCTTTACCTTTGAGTGAAAGAACTAGTTTAGATGAGAAAAAGAAAGCTGAGATTGTTAAACAGATCCATGAGAAGGCTAGGAAGAATTTTGAGGAGCATACCAAGCTCTATGATAAGAAAGCCAACAAAGGAAGGCGGCCTATGATCTTTGAGGTTGGAGATGAAGTATGTGTACACTTGAGGAAAGAAAGGTTTCCAGCAAAAAGGAAGTCTAAGCTGATGCCTAAAATCGATGGACCTTTCAAGACCACAAAGAAGATCAATGACAATGCCTACCAACTTGATCTTAAAGGTAAGTATAAAGTTAGTTCTAGCTTTAATGTTACTGACTTGATTCCTCTCATTGCAGATGATCCAAATTTGAGGTCAAATCCTTTTCAACTGGAGGGGGATGATGCGATATTGGATAGCATCATGGATAAGGAGCTTGAACCTGAGCTTGAACTTGAGCTAGAACCAGAGGATGAGCTTGTAGCTGAGGAACTTAGAGCTGAAGATGCATTGCTTGTACCAGAAGAACCAATGACCCGGTCTAAAGCTAAGAAGCTCAAAGAAGCTATTGGAGGATTAATTTATCACATTCGGAGAGAGCCATTGCCCTTGGACTCGGTTGGAGAAGTTTATCAAACCTCTATGGTTTTGGTAAAGGTCCAAGGAGATCATTAAATGGGTACATGATCCATTTGCACCCTTTTTCCCTTCTCTTTGGTTTTGTCCCACTGGGTTTTCCAAAGAAGGTTTTTAATGAGGCAAGTGAATCATGTTCCTTAGACCCATTTCATTGATTTAAACATGGCTCAGCCCATTTTGAAGACCAATTTCGTGCATGGCCTTATAGATTTCGAAATAAGACTTGTAATAAGTGTTTTTGTCAGTTTCCAAGTCATTTAATGCTTGCTCTTCATGCAAGCCATGTTCTGAAGTCTTCAAAAACTCCTTGTACTCTTTCATTTCGAATGTATCTAGTCTTTTTTATCAAAAACCTTCTGAAATTTCTAGATCATCTTGTTGATGTGTAATATCCAGCAAAATCCTTGATTTCTTTTGGTGTGTAATATCCTGAAGAGATCAAGAGGTGAATCAAAGGCTTTTCCACAACCTTTGTGTGACCATCCACTCCACATCCCTTGAAGCAATCTGATTGTTTGCAAGGCCTATCCTTCTACCAACTCTCAAGTGTCGATTTTGGGTTGATCATGTCTAGGATCGTATCACATTGTATGGCCTTCGTCAAGCTCCCCGTTGTTGGTTCGCAAAACTCCCCGATGCATTGGTCAAGTATGGTTTCACACAATCATATTCTGGTTATTCTCTCTTCTCATATACTAATGGTTTGCAAGAAGTTCATGTGTTGGTCTATGTTGATGACTTATTAATTGCTAGTAATGATGGTTGCCTACTGACCAAGTTTAAGGCTTACTTAGGAGATTGCTTTCGTATGAAAGATCTTGGTAAACTTAAATATTTCTTAGGCATCAAGGTTGCACGCGCAGATGAAGGAATCTTCTTATCTCAACGCAAGTATGTGCTTGATATCATCAAATAAACAAGCCTTCTGGGTGCACGGTCAGTCTTCACTCCTTTGGAGAAAAATCATCAGCTAGCTGCTGATAAGGGTCCGCTGTTTCCAGACCCACAACAATACCGTCGCCTCATTGGGAGGTTGGTCTATTTCTCCACTACCAGGCCTGACTTGTTTAACTCTATTCACCTCTTGTCTCAGTTCATGAAGACGCTGCATGTTGCACATTGGTAGGCTGCAGTACGTGTCGTTCGCTATCTCAAAAGCTGTCCTGGTCAGGGCATATTACTTCGCTCCGATAGTACTCTCGAACTCTCTGTATACTCTGATGCATATTGGGGCTCTTGCCCATTGACTCGTCGATCTTTAAGTGCTTTTGTGGTTCTTCTTGGCGGGTCACCTATTTCTTGGAAAACCAAGAAACAAAAGACGGTTTCTCATTCTTCCGCTGAAGCTGAATATAGATCTATGGCAGCTGCAACAAAGGAGATAAAGTGGACCATACCACTAATGAAAGATCTCGGCCTTTTTATTAACCAGCCAATTTCTTTTTACTGCGATAGTAAGGCGGCAATACATATCGCAGCTAATCCAATTTTCCATGAACGGACGAATCATATTCAAAGAGATTGTCATAGTGTTCGGGATGTTGTTCGTGATGACATCATTTCAACAAAACATGTTCGCACCATAGATCAAATAGCTGACTTGCTCACTAAGGCATTAGGACGTCTTCAGTTTGAAGTGTTAGTGTCCAACTTGGGTGTGATACCCCGTATCAAAAATACGGTCAACGGGCAGCAAAAAGTCAACCGGGGGTAAAATTGTCATTTTACCAATGTCGGGGGTAAAATGGTAATTTTACCAAAAGTCGAGACGGAAGCCGAGACGGGCCAAATATTCTTATATTTTAATATAAAGAATGTTCACAAGACCAGAGTTGGAGAAATCGGAGCAGAAACATGTTTTTCGGTGAGTCGGGAATGGAAACCGATAAAACCGATAAAACTTCAAAAATTCATAACCGGAGCTACGGGTGTCCGTTTAAGGTGATTAAGAATGATAAATTCATCAAATAGCATGGAGAATCTTTTTATGGAGGTTTGAGGATTTATGGGATCATCCAGAGATATTCTAAAATATTAAAACCAAGAACCATCAAACCGAGCATTGGAGTTAATGGGGAATAGTGGCTGGTTAAGGGTGGTTTAGAGGTAATCTTTGGGCAACAAGGTTTGATTAATCAAGAATAATTTATGGTGAAATTGGAAAGGGGGACGTGGCCAATGGAGAATAAGGCATGGAGATACATTGAACAACTTTAGGTATATGTGTCATTTTATTGGAGGGTGTAATGGAGGCTTTACTTCTAGAAGCATAAGGTGGCAAGATATTATGGAAGCAGAAGGTGATCTGAATGTGAGCTTCAGGGACGTGGCATACTTAGAGAAAAGAGCATGTGATTAAAAGAACCTTACCACATTTCAATTGTTTACATGAAAATAAAAGAGATGCAATGCATCTAAGAGGTGTTGGCGTGGAGGAAGGAGAGAAAGAGAGGGACACTTGTCACCTTAAGAGATCAAAAGAGTGGAGGGACACTTGTCATCAAAATGTGTTTCTTGTGTTGCTATATAAGGAGGCTTCCTCCTTCTCATTTTCATCACAACAACAACAAAACAAAAAGAGAAGAAGAGAGAAATAATAGGAGGAGAAGAAGCGTGAGGAGAGAAGAAAGAAAGAAGAAGAAGAGAAGGAAGCGTGGAGAAGAGGTAGAAAGAGAGAGAAGAGGAAGCGTGAAGGAGGAGGAGAGCAGAAAGGAGAAGAGGAAGCGTGAAGGAGGAGAAGAGGAGAGAGGAGAAGAGGAAGCGTGAAGGAGGAAGAGAGGAGAGAGGAGAAGAGGAAGGAGAAGAAGCGTGAAGAGGAGGGAGAGAAGAAGAAGAAGAATAGAGAGGAAGAGAAAGAGAGAAGAAGAGCGTGAAGAAGAGGAGAGAGAAGCGTGAGATGAGGAGAAGGAGAGAAGACCGGAGGAGAGAGAAAGAAGAGAGAGAAAGAGGAGAGAGAAAGTAGAGAGAGAGACATGAAGAAGAGAGAGAAAGAGGCGTGAAGGAGAGAGAAGATGGTCCGGAAGCTTGGTTAGAATTATGCGGTCAACGGTCAGGACGTTCGGGAAGCTTCGGGATTCGAGTTCGTGCATTCGGGAGGTTCGGGTTCCAGTTCGGGGGTCTCGGGATTCACGACGTGTCAGAGCCGCCATTACCGTACCTATCTCACTGTGAGTCGGCTCACAAACATTTAGACTCATATAGACCGGAAATTGATAAACCATAGTACTAGGCTTGCATACCCGTTACTTAACCTAATGAGTAATTAATTGGATGTTTAATGTTAAACCGGTTAGGATCGGATAAGCATGTTAGGGTTTAAAGAATTAAAAGGTTAATTGGTTGTGTGCCGCTAGGTTGTTAGTGATAATTGGGTGATGCATTCATATAGATCGTTATTTAGGACCGTATATGCATATATATGGTATAAGAACGATAATTAATGAATCTATATACGGGAATTAAGACGACATTACAATATTGTTAAACCTAAACGAACGTATAGACTATTGTAACGGGATTGGGGTTTAGGTTTAATAGCGGGATTGGGTAATAAATTAAATTAAGTTAATAATGAGACGTCGGGGAGTTAGTAAGTTTACTAACTCTAAACCGACGGACCGGGGAGTTAATAAATGATGATTAGGTTTGGTTAAGAAATAAGAAGTGTGATGATTGGTGAACCGTCTACGGGTTAGCGAGCCGCTAACCTAAGGTAGCGGACGTAAATTGGTTAAAAGATGATAGCAACCCTAATAAGCCTGCTTGTGTGTGATTGTGTGATTGATTGTGATTGCGTGATTGATTGTTGTGATTATTGTTATTGTTGTGAGCTTGTGTGCAGGCTTGTTAGACTGCTCGGTGTTGGGCCGAGCAGTTATTGCGGACACTTACTCCAGTCACGGGATCGGGTAATGATATATCATGGTTTTTACTAGTTTTAGGCCATGATATAAGTATGTTTTTAGTGTCTTTTGTGTTCTTTTAGAGTCTTTTACAGGTATAATCAGGTTGGGAGCTAAATTGGAGATTATGGAGCATTTTGGAGATTTTTGGAGTGTTTGGCCGAGAGATAGAGTTCACTGTCCGAAACAGAGAAAGGTATCGATCGTTGCACTCTAGCAACGATCGTTGCACCAGCGAGATGGGCCAAAACTCGGCGGTTTAGAAGAATCAAGATATTGCACTTTGATCCAGAAGTTCCTGATAATTACAAAGAAGCCCCTGGCCGAGATTATGCCTATATAATAGAGTTTTTACATAAGTTTTTAGATACACTTTCATAATTAAGAGCAGAGGATTTTTAGAGCTTTTGGGGCTGATCTGAACCTGATTCATCATCTGTATTTGGAGAAGATTTCGAACCCCTTTTACTCTTATTCTTTTATGCAATTTACTTATCATATGATCATGTTTTCATTATCTATGTCTGAGTAGATTCCTAGTTAGACTTAGGGTTTCTCACATAGGATTTCATGACTTGCTAGACTTGTTCAATTTCAGTTAAGGATTCAAACTATATCTGTTCTTCAATTTAATTGTGCTTAAAGCTAGTTCTAACCTGATCAATTAGAATCTAGATCTTAGGTTGCTAAATACGTCACGGAAGTGGGGTTTAGGAATCTGACTTAATTAAATTGGGCAATTAAACT
This sequence comes from Orychophragmus violaceus, assembly GCA_030180135.1. Taxonomy (NCBI): domain Eukaryota; kingdom Viridiplantae; phylum Streptophyta; class Magnoliopsida; order Brassicales; family Brassicaceae; genus Orychophragmus; species Orychophragmus violaceus. Next base: position 51,485,383 of record CM058240.1, on the reverse strand, counting down.
TTGCGCAAACGAAAGTTTGGTTTAGGATAATTGTGAACATATCAAACTCGAACTTATTGCTAGTTTAATCTGTTAGTTCTCGCAAACGGAAGTTTGGTTTGCTGCACTTAGACTTAGAGAATTATCGCAAAGGAATTTGGTTAATTCTATATCTGTGTTTTGAGTTCTAGAACTGTTCTTAATTAGATCCTTGCTGAATGAACTGTTTGCTAGTCTGATTTCCTGAGAATACCCTAGGTTTGACGCTTTTAATTAATTGCTTTCACAACCGATAATCTCTGCTACTGATTTACTTTTTCGCACTGCTTTCAATACAATCACATTGCTTATTTCTAGTATTCATTCCCTACAGTTTGATTCTCTTGAGACCAAGTGTCCCTGTGGATTCGATAACCCTATATACTACTTTGACATTGCTGTTCACTTGCAGTTTAGTATAGGGATTAATTCTTGACCTATCAAGTTTTTGGCGCCGTTGCCGGGGACTCTTAGAGTCTTCGATAGGACCGAACTTAGGGTTTTACTAGAAATTTTTCGTTTTTCGTTTTTGTTTTTCGTTTTTTTTTTTTTTTTTTTTTTGCTAACTTTTTCTCTGCTTCTCTCTGTCGCAGGTACGAATTTCGCCTTGCGTCGATCGTTGCACCCTTTGCATCGATCGTCACTGAGCGATTTGAGATTGAATCGATCGTTGCACTGATAGCATCGATCGTTGCTGGACGATTACAGACAGTTTATGCCAACGCAGAACACTCGAAGTAATCCGAACTCGAGCTTAGTTAATCTCAACTTAGAGGAACTTGGACGTCTTGAGAGGACTATCAGAAGAGAAAAGAGAGAGAGAATGGTTCGAGAACGTCTGATCTTGATACCAGATGCTGAAGGTACCCTGAGGGACCGAGATAATAACCCGTACAATGCTGCTGGGCATCGGGTTGATGCTGAGGGAAATGTAATCCCTGACCCCCCTGAACCTGAGCAACAGCCGCAAGATCAAGCTCAAGGTAGAGAGATTGTAGTTCATGAGAGGACACTAGCTGACTACAATAGACCTGATGAGTTTCATGCAAACCGAGCAGCTCTAGTGCTTCCTGCTTTCGAGAGGAATGATTTTGAGGTAAAAACCATCTACTACCAACTGATGAGGCAGATTGCTTTTCATGGTCTTCAATCAGAGCAGCCTATGGATCACATTGACAAGTTTGAGGACATAGTCACTGGCATGAAGTATGAAGGAGTATGCCCGGACTATCTGTTCCTTAAGCTATTTACGCACAGTCTTGCTGGAGACGCTAGTGCATGGCTGAGACAACTGGCACCTGGTCAGTATACTACTTGGACAGCCTTAAAGAGTGAGTTCCTGCGTCACTTCTACGACGCTGCGCGCTCAGATCAGTCCAGACAGGACATACTCACTTTTTCCCAAGGAGCTGTGGAGCCTTTGACAACCGCATGGATGAGATTTAAGCAGTATCAGCGTGATTGTCCACACCATGGATTCACAGAAGTACAGCTGATTGGTATTTTCTTCAGAGGCATAGATCTCCCTTATCAGACTGCTCTGGATAATTCCAGTGATGCTAATTTCAGCACCAGAACTCCTACACAAGCTAAACGGTTGATAGAGAACCTGATTGGCAGCAATAGTTGCAAAACAATGGATGAAAGAAGGAAGAGATCTGGTGGAACTGTAGAGAATTCTGATATAGCTAATATAAGATCCAGATTGGACACAGTTTACAATCTCCTGACAAATAAGAAAGCTGTCCACTTTGCCCAAGATGTAGAGGTGATTCAAACTGAGGTGGACACTCAGGAAGAAGATGTGAATTTCATAGGAGGTTCCGGTTTCCAAGGTAATAGATTTAACAATCAACAGGGGAACAGATTTTCAAATGGAGGACAAGCTGGTGGTTTTCAAAAGACCTATGGACAGGGTACTCAGAGAACCTATGGATCTACATCTTATCAGACTCCTCCTGCACCTACAGCACATGAGAGCAAAATGGAAGCTATGATGGAACAACTGATGGAGAGTCAAACCAAGCTTTCTGTAGACAACAACAAGAAGCTGGACGCTGTCTACCAGGACCTCAATGGGAAGTTTGAGACATTGAGCACTCACATGAAGCAGTTGGACACTCAGGTGAATCAGATGTCCAGCTCACTGAAAGGAAAAGGAGTTGCAGACACTCATATTAAGGCCTGGTCTGTAATGATTAATGATGGATCTTATCTAGGGGAGAAATTTGAGCTAAGTACAGCTGAGTTGGTGACTGAGGAAGAATTTTCGGATTTCTGTGAAAAACTCTCGGGTGGAAGTTGTGACGATCGCGATGCAACGATCGATACACATCTGGCATCGATCGATGCAGGTCGTGAACAAGCTGAGAATCCGTGGGATGAAAATGAGATTGATGCAGAACTAGCCCGCCTATTCCCTGATACATCTGAAATCACTCAAGAGGATGTTTATGCACAAGCTATTTGGCACTATCCCAAGGTCTCTGAAGTGATTAAACAAGAGATTGAAGAGCTGAAAAGGCTAGAAGAAAGTGGTGAAGACTTGGAAGAAATTCCACCTTCTGATGATCCACCTTATCATCCATGTGTTCAGAGATATTTGAACAAGATGTTGCCTTTAGATGAGGAGCTGAGAGAATGGGTGATAGTAGTTCCTCAGCATATTAGTGATGTTCTGCTAACTAAGGTCCCAAAGAAACTGCCTGATCCTGGAGTTTTTGTGCTGGATTGTTCTATCTTTGAGGATAGCTTTAGGCGTTCTCTGTGTGATTTAGGAGCTGCTGGAAGCATAATGCCTTACTCTGTGGCTGAGAAGTTGGGATTGCTGGACTTTACTCCTACTAGGACTTCTCTTGTCCTAGCTGATCAGTCCATACGAGTTCCTGAAGGACTCCTTATGGATATTCCGGTGAGAGTTGGAAACTACTTAGTTCCAACGGACTTCCTTGTGCTGAAATACGCCTGTGATCCGAATGAAGCTTTATTGCTTGGGAGACCATTCTTGGCTACAGCAGGAGCTGTGATTGATGTTAGACAGAGTCTAATAGACCTCCACCTGGGAGATGAACAGCTGCGGTATGAGATGGAGAAGCTGCGAAAGCCATTGATAGATGGACAGACTTTCACAATCATTGAAGCAGATGATGAGCAGCCAGATGAGACCGAGATAATAGATCCTGGAGCACATTTTACCCCATCTTTTCTTGGACTGAAGCATTCTGCAGTAGCTTATTCTCCACCATGGATGAGAAGACTTGAACAGAGACAAAAAAGGTCTCTGTTAGGATCTTCCGGAGCCTGAAAAATCTTGCGCGTCCGGTCAAGCTATTGACCTTAAACAAGCGCTGGGTGGGAGGCAACCCACCATTAGGTACTAGTGTTTTTCTTTTTCATTTTTGGTGTTTTTTATTAGGATTTTACGTTTGTTTTTGTTTCTGGTGAGTTTATGATTGCAGGTCTCGGATTAAATCGCAGTGCAGCGATCGATGCATTTCTGCATCGATCGTCACAACACGAAAGGAATCGCATTGCAGCGATCGTTGCGGTCCTGAGCAACGATCGACTATACACGAAAAATCGCCAAGTAACGGTCGATGCACATAGTGCAACGGTCGATGCTCGTGCGACAGAGGTAACCCGACAGACATAATTTCACCTTTTTCAATTTTTATTTTCTTTTACCGATCCTTCGCTGGACACCACTGGGGACAGTGAGTCTTAAGTGTGGGGGAGGTGCTACTGACGTCTATCTTTCTGTTTTCTTAAGAGTCAGTCTGTTTTTCAAAAACAAATTTGTTTTTATTGAGTCAAAATTCAGGTATCAGAGGATCTTTTACTGACTTCACCCCTAATACTGACTTAGATTTTCTCACCTAAGGGCTTGGTATACTTTATGTCGGATTCCCTGTTAGTTCTGACACAGCCTGTAAACCTGTCCTATTTAGTCCCCTTCTCCCCTTCTATAAAGTAAAAAAAAAAAAAAGATAATAAACTGAGGATGAGTTAGTAACTCCGAAGTGGTCATGAGAGTGGTAGCTAAAACTATTACCTCCTGTGCATCCATGGAATGTGTCCAAAGTACACCCCATAACGGGAAGAACACTGATAAAAAAAATAAAATGATACCCAATGTGGGAAAAATCAGTTGTTAAAGAAGGGAAAGAGAAGAAAGGGACTAGAGAAAGATAGTATGGTGGTCTAGAGCTGATTAGGTAAGAATCCATGTGCCTTTAGATCGATACTCCTTAGGTGAGACCGCACTTAAATACTTGCAGAAGTCAGTAGGGAGAATTTGAATGCTTGAATGTGATTGTGGAGTTTACCTAGGACAGTTGCTAAGTGTGGGGGAAGTACAAGTTGGTCTTGATATCCTGTGATTGATTCTTTCAGTGGTTTACTAAGGGGAATCTGAGTATTGTAGCTTCTAAGATGAAATGAGTTTCTGAAGAGTTTTCAAACCTCTTCACCATGTTTTAGTTCTATGTTTTGCTTGAGGGCAAGCAAAGGCTAAGTGTGGGGGAGTTGATATATCATGGTTTTTACTAGTTTTAGGCCATGATATAAGTATGTTTTTAGTGTCTTTTGTGTTCTTTTAGAGTCTTTTACAGGTATAATCAGGTTGGGAGCTAAATTGGAGATTATGGAGCATTTTGGAGATTTTTGGAGTGTTTGGCCGAGAGATAGAGTTCACTGTCCGAAACAGAGAAAGGTATCGATCGTTGCACTCTAGCAACGATCGTTGCACCAGCGAGATGGGCCAAAACTCGGCGGTTTAGAAGAATCAAGATATTGCACTTTGATCCAGAAGTTCCTGATAATTACAAAGAAGCCCCTGGCCGAGATTATGCCTATATAATAGAGTTTTTACATAAGTTTTTAGATACACTTTCATAATTAAGAGCAGAGGATTTTTAGAGCTTTTGGGGCTGATCTGAACCTGATTCATCATCTGTATTTGGAGAAGATTTCGAACCCCTTTTACTCTTATTCTTTTATGCAATTTACTTATCATATGATCATGTTTTCATTATCTATGTCTGAGTAGATTCCTAGTTAGACTTAGGGTTTCTCACATAGGATTTCATGACTTGCTAGACTTGTTCAATTTCAGTTAAGGATTCAAACTATATCTGTTCTTCAATTTAATTGTGCTTAAAGCTAGTTCTAACCTGATCAATTAGAATCTAGATCTTAGGTTGCTAAATACGTCACGGAAGTGGGGTTTAGGAATCTGACTTAATTAAATTGGGCAATTAAACTTTGCGCAAATGAAAGTTTGGTTTAGGATAATTGTGAACATATCAAACTCGAACTTATTGCTAGTTTAATCTGTTAGTTCTCGCAAACGGAAGTTTGGTTTGCTGCACTTAGACTTAGAGAATTATCGCAAAGGAATTTGGTTAATTCTATATCTGTGTTTTGAGTTCTAGAACTGTTCTTAATTAGATCCTTGCTGAATGAACTGTTTGCTAGTCTGATTTCCTGAGAATACCCTAGGTTTGACGCTTTTAATTAATTGCTTTCACAACCGATAATCTCTGCTACTGATTTACTTTTTCGCACTGCTTTCAATACAATCACATTGCTTATTTCTAGTATTCATTCCCTACAGTTTGATTCTCTTGAGACCAAGTGTCCCTGTGGATTCGATAACCCTATATACTACTTTGACATTGCTGTTCACTTGCAGTTTAGTATAGGGATTAATTCTTGACCTATCAGGTAAGTTAGTGGTGCTGACTAGGTATCTTACCTAGTCAGAGCGGTGGTAGTGTAGAGGCTTGCGGAATGGTTGGGGATTTACTATTGATATTGATTGTGTGATCTGTGCTAGAGTCCCAGCGAGTCTGCGTGTTTATATTTCTGCACTAGGACTCTAGGGTGCGTTAGATTCCGCAAGCCTAGGTTTTGTTTACGTGCTGATACTTCCATCCCGATTGGATCCTCGGGAATTGAGAACCTGATCAGCTTAGCCTGGCGGGTGCGAACCTATGGAGTGACGTCTGTAGGGTGTAGTCCGGAGAATACGGGGTCGCGTCCTAGGGCCGGACTGCATGGAAGCTCGGGTTGCCGGGGGTAACCAGAGTCGCCGCGTATCGATGGACAGAGAACGGTGTCCTAGTCGTTGTATGGACGGCTAGGAGTCATGTGGGTTAGTTGCCATATCGGTGACAGTGGAAACCCGTGGAAGTCACCAAGTTCGTAGGGCCCAGTGGTTGTTTTGTTATCTTTCTTCCGTTGCGCGATAGATAGATCGAGTCTAATCTAGGACATGTGCCGCAGTGCCTTCGATTCCCTTAATTCTCTTGTTTTGGCTATTGCTTGATTGTGTGTGGGTTGACACGACGTGGTAGTGCGTGATCGACTATTTATTTCTGTTGATTGTTATTTTGGGTTTTGGGGCGGGAATTTGTAGAAACTAGATAGATTAGAAGCCGATAGTGGGGAGCCGATTCACTGGGTGATCTTAGATCGCTCATTATACTCTTTTTGTGTGTTTTCAGGTTTAGGTAGCGACGGACGCGGGAGGTCCTCGGTGTGGTTTCGGGTTGCTTGTGACGGGATTTGATTCGTGGGTTTTCGGGTGTTTTCTCGGTTCGGCGTTATTGTTGTTTCGTTGTGTTGACTTCTTTGTATTTTACCTGACGATTGTTTGTGAAATTCTATTAAACGTTGTGCTTAACGTTTAGTTACTCAAAAATGAAATTGTTTCCCTGATATGAGGTTTGGTCCGAACCGACACAACTCACCGAAGTGGTACAAGGTGTACAACTTGTATTACGGAAGTGAGGATAGCGAGGTCAAAGATGGATTAGTGCGAGCCTTTGTCTCAAACCGATCCGTCTCTGACTTCGTCCTGTGGCGAACTTTTCCCGTTCGACTTGCTCGGGTTCGATCGGTCATGTTCTTGTTTGATTGTTGACCGGTCAGCTCGACGGTCAGCGGAGAATGGGAAAGGGGCGTTACAGAAAGGTGGTATCAGAGCATGGTTCTGCATGGGTTTCGAAACATTTCATTTATGAGTGTTTTCCGCGTTTTATCGAGTCAAATGTGTCACACAAGCATCCATTAGGAAACCGAGCCGCGTCCGTTAAACCCGGGGTTGGGATTGGGGAGTAGCCTTTTTGTATTATTTGCACTAACTTATCTTTGAGTTGTGATTGCAGTCGTACAGCAGTGTGTCCTGGGTAGAGTGGAGATGTTTGTGTGTGTGCGCGGAGCAGTTACAGTTGAGCGTCATGAGTCCGCAGGGACCAGTCAGTCTCGCCGCCAGCAATACCGGAGTACAGGACATGCAACGGATGTGGAGTGTATGAGTTCAGTTACATTGGTGTCCCCGAGCAGTAGACCCGCGTCTTCGAGAGCCGTACCATCCAGTACCGGGATCCGATCACTGTCCGTTGTGTGGTCACGAGGGCCATGGAGCATTGACTTGTCCTATCGTCGGATCAGGAGTGCGTGTACCCGATGGAGAGTCATACCGAGCACTGGTACCAGAAGATTATTGAGTGGGACCCAGTCGCCGAGATCCCGAGCCAGTCAGCCACATGTTATTCAGTTGCCGGTCGTTCAGTTATCCCGACCCGAGCCAGTGAGGACTTGCTAGTTGTATAGAGGTGAGGGTCATCGCGCACCCGATTGTTTCATCGATTCCCCATCAGAGTCGACAGAGCCGACTTCTCCTTGTCAGCGATGTGGTAGCTATGATCCTCAGGCGTCCGTATGTTACCGTGGACCACGCCCAGCGTCCGTTCCAGTTTGTCAGATGTGTAGCCGCGCAGGTCACGTTGCTCACCTTTGCCCGATAGCCGAGCCACATCAGGTCGGAACACCATCTAGAGACACACACTCATCACACCCTCCCGGCGCACCTGCCAGCGGATATTTCAGCGAGCCGTTTTGCCAGTGGTGTTGGGCATTTCGGTCTTGCTGGAGGCGTTAGGATAGGATAGTTGTAGTTAGGCCAGGTAAGTTGGGGGCACTAACTCTATTCTTGTCTTGTAGATTGATCGGCGGATAGGCGACTTTGCGTGTCGCCTTTGACTTTTCTGATGTACAGCGGCGTCGTATGGGTTTTTGGATATGATGACGGTCTTATGAGTAGACTCTGATCATAACCATGTACAGAAAACCTTATTGTGTACGATATATCGTTTATGTATGTGGTGGATACAGAGTGTTCAGTTGATCGTTTTGAGTAGCATAGTAACTATTTGCATGAATGAGATGGTTCTGAAAGCAAATAGATTACTGTGTGAAATCAAATGATGAGCAGAACTGACGACCGTTCATCATGACCCGAACCCAGACCGACGACGCATCCGACCGATCATTAGATTGCGTGATTGTGTGGTGATTGCTTGTTTTTCTTTTCATGTTGTTTGATTTATTGATTGAATTGTTGTGCGGTAGATTGCGTTGTTTTATCATGCGTGGGTTTTGGTAGATTGATCGCTTTGGGTCTTAGAGACCATTGGTTTGTTAGTAGTTCGGAAATTTGCTTAGCGATTGATCGTTTTTGTTCGGCTTCGTTAAAGAGGTAAGGTGTTGATTTTATTTTATTTCAAGTTTTGAGCCGACTGGGAACGGTTGTGTTCAACCGTCAATTCACGAGGGAACAGACTTATAGGGTATTGTTATTTAATCACGAGTAACCGTCGGGTACGTGATTACGTAACCATATTTCTATGGGAAAGTAATATCGGGGATAGAGTGGAATGGAACTAATTGTTCAGTGAGTGGTTGTGTTGATTATAGGTCGGAATGGCGACGCGATGTGAATCCGAGACCGAACCCGAACCCGAAAGCGTAATGAAGTGTCAAGACGCCGTGAGACCAGTGGACTGGACCGTGAAGCAGTGATGGGTGTTGTCGGTGGAAAGTGTATCAGTTTATCGAGCAGCCAACAGGAAAAGAGCCGATGAATATGAAGTGAGCAACGAGAGTTGGGAAGAAGAGTCAGTGAGGTTGTTGGAATCAGTCAGCCGGAAGCAGGTAGTCAGATTCTTGAAGAGTGTCTCAGAAAGAAAGAAAGAAGTCACAACCCGAAGAATGTGGAGGTCAAGGCAAAGTGGGGAAGACGGAAGTGAATAGATAAGTTAACCAGGAGTGAGTTCGAAGAATGAGACTGGTAAAGACAGTTGAGAGTGGAAGCGGATCAGGGTACAAGATTGGGATGTCAGATCGGATCAGTGTTGAGGTCAGTGGTATGCAGCAGTAAGGAGCGTCAGAGTAGAGTGATGAAGCGACTTACAGGGTTCGGAACCATATTGAAGTCTGACAGTGACGGAGAATTCGGGGACGAATTCCTGTAAGTGGGGAAGAATGTGATACCCCGTATCAAAAATACGGTCAACGGGCAGCAGAAAGTCAACCGGGGGTAAAATTGTCATTTTACCAATGTCGGGGGTAAAATGGTAATTTTACCAAAAGTCGAGACGGAAGCCGAGACGGGCCGAATATTCTTATATTTTAATATAAAGAATGTTCACAAGACCAGAGTTGGAGAAATCGGAGCAGAAACATGTTTTTCGGTGAGTCGGGAATGGAAACCGATAAAACCGATAAAACTTCAAAAATTCATAACCGGAGCTACGGGTGTCCGTTTAAGGTGATTCAGAATGCTAAATTCATCAAATAGCATGGAGAATCGTTTTATGGAGGTTTGAGGATTTATGGGATCATCCAGAGATATTCTAAAATATTAAAACCAAGAACCATCAAACCGAGCATTGGAGTTAATGGGGAATAGTGGCTGGTTAAGGGTGGTTTAGAGGTAATCTTTGGGCAACAAGGTTTGATTAATCAAGAATAATTTATGGTGAAATTGGAAAGGGGGACGTGGCCAATGGAGAATAAGGCATCGAGATACATTGAACAACTTTAGGTATATGTGTCATTTTATTGGAGGGTGTAATGGAGGCTTTACTTCTAGAAGCATAATGTGGCAAGATATTATGGAAGCAGAAGGTGAGCTGAATGTGAGCTTCAGGGACGTGGCATACTTAGAGAAAAGAGCATGTGATTAAAAGAACCTTACCACATTTCAATTGTTTACATGAAAATAAAAGAGATGCAATGCATCTAAGAGGTGTTGGCGTGGAGGAAGGAGAGAAAGAGAGGGACACTTGTCACCTTAAGAGATCAAAAGAGTGGAGGGACACTTGTCATCAAAATGTGTTTCTTGTGTTGCTATATAAGGAGGCTTCCTCCTTCTCATTTTCATCACAACAACAACAAAACAAAAAGAAAAGAAGAGAGAAATAATAGGAGGAGAAGAAGCGTGAGGAGAGAAGAAAGAAAGAAGAAGAAGAGAAGGAAGCGTGGAGAAGAGGTAGAAAGAGAGAGAAGAGGAAGCGTGAAGGAGGAGGAGAGCAGAAAGGAGAAGAGGAAGCGTGAAGGAGGAGAAGAGGAGAGAGGAGAAGAGGAAGCGTGAAGGAGGAAGAGAGGAGAGAGGAGAAGAGGAAGGAGAAGAAGCGTGAAGAGGAGGGAGAGAAGAAGAAGAAGAAGAGAGAGGAAGAGAAAGAGAGAAGAAGAGCCTGAAGAAGAGGAGAGAGAGAGAGAGAGAGAAGAAGCGTGAAGAAGAGGAGAGAGAAGGAGAAGGAAGGAGAGAGAAGAGTGAGATGAGGAGAAGGAGAGAAGACCGGAGGAGAGAGAAAGAAGAGAGAGAAAGAGGAGAGAGAAAGTAGAGAGAGAGAGACATGAAGAAGAGAGAGAAAGAGGCGTGAAGGAGAGAGAAGATGGTCCGGAAGCTTGGTTAGAATTATGCGGTCAACGGTCAGGACGTTCGGGAAGCTTCGGGATTCGAGTTCGTGCATTCGGGAGGTTCGGGTTCCAGTTCGGGGGTCTCGGGATTCACGACGTGTCAGAGCCGCCATTACCGTACCTATCTCACTGTGAGTCGGCTCACAAACATTTAGACTCATATAGACCGGAAATTGATAAACCATAGTACTAGGCTTGCATACCCGTTACTTAACCTAATGAGTAATTAATTGGATGTTTAATGTTAAACCGGTTAGGATCGGATAAGCATGTTAGGGTTTAAAGAATTAAAAGGTTAATTGGTTGTGTGCCGCTAGGTTGTTAGTGATAATTGGGTGATGCATTCATATAGATCGTTATTTAGGACCGTATATGCATATATATGGTATAAGAACGATAATTAATGAATCTATATACGGGAATTAAGACGACATTACAATATGGTTAAACCTAAACGAACGTATAGACTATTGTAACGGGATTGGGGTTTAGGTTTAATAGCGGGATTGGGTAATAAATTAAATTAAGTTAATAATGAGACATCGGGGAGTTAGTAAGTTTACTAACTCTAAACCGACGGACCGGGGAGTTAATAAATGATGATTAGGTTTGGTTAAGAAATAAGAAGTGTGATGATTGGTGAACCGTCTACGGGTTAGCGAGCCGCTAACCTAAGGTAGCGGACGTAAATTGGTTAAAAGATGATAGCAACCCTAATAAGCCTGCTTGTGTGTGATTGTGTGATTGATTGTGATTGCGTGATTGATTGTTGTGATTATTGTTATTCTTGTGAGCTTGTGTGCAGGCTTGTTAGACTGCTCGGTGTTGGGCCGAGCAGTTATTGCGGACACTTACTCCGGTCACGGGATCGGGTAAGTTAGTGGTGCTGACTAGGTATCTTACCTAGTCAGAGCGGTGGTAGTGTAGAGGCTTTCGGAATGGTTGGGGATTTACTATTGATATTGATTGTGTGATCTGTGCTAGAGTCCCAGCGAGTCTGCGTGTTTATATTTCTGCACTAGGACTCTAGGGTGCGTTAGATTCCGCAAGCCTAGGTTTTGTTTACGTGCTGATACTTCCATCCCGATTGGATCCTCGGGAATTGAGAACCTGATCAGCTTAGCCTGGCGGGTGCGAACCTATGGAGTGACGTCTGTAGGGTGTAGTCCGGAGAATACGGGGTCGCGTCCTAGGGCCGGACTGCATGGAAGCTCGGGTTGCCGGGGGTAACCAGAGTCGCCGCGTATCGATGGACAGAGAACGGTGTCCTAGTCGTTGTATGGACGGCTAGGAGTCATGTGGGTTAGTTGCCATATCGGTGACAGTGGAAACCCGTGGAAGTCACCAAGTTCGTAGGGCCCAGTGGTTGTTTTGTTATCTTTCTTCCGTTGCGCGATAGATAGATCGAGTCTAATCGAGGACATGTGCCGCAGTGCCTTCGATTCCCTTAATTCTCTTGTTTTGGCTATTTCTTGATTGTGTGTGGGTTGACACGACGTGGTAGTGCGTGATCGACTATTTATTTCTGTTGATTGTTATTTTGGGTTTTGGGGCGGGAATTTGTAGAAACTAGATAGATTAGAAGCCGATAGTGGGGAGCCGATTCACTGGGTGATCTTAGATCGCTCATTATACTCTTTTTGTGTGTTTTCAGGTTTAGGTAGCGACGGACGCGGGAGGTCCTCGGTGTGGTTTCGGGTTGCTTGTGACGGGATTTGATTCGTGGGTTTTCGGGTGTTTTCTCGGTTCGGCGTTATTGTTGTTTCGTTGTGTTGACTTCTTTGTATTTTACCTGACGATTGTTTGTGAAATTCTATTAAACGTTGTGCTTAACGTTTAGTTACTCAAAAATGAAATTGTTTCCCTGATATGAGGTTTGGTCCGAACCGACACAACTCACCGAAGTGGTACAAGGTGTACAACTTGTATTACGGAAGTGAGGATAGCGAGGTCAAAGATGGATTAGTGCGAGCCTTTGTCTCAAACCGATCCGTCTCTGACTTCGTCCTGTGGCGAACTTTTCCCGTTCGACTTGCTCGGGTTCGATCGGTCATGTTCTTGTTTGATTGTTGACCGGTCAGCTCGACGGTCAGCGGAGAATGGGAAAGGGGCGTTACATTGGGCATGAAGGATCTTCACTCTCTAACTTGAGGGGGAGTATTAGGATGAAGATTAGGAATATTGTTATGATTATATATTAGCTATAGATAAACACTTTGTATGCTTATCTATTAGTTATAAATAGACCTCTTGTATATGTTAAGAACACAAGTCAATACAATACATTTTACACATATCTTTACAAGATTTATCAGCAAATGAATCGCCTGAGGGAGATCGAGACACATGTTCCAATATGAACCCCGTCTGCAATCGAGCCCTAGATACTTTCAGAATTAATCCTAAGACCAAAACCTTTGGAATGAAACGAAAAGACGAAGAAGAAAGAGCTACAATAAAGTTTTTCTTTTTTTTGAAAATTAAAAGCTATAATAAAGTTGTGTGCTTCTAACTTTTTTTAGCCAAACAATAAATCTGTTTTTAATCTATTTTTGCCAACTTTTCCACAAAAATTATAAATATTATTCAAGATTAAAATTGGATTTCTAATAATTTAATACTAATGAAACAATGTTATGTTTAAGAAGTTTTATTAGAATTATAAGTTAATTTTTTAAAAATTATCACTTTTAACCAAATATCACTTTTTCAATTGATTTAATTTAATGAAGACAAAATCTGAATTATACATATAATCTTATACATAACATGAGAGTGCTCTTTCCATTGGCAATGTCCATGTGTCATCTCTTCCCTATAAAAAATGGGCCTCGACTTGTTAAGCAAGCTCACACTATTGGTACTTCTCTATAATGAATCGCAAACCTATTCATATTTGAAGTCCATGAAGCCCACTAAAATCCACTGATCCTACGAGAAGCTTATATTCCATTTTTCCTCTTCTCAATCGACATCCACCTCCTCCGATATCAGACGGCTGCCATCCGTAACAGACCGTCATTACTGCCCCATGTTCTTCGTATGCCCATTAAATTGTCTTTACTGACCTTCCAATCTCATTACCTCCCAATGAATTTCATACGGCCTTCGCATTCCGCCGTTACATCGCTTTATCATGTGCTCCTATAAATCCACATCCATTTTCACAAAACCCACAAACGCCACCAGCATAGATATCTTTCATAAACTCAATTGCCTCATACCCCTTGAGAGTGAGTGAGTGAGTGAGAGAGAGAGTGTGAGAGAGAGAGAGAGAGAGCGAACAAAATCAATAGAAGAGACAACGAAAAATAAGAAGAAGAAGATCGTCAATAATGAAGATTCTAAAAAGGAGCGTCATATTGTTACCTGGTCAAAAGAGGTCTCTCTATATATATATACTTTACAATAATAATATTTCTGAATCTCTTTTTCATTGCTCTGTATAATCAAGCAGTTTATGATATGGGTTTGGTTTGAGTTTTTTTTTTTCGCAGAAGAATAGTATACTTAGAAAGCAAATCAGTTTACAAGGAACTCGAAAGTTAGTTTTGTATTCTCTTCTTCTTCAGTTCATCTGGTTGTTTTATTGGATCGATTGATTCCGATGAAAAGATGGGTTTTTGTTGCGTCTATTGCGATCATTGCTTCCAAGTTCATTGATAAAAGCACAAGAGAGTGTCGACGAAGGTTTTGTTAAATCTATTCAAAATCAAAATGACTGATTATGGGTTTTGGTTTAATCCGATCATGGATTTTGATTTTGTAGATGGTATACATACTTAAACTCTAATTTCAAGAGAGGAGGTTGGTCCTCTGAAGAAGATACACTCTTGCGTGAGGTTATACAAATTTTTATATTACATAGATATTATAGAGTTTTATTGCTAATCTTGCGTTTGTTTTGGTTTTATAGGCACATAGATTGTTTAGGAACAGATGGACTAAGATAGCAAGTGTTCTCGGGAAGGTATATATTATAAAAACAAAACAAAAAATAGCTTTTAATAGTGACTGAAGTTTATGAAAAATGAAGTAGATGGAAAATGTTGTTTCGTGTTTTTTGTGGTTTGTGTAGAACGGATAATGCAGTGAAGAACAGGTTAACAACACTTTGCAAGAAGAGAGCTAAGTATGAATCCATGGCTAAAGAGTGTTACTGATGAAGATGAAGCCACCACCAGTGTGTCACTTAAACGATATGGCGAACATATGCGCTAAGTGTTTCTTCTACAAGGAGATGACCAAGTTTGTATTCGTGATATGAGAAATGCTAACGAAACTAAGTTGTAACATTTTTCCGAGAGTACATGGTAAAGGGTCAACGTTTCACACATGTTAGACCGATATGTTTTGCCAACTGCAAATTTCTAATTTCTTTGTTTCCAATTATAGTCTTGCGCTTTCAATATAATACGAAGTTCCAACTCTTATTTGATCTTGACCAACACACCGTGCCTATCACTTTAACCCACAGTTGTACATCTTCAACATAAATCCATATGAGAACAAAAAATTGTTGGATAAGCTTCAAGACTTAAAGATAAAGATAACTTCCATCAAGTTGGTTAGGAGTTATAGATAGATTATAATCCCATTAGGAATAGGAGTTATCTATTTCCTTTTCTTATTAGGTTGAACAAAGTTGTGTTAAGGCCTATAAATAAGGTTGTTGAGTTGTGACAATCTTATGAGGTGATTAAGAGATTGTTTAGTTTTTGAGAAGTTTTCTAAGCAATCAATAAAAGAGAGTTATTCTTTTATATTCTTGAATCACAAGTTATCAAACTATATTTGGTATCAGAGCGTTTAGGTTAGAATCCGATCAAGAGAGATTTGATTAAACCCTAACCTAAGAGCCGATCATCTTAAGTCATGGAGGTTCAACTAGAAGCTAAGGGATTAGAGAAAGGAGTCTCTATCCAATGCCATATGTTAACCACCACAAATTACACAATGTGGGCTATGAGGATGAAAGTTCTGTTGCGGATTCACAAAGTGTGGGAAACCGTCGAAAACGCAAGGGAAGTTGCTGTTTGCAAGTTCAGCTCAAAGTTTTGGAGGAAACAGAGGAAGAGGACGAGGCAGGGGAGGTAGACATAGCTCAATAGGGAGAGGTAGAGGACGTTCTATACATCAGGAAAGTTCGTCCAACCTACATGCTCAAGGTCATACAAAAGAGAAGAAGGATAAGGATCTTTCAATGATCATTTGTTAAAGGTGTGATAAGTATGGCCATTATGCCTCTAGCTGCCTGATAGGTCTCAAAAGACTCGAGAAGAAAATAAAGTGGAAACAGAAGTAGCTGATCAATCACTTTATATGCATGAGATTGTGTTTCTGAATGAAGAAAGTATGATACCTAAGAAGTATGAATCCGAGAATGGAGAGGAAGGATTATAGTACTTAGACAATGGAGCAAGTAATCACATGACAAGTAACAAGCATTACTTCTCTGAACTTAATGAAAACATCAAAGGGAAGGTGAAGTTTGGAGATGGATCTTGCATAGAAATTTGTGGAAAAGGATCCATCTTATTTCAAAGAAAAACAGAAGAGCAACAACTTGTCACTGACATCTATTACATTCGTGAGCTAAAGAGTAACATCTTGAGTTTAGGACAGAGTACAGAAGTTGGATGTGATGTTAGAATGAGGATGAATTACTTGACTCTACATGATCCAATGGGAAGACTAATAGCCAAAGTCATAAGGTATCAAAACCGGTTTTATACGAAAAATCTTAAGATTGGCAAACCTGTATGATTGATAGCTAAGTTGGGTGAAGAGAATTGGAGATGACATGCAAGGTTGGGCCATATAAACTTTAAGAAGATTGCGGCCATGTCTAAGCAAGAGATAGTTAGAGGAATACTAGGGATTAAGGAAGAGAAGCAGCTTTGTGAATCATGTCTGGTAGGGAAGAAAACTCTCCAAGTTTTTCCAAAAGCAACAATGTTTAGATCTTCAAATCATTGGAACTCTTACATGCTAATCTATGTGGACCTCTCACACCTTCCAGCATTGCTCAAAAGAGGTACATACTTGTGATAATTGTTGATTTTTTAAGATATATGTGGACTGTCTTGTTAAAGGAAAAGAGTGAATAATTTGAGAGATTCAAAGGATTCAAAAGTGTTGTTGAAAGAGAAACTGGAAAGGAAATCAAGACTCTAAGAACAGATAGAGTTGGAGAGTTCACATCAAAAGCGTTTAATGACTTTTGAGAGATCAATGGCATCAAAAGACATCTCACTGCACCTTACACACCACAACAAAATGGTGTACTGGAGAGAAGAAATAAGACCTTGATGGAGATGACAAGGAGCATTCTTAAAGCAACAAAAGTACCAAACTACTTATGGGGTGAGGCAATAAGACATGCTACTTATGTCATTAACAGGGTACCTACAAGAGCTCTTGTGAATAAAACTCCATATGAGTGTTTTAGAGGAGTAAAACGTAATGTAGAGCACCTAAGAGTCTTTGGTTATCTAGCTTATGCAAAGGTAGAAGGAGCTAACTTAAAGAAGCTAGATGATAGTCACAAACACTTGTGTACCTAGGGATTGAGCCAGGATCCAAAGCATATATATTATATAATCCAACAACAAGAAGGATTGTGGTAAGCAAAGATGTGATCTTTGATGAGAAAACTGGCTGGAACTGGAATGAAACAAAGAAAGATTCGAGTATGAATCCAGGGATGTTTCATATGAGATGGGGAACGGTAGTAGATGCAGGAGAGGCTCATGTAGTAGTCACGCATGATCAAGAAACAGGGCATGCTGATAATGATTCATTGGACGATCATGGGTTTAACAACCACGAGCAAGGTGATTTTGAACATGGTAATGATCTTGTGCAAGACAACAATGATCATGACGAAGTAGAGGAAGAAGTTCAACAATAACAGCCTCTAAAAAGATCTACAAGAACGGTGTAAACCAAGTTACCTCAATGATTATGTTCTGTATCAAGCTTCGGTTGAGAGTGAGATGTTGCTACTCTCAATTTACAATGAGCCAAGGAACTTTAAGGAGGTTAAAAGCTTGAAAGAATGGAGAGTTGCATGCTTGGAGGAGATAGTTTCTATCAATAAGAACAAGACATGGAATCTTGTTGATAGAACAGATGACATGAAGGTCATTGGTCTAAAGTGGATATTCATGATCAAGAAGAATGCAGATGGTTCAATCAATAAGTATAAAGCAAGGCTTATGGCAAGGATCAAGTTCAAAGAGATGAGAAGTCTCATAGGAGTTCAAAATCTATCTAAGCTTGAGTTGAAGCTTAAGAGGGAGATTGTTGGATAAGCTTCAAGACTTAAAGATAAAGATAACTTATATCAAGTTGGTTAGGATTTAAAGATAGATTATAATCCCATTAGGAATAGATGTTATCTATTTCTTTTTTTTATTAGGTTTAACAAAGTTGTGTTAAAGCCTATAAATAAGGTTGGTGAGTTGTGACAATCTCATGAGGTGATTAAGAAATTGTTTAGTTTTTGAAAAAATTTCTAAGCAATTAATAAAAGAGAGTTATTCTTTTATATTCTTGAATCATAAGTTAGCAAACTATAAAAACTCCATACTAGACCACTAATCAAACAACAAATATGAGCCATAGCTTAAAATACGGCTAAAACAGCATACACAGTACACCAACTAAGATTTTTGAGATGGAATGCAGATTGTGTTTGGTAATTTATGTCACTGTTAAGGACTTCAACCCATCCAATTCAACAAAAACGGTTGTTCAAGGTAAGCAGTATTCGGTTGTGATTAGGGATTGGACTGTTAGGACTATAGGAGCTTTAAAATTAATTACAGTCTTTACGGTAAATAATTTTACCAATCACAATTTTGCTTTCATAAAATTTCTCAAAGCCCCTAAAAACACTCATGGTCTAAACTACTTTTTTTTTGTTCAGCTTACGTTGCTTTCTTTAAAAGCTGTAATTTGAGACTTTTTTTATATTTTAAAATGAGTCTTAACAGTAAAAATCTAAAATTATTTTTAAAAGTCTTAACAGTAAAAGTGCAAACGAAATCCAACCTTCGACGCATGCGCCATATGTAATACAACTACTTAAATTAAAAGTGAATTAAAAAAAATGATAAATGTTAATTTTTTTAATTTAAGGACATTGCAGAATTTATCCTTTTCGGGTCCACATATTATCTTTCAATGGACAGGGAAAGTGTTCCGATTACTCGAACTTCCATTTGGATAATCACAGATCATTCTAATATATATTCCATTCCATTGATTCTGAATATAATATCTAAATATGATCAGAAATATAGAAAAGGGAATTAGGGTTTAGCAGCATGGTGGGAACTTGGATGTCGGACGAAGGAGATGGATCGAGCAGTTCCGCCGCGATTTCGGTCGAAGGATGGAGCGAGCAGTTCCGCCTCGATTTCGGACGAAGGAGATGAAGCCAGCAGCACTCTCTCGGAGAAAAGAAAACGTTCTGCCATATCTTTCGGCGATGGAGGTGTTACAAGAAAACTGATGTTCCTAAAACAACAATTTCCAGTTCATAGTTCAAAGAATCAAGAAGAAGAATAGATTCTCGGAAACATATGAACAAGTTCTGTTACAGAGAGAATAGAGAGAAGAAGCTAACAATTTGATCAACAATTTCGTATGAATGAATCCTGATGTTTTCTTTGTTTTAAAGCGTGTTTTCCAGGTTGTATACTTCACATTGATCTCAGCCGTTCATTCAACTCTAGATCTTACACGTCCACGTGTCCTCATCTCCCATCTCTTAATTCCAATAACAAATCTCCCCCTGTTGAAAAACCTTGACCTCAAGGTTTTATAATGAGGGTTGCTTCAGTAACGCAATGAAAACTGCCAAAAGAAACACTAAGCTGCTTGAACTGAGTAGTCAACTCTGATTGCCAAAATTTATATCCATTTTCTCCGATACACCAAGCAGCAGCCCATTGCACAAGGAATCGAGAAAGTCGAGATCTGTCAGAGCATTCAAAACAAAGGGCTGGAACAAGTTGAAGCAAGTAACACTTGAACTCGTCATCATCAGCCCTTTCAAGCACACTCACATCATATGCTCTAACCTCTTTACTTGCAAATAGAGGAAACAATAACTCCAAGCCAGCACATACACCTAATGTTTCCCATTTGTACAACAATTGAATTGCTTGCTCTGCTCCCCGAACATCACTCCACTCCACACAGCTCAGAACCTTCGTTAGAGCTCTCTTTTCAGATATCAGGGAGAAAGGAAAGTTCCATGGAAGTTGTCTTTCATCTCCACACAAAGTCCTTGTTGGCGGATATTTCATAACGCTTTGTCTTGATTTCTGCTCAGTGGAACTCCGCTTGAGATCCCTGTCGATAATCCCACAGTCCAAGCTTCTTGCCAGCTTTAGTTGCTTATGCTTCAAAGGATTAAACTTTCTTAGTTCTGTATCCCAGACAGGAACAAAGTCATTTGTTGAGCCTGTCAACACATTGGCTCCAGACTCTTGAAATACAACTTGATGCCCAAAACTACAGAAGTCGATAACTAAGTACATGTATTTGTTAGACCCATATTTGGAGCTTTCTTGTTCCTTGATCTTATCCAACATAAGTCGGTACAGCCAATTAATCATTTGGATATGTCCCCTTTCAAACTCATTCAACAGCTTCTCCAAGTCCAAACGCTCTAGCTCCCCTCGCTCATGCCATGGAACCTTTCCAAGAATAGAGGTAGGAAATGAACCATCTGTATCCTTCCCCTGCCAGAGCATGGGCTTCTCATTTGGTGGCAAGAATTTGAGTAGCATCAATTGTATTTCCATTAATTTCTTAGATTTCCAGCAATGCCATACATCAAAACAGTTTCTCACAAAGATAATCGACCAACAACACTTATCCCATGTTGTTTCTTCAGTTTGTACTTGAATTTCCTGTCTTTTGGTATTTTTCTCAAGATTCTTTGTTGATTCTCCTTTCCTCGCAGATGCATTTGGTCAAACAGTTGGAGTGCACAAAGTGTAGTCGTGATCCTTGGTAAGTTCTTAAAATTCCCAGCCACTTTCCATGCTTCTAAACCACATAAATGCTCGTTTTGTTGAGCCATCCATACACAAATGGTAGAACGGTTTTGGAAATTCTCCAAGAATTGATTCGTGACAATTTCTATGCCAAAATTTTGTTCCGCAACTACAAATTCCATGCCGTAAATTCCTAACAGAGTATCTCCTCGTCTCAATTCCCAGAAAGAAATTGTTACCTGAGGCTATGGAACCAGTTCGTCAATCTCCTTTGTTTCTTTAACCAATTCCCTCGCCAGTCATCAAATCTCCTTTTAGAATTGATTCCTCTTGAAGAACCACCTCATTATGCAAGAATGAGTTTGCCGCCTCCGTTGGTTCTGATACGAGATTCGAACACGTATCAATCACTGAAACTGATTCAGACTCGACGTTCATCAAGTCCTCAGGCTTCTGTGTATCCTAAATCATCTCAGCGCAAGCCTCGTGGAATGCAGCTTTAAACTCACAGATCTCATCCCTCAACTCGTCCAAACCTGACTTCATGGTAGATTGAAACCTCTCCAAAGCCTCTGTGAACAACACAACCGAGTCTGGTGTACCTAACGAAGCCTCTGTCTCACGAGCGAAGGATTTCTGCAACTGAATCCGAGCTAACAATTCCCCCATTGTTGATAACCATGAATAGCCTGGATTTTTGAGGGTCGATTAGCTCTGATACCTTTGTTACAAGAAAACTTATGTTCCTAAAACAACAATTTCCAGTTCATAGTTCAAAGAATCAAGAGGAAGAATAGATTCTAGGAAACATATGAACAAGTTATGTTACAGAGAGAATATAGAGAGAAGAAGCTAACAATTTGATCAACAATTTCGTATGAATGAATCCTGATGTTTTCTTTGTATTAAAGCGTGTTTCTTAAGCTTGTATACTTCATATTGATCTCAGCCGTTCATTCAACTCTCGATCATAGACGTCCACGTGTCCTCATCTCCCATCTCTTAATTCCTATAACAGGAGGGAAGAGACTTTTGACGACACTCCTTATCAGTGAAACAGAATGACGAGAGGAAGAAGATGAACTGAAGAGAAAAGTAGATCGAAATGAAAACTGAGCTGGAAAATGATTCTGTTATTTCTTGTTATCGTCGTTACAGTGGTCAGTACTCTTTATATACTAGAGGGGTTTGGTTCAATCTCACATTACAATTGTGTATCCGTATTACAAGAACCGATATACACTTATATCCTCCCTCAAGATGAGGCATAGATAGAAACTAAACTCATCTTGCAAATAAGAGAATTGAAAAAGGTAGGAAATAACGGTTTGGTTAATACATCCGCAAGCTGAGAAGTAGTCTTCACATGCATTGTCTTCAAAATGCCTTTGTCAATGCGTTCTCGTGTAACATGATAGTCATTCTCGATGTGCTTTGTGCGTTCATGGAACACATTGTTATTGGCAATGTGTATGGCAGCTGTAGAATCACAAAACAGAGGGACTACAGAAGCTTGAGGAGCTTGTAACTCTGTCAGAAGCTTTAGAAGCCAGTCAATTTCACGACTTGCTAAGGCCATGGCCCTATATTCAGATTCTGCAGACGAGCAGGAAACATTTTCATGTTTCTTTGACTTC
Organism: Orychophragmus violaceus; assembly: GCA_030180135.1. NCBI lineage: Eukaryota > Viridiplantae > Streptophyta > Magnoliopsida > Brassicales > Brassicaceae > Orychophragmus > Orychophragmus violaceus. The sequence continues at coordinate 51,462,945 of CM058240.1, read as the reverse complement.
CATGAGACTAAGGCATCACCGAGGAACATACATGTACCTGAAGTGGATCTTCGAGAGTTAAGGCATGAGTTCCAGTCAGCATCAGTGAAGGCTTTCAGCTTTAAATCAGATATGGATGGATAGAACAAACCCCAACCGATTGTTCCTTTCAAATACTGAACAATCTTGTGAGCCGCCTTTAATCTTGTGAGCCGCCTTTAAATGTGAACCCTTTGGAGAGGCAGAGTATTGACAGAGTTTATTGACAGCATATGTAATATCTGGTCTTGTAATAGTTAAGTACATTAACTTGCCTATCAATCTTTTGTATCTCTCTGGATGTTCAAGCATTGGCTCTTTACTATCTTGTGACAGCTTTATACTCGGTTCCATAGGAATGGTAGATGGTCTACAACCCAAAAGACCAGTCTCATCCAACAGCTCTAGTGTATATTTTCTTTGACACACAGAGATTCCTTTCTTAGATCTAGCAATTTCCAAACCTAGGAAATACTTCAGAGGACCCAAGTCTCTGAGCTTAAAAGCTTTTGCCAAATCAATCTTCAGTTGAGCTACAGCCTCATCACTATTACTAGCAATCACGATATCATCAACATACACTAAGAGTGCAATGAAGATATTACCTGATTTCCTAGTGATGAGAGTGTAATCTGAGTGTGATTTCTGGAACTCAAGATTCAACAATGTTGTGCTAAACTTCAAATATCATTGGCGTGAAGCCTGTTTGGGACCATATAACGATTTTTGAAGTTTAAGCACAGCATTTTCATGTAGAGCTCCTCCCTTTCTCATTGAATATCCTGGAGGTATGTGCATATAGATCTCCTCATCAAGCTCTCCATTTAGAAATGCATTTGAAATATCTAATTGATGCAAGTTCCAATTCTTAGTCGCTGATACAGCAAGAAGCATCCTTACTATTGTCAACTTAGCTACAGGTGAGAAGGTGTCAACATAATCCAAACCCTCCTTTTGAGTATACCCTTTGGCAACTAATCTTGCTTTATATCTTTCTAAGCTTCCATCTGCATTCAACTTCACTTTGTACTCCCATTTACAACCAATTGGAATCTTTCATGTGGGTAAAGAGCATATTGTCCAAGTATTTGTTCCTTCCAAAGCATCAATCTCCATATCCATGGAATCTAGCCATTCTTTCGTTTTCGTAGCTTGAGCATAGGTAGCAGGTTCCGGATATTTGTTGATAGCACATATGTATGCATTAAACTCATCAGAGATTTTTGCATAGTTGATATAAGCAGATATGAGGTACCTTATATCTTCAGAAACATCCAGAATAGCATTACAGTAGTAGTCTTGGAGATGAGCTGGTGGTTTTGATTGACGCTTTGAAGGAGATGCATATTTCTCAACTATCATCTCTGCTTCTGATATTGTAAAAATATCCCTTGGACGGCTATCTTCTTTTGCAAAGGGGAATGTTGTCTCAAAGAAAACCACATGCCTAGAGATGTGTATCTTATTGGATTCTAGATCAAGTAGCTTGTATCATTTGTATCCTGCAGGGTATCCAAGAAACACACACGCTCGAGCTCTTGGTTCAAATTTGTGCTTGTGCTGAGTACTTGTAGATTCATAACATAAGCATCCGAGAACTCTTAGTGAAGAATAATCAGATGCCTTAGAATGAAGGAGCTCAAAAGGTGATTTATTTGATAAGAGAGGTGTGGACAACCTGTCTATTAGAAACACTGCAGAAAGAATACAATCTCCCCAAAATTCCAGAGGAAGATGTGACTGAAACAACAAGACCAAAGCTGTGTAATACTCAAATAAGCTCATTGTTCCTTGTTGCAAAGACCAAATTTGTTGCGTCAGATGATACGATCGTGGAAGATTAGTGATGTTAAATCGAGTTAACAAATCTTTCCAAATCTCTGCCGCATCATTATACCTAAGAATACTCTTGTATATTGCCTTGTTACTAAGTTTAGAATCCATGATTTAACCATATTGTTGCATCTAGACCATATCCTAAAACTCGGATCATGAACAGGAGGTCTTGGTAAAGAACCGTCTACAAAAGCAATCTTATTCTTGGCATTGATATATCATGGTTTTTACCCATTTTAGACCATGATATAGATGTGTTTTAGTGTCTTTTGTCTTTGTTTAGAGTCTTTTACAGGTTAAATCAGGATTGGAGCTAATTGGAGATATTTGGAGCATTTTGGGACTTTTGGGACGTTTTGGCCGAGAGCTTAACTCACTGTTCGTATAATTGATCATGCGTCGATCGTTGCACTCAATGCATCGATCGATGCAGTCGCGAGATGGGCCGTACACGTCGGTTTGACAAGTATTGAAGATTTACAAAGAAGCCCAAGATAGTTCCAGTATTTACACAGAAGCCCCATCCGAGATTATGCCTATATAATAGATTTTTTAGAGTTTTTATTAGAAGTTTTGACATACGCTTTATAGTTGGCTTTCATAATTAAGAGCAGAGGATTTTTAGAGCTTTTGGGGCTGATCTGAACCTGATTCATCATCTGTATTTGGAGAAGATTTCGAACCCCTTTTACTCTTATTCTTTTATGCAATTTACTTATCATATGATCATGTTTTCATTATCTATGTCTGAGTAGATTCCTAGTTAGGCTTAGGGTTTCTCACATAGGATTTCATGACTTGCTAGACTTGTTCAATTTCAGTTAAGGATTCAAACTATATCTGTTCTTCAATTTAATTGTGCTTAAAGCTAGTTCTAACCTGATCAATTAGAATCTAGATCTTAGGTTGCTAAATACGTCACGGAAGTGGGGTTTAGGAACCAGAACTAATTAAATTGGGCAATTAAACTTTGCGCAAACGGAAGTTTGGTTTAGGATAATTGTGAACATATCAAACTCGGACTTATTGCTAGTTTAATCTGTTAGTTCTCGCAAACGGAAGTTTGGTTTGCTGCACTTAGACTTAGAGAATTATCGCAAAGGAATTTGGTTAATTCTATATCTGTGTTTTGAGTTCTAGAACTGTGCTTAATTAGATCCTTGCTGAATGAACTGTCTGCTAGTCTGATTTCCTGAGAATACCCTAGGTTTGACGCTTTTAATTACTTGCTTTCACAACCAATAATCTCTGCTACTGATTTACTTTCTTACACTGTTTTCAATACAATCACATTGCTTATTTCTAGTATTCATTCCCTACGGTTTGATTCTCTTGAGACCAAGTGTCCCTGTGGATTCGATAACCCTATATACTACTTTGACATTGCTGTTCACTTGCAGTTTAGTATAGGGATTAATTCTTGACCTATCAAGTTTTTGGCGCCGTTGCCGGGGACTCTTTGAGTCTTCAATAGCTTCGAGCTTAGGGTTTTTACTAGGATTTTTATTTTTGGTTTAGTTTACTACTTTTTCTTTTTCTTGCGTTTCAGGTACGCCTGATCGCCTTGCATCGATCGACACAGTCCTGAGTGTCGATCGTTGCATCATCGAGCCTGCATCGATCGACGCTTCGCTTGCATCGATCGACACAAGGCGAAACCAGTGGTGCCGAGAGCTTCAGCATTTAGCTGGGTATTTCTTGATGGAACCTGTGATTCTGATTCGCGGCGAGAACGGAGTTTTACGAGACCAGGAAGGTCACATATGTAACGCAAAGGGTCAGAAACTGGATGGGGAAGGAAACCTCATCATACCAGATATTGCCGTGGGCACGGAACATCGACGAAAGGATGGTCACGAGAAGACACTTGCTGATTATAACAAACCAGATATATTCTATGCTAATCGGTCTGCGATTCGACCACCTCCGTTCACCAGAGCTGAGTTTAAGATGAAACCTGAGTACTACGCATTGATTGGACAGTATCAGTTCCATGGTCTTTCAAGCGAGCATCCTATGGATCACATAGACACATTTGAGGAATTGGCTAGCAGTATCACGGCTGAAGGAGTTTCTTCTGATTATATTTTTTGTAAGCTCTTCCCATTCTCCCTTAAAGGAGATGCAGCTTACTGGCTGAGACAGCTAGAACCAGGATCTTTGACCACTTGGGAAGCAGTCAAGAAGGAGTTCCTTAGACATTTTTATGACGATGCGTTATCTGAGCAGCTTAGACATGATATCCTGACATTCAAACAGCAGCCTACAGAGCCTTTTAAAGCAGCTTGGATGAGATTCAAGATGTACCAGAGAGATTGTCCACACCATGGATTCTCTGAGGTACAACTTCTGAGTGCCTTTTTCAGGGGTTTGGATTTTTGGTATCAGAGAGCTTTGGACACAGGAAGTGATGGGAACTTCTATACCAAGACTCCAGAGGAAGCTAAAGAGCTTATTAAGAACTTGATAACTAGCTATAGTGTCAAGAATGCTGACAAGGAAAGGCAGAGATCTAGTTGCGGAGATGATAGCTTGCAGATAGCTGATTTGAGGGACAAGGTGGATTATATCCACAACATGGTAGTAGCTGGAGAATTTGTAGAAGTGAATTATATTAATGAAGCTGATTTTCATGAACACACATCTAGAAGTCAACAGAGACAAGCTCCGAGATCGAATGGCTATTCACCTCACCAAGTTCCTCCCACTAAAGAGCAGACAAAGATTGAGTCTATGCTTGAGCAGCTACTACTTGGACAGAACAAGATGACGCAAGATCTGGATAGAAAGATGGACTTCGTGTATCAGGATCTGAGTGGAAAATTGGGATCTTTGACAAGCAGAGTTGACAATCTGGATGCTAGGATGACGCAAGAGGAAACCAGTATACAGAAAGAGCATGTTAAGGCAGCTTCGGCAGAAGAAGAATTTGAGCAGAATCGAGAAACTGAAGTTCTGGAACTGGAAAATCCGAAAAAATTCAGAATGTTCGCCTTGCATCGATCGACACAAATGTGCATCGATCGACACATCCCGCGAGAGTCAGTATCGATCGTTACCATTTCAGCAACGATCGACACCATGGGCGTGAGCAGCCAAATTCCCCAGAGAAACCGAAAGCTGACACAGAAAGAGCCTACAAACCGAAGATTCCTTTCCCTAGGAAGTCCAAGCAAGAGATTAAGTTGGAAAAATGCATGGAGATAATGAGAGAAAAGCTAACTGACACTCCATGTATTGATGCCACTAAGACCAATCCCATGATGAAGACATGTGTTACAGACATCCTCTCTAGCAACATGACTGAAGAAGAAGGATGCTTGATGATCTCAGAAGTATGTGATGCTGTTGTTAATAGTAGGGTTCCTGAGAAGCTAAAGGATCCAGGAGGTTTTATGATAGACTGCTCTATCTATAGAGACAGATTTCAGAGGGCATTATGTGATCTCGGCTCAAGTATAAATCTCATGCCGTACTCTGTGGCTATGAGATTGGGATTACTGAACTTCCAGCCTACTAGGATCTCTTTAGTCCTAGCTGATCGATCAAGAAGACATCCAGAAGGAATTCTTGAGAACATCCCTCTTAAAGTTGGAAATTACTTTATTCCAACGGATTTTATGGTACTGAAGTATGAGATTGAGCCTGATGATCCTCTACTGCTTGGTAGATCCTTTTTAGCCACTGCTGGGGCTGTGATTGATGTACGCCATGGATTGATTGATCTCCACCTGGGAGATGAGCCTTTGCAGTTTAAGATGGATAAATTGAAGAAACCCACCATTGATGGACAGAGTTTCAGCATTGATACAGAATTAGAAGCTGAGATTGGAGAGAAGAAGATGGCGGTTCCTCTTGAACCTGTTCTGACATCTTTAGCGCCTGCAACTGCTAATAAGCAGAAAGCTCCAGACATCTTATTTCCACCAAAGGTAAGGCACAAATCATCTCAGCTTAAACATCCTAACCACATTGCTTTGAATGCAGGACAACATCCTACCCCACCTAAGCTTCGCTCCCGCCCTGATTCGGTTGGTTTCTTCCTTGGGAGATCCCATGATCCGAATGCTTATACACCACCATGGATGAGGAGACTTGAACAGAGACAAAAAAGGTCTCTGTCAGGATCTTCCGGAACCTGAAAGATCTTGCGCGTCCGGTCAAGCTATTGACCTTAAACAAGCGCTGGGTGGGAGGCAACCCACCGATAGGTACTAGTGTTTTTCTTTTTAATTTTTGGTGTTTTTGTTAGGATTTTACGTTTGTCTTTGTTTCTGGTGCAGTCATGTTTGCAGGTTTCGGATTAAATCGCAGTGCAGCGATCGATGCATTTCTGCATCGATCGTCACAACACGAAAGGAATCGCATTGCAGCGATCGTTGCGGTCCTGAGCAACGATCAACCATACACGAAAGTCGCCAAGTAACGGTCGATGCATCTAATGCACCGATCGATGCTGTGCGACAGAGGTAACCCGACAGACATAAACTCACCTTTTCAATTTTTTTTTTATTTTCTTTTTACCGATCCTTCGCTGGACACTACTGGGGACAGTGTGTCTTAAGTGTGGGGGAGATGCTACTGACGTTTATCTTTCTGTTTTCTTAAGAGTCAGTCCGTTTTTCAAAATTTTTTGTTTTATTGAGTCAAAATTGTTTAAGTAAGAAACTATGATTTTCTGAGGAGATTTACAAAACTTGCAGGAACTTAAGTAACCATTGGGATGAAGTTGCAGGATCTATCTCTGACTATTAGAAAACCCCATCACAGATCAACCTACTGGGAACACCCATATCACTTCAGGTACCAGAGGATCCTTTACTGACTTCACCCCTAATACTGACTTAGATTTTCTCACCTAAGGGCTTGGTATGCTTTATGTCGGATTCCCTGTTAGTTCTGACACAGCCTGTAAACCTGTCCTATTTAGTCCCCTTCTCCCCTTCTATAAAGTAAAAAAAAAAAAGATAATAAACTGAGGATGAGTTAGTAACTCCGAAGTGGTCATGGGAATGGTAGCAAACACTATTTTCTCTCATGTGATCCATGGAATGTGTCCAAAGTACACCCCATAACGGGAAGAACACTGATAAAAAAAATAAAATGATACCCAATGTGGGAAAAATCAGTTGTTAAAGAAGGGAAAAAGAAGAAAGGGACTAGAGAAAGATAGTATGGTGGTCTAGAGCTGATTAGGTAAGAATCCATGTGCCTTTAGATCGATACTCCTTAGGTGAGACCGCACTTAAATACTTGCAGAAGTCAGTAGGGAGAATTTGAATGCTTGAATGTGATTGTAGAGTTTACCTAGGACAGTTGCTAAGTGTGGGGGAAGTACATTGTGGTCTTGATATCCTGTGATTGATTCTTTCAGTGGTTTACTAAGGGGAATCTGAGTATTGTAGCTTCTAAGATGAAATGAGTTTCTGAAGAGTTTTCAAACCTCTTCACCATGTTTTAGTTCTATGTTTTTCTTGAGGGCAAGCAAAGGCTAAGTGTGGGGGAGTTGATATATCATGGTTTTTACCCATTTTAGACCATGATATAGATGTGTTTTAGTGTCTTTTGTCTTTGTTTAGAGTCTTTTACAGGTTAAATCAGGATTGGAGCTAATTGGAGATATTTGGAGCATTTTGGGACTTTTGGGACGTTTTGGCCGAGAGCTTAACTCACTGTTCGTATAATTGATCATGCGTCGATCGTTGCACTCAATGCATCGATCGATGCAGTCGCGAGATGGGCCGTACACGTCGGTTTGACAAGTATTGAAGATTTACAAAGAAGCCCAAGATAGTTCCAGTATTTACACAGAAGCCCCATCCGAGATTATGCCTATATAATAGAGTTTTTAGAGTTTTTATTAGAAGTTTTGGCATACGCTTTATAGTTGGCTTTCATAATTAAGAGCAGAGGATTTTTAGAGCTTTTGGGGCTGATCTGAACCTGATTCATCATCTGTATTTGGAGAAGATTTCGAACCCCTTTTACTCTTATTCTTTTATGCAATTTACTTATCATATGATCATGTTTTCATTATCTATGTCTGAGTAGATTCCTAGTTAGGCTTAGGGTTTCTCACATAGGATTTCATGACTTGCTAGACTTGTTCAATTTCAGTTAAGGATTCAAACTATATCTGTTCTTCAATTTAATTGTGCTTAAAGCTAGTTCTAACCTGATCAATTAGAATCTAGATCTTAGGTTGCTAAATACGTCACGGAAGTGGGGTTTAGGAACCAGAACTAATTAAATTGGGCAATTAAACTTTGCGCAAACGGAAGTTTGGTTTAGGATAATTGTGAACATATCAAACTCGGACTTATTGCTAGTTTAATCTGTTAGTTCTCGCAAACGGAAGTTTGGTTTGCTGCACTTAGACTTAGAGAATTATCGCAAAGGAATTTGGTTAATTCTATATCTGTGTTTTGAGTTCTAGAACTGTGCTTAATTAGATCCTTGCTGAATGAACTGTCTGCTAGTCTGATTTCCTGAGAATACCCTAGGTTTGACGCTTTTAATTACTTGCTTTCACAACCAATAATCTCTGCTACTGATTTACTTTCTTACACTGTTTTCAATACAATCACATTGCTTATTTCTAGTATTCATTCCCTACGGTTTGATTCTCTTGAGACCAAGTGTCCCTGTGGATTCGATAACCCTATATACTACTTTGACATTGCTGTTCACGGAAGTGGGGTTTAGGAACCAGAACTAATTAAATTGGGCAATTAAACTTTGCGCAAACGGAAGTTTGGTTTAGGATAATTGTGAACATATCAAACTCGGACTATTGCTAGTTTAATCTGTTAGTTCTCGCAAACGGAAGTTTGGTTTGCTGCACTTAGACTTAGAGAATTATCGCAAAGGAATTTGGTTAATTCTATATCTGTGTTTTGAGTTCTAGAACTGTGCTTAATTAGATCCTTGCTGAATGAACTGTCTGCTAGTCTGATTTCCTGAGAATACCCTAGGTTTGACGCTTTTAATTACTTGCTTTCACAACCAATAATCTCTGCTACTGATTTACTTTCTTACACTGTTTTCAATACAATCACATTGCTTATTTCTAGTATTCATTCCCTACGGTTTGATTCTCTTGAGACCAAGTGTCCCTGTGGATTCGATAACCCTATATACTACTTTGACATTGCTGTTCACTTGCAGTTTAGTATAGGGATTAATTCTTAATACTCGGATCATGAACAGGAGGTATTGGTAAAGAACCGTCTACAAAAGCAATCTTATTCTTGGCATCTAATGCAACAAACATCGCAATTTTCCAAGAAGAATAGTTTGTACCATCGAATATCTCAGAAATGATTGTAGAACCGGGATTAGCGCCATTCGAAATCGCATACGGAGAGTAATTGATATCGTTGAAATTGATGTTCAGATATAGTGGAAGCCGAGCTCTCGGATCCACAAAGGGCGAAATTACTGGGGAATCTGGTATAGTCCTGGAAGATTGAGCTGATTCTGGTATCTTCTCAGCCGATTCTTTGCCTTGTCTCTTAGTACGACCCGCAATTTCGAAACGGAAACCATCGCAAGACGTTGACCTGAGCTGATTTGTGAAGAACAACAGATTCAGATGAATTGAAAGAGGAATCAGAATCGCAAAATGGATTGCAAACGAAACGGAGCAAAGTGCTCTGATACCATATCAATGAAACAGAATGACGAGAGGAAGAAGATGAACTGAAGAGAAAAGTAGATCGAAATGAAAACTGAGCTGGAAAATGATTCTGTTATTTCTTGTTATCGTCGTTACAGTGGTCAACAATCTTTATATACTAGAGTGGTTTGGTTTAATCTCACATTACAATTGTGTATCCGGTTTACAAGAACTGATATACACTTATACTGCTGAATCTGAATATTCTCGATTGTCCCAGTTGCTACGAAACATTGACGATTCCTATTTTCCAGGTTTTGTTTCTTACCTGAATAGTATCATAACTCATTCAATTGTTTATGTAGAGCTTTAAGTCACAAATCATTGTTCTTGCTGTCCCAAACTGAGTAATAAATTGTAACGCCCCGTCCGCCCCTACCGGTGAGTCACCCATCCTTCTATCGGGCTCGTGGGCCCCACCTCTGTCCGACGGTCAGTGTGTTATTTTTCGTAGGCCCTACCGAGTAATTTACTGACCCTACAATCACCACGTGACCTTTTCCCATGTGTTTTGTCCTCACACACATGCTACCACGAGTCACTTCCCGGAAGGTCACCCATCCTGGGACTACTCCAGCCTAAGCACGCTTAACTCTGGAGTTCTTTCAGGCAAGTGACCGGAAAAGGTAAGTGCACTTGGTGATATAGGTAGCCAAATTAATTCATTTAAGCCTCTCCGCATATACCACGAACCGGGATGTTACATAAATGTCCTTCATGTGCTTCCACTATCAGCCATATTCGCTGCAGAGCAATGAAAAATATTCTTGAATCAGTTTTTGTTCCATGCCGAAACGCTAAGTCAGGTTGCACCGAGAACCTATCTTATGGGAAACAATCGACCCATGATAAGGAATGCAACTTCTCTCCTTGCTCATGTTCTGTACAGGACTGCGATTACACCGACACATACAAACGTGTCTACTATCACTATGATTCTTCTACCCACCAGAAACAGACTCGTTCTTTCTACAAAGGTTCAGTTGTGGCATTTCCTTTATTTCCCACAGCGACAAGATATTAATCCAAAGGGAGTATGTAAAGAGTCTATTGTTTGCAGTGCACATGGATATTAAAAAGGGCTCAGAATAAACGGGCCTAAACGGCCTGTTTTAAAAAATGAGCTTGTTTAGGCCCGTTTACCAAATAAATTTAAGTCCGTTTAGACCCGTTTATTAAGCGGGTTTTCATATTTTTAAGCGGGTAGCCCGTTTAGGCCCGTTTAACTTTTTTTCAAATTTTTTTTTTCAACTTTTTTCACGGTTTAATTTATTTTTTTTTTAAATTTCGCTTTTTCAAAAAAAAAAATTTAACGGACCTAAACGGGTCGAAACGCGTTATCCTTTAATTTAACGGGCCTAAACGGGCGGGTCTTAACGGATACGGATTTAAACGGGCCTAAACGGGTACGGGTCTAAACGGGCTGGGCCCGCCCGTTTTTTCAGGGAGCTTTGTGGTGTATGTAGTAAGCTGCATTGCACCATCTTCTCCAGAAGTAGGAGAGTTCTCCTACACTACCGAGGATGGATACACTATGATTAGGGATGTTAATATGGGTAAACCCACCCCATTTAGACCCAACTCATTTAGACCCTAACCCATTTAAACCTCAAACCCTTTAAGACCCATTTACTTTAAAGGTCTAATAGGGTTACCCATTTAAACCCATTAAATTTTACACTTACCTATTTAAACCCAATTAGACCCATTTAAATTAGATATGAATTTTTTATTATTTTTTATAAGTTATTAACAACTAAAATCTGATTTTTTATTTTGTTTAATTAATTATATTTTAACATTAAATAATTGATTTTTCCCGCCAAAAACGCGGAATTGATTTTTCCCGCCAAAAACGCGGAATTGCGTTTCCCGCCAAAAACGAGGAATTGCGTTTTCCCGCCAAAAACGCGGAATTGATTTTTCCCGCCAAAAACGCGGAATTGCGTTTTCCCGCCAAAAACGAGGAATTGAGTTTTCCTGCCAAAAATGCGGAATTGCGTTTTCCCGCCAAAAACGCGGAATTGCGTTTTCCCGCCAAAAACGCAATTCTGCGTTTTCCCGCCAAAAACGGGATTCCGCATTTTCCCGCCAAAAAATGTGATTCCGCGTTTTCCCATCAAAATCGTGATTCCGCATTTTTCCGCCAAATCGCGATTCCACGTTTTCTCTCAAATTTTCGCCGTAAAGCGATTCTGCGTTTTCTGGTCGAAAACTAGGGTTGGGCATTTTATTTGAACCCGAACCCGAACCCGACCCGATTTATAAAAATACCCGAACGGGTTCTCTAGCCCTAAACCCGAAAACCCGAAAAATTCGATCCGAACGGGTACCTTAACAGTTTGGGTACCCGAACGTCCAGGCCTATCAAAAACGCTATTCAGCGTTTTTCCGTAAAAACGCAATTCTATTTTTTTCTTTCAAAAACGTAATTCTGTGTTTTTCCGTCAAAAATGTAATTTCGCATTCTGTCAAAAATGTAATTTCGCATTCCGTCAAAAACGTGATTCCGCTTTTTTCGTCAAAATTATGATTTTTCCACAAAGTGAAATTTTCCTTTTTCTAATTATTTGTTTTTAGTTAAGCTAATAAAGTTTTTTTCTATTTTAAATAATTTAAAAATTAATTTTTGATAATGTTACAAAATATAAATGGGTTAATAGGGTCCCCATTTATTTAATATGAAAACCCTATTAGTAAATGGGTTAAATGGGGTACCAAAAAATATATGATAAATGAGTTTAAATGGGCATTTATTTTAACACATACCCATTAAAACCCCATTTATCAAAAGCCCATATTAACATCCCTAACTATGATTTACAAATCACCTAAGGTAAAGAGGATACTTAAAGTCAGCTTCCAAACCCCTCATGTTGATCCCTCAATGTTTGTTGCGTGGGGATTTGTTAAAGCTAAAGCTCTGCATCAATAAGTTGAACCAAAAGTCACCAACTTCAACGTGTACGGTAGTCTTGCCTCCAAGATAGATTCTCCATTTGAGGTGAATATTAAGAAGGCCCTTTTAATGTTCCTATGGAAGCTCTATCTATCTTGTCTGTTTCTTTTTTTGTCCCGCTCATTGTGATTCAACATAGAGTCTAGGCTCAAAGCAGAGCTATGCTTGATGAGCAAGTTATAATTAGCAACTACTCAAAACGTTTATTGTCTTCCGTATTTCAAGATTTGGAAGCCTAAAACGAGACTCATCAACGAAACGTTCGTACAATGTCTGAATTGTTGAGAAACAACATAAATACAGCTTATTCACCACAACTCCAAATAATCAAGTTTACCTTTTATTGGTTTGGCTCGTTAATTAGCACTTGTTCTGAATCAAGAATCTGATCCTTATTTCATTGAAAGTGGGCAACTTTCAAACATGAGAGCCGAATCCGCCACCGCCTGGAGTAAGAATCTGTAGGATTTCACCGGCTTCCACGTGTACAGTATTCTTGCCTCCAAGATAGATTCTCCGTTTGTCTTTAGTGATGAGATAGTTTGCTCCACGAGCTCCGTTTTGGCCTCCGTTCAATCCGCGTGGCGAGTGAACTCGTCTCTCTGACAGAATACTAACCACCACAGGCTTTCTAAACTCTATCTCTCTCACCAATCCATCTCCTCCTTTGTGAAACCCACTGCCTCCACTCTTCTCTCTCAATCCAAATCTATGCAACAGAACCGGGTACCTGAAAAAATAAGCCTTTTGTTAGTGCAAGTTGATTCTGTTTCGGTTAAGAGGAAGTTTTGAAGTACCTCTGCTCGAAGATCTCGGGATCAGTCATACGCGTGTTAGTCATATGGCATTGGATTCCGCTTGTCCCGTCCCATGTGGGTCCAGCTCCGCATCCACCTCCAATCGTCTCATAGTACCCAAATGTGTCGTCTCCAAATGTGAGATTGTTCATGCACCCTTGTGAACAAGCACAAGCCTTGAAAGCTGTTAGGACAACATCTGTAACTCTCTGAGATGTTAGAACGTTTCCTCCAACAACAGCTGCTTTCTCGCTTGGAGACAGGAACGAACCAGCGGGTATGCGGATCTCAACCGGAGCTAAGCAGCCTTGGTTTAGCGGAATGTCGACGTTAACCAAACAACGGAGGCAGTAAATAACCGCTGCGGCTGTAACTGCTTCCGGTGCGTTCCAGTTACCGTAGACTTCAGGGCTTGTGCCTGTAAAGTCGAAGAAGGCTTCTCCTTTGTCAGCATCGATTGTAAGCTTTAAGTGAATCACGGATCCGTCATCCATGTAATCCTCTTCTTCTATTGTCACAGAGTTACCAACTCTTGAATTCGGTGTCTCGGAGGAAACTCTAATAGCCACAGATTTCAGCATTTCTCTTACTGCTTCTTCTGCGTTAAGCTGCACGTATTTCATGTAAGCCTGAACAGTTCCAAGGCCGTATTGCTCAATCAGCTCTTTAATAAGAGCAATTCCTCTCTGGTTTGCAGCTATCTGAGCTTGAAGATCCGATAGATTGTCCTGAATCCTTCTTGTTCCGGGAATCTTAGCTGTTGTTTCATCGGAATAAGGGAACTGAAGAAGTTTAATGATTCCTTCTTCCTGGAAAACTCCTCTTTCAACGACTTTAAACGCTTTTATTGCAGCACCTTCCTCCCAAATCGCCTTTGAGAAAGGAGGCATGCTTCCTGGAGTTATGCCTCCAACTTCTGCATGGTGACCTCTGCTCGCCACAAAGAAGACGAGCTTTCCCTTGTCAAAAACAGGCGTGATAACGGTTATATCAGGCAAATGGCTACCACCTGCGCAAGGATGATTCGTTACCAAAACATCTCCTTCGTTTAGATTTTCACCCCAATGTTTGAGCTGCCAGCGAACTGTACTCGACATGGCACCAAGATGAACTGGAACATGCGGCGCATTAGCAACTAAACCGCCGTCAGGACTAAACAAGGCACAAGAAAAATCCAACCTTTCCTTGATATTTGTCGATATGGAAGTACGTTGCAGGGTTCTTCCCATTTGCTCAGCTATACCCATGAATCTGTGATTAAAGATGGACAGTTGAACAACATCTGCAACGTTCTCCGCAAGCTTCACACTGCTCACTGCACACACTAACTCGATTCTAATGTTCCCATACTTTGTTATGATGGCTTTACATTGAGGCTCTACAATAACTGTACTATTTCCATTCATGATGATCGCAGGGCCAGGAATCTCATGGCCAAATCCTAGATTCTCTAACTTGAACAACGGTGTGTCATGCCATCCGCCTTCAAAGTAAACCTTGTAGTGACTTTCAGCCTTAGAGGCACCAGGTGCAGCTTCAACTGCCCGTGGTTTTAGTATACTAGTTACTCCAATTCCCCGAACTCGAACATCACATATAAGGAGACTTCTGTTTTGAAGTTTAAAGCCATACTCTTGTTCAAAAAGCTTGAGAAACTCTACAGCATAATCAAATGTCGATCCATCGCCAGTTTTTTTACCCTTTACCATGATCGCTGTATCGGTGCCGTCATATCTAATGTTCAAATATGTCTCAGTGGAGATATTCTCATCACCAAATCCCTGCTCCTGGAGTTTCTCTCTCACTTCTCTCAGTAATAAAGTTTCCCTTCTAAAAACCTCTGAAAGAGATTCAGGGCCATAAACAGCTGAATATGGCTCTTGAGCATCTTCAATTACATCTGCCAAACCCATTCCGTAAGCACTCAAAATTCCACAGTATCTGTGAACAAGAACTTCTTTCATGCCCAAAGACCTAGCTATTGCACAGGAATGTTGCGGTCCAGCACCTCCAAAGCACGCAAGCGCGTGGTTCTTTGTTTCGTGACCCTTCATCTCCGTTAATTGCCGTATGGGACGGCACATTGTCTCATTAGCAACACTCACAAACCCCATTGCTGTTTCCTCCACCGTCATGTCCTTTGCAGATGGATCCTGGCTCTTTCTATATGAATTTATCTCTCCTGCAAGCTTCTCAAATGCTTCTCTTGTTGCTGCTACGTCTAAGGGCTGATCTTCGTTGGGACCAAATATAGATGGAAAATAATCAGGAATAACAAACCCCAAAACAAGGTTGGCATCAGTAACTGCTAACTCCCCTCCTTTCCGGTAACAAACCGGACCAGGGTGAGCACCCACAGAATCAGGTCCAACCCGGAAAGCACCAAACTGAAACTTTAACTTCGACCCACCACCTGCAGCAACAGTGTTAATGTCAAGCTGTGGTGCTTGTATGATCGTTCCAGCAATCTGAGTTTCTATAACTTGCTCATAACTTCCATCATAGCGGCTAACATCCGTTGATGTACCACCCATGTCGAATCCAATCAGCGGTTTTTCAGTTTCGAGACCAAAGAGTGTCTGCGAGTAACCAACAACTCCTCCTGCTGGACCTGATAACACAGCCTTGTGCCCTGAGAACCTACTCTCTGGTGCTAGACCTCCATCAGATTGCATGAACAGAACATTCACTTTCCCAAGATCATCGTCGAATTTGGAGATGAAACCGGATAAGTACTCTTTGATCACAGGTGTCAGATAAGCATCCACAGTGGCAGTAAGACCCCTAGGAACAGCCCGGACCATCGGAGTCAATGCAGAGGACAAAGATACATGTCTAAAACCCAATTCTAACGCCAACTTCTCAACCGCAGTCTCATGTTTTGGATACGTGTACGAATGCATCAGAACAACAGCCAAACAACTTACCCCTTTATCAAGCAGACCCTTAAGAAACGGTTTCAAAGCTTCTTCATCAAACGGCTTCGCAACTCTAAGAAGCTCACCAGACACTCCCTTGATCAGACCCTCCACGTTATCATCTTTCTCAAGCGCAAGCTCAACTCTTTCATCAACCTCTATAACCTCTTCGTAAAGATTCGAAGGTTTCGCCACAGTAAGATCAAATATATCAGGCCGAGCTTGGTTTCCTATCTGCAACAAATCTTTAAACCCTTTTGTAACACACAAAGCTATTCTTTCTCCTTTCCTCTCCAACAACGCGTTTGTAGCCACGGTCGTACCCATCCTTATCCATTGAATGTTATCTGTTGGTATCTTCGACGTTCTTGGGATCTTGTTCCCCGTGTACTCTTCGAGTATCCTCCTGATTCCTTCGACCGGTGCATCGTCGTAGTTGGCTGGATCCACCGATAAAAGCTTCAAAACACGACCATCTGAATGACCCGGGATCTCGGCGTAAACATCAGTGAAAGTACCTCCTCTATCAATACAAAACCTTAGCTTCCCTTCAATGACAGTCTCCATCTCTCACTCTCTGCATAAGGGATCACATAAGAAAAAAATAAAGCACAAGTAACTGGAAATAGCGCTAATCAAATCACTAATCATCCTTCTCAAATGTAATCTCTTGCCGCAGCACCGATATTAAGAGATTACAACAAGAATAAAACTTGATCCATTAAATCATAAGAAATCACTTAGATGATCATGATCATTGGCAGATAACGAAAGAATCACACTGAAGCTAAACGCTAATCAAATCACTGATTAACCAAACTGAAAAATCCAAAATCACCTTCCTCAATTGAAACATCTTGACAAAACACAGATATTAAGAGATCACAAGTTCGATCCATTAACTCGTAAGAAATCAATTAGATGATTGCGACCATTGGCAGATAATGAGATTTCAGGTAATATCTATCAAAAGTCAGACTAAACGACAAGAGTAAAGAATCGGTAAATCAAAATCGAGTTCTTCATGAAAATACCTTTCACTGGTGAATATAATCGCCGGAGAGGAAGCTCGAAGAGCGAGTTTTAGCAGAGAGTCAACACAGTTAGTGGGTGAATGATGAAGGTGATGATGACGCTGATCTGGCGGATATGAAGGATCGCTCAGGTTTAAACCGTTTCGTTTTCTGATTGGTTAGAATCCAACCGGATTTTTTTTGGTCAACCAGTTATCATTTCATTTTGATAATTACAAACAGGTTTAAGAGTTTTAGAGATACATATTTACAAATATGCCACTCGGTCAAAAATAGGTTACGGGATACTGTTTATCAACGATGCAACTCAGTTAAGATTTAACTCATCGTGTAATTCAATTAAATTTTCCTACAAGATCTTGGTTTGAAGCTAAAGGTTGGTGCTCCAGTAATGTGTTTGCGTAACATTAATCCTAATGGTGGTCTTTGCAATGGAACAAGATTACCTTATTACTCAGCTCAGACCTTATTGTATGGAAGTAATGATTTTAACTGGAATAAATATGTTATTAGTCGAAAGATACTTCTAAACAGAATGTATGTAACACTATCAGATACAAATTTTCCATTTAGGATGCATCGGCGACAATTTCCTATGGCGTTAGCATTTGCAATAACCATCAATAAGAGTCAAGGTCAAACACTTGAGAATGTCGGTTTGTATCTTCCTAGACCTGTGTTTTCATATGGACAGTTATATGTCGCTTTGTCTAGAGTGAAATCAAGGTATGGATTGAAGATTCTTATTACAGATGAAGATGGAAATGTAATGAATAAAACTATAAATGTTGTTTATAGAGAGATATTTAGAAACCTTATTCAGTAGATCAGTAGTAGCTTTCCATTTTATGTTTCAATGAATTTTATTGATTTTGTTTTGTAATCTTATTTATTTTCAAATAATTTGTTTAGAAGTATTTTCTTATCAAAAACAAATCATTAACTGGGGATGTATCATATGGACTCGTTGATGAACATTCTTCTAACAATAATTAATAAAATAAATTCATTGTGGTGTAACAATGTTATATTTTTACGAATAATAAATCCGTTATAAAATGTTAAAACTGACGATAAGGAAGGAAGTATTATATCTGCATTTAAAATCAAATATTGATATGTCTTCAATTATGATCATAAATTGATTTGGCAAAAACCTACAAACAACACACATTGAGTATAGATTTTGTAGCCGCACAAGGATGAGCGACTCCAAAGGCGATATCACGTCCAGCAAAGCCACGGCCACCGGAGAGCAGATCTGAAACGTCCGGCGAGCAGGGTTAGTGAGAAGGAGACTAACAACACTCTTCTCACTCTGTGTAAGACTTTCATCTCTGTTTAGTAAGGTTTTGGAATCCAGTTTGATCAACGGTGCCTTCCATTATATGCTTCATACACTTGTGCCCGGTTCTCAGTTTATATCCAGTCTCCCCTCCCTTAGGGTGTAGCTACGGCTATTTTCTCTGGATAAAATGAGTCGATCAGGCGGATACCATCGTCGCAGGGATGGATCTCGAAACACAAATAGCAAACAGCTTGAGGAAGAGGATGATATTATCAAGATACCGGCGTTTGATTTCTCAGATTTGGTGGAAAAATATAAGCTTACGCTGGTAGGCCGTATGTTTCATGAGGATGGAAGAAGTGTTGAGGCTCTTCTAAAACGCATGCTGATGAGGTCATCAGAACCAAACCAAAGACATATGACCCTGGAGGAATCATAACACATGGAGTAGAGAACCTCATGAACTCAATGGGACTTGGAGGCTACCTCAAGAACGAGTCCAAGAAGCAAGAGGCATTAGAAAGCTTGGACTGTGTAAGCGATGTGGACAACACAGGAGGCTTGGACTGTGTAAGCGTCACGGAAGCTGAACCTTCTCATGGGCCGGACAATGCCAAGTCTTTACCAACCGGCCCAGCCCATGCTAAGTCCGAGAGTTGGTGGACTTTCTTGCACTCTTTTTCCCTTGGGTGGTTTTATCCCAAAGTGGTTTTACTCCCAAGGTTTTTAATGAGGCAAGTCGGCCCACCCACACCCATAACTCAAGGATTGGCCTCCAAGGAAAGATTACACAGCTGTGTTTCTTGTCTAACCCGGCTATTCCCATTCAAGACTGAGATTGGCCGCCAAGGAAAGAATCCACACTTTCCTTTCTTGTCTAACTCGGTTATTCCCATTCAAGACCGAGATTATTGCTTTTCCTTTTTGTTACTTTTCAATCCTGTATTTAAACACACCTTGTATCATTGAGTAAGACAGCCTTTTTGATATCAATAAAATTCGAAGTTTCTTGTTCCTTTTCAAGCTCGGCCTTGAGAGAAAGTTTGCTTGTTCTTGTGTGTGTGATTCACATAAGATTAAGTGTTTGCTGTATCAGAGATCCTTTCATAGTCTCTGTGGTGCTTTCGATCCATCTCGGTTCAGATTACTTGTGGAATCAAGTGTTCTCAGCCGTTGTTGCTTGTGGAATCAATCAACAGCCTATTCACCCTCATCTCTACCCACATCCATCGTTCATTCAAGCTTTTGGCCTTGACACCGTGAGCCATAAGATCAGGTGGATTCCGATCTTATATCATCTGGTATCAGAGCTTTAAAACGCTCCTACATCAGGTTATATCATTCTATCCCTTTAGATCTTCTGCTTTGTTTTCTGTTTTAGCTTAATCAAAACAAAAACAAAAAACAAAAAAAATTGTCTTGTTCTTTGCTTCTGTTTTATTTGCTTCAAATCATAAGAAAACCCCATAAAAATCCTGTTCTTAGTTCCCTGGTCGAATTATTTCTAGTAGTTTTCCTGTTTTGATTCTGTCTAGCTAGTTGTGTTATTCCATAAAAACCAGAAAAGTCAAAAAAAAAAAAATTTGTTAGTTTTCCAATTTTCTTTCTTTTGCTTGCACTGATTTCTGACTTGTGTTACACAATATTGTCTTTACCTTTGTCTTACGCTGCTATTGTTGGGAATGTCCTGAAATCTACTGTACTATCTCTAGAAAATATGATAAATGTCGAGATCAGACATAAGTCATAAATACTGGGTGATCATGATGGCTTGCTAGAGTCCGCTCTTGATCTATAAGTTTAGGACTTATTACCAGTATTGTATGATCCCAAAGGGTCACACACCATAGCTAACGGGAAAGTCAAGATGGAATTAATACGGTAAGATGCTAAGGCATTTACTGTATTTGTACAGAGAGTTGGGCAGACAACAAATGGGCTTTTGTCTGATTTGTGTCTTGGGCCCAAAAGATTAATGGTCCATTAGTTTAATTAATTAAACTTGGGCCCATTAGTGAGTAAAATAAGATTGCAACCCTAGGGTTTGCAACACTAATTGTTTTTGGCGATTTGGTGGAGGCAGCCGCGGTCTCTCTCTCTCGAGTCTCTCTCTTTGTTGTTCTTCCATCTCGGTCTAGCAGCCATTCCTCGCTTGTAAGAGTGTGGATACCAAAGGAGGAACAGGTTCTCATCTGTTCTAATATGATCTTGTCATTACCACCAATCATTCCGCTGCAAAGGTAAAGATCAGGTTTGTTTTATGATTCGATTACAAGAACCTAGATCTGTTTAAGATTATGTGCTAGGTTGCAATCTGAGAATTGAACCATGGAAAAACACAATAATCCTTCAGCTATCCCTTCTGTGGTATCTTTGATTCGCTTGCTGTGTTTGTTGAGTGCAAGGACTTTCAAGTGACCAGAAAGCATGACGGATGAGGAAGACACTTGGGATCAAGGAGCTGATTTTGAGCAGAACATAAGTGATGAGGACAACGCGTACATGAACGACTCCTGGTCTGAGGAAGATGAGGACTATGGTAGTGAACCAGGCCTAGAAACACCTGAGCCTGAGCCACCAGACCATATTCAAGATAGCTCAAGCTATAGGGAGTGGTACACAGACGAAGAAGACTCATGGGAAGGAGAAGAAGATGAGTCTCAATTCGGTTCAGAAGGAGCAGAACCATATAACCACGAGTCTTGGCCCTATGAAGCTGAATCGGAATCTAGTTTTGGTAGAGGACCAGAACAAGATGGATACAAATCTGACCATGGAGAAGAAGAATCCGAACAAGAAACTATGGAGTCTAGAATGCAAGAAGAGTTAACGAGGAACTATGAAGACTCTGAAGAAGAAGATTCTCAAGATGGATCACAGTGTGAAGAGACTAAGTCTCAAATCAGTGAAGAGGAGGAGCTTGAACACAGAGGCTTCGAACCAGAACCACCGGACCAAGCATCACATGATGATTACACCTACCCATCCAACAACAGCTATGTTAATGATCTTGATCAATCTAACTTACAATTCATTGCATTCTCAGGTCATGAACTAGGACCGGAAGCCTATGTGAGGTGGGAGAGGAACATGGAGGAATGGTTCCAGTCACAGCAAGTTCCAGAGGAAGACAAGCTAGACTATGCTGAAGAGACTTTAACTGGAGAAGCTCTCAACAATTGGGAAACAGAAGAATCCATTCGGCTTGCTTACAACGGTCCAGCTTACACTTGGGAAGACATGAAGAGGCTAATGTATTCTGAGTTTGTGGAGAACGCCCAACTCCAAGAAAAACACTACTCCAAGAGCGTTTTCCATGCACCACCCATGTGTAAACCTCTAGCAAAAAGTCAAGGTAAGAGTTATGTCCCTAAAACATCAATTGAGTTGACTTCATACAGGTACAAGAACAAAGACCACACTTCTAGAAGATCCCCAAGCAAGAAAGTTACAATGACAGTGGGTTCAAGTTATGGAGAGGTTGTGACCAAGAAACAAGTAACGCTGGAGAAGAAACCAGCCTTGGACAGAAAACAAAATATGACTCCAAAGGCCAGGATGACTAAGGCACAACTCGCCCCCCCTGAGGTAAGTACCTTGACAGCCCCTCAAGATAATTATCAGCTTGTTGATCAGACAATACACTTGACTATGTCCACAAGAGTTGAGAAAGGTATAGGTACCAAAGTGGATCCGGATCAAACTGGTTGCATTCATCCCCAAGTAAACAAGAAACCAGAGATTGATTCAGCCGCTAAAAGAGTACAAGCTAAGATGCCTCAGTCTGATTATGATGATCCCATAACTGAGCAAGAAAAGAAGATCCAACCAGAACCGAGTCCACCTTCACATGAACCACAAATGAAGCCTACTCAAGGTAAGTCTTCTAATCCTTTGAATTTACTTGAAGTAGTCTGTTATAGATGTCAAGGCATGGGGCACTATGCTAAAGCCTGTCCGACAAAGAGATTAGCAAATACTGCAACGTTAGAACATAAAAGAAATAGTCTTAAGGAGTGTTATAGCAATGATGAATCTGATCTTAATGTTATAAGTTCTAGCATAATACACTTGTCTTTGCCAAAGGATGTTGAAACAGGCCTAGGTGTGATAAATGAGGAAGTGGAACAAAACACTACTCATCTTGTGATCTCCAAAGGAAGCCATCCGGAAGCACACAGTCAGCATGGCCAAGATTCGGACTCTAAACCACATGAGGAAAAAGAGATCAGAAATGAAGTTGCAACACCTGTTTTGAGAACTCCAAAAGATGAACTAGATCATGAGTTCAATCCAAAACCAAACAACAAGTGGAAACCAAAAACAGAACAAGGAATTGTTCACGCCATCCCTAAGCCTGCGAGTGGAACAGAAGTTCCAGATTCATCAACTTGTCAAGATGAAGATCCTGCACAATATGTCCTTAAGCAGCTTACACAACGCCCAGTGTGTGGTACACAAGTAAGTGAAATTCAAAATTTGATATGGGATTGGGATAACTTCATAACAACTAATGGTCTCAGATACCTTATTTTTGAAGTCTCCATTTCAAGTATAATGCACTTGTTCTTTTCCTTGAGTACTCATAAAGGAACAGGTGAAATGGGAAGGCATAAGGACATAAATGAAGGTAACACATATTCCTTTCAAATACAGGAAAATCCACCAGACCAAAGCCATCACACTACAGCTATCAGCGTGGTAAGCCTTTCTTTGACCCACTTCATTTCCCATGACTCAACTGCTGTGTTAAAAGAATTGCTAAGCTTACAAGAGGATGAAATATCAGTAGGTGACTCTAAGGAAAATGATTCAAACCATTACCTATGTGATAAGAAGCCCATAATGCACTTGTTTCCTTGCCAAAGTGTTGAGAATATTTCAGGTCTTAAAGAGAGCAGAAGCAAAATAAGCCAAGGAGGCATCACACCAGCTCAAAGAAGAGGAGTATCGCTATCCTACTCATTCAAAGAAGAGCCACCGGATGTTCAAGGTTATCAAGTTTTGAGGTCAAAACTTCTTGAAGAGGGAGGGTATGATGAGGTCATCAGAACCAAACCAAAGACATATGACCCTGGAGGAATCATAACACATGGAGTAGAGAACCTCATGAACTCAATGGGACCTGGAGGCTACCTCAAGAACGAGTCCAAGAAGCAATAGGCAATAGAAAGCTTGGACTGTGTAAGCGATGTGGACAACACATGAGGCTTGGACTGTGTAAGCGATGTGGACAACACAGGAGGCTTGGACTGTGTAAGCGTCACGGAAGCTGAACCTTCTCATGGGCCGGACAATGCCAAGTCTTTACCAACCGGCCCAGCCCATGCTAAGTCCGAGAGTTGGTGGACTTTCTTGCACTCTTTTTTCCTTGGGTGGTTTTATCCCAAAGTGGTTTTACTCCCAAGGTTTTTAATGAGGCAAGTCGGCCCACCCACACCCATAACTCAAGGATTGGCCTCCAAGGAAAGATTACACAGCTGTGTTTCTTGTCTAACCCGGCTATTCCCATTCAAGACTGAGATTGGCCGCCAAGGAAAGAATCCACACTTTCCTTTCTTGTCTAACTCGGTTATTCCCATTCAAGACCGAGATTATTGCTTTTCCTTTTTGTTACTTTTCAATCCTGTATTTAAACACACCTTGTATCATTGAGTAAGACAGCCTTTTTGATATCAATAAAATTCGAAGTTTCTTGTTCCTTTTCAAGCTCGGCCTTGAGAGAAAGTTTGCTTGTTCTTGTGTGTGTGATTCACATAAGATTAAGTGTTTGCTGTATCAGAGATCCTTTCATAGTCTCTGTGGTGCTTTCGATCCATCTCGGTTCAGATTACTTGTGGAATCAAGTGTTCTCAGCCGTTGTTGCTTGTGGAATCAATCAACAGCCTATTCACCCTCATCTCTACCCACATCCATCGTTCATTCAAGCTTTTGGCCTTGACACCGTGAGCCATAAGATCAGGTGGATTCCGATCTTATATCACATGCCCAAGAGACGAATTTGGGATGTCGAGGGTCGTGTTCGAGGCGTTAACTTGGGTAATAATAAATTCCAGTTTGACTTCGATACGGAAGAAGATTTGCTGAAGGTGTTAAATCGGAGACCTTTTCACTTTAACAAATGGAGCTTTTCTTTAGAAAGATGGATTCCAAGTATTCAAGAGGATTTCCCTAATACCCTGCTTTTTTTGGATTTCGGTCTCTGGTATTCCGATACACTACAAAAAGGATGCAACGTATCGAAACATTGGAAGAGCCTTGGGACGGGTTGATCTGGTTGACGTGGATAGGGGACGAGTTAGAGTAGAGATTAATGGAGATAAGCCTCTGAAGTTTGAAAGAAGAGCAGAATTTGACAATGGTGATTTGGTAAAGGTCACGCTAGTGTATGAGGATCTGTATAGGTATTGCTTCACCTGCAAATGCATATCACATGAAGAGGGCACCTGCCCGGATTTGTCAGAAGAGCAGAGAGAGAGGAACCGCTTATTGCGGATGGAACAGCAGAGGAAAGAGGAACTAGCTGCTAAGGAAGCTTTCTCCAATCCACAGACTCGGTTGGAAACTATACCACAAGCTGCTAAAGGATCATAAAGGTTCAAGAAGGACTCGGATAGTAGATTGGATCGTAAGACTGAGGAGACGAGTGCTAAATACCTTCAGAACAACTTGCAAGAGAAGAGAGTTTTGAAAAGTAAAGAAGTGTGGAAACGGATAGCGGAAAAACCTTCTTCCACCATTCCCCGAGATCGGGAGAAGTATCATCTATATCAGAGACAATATCGAGTTGAATCGAGGTCAAGATA